>OZ007595.1:62039218-63239218 GCA_963931845.1 Maratus michaelseni
TTGCAAACACATAATTTGTTTAGTGTCAACTGCATAAATATTATCATCTGTGTTACCTCTTTCTTGTAACATCTAAAAGATTTTCGAATTTATAATTTGTTGTATAAGTCAAATTTTAATTTGATATATTCACAAATGTCAATTTTCAATTAATTCAATTTTAAAGATAACAGTTTTCTTTTGTTGTTGTTGTTTTATAGTAATCTTGCTGCAGCAAAAGTAAAATTTTTCTAATTAGTGAGTTGTTATTAGATTGTTTAACTAAAATCAGAGATGTTCATGCGACTCCTTTTTTGCAGCCTTCTTAAATTATTACTTATATTACAGTCTGTTCTTGGATCTAGCAAAATTGCTGTTGTTGTTCTTAAAAATTTATATTAACCACTAATCTATTAAAAGTAATATTGTTTGTGTGTTATGTAGAAATTATTATGTCCTATTTATTTGCCATTTTACAGTCTATTTATTTGATTTCTAAAAGCAGAGATGGATTTAGTAGACACATCACACTGGGCGAGATTTTTTTTCCCCCATGATATCTTTTAAAGAAACTTTTAACCTTGTATTTTTTGTATTTTCTTTCTTTTAGTTTTTAGAACCCTAAACCAGTTGCCCACCCTTGCAAAGCCAGCCCAGCCTTGCCTATAAATAGTATAAAAATAAATTTATTCTAAATATTTTATAAATTTTTCTTTCAGCTTAAAATGTCATGTTATTCTTGCAGTTCAGAATTAAGCTTCTTTAAAAAAGAGGTAAATATACATTTCATTATTAGTGATGCATGTTTGTTTACCTAGCGTACAGTAAAACTTTAATTATCTGTCAGTCACTGGATCTTCACTGTGTTGGATAAAATAATAGAAAATAGACGAACATTAAAAATTAAAATGTCCTTCACAATGAATGTCAGCAGGCAATGCAGAAAATTAAATCTTAGCACAGGAATTCATATTGTGTGAATACAAATCAAGATTAGAATTGGATATTAAATTTACAATTATATCTGTAATCCCTTAGTTCAAAACTAGTACATTTTATGCAGTAAAAAATGCTATTGTATTTTAAATTTACCAGTTTGTATTGCATAGCTGGAACAATACCTAGTCTATTGTTCATTTTGAATGAACAGCTTTCCCTCATATGCTGTTCATTAACATTAACATCATATGACCTTATAGAGTCGGTATCAGTTTACAAACATCAGATTAAAAAAAAAATGCCCCCAGAATTTATAACTGTTTTTTCTACATGTACTATTTCTAATGGTTGATGTATAATACAAAAAAAAAAAAGTGGCTGATAATAGAAGTTTTACTGTAGTTATATTTTTATACTTTCTGTAAATAAATTATCTCTTTAAAATTCTATTCTATAGTGCTGAATTGTATTATATCTTCTCCCCTCTTTCTAAACAGGTAGGTTGTAATGTATGTGGTTTCGCTTTTTGTTCAAGATGTTGTAAAAAGAGGGAAATACCATCGGGACAGGAAAAATCCAAAAAAGAGCTAGTTTGTAACAAGTGCTATGATAAATTAACTAGGTATAATATAAATTAAATGAAAATTTTGTTTGAATTTTATTTTTAGCTGACATTTTTTGTGGTAAAAAACAGGGTTGGCACGGTTTAAACAAAATGGTCTAAACCATGGTTTAAACCAACTGGTTTTTTTCTGAAAAAAACCAATTGGTTTTTTTGTTAATTTTTTTTTTAGATTTTTTTCTTATATAATTAAGTTTTCAAATTATTTGATGTACAAATAACTTCTACTTCTAACTGAACAGCTCAACTCATTTCAGCAGTCAACCTGCATAAGTCACAGTTGCATCATAGCTGCACCTGTGTATGCACCTGTGTATGAATGGTCCAAGAGTTAGCATTTGAGAACAAAAAAGTCTAATTTTGGTAGAAGAAAAGATTTAGTTTGGTTATATTTTAATGAAGTAAAAAATGATAAAAGGAAAGGTTGTAGAGCTAGATGCAAAAATTGTAATAAAGAAATGGAAGGTCAAGTAGCTAGGATGAAGAAACACATTGAAACTTGTAATAATTCTCATCATAATTCTTATTCTGATTCTGTTGATAATGGTAAGTACTTATTTTATCATTATTATTGCTGCTATTATTTTTAATTTTGAAAGAAAATTGTTAAAAATTTGTTAATAAGTTAAATATTTGTTAAATTCAAAATTTTTAATTTATCTGTAAAATTACAAGTAATGCATATTGAGAACACATTATGTATATCTTCATTCAGATGATTCTAAACTCTTATAAAAAATTACATTATTATTTGAAATGCTATTTGATTGAGAAGATAAATTATAAAAATCACATATATTATTATTTAATTTGCATATGCTATTTAATTTTAGAAAGTTATATTCTATGAAATAAAAAATATTTATGTAATTCTAAGTAATGAAATTTTGGAAAAAACAAGAAAATTTTAAATAGACATTTTTTTGTTAGAGAACTTTATTTTCATAATCTTAAAATTACATTTGATAAAAGTTTGAAAGTTTTACAAATTAATCATATTATTAAGAACAAATTATGTGATCAGAACTGTTATTAAATGAAATTGTTAATTTTTAATTTATGCATGGCTCTTAGAGATTAACTAAGTTTTCACCAATCATAAATATCCAAAATTATAAAAGACATGGTAATTTTATCTCGAGTATTAAATAAATTATCAAAAATAAATATATCAATATGATAGAGATGTTTACTTTGCAGTAAAACAAAGAAAAAAAAATGTCTTTGTATTGAATTATTGTTAATTATATGATTATGATTTTTGAAGTAATATGTTCTGTATCATTAAGCAATTCTTATTTTTATTTTTGTGTAGATGATGTGTCAGTGTCACTATCCAGTATTTCAAGTTCTTTGGATTCAGCAATAACACAAAGAGCAACAAGTGAAATTGGTTCTTTAAAAAGGAAAAGAGATACTATGGACTTTTTTGTCAGTAAATCAACACCATCTCAAAAGCAAATGTTTGATGAACAAGTTGCTAGGTTTATATATGCTACAAATATGGCATTTAGCACTGTAGAGCATCCTGAGTTTATTAAAATGGTTCAGAGTTTCCGCCCAGAATATTCTCCACCATCAAGAAAACAAATTGCTGGGGATTTATTAGATCATACTTACAGCAAAGAAAAAGAAAAATGTGCAAATATATTAAAAAATGAAGTTGTCACATTAGGATTAGATGGATGGTCAAACATTCACAACGAACCTGTGATCTGTGTTACTTTAACAACAAAAGACGGGAATACATACTTAGCAGACACTATTGATACATTGGGAATTGCTCATACAAGTGAAAATCTGTATGATATTGCGACTACAACCATTAATAAATGCCAATCGGAATTTCAATGTTCAATACAAGCATTAGTGACAGACAATACTGGAAATGTCCGAAAAATGAGGGATATGTTTGATGAAAAAGAAGAGTTTAATATTATTACTTATGGATGTGCAGCCCATATTTTAAATTTACTGGCAAATGATATAAGTTATCCAAATGTAAAAGAACAAATTTTGCATGTAATCAAATACTTCAGAAACAACCAATATGCAAATGCGTGCTTCAGAAAAGATGCAAGTACATCAAAACTAATAATGCCTTGTGAAGTTCGCTGGAACTCATTTGCTGACGCTTTAGACAGCTATCTGAAATCATGGTCAGTTCTTGTAACTATATGCGAAAATAATAAAGACAAAATTGATAAAAATATCCAAAGTCTAGTTTCAAACATTTCATTGAAAAGAAATGCTGAAGACTATTTTCACCAATTAAAGCCAATTAGTGTAGCTTTAGATAAAGTACAAAGCCAAAATTGTACAATTGGAGAAACTGTTTTTCTTTTTAAAAATTTAAAAAAACAGATGGAAGATTTGAAACTGAATAAAGACATTAATGAAAAAACTAGATACTCGTTATAAAATGGCAATAACACCAGCTCATCTTCTTGCTTATCTGTTGGATCCAAGAGCCAAGGATGCTGATCTCGAATTGTCATCGGAGGAAAAAAAAAGAAGCATTGGAATATGCTAAAACAAAATTTCCCAAAAACAATTTATTATCTCTGATACTAAAATTTTGTGCCAAAAGTTCTCCATTTCAAAGATATCTTTTTGAGAATGATTTTAGTAAAGATGTATCAGCTATAGAATGGTGGCATATTCAAGAAAATGAAATCAAAAAGTTCAATGATGGTGTGTTGAAAGAAGTTGAAACGATTCTTACTGCAAAAGCGACTACTGCAAATGTAGAGAGAATTTTTTCTTCATTTGGTGTTGTACAATCAAAGTTACGCAACAGACTGGGTTTACAAAAAGCGGCAAAACTTGTTTTTTTGTTTAAAACATTAAACCCTAATAATCCTGTTTATTAACATAGAATCTTTATAAGACATATGTCGTACTTCCATTTTCTTAAAATTTTGAAAATTTATTCAATTTCCATGTTTTTAAAATGTTTCTTTTATATATATTTTTTAAATATATTTCAATTTAATTTTCTTACTGAAATTCAATTTGTTTTTTTTAAATTGAATAAAAAAGTAAGTCTCACTTTCTTTTCTTTGCATTATTTTTATTTTTAAAAAAAATTAGTATAGCATACCAAGGTAAAATTCTACATTATATCTTTATATTCTTATGTAACACAACTAAGTGTTGCTTATTAAAATGAAAAAATATAGGAAGGCAATAGATTAAGTCTTTAAAGAATTTAATATAAATCTTGCAATTAAATACTATTAAAAACTTTTAAGTATCAACATTAAGATACAGAATCCATTCTATGAATGCAATATGAAATACATAAACATATTAATATGTTTTATAAGTGTGCTAAATCATTTGGTAAACATGAATTACAGGTTGCATTTGGAAATATGTATATATAAAACAGCAATTATTTCTTCAACTTTTTTAAAAAGTAATCTTTAAAAATTATTTAAAACTTATCACCATTACTGTAGAACCTGACGGCACAAGTGATCATGTTCTATGTATTACATAGGAAACTTTTGTATATATGTAACTGTTTTGAATTTGAATGTAAATGATGTTAGCTCAGCTCTAAATAAAATTTAATGATTTGTACATAATTAATAACAATTGTTTATTTATTTTGTTTAAACTGTTTTCAGAATATATATATATATAGACAAGAATGATTAATATTACAATAACTATATATATATATATATAGTTATTGTAATATTAATCATTCTTGTCAATGTTAAATTTTATTTACTGATGTGCATATATGTAATTAAAAAAGATACAGAAAAACCCGGTTTAAACCAAAAAAAACGTTTTTTTTTGGTTTTTTTCAAAAAAACCCGTTTTTTTTGCCAACCCTGGTAAAAAATTAAAATTTTATTTGTTTATATTTTCTCAATTTGAAGTTGAATTTAATCTTGCAGTTTGTTATAGACTTTATCAATGACCTTTTAAACATTTGCTTAATTTCTTACGTATTAATAATAGTTGTCATCTGAATATATCCATAAATAGGTTCTTGCTAACCATTTGAATGAGTTTGTTAGCTTTCATGATATGATTATACCAGAGTAACTTGGTTTTCGAACATATCATTTAAAACATAAGTTGGGGATATTATTAAACTTATTCATGAAAATCTTAAGACCTGCAATGTAGAAAAAAAAAAAAAAAAAAAAAAAAGTTTTTATTTTTTTTTAAATTTTTTTAATTTAAAAATAATAAATGTACTATACATTTAAAAATAATAAATTTATTATACATTTAAAAATGAATTTGCTATTTTCATATTCAAATAATTGTGAACAATCCATTATTCATGTTATTAATACAGATATTCTTATAAACAATTACGAAGAAAATAAAACACTTGTTTTAACTAGTTCTGATAACAAAAAACCTGTTTCCACCAGTTCCAGTAGCAAGAAACCTGTTTTGATCAGTAAGGAGAGAACGAGACTATTCATTGGCTGATTAACTTATCCAGGGAATCGATGATTGGTTGAAGTTGACTGCTTATATTCATAACTCATTTAGTTTTTGAATTTGCACATGTTTTCTTATGTTATAATTCTAACCTTAAGTTTAGTGGCTTATTAAAACTGATTTTCATGCCATGCCATGCTACGCCACATTTTTATGCTAAATATATTTAGTTCAAATGTTTTTCTGTTTGTTGGGATATGTGTTTTGTGTATATTAGTTGAAATAATGCCAATAGGTAGTGTTAGAAAAGATTTATCTGAATGGTTATATATTAGTATGATGCCTACTGACAAAAAAAAAAAAAGTTAAATGTGGTCATTGTGGGATTGAAATAGAGAGGGACCCATTTAAGGCGCTCATAGGTAATACGTGGATTTTTTCAGGTCCCTTGGACATCACCATTAGACTAATGTAAAAATATCACGTTTAACATGCGAATGGTTACTACATAATCCCGCTTAATATGGGAGATTGTTTTGGTTTTTTGAGACAAAAGATCTCGCTTAAGACATGAATTCATAGACCAAAATGCAAAATTCTTTCTGTCTTCTCCAGTGTTGCCAATTTAACGGATTTGTTCCAGATAAAAACCTTTGTTTCCGAATAGTAATATTAGTCTTATTTAATGACATTCTTGCTTGCTTTCAATTATGTAAATAATGGTACCCTTCATTGTTTGCCACCTGTTGTGATATACCTCTTCTTACTGAAATGTTAGACAAGCCTGGTTTTTGCTGTATATATTTTAAATTTTTGGGTAAATTTGGTTATTCTTTTTTTCCACTTGGTCTACTACATTTACAAATAGTAAAATTTAATTGATTGTGATATTAGTATTGGTTTATATCTGGGTTGGTCATTTTGCCGGCAAAAGGGTATTTTTGCCGGGACAGTGGCAAAAACTGGTAAAAACTGGCAAAAATGGTAAAAATGGCAAAAATCCAATTTTGCATAACTAAATGCAGTGATGCAGTTTATATGCAAAGGAATCATAACAACAAATGAAACCAAATGTTTTCTTGATAAAAATAAACAAAAGTATAAACCAAAAATATATTCTTATTCTATTTTGTTGCACTACCCTTGTCCCTACCCCCCCCCCCCCCCCTTGACCAAAAAAAAGAAAAAGATTTTCATGCACCTGTCTTTCCATTCATCATCCACAAACCTGTTTCCCACCTGTTCTCCATGAGCTAAGCCAGTGTGGATCCTTCCTCCCTACACAGGTGGCCAATTACCAATCAGCAATCAGCACAACAGCAGGTGCACAAAATTCCTGTTTTCAGCTCTCACCTTTTACAGTTTTATAGTTAATCTGAGAAGTAATTTTAGCCATTTTGTTTTTGATAGCTTAGATTCTAAGCTTGGCTGCAGAAAATAAAGAAATAATGAATAAAGGAGGAAGAAGACAAGATCCAATTTGGGAGTCCTTTTATAAGTTATCTGTAGATGGGAAAACTGTTGCTAAGTGTAAAAAATGTGGAAACATTCAGAGCAATAAAGCAGCCAGAATGAGGGCACATGTTTCAAGCTGTGTAAAAATTGTTACAAATGAATGTGTGAATGTGGAAGCATCCTCTTCATCTGAAAGACAAGCAGATTTAAACCAGAATAACAGTGATACGGTGATTGATGAAGAGGTGGACAAGTCGCAGCCTCTTTTAAAAAAGGCAAGATATTTAGAAGGTAGTATAAACAAATTTGTGTCAAAAACTTCAGATCAAGATAAAAGGAAGATTGATCTGATTGTTGCAAAATTCTTTTATGCTTGCAACATATCATTTAATGTTGTGGAAAGTGATGCATTTAAAAACTTAATCCACATCTTGAGACCAAGCTACAAACCGCCTTCACGCAAAGAATTGGCAGGTAATCTTTTAGATTCTGTTCACAGTCAAATGGAAGAATCAGTACATGAAAGTTTGAAAGGCAGAGAAGGTACACTTGTTATCGACGGATGGAGTAACATCCACAATGAACCCATAACTGCTTCATGTGTTCAAGTTGATGGAAAATCATATATTGTAGATGTAGAGGATACAGGTGCCACCAAAAAGATTGCAGAATTCTTGTCAAAAAAATGTAGTGATATTATTCAGACTGTTGGAAAAAAGTATGATTGCCAAATAAAAAGCATAGTAACTGACAATGCTAAAAATATGGAAAATATGAGACGGGAGCTGGAACTAAAGTATGAAAGTGAAAATTCATGTCTGATATCATATGGTTGTGCAGCTCATTGGTTAAACCTCCTTGGGGAAGACATTACACCTTCTACTATCATTAAGCATGTAGTGGAGGTTCATAAATATTTTCGAAACCACCATGCTCCTTCAGCATGGCTGAAAGAATGTAGTGAATATGTTTCACCTCAGTTACCAGGAAGTACTAGGTGGAATAGTCAGTTGACTTGCCTAGAAACTTTTGAACGAAATCATAATTCATATATAAAAGTATCAAATGACCATTTACAAGAAATGGACCAAAATATCATTGCTCGCATACGTGATTTTAATCTTTTGCAACAAGTAAAAGATCTCATTAAGCAATTAAAACCAGTCTCAACAGCTTTAGATATCTTGCAGGCTGATTCAACAACAATAGCAGATGCTTGCCATTTATGGTGCAATTTGCTGAAAGATGATAATTTGAAACCCCATTTTGTAAAAGTTAAAAAAAGGTTTGAAAAAGCAATTTTGCCCTGGCATCTTCTTGCCTATTTGTTACACCCAAAATATAAGGGTGAGCACCTTAGTTACGAACAAAAAGAACAGGCTAGAGAATGGCTACAAGAAATAAATCCATCTTTCCTATCATATGCCGTGAACTTTGAACTAAAAGAAAAACCTTTCCAAAGTACATTGTTTTCAGAACAAGTAATTATGACAATTGATGCCAATAAGTGGTGGAGAAGTGTCGCAAAGTCATGTGAAATTTCTAAAGAATTTTGTGGGTTAATAGCACACCTGCAAGCATGCCCAGCCAGTAGTGCTGCAATCGAGAGAATATTTTCCAGCTTCTCTTTTGTCCACTCAAAAATTCGAAATAGGTTGACAATAAGTAACGTTTCCAAACTTGTTTTTTGTTATGGAATGCTGAAAAAAGAATTATTTTGTAATGATGATGATGATGGTGAGGAAAGTGCCGCTAAATGTTGAATGTGTAATTTTTTATGTTATTGTTATTAAAATATTTAATTTTTTAAAAGAAATTTAAGATTTCACTTATTTGAACACAATACATGTACTTACTACTATTGCTTATATTTTGCATCTCTGAATTATTGCATTATGCTGATTGATAGGTTCATACATCTGATTTTAAAACTAGAAGTGTTATAATTTCTGTAGATTTTGCAATATTGTTAATTTATTGCAGCATAAAAATCAGACTAACAATGGCTTTTTTTCAATTAAAGAATTTTTTTTTTTATGATGAAATTAATAATTTCTCACTAATTAAGATGAGTATATTGAGTTATCATCATAATACATTGTACTACTATTCTGTGATTGTTAATTTAAGATAAGTAAAAGAAATGAAATGTGCATTTATATGTAAAAAATCAGTTTTTGCCATTTTTGCTGGCAAAAACCTATTTTTGCCAGGATGGTTTTTACCGCAGTTTTTTCCACCTGCGGCAAAAACTTGCCAACCCTGGTTTATATTAGTATCATTAATGTTTGTTTTAATGCATTTTTTTTTTTCAGTGAACAAATCAAAACTTCAAAAGCAAGTCCTCCATTGGCCTATAAAAAGTATGTATTTAAATATACTTAATGTAACTTTTTTTTAAAGTCAGTTACTGAAAATTCTATATTCATTTCATTTTACTGTAGTTACTGTTGGTGTATGAGGTACGCATAGTTTGCAGACTAGTTTGACATAAGACATTTATTTACAATTACATGAAGCCAAAATATATACAGTTGGAATGTGACTAAGCACTGACATGTTTCTTAACATAACAACAAACTCTCGCTCTCAGAGCAGACTTTCAGCGTTGTCACTATATGTGCATGCGCTATATGTGCGAAGAACAGAAAATGAACATTGTATTACAATATAATTCCCCCTTTACAACATGCATTTCCTTAACAAAACATTACTCTCCTATTAAGCAAATATTATGTATGCAAATTATAGAGAAATAAAATTAATATAAAATTACAAATACAAATATATACTTTAAACTTATATGAAAAAGGATACAAAATAATATTGAATATTTTAGACACTTAGTCCTATTAAATCACAACATTTCTTATGTTTATAGGCACTTAAAGCTTTTGTTAGAATGTCTGTTGCCATATTTTAAGTTTCTAGATATTTAACTTCTATTTCTCCATTCTCATATATTTCGCAAACAAAGTGATGACGAATGTCAATATGTTTTGTGCAAGAATGATAAATCATATTTTTTACTAATTTTTGAGCAGACTGGCTGTCGCAGAATATTAAAATAGGTACAGACACTATTTGAGGAGCAAGTTCATTTAAGAACCGACTGAGGTGTAAAGTCTCTTTAGCAACCTCTGATAAAGCCATGTATTCTGCTTCAGTTATGGATAATGCAACAGTTCATTGCTTTCTTGATTTCCAAGATATAGCACCACTGGCATATTTAAAAATATATCCAGTATAGGACTTTCTATCATTGACATCTGAAACCCAATCAGCATCAACAAATGCAATTAAGGACTTAGTATCACATTTAAAGATCAGTCCTTGATCTTGAGTACCTCTTAGGTATCTTAAAACTCTTTTTGCAGCTATCCAATGGGGTTTGCTTGGATTGTTGTTGAATTGACATAGAAAATTTACAGCATGAGTCTAGTTGCTACTAATAAGTACATAAGAGAACCAATTAGTTGATTAGTAGGAATATTATTCATTTCAGATTTTTCTTCTTCAGTTTTGGGACACATATCTTTAGTAAGCTTCACATTGTTATCAAAAGGTGGCAATATTGATTTTGATTTTTGCATATTAAATTTGCTCAGAATATCTTCAATATATTTCTTTTGAGTAATTTTAATACTGTCCCCATTTTGCATAAATTCTATGCCCAAACAATAGTGTAAGAGATCTAAATCTTTCATTTTAAGAGATTTTTCTAATTCATATCCAATATATTCATAATCTTGTTTACATTTAGTAAGAATTATGAGATCATCAACATAAACAATGATAATAGCTTCAATTGGAGATTTAGAAAAATAAACACATTTATCAGCATTTAGTGATTCAAACTTCATTTGATTTAATTTTTCATCTAATTTATTAAACCACCTGATTGTTTTAATTCGTAGAGGGATTTTTTAAATAAACAAACTTTGTCAACATTAGATTTATATTTAAAACCTTTAAGTAACTCCATGTATATTTCTTCAGTTAAATCACCATTTACATAAGCCATAATAAAATCTAATTAATAAGCTGCAAAACCATTTTAAATACCATAAACAATCGCAGTTCTGATCGAACTTAATCTGGCTACAGGCAAAAAATTTTCTTCAAAATCAATTCCAGGTTTTTGAGAACACCCTTTTGCAACTAATCTCGCTTTAAACTTTTCAATTGACCCGTCATGTTTATATTTAGTTTTAAAAACCCATTTACTTCCTATAATTCTCTTACCTTTTGGCCTATCAACTATTTACTACACATTTTCTTGTATTAAAGAATTACTCAGTTGCATCTCTCCATTCCTTTTTAAAAGCCTCAGAAAATAAATTTTCTGTTATAACCTGAGATTTTTGTTCTTTTGGAATTTTCATTTTATAATCTTTCTTGGGTCTGCCTTTTTACCCATTTTTATTTTTCTTGGTCTTCCGCGTGCTTTTGTAGGGGATGTAGGGGGGTAGAAATTTTCATCCGATTGCATATCAACATTACTGTCGCCACTGCAGCTGTCTAATTAATTTTTGACGGGAAGAGATATTTCTGATTCTTGCATAATCATGTTTTTCATTATTTTGAGAGAAAGGAAAAATTAATTTTATTTCACTGTTTGAAGTAAAATAGTTTTCAAACTCGTTAATAAATCGGACGTCTCAGCTTATAATAATTGTCCTGGATTTCTTATTCCACAGCGTATACGCTTTTGATTCATTTGAATATCCAACAAAAATATGCTCTTCTTATCTAGGATCAAATTTTCCTTTACTTTGCTTTTTATTTAGTACAAAACATTTTTGCCCAAATATTTAAAAGTATGATAAAGTTGGCTTGATGCCAAAAAATACTTCGTAGGGTGATTTGTTATCACTTAAATGTCATGAAGAGCAGCGATTACATATGTATACCGCACAATTAATAGCTTCAGCCCCAAAAGATTATGGGAGATTACTTTGTAATAGTAAACACCTCACCATTTCAGTTAAAGTTCTATTAGCCCTTTCTGCCAATCCATTCTGTTGGGGAGTAAGTGGTGATGAAAATTCTTGTTTTATATCGCTTTCTTCAATATATTTATTAAATTCTTCTCCATAGTATTCTTTACCATTATTCCCATTATAGGAAGAATTTTTATTTTCTTTCCTAGACAGTTTTCAACTGCTGCTTTGTATTTAACAAATGCATTTTTAACCTCATGTTTGGTTTTAAGACAACTGACTTCAGTGTAACGTGATTTGTTGTCAATAAAAGTAACAAAATATCACGAGCCTCCATAGGGCGGAACTTTCATAGGGCCACACAGATCTGAATGAATAAGAGTCAATAAATCATCACTTTTAAAGTTTGATTTTTTAGGGAAAGAGCACACAGTTTGTTTACCTTAAATACAAATTTTACAGTCAATAAGAGACTCATTATCATTGAAATTTAAATTTCTAACCATATTCTTAGATTTAAGTCTTTTTAAATCAGACTCATTTAAATAACCTAATTTAAGATGCAATTTTAGAAAATCACTTACCTCTGCTACCGCAGCTCTCTCGATGCTTGGGTGTATGTAATGTAAATCCCCTTGACGGACAGCCTGTACTAGTGTAGAACCATTTGGTTCAATGATTTTAGTATATCGTTCTTTAAAAATCACTGAACGATTATTAGCTGTTACTTTCGATGTTGATAGCAAATTACATTTTAATTCTGAAAAACATAGTACGTTCTTGAGTGTGAGATTAGTAATTCCACTCCCGTTAGGTACTATAATCATAACTGTTCCTATTCCTGTAATTTTTGCTGCTTGATCAACTGTAAGCTGTATTGTAGAATTTGTATGAGGATGAAACTCTGAAAATAAATTTCTATCTTTACATATGTGAGATGTACATCCACTGTCTAAACACCATGAAGAAGGTTCTTGATATGCATCATTAAATGCCATACAGTCAGTTTTTCATAATTAGTGGTTATCATCGATCCGTGATTTCCTTTATTTAAATATGCAAGCTTTCTATCAGCTATTTTCTTTCTACATTCGGAAGCTTTGTGCCCGATTTTCAAACAGTAGTTGCACTTGAAATTTCAGTAACACCTTTCCGAAGGAAAATTATAATTGGGATTCATTTTCCACTTTACATTCTTCTTCTGTTCTTGATTATTTCTTTTATTTTCTGTATAATATGCGTTTTGTGAATCTTGTGTGGATTTTCCTTTTCTAGCATCCCACTCTTCTAGCATTTTAATTTTCAAAGATTAAGGTTTAGGTAACCCATCTCTCAATTCTATAGCGCATCTAAAATTTTCAAAGTTCTCAGGAACACTATAGAGTAAAAGAATTGATAATAAATCCTTCACGATTTCTATTTTCATTTCTTTCAGTTTATCAACTATTTCGAAGAAAATATTTAAATGCTCAGACATCATTTCATTCATGGACGGACATCTTTCTAAACAAACTGTTTTAACAGAGTTGCTTTCTTCGCGGGTTCCTCGATTCATAAACATCTTTCAGCTTATTCCATACAGCACTTGAAGTCGCACAATGCTTTAGATGACATATAAAGTTCACTATGATTTATGGCAAGAATTATATGTGTACGAGCTTTTGATTAACTTGGAGCCATTTCTTTTCTTCTGCAGTTCCTCCAGCCGGTTTTATTTCTTTACCGATTACATAATCCCAATGATAATTTTTGGTTAATACAGCTTCAATTTGAAGCTCCCAGCTATCAAAATTATCCTTACCGAGCTTTTCAATTGTTGTTACATGAGACATAATTATACAGAGTCTCTCACTCAGAAATAATGCAAATGATAAACAGAACAAAGAACAGTTCTTAGTTTCCATTAGGCTTAAGAGTTGGAAATCTAAATGTTCGAAATAAAAATTATTTCTGCTAATTATAGCACAGTAAAATAGCATCTCTGGGACCTAATGTCATAACCTTATGTTGGTGTATGAGGCACACAGAGTTTACAGAATGGCTCGACATAAGACATTTATTTACAATTACACGAAGACAAAATATATACAGTTGGAATGCAACTAAGCGCTGACATGTTTCTTAACGTAACAACAAACTCTCGCTCTCAGAGCTCACTCTCAGCATCATCATTGTACGTGCATGCTTTATTGCGAAGAGGAGAAAATGAATGTTGTATTCCAACAGTTACTTCATCATACTATATTTTATTTTTCTTTCTTTTTAGGCGAATGGCTTCTTTAAAACAATCTTTTAGTGTTGATTCAGGTTCTTTTTCTGAAAAAGATAAAGAAATTGCTGACAGACTGCAAAAATTAAAAAGAGATCGCATAAAAGGTATGTTACCGCATGCAACTACCTCGGTAATCTTCAGTCATATTGTTTTAGCAACATTTTTGATGATGCAAACAGCATAGATAAAAGAAAATATGAGCTACAAATTATTTTAATTAATGATGTTTTAAGCTCATAATATGTACATATTCATTAGAATTATTACTATCATTTACCATTCTTTAGAATGTACATATTAATACATTTATTGAATCTGTATTATATATATATGTTAAATCTGAATCTATCTATTGAATTATGTTTGACTATCTTTCGAAAGTCTGAGACTTCCTCTCTCAAAATGTGCATTTATTTTTTTTCCAAAAAGTATTTTAAAGGGATTTTTTTAAATAATTTTTTCAAAAAAACACAAAATTAGACTAAATTTTGACTTGCCAATAAAGTGAAATAGTTTTAAAAGAATGAGTACCATTGCAACATTATGATTTCCATTTTGATTGTTTAAAGTTTAAAAGTTCTTTCAAGCAAAACAAGATTGTATGTGCTTTTTGTCTAATGTTATTTTTTATGCTAATGACGTAATGAGCGTATACATTTCTCTCTTCTATTTTACATCTGAGTTTTTATATTGCAGTAACAGACAGTGTTTTGCAGAAGTAGAAATTAAAATCTGCACTTTTTTTTCTTCTGTTTTGCATCTATTTTATATTACTTGATTTTATAAAACATGTATTTTAATTTTTTAAAATAAGTAGGAATTTTAATTTTTTCCAATTTTTTCTTCTATTTTGCATTTGAGATTTTATGCTACAGATTTATTAAATTCAATATTTTTTCTTTAAAAAAAGAAAAAAATTAAGACTGATAAAAATACATTATTATCATTGTGTAGACTGAATAAAAAAAACATGATTTCTGAATTAAAATTCTTTACTTATTTTATTTGAATTATTAACTAATTACATTTTAATCTTGCTTAATTTAATCAGTTTTTTTTTCTGTTTTTCTTAAATTTAGTTTTATATTTTTATTTTATCTTTATTTTCATTTTTAATTAATCTTTTTAGCTCACAGGCTATCAAAGCCTGAGAGCAAATGTGCCCGCAGGTTCTGTATGTACATACATATGTGTATACTTATGTATGTACTTTATGTATGTTATGTATGTAACTCTTGATAGAATTATCTGATTTGCTTCAAATTTTGTATATAGGTTCATTGTGATAAAGTGCTTCCCTGTTTAGTTTTAGGGGTTCATTGGTTAAGTATAAAGGTGGGGAACGGGGGGGGGGGGCTAATTCCCCACTTAATTTAGATAAATGGGTTTTTCATCCAGAATTATCCGATTTGCTTCAAATTTGGTATATAGGTTCAGTGTGATAAGGCACTTACCTGATTATTTTTGGAGGTTCATTGGTTAAGTATAAAAGAGGGAAATGGGGGAGCTAGATACCCCCTCCCCCATTTCCCTTAATTTATTATTATTGCATGTAATTATTTGCAATTGGAAGCAATGATTGCACTTAAAAACATTTGTATTTTTCTAAACTTTCCTATCAGTTATTTAGTTCTCTTTCCTTTGTCAAAATTGAACTTTTTTCTTATGACTAATGTTGGCCTTATGACAGGAGAAGTGGACATTCTCATACACAGGTAGGTATAACATAATGCATAGAGTAAGCAATGATTTATTTATAATGAAAAGATTAATTTTCTTTCTTTCTGGTAAAGTGAGCTTTTTATTTGCACTCGAAAAAAAGGTGATAATGACCTATGCGTGTGTGTTAGTTGCATTTGATGATATTAATGTGTTAGTTACATTTTGTGATTTTCTTAGATTATGTTTTTAATTTATCACCTAATAAACTAATGTTTCTTAAAACTTGTATATTCAGTAGAATATAAACTTATTAAATGATTTGGTTCTGAGTAGGCACTTTTATGTGTTGTATTAATAACTTTGTAAATATACACCTATATTTATTTCTGTTTATATTAGGGGTGCACAACCTGTGGCCCGCGATCGGATTACTGGTGGCCCGCGGATCAATTTCGCCGATCGGACGCAAAAAATCGCGACTTTTGCCGATAGGAGGTGTATAAATCGCGATTTTTGCCGATCAAGTGCGTATAAATCGTAAATTTCGCCGATCGAATGCATAAAAATCGCGAATTTTGTTTGATCGGGTGCGTATAAATCGTAAATTTCGCCGATCGCCTGAGTAAAAATCGTGAATTTTGCCAATAGGGCCCATAAAAATCGCGAATTTTGCCGATAGGGTGCGTATAAATCGCGAATTTTGCCGATCGGGTGCGTATAAATCGTAAATTTCGCCGATCGCCTGCGTAAAAATCGTGAATTTTGCCGATAGGGCCCATAAAATCGCTAATTTTGTCGATTGGGCGCGTAAAAATGATGAATTTTGTCGATCGGGTGCATATAAATCGTAAATTTTGCCGATCGCCTGTGTAAAAATCGTGAATTTTGCCAATCGGGCCCATAAAAATCGCGAATTTTGCCGATAGGGTGCGTATAAATCGCGAATTTTGCCGATCATGTGCGTATAAACCGTAAATTTCGCCGATCGTATACGTAAAAATCGCGAATTTTGCCGATCAGGGGCGTAAAAATCGCAAATTTTGCCGATTAGGCGCTTAAAAATCACGAATTTCGTCGATCGGGTGCGTAAAAATAATGAATTTTGCCGTTCAGGCAGGTAAAAATCGCGAATTTTGCCGATCGGGGGCGTAAAAATCATGAATTTTGTCGATCGGGTGCGTATAAATCGTAAATCTTGCAGATCGGGCATGTAAAAATCGTGAATTTTGCCGTTCGGGCACGTAAAAATTGCGAATTTTGCCGATCGGGTGCATATAAATCGTAAATTTCGCCGATCGGGCGCGTAAAAATCATGAATTTTGCCGTTCGGGCACGTAAAAATTCTCGATTTTGCCGATCGGGTGCGTATAAATCGTAAATTTCGCCGATCACCTGCGTAAAAATCGCGAATTTTGCCGATCGGGCCCGTAAAAATCGAGAATTTTGCCGATCAGGTGCGTATAAATCATAAATTATGCCGATCGTATGCGTATAAGTCGCGCATTTTGCCGATCGGGCACGTATAAATCGTGAATTTTGCCGATCGGGCCCGTAAAAATTGCTAATTTTGCTGATCGGGTGCGTATAAATCGTTACTTTTGCCGATCGGGTGCGTGTAAATTGTAAATTTTGCCGATCGTCTGCGTAAAAATCGCGAATTTTGCTGATCAGGTGTGTAAAATCGCAAATTTCGTCGATTAGGCGAGTAAAAATCACGAATTTTGCCGATCGGGCGCGTAAAAATCGTACATTTTGCCAATCGGGCGCGTAAAAATCGTGAATTTTGCCGATCAGGTGCATATAAATCGTAAATTCCGTCGATCGTATGCGTAAAAATCGCTAATTTTGCCGATCGGCGCGGATAAATCGTTACTTTTGCCGATCGGGTGTGTGTAAATTGTAAATTTCGCCAATCGTCTGCGTAAAAATCGCGAATTTTGTCAATCACTAGGAAAAAAACTATGAATATTGTCAATCACGCATGGAAAATAAATGCAAGATTTTTCTATCCTTGCCAACTGAAATGGGTTATACTGACTAAGGAGATGGTTGAGTATAGGGAGCTAACTCTCCTTTTAAAATTAGCCCCCGCCCCCATTTTTATGAACTTTTAGGCCGATCCTCCCCCTCCTTGCCTGAAACAAAATTTTGTTCACCCTACGGATGTTGGCTCTTGACAATCCAGTCATTTTTGTGACTGACCCTCCTCTTATAAAGGCTGTGCACCCCTACTTGATATCCAGATTTTATGACTGAATATGTTAAGAAGTACAATTTAGAATAATATGTTTCTCCTCCTCCCCACCTTCATTCATGAAAGCAGAATTTTTTTTCGTCACTGGCAATCTTTAAAGCTACATTTACTCCTTCAAATAAAGTCAAGGAGTATTTTCACTCTCTGAAAATAATCTTAGCTATATCTCTTGTATAAATACAAATGTAAACTGTTGATATATCCTTATACCAACAGAACTGAATACGTTGACTGGGAAGGAAGGAACCTAGCCGCCCCCCCCCCCCCGGTCACACCTCCTGCAAACAAAATTCTACTGATGGTGGCCCTCGACAACCCAGTCATTTTTGTAAGTGGCCCTTCGCTTAAAAAGGTTGTGCACCCCTAGTTTATATAAATAAAACTGTTTGTTATGAAACTTGATTCATGATCATTCTTTTTTGAAAAATAATTATATTGTTAAGAAATTGGAATGGAAGTTTTACATTTGCCATATTTATTATAATCTTTTATCTGAAATTCATAAAGATCAACAGCGTTGTTTAGTGATCAATGCAATTGGATCTTGGCAATTGGATCACATATTTTTACTCTAAAAATAAAAGGATGGACTGAAACTCTAAATCTGTATTTAGTTTGTATCAAAAGTATATCTCATAATCGGAATTTGCATTTTTATTGTTGATTTCTTTATTTTTCGAGGGGCATTATTCTTTGAAATAAGAGTATAATATACAATTAATGTGAATAGCCTGTGAGCTCAATGCTATCAGTTTAACTGGGCACTTTTCTTTTCATTTTATATTTCTGCTGCATATATTTAATTATTATACATTTAAATATTTCAGATGTACCTAGTGATGAAAATATTGCTGAAAGACTTGCAAAGTTAAAAGGGATTGAACCTTCGAAATATAAAGCTCCTCCAATAGAAGTAAGAATGTTGACTTTATTTAATTTTTTTAATGTTTTATCTTTTATACTCGTGTTAACTTTAATTATTTGCATTAAAGTTGAAGTATCTAAAGGAAGAACTGCAGGAGTCATCTTCGGGGTCCTTGCTAAGGAAGTAGGATAAGCAGAGAGGCTGTCCCCAGAGTAGATAAATTTCTTTAGACTTGGCAAAAACATAAGGCTTAGTTTGCAAACTTATCAAACATTTTTTCTTTTCAAAATATATACAGTAAAAGTTGTAAAAATGGAATCACTATGGCAAAAATATTTAGTTTTAGACAAGTTTTGCATCTTACCAGGTATTGTATGTTATTCCTTCTGTTGAAACATTAAAAATTTTCTGTTTAAGGTGGTTGGTCAGTCTCATCTAAAATCCCCCTCACTAATATTAAATGTATGGGAGTGGAATGTATTTGTATTTTTAAAATATCTCCTCAATACATTAATACTTTTTTACTTCTTTTTTCTGTGTACTCTTCTTAAAAGATGTCTCTCTTTTTTTTTTTTTAGCTGTCAAAATATTTCTAAAATATATGCTTAATTTAATATTTTATGTGTTAAAATCATACAAGAAGTGAGTAAGATTTTAACACTTCAGATAAAATTAATCATATATTTTAGAAATATTTTGACAACTAAAGAAATGAGACATCCTGTTAGAAGACGACACAGGAAAAACAACTCAAAAATGTTAATTTCCTTGTGAGATATCTTAAAAACAAGAATGCATTTCACTCCCACAGGTTTAACATTAACAAAGGGAATTTGAGATCTAACTGATCAACCCCTTTAAGACAAGTTTCTACTATAGACTGGCTCATTTTCGCAGGTATTACTACTGCGATATATTTTCTAGTTAAATAGACACAGTTGGCAAGCACTGATAATTGACTTGGCAATTTTAACCCCTTAACTGCCGCAGCCGTATATATTCGGCGTTAGAGAATGCCTCCATATATTATAAAAATGGAAAACTATCAGGACAGCAGGCCAATTTTCACCTGCAGAGCCGTGTTATGCACACTTATAACCTATGCATTTTCTTTTTGCTATTTCAGAAAACCAATCACCATCTTATTTAATTGCAGAATTATGTTATTAAATAAGGCAATAGAGATCACATCAGATTTCGTCAGCAGTTAAGGGGTTAAGGTAAAGGTGAAAATAAGGAATTTTGCTTAGTGGCCATTGGCCGGTAGGTTGATTTTTTTTAGTAGCCAGTGAGTGGCGAGTGAGAATAATTTCTTTAGTAGCCAGTAAATACATTTATGTCACTGAATATTTAATTTATAAAATATATAATTAGTTTACAGTAAAGTAATTTATGTACTAAATAAAAATATTTTAATTTATATTGCTTTGAATAAACTTGAAATACTAATTTCCAATCTATTTTAAGTTTTAAAATAAGTTAACAGCAAAGTTATACACAACATGCTTATGTAGTTAACTACATAAGTCTCACTAAGCTTAGGTACTGGTGTAGCTAACTACATAAGTAACTTTTTTTAAAATATTATTTGTCTAGAATTAAGATCTGACAAAAATAAAATAGGTATGTTTATACACTAAGTAATAACGCATAACATGATATACATTACACATGCACAACCTCTAGCCAGCGGACCAAAAGTGGCTAACATCTTCAGAAATTCAGAAAAAGTGTATTTCTTCAATTAGTCCAGAAAAAATTGCAAATTTCGTCATTCGAGAGCGTAAAAATCATGAATTTTCATCATTCAGGAGCGTAAAATTAATGAATTTCCATCATCCGGGAGCGTAAAAATCACAAATTTCAGCGATCGGGTGCGGAAAACTTACGAAGTTCGTTGATAGGATGCGAAAAAAATCAAGAATTTCGTCAATCGGGCGCAGAAAAATCATAAATTTCGGGAATCGGGTGCAGAAAAATCATGAATTTCGGCTACTGGATGCGGAAAAATCATGAACTTTGGTGATCGGGGGCGGAAAAATCATGCATTTCGAAGATCGGGTACGTAAAAATCATGAATTTCATCGATCGGACGCGGAAAAATCACAAAGTTCGTCGATCGGACACGAAAAATCAAGAATTTCGGCAATCGGGCACAGAAAAATCATAAATTTTGGCGATCGTGTGCGGAAAAATCATAAATTTTGGCAATCGGGTTTGGAAAAATATTGAATTTCGCCAATCTGACGCAGAAAAATCACAAAGTTCGTCGATCGTATGCAAAAAAATCAAGAATTTTGGCGATCGGGCGTGGAAAAATCATGAATTTTGGCGATCAAGCGCGAAAAAAAAAACAAGAATTTTGCCGATCGGGAGCGGAAAAATCATGAATTTTGGCCCATCGGGCACGGAAAAATCGTGAATTTTAGAGAAAATTGGAAATCTGAAAATACTGCATTTGGCCGGCTCTTTCCATATTTTTAATCGCCAGTTTTTCGAGTTTAATCGACGAGTGGCGACTGGCGAGTGCTTATTTTCACCTTTAGGTTAAGGCTCCTGCCCCTCCAATAATAAGTTATAGTGATGGCTCTGGTCACCTGAATTAAGCTTTGAGAATGCCATAATCTAAATTTGAATTTTAGTACAGTACTAAAACTAGATTTTTTTTTTTTTTTCTTTTTGTCAGAAGAGTCTAATTTACCTCGTAGGTAATAACTGCAAAAGAAAATGCTCCTCATAGACTACTAAAATCAATTTTTATGATTTTTTTCTCTTTATACTTCAGCTATTTTCCTTACTATCCTGGGGTGAGAATCTTCAGTGTTTTGGAAAATTTCTGGTTTTTATTTATTTCATCTATGTTTCATGCAAATTTTCTTTTGCCCCATTTGCCACCCACAGCACACAAAGTTTATAGTCTTTAAACCTTTTTAATTTGTAAGCAAAAATCCTGTCTTATTTCTTACTTTGCTGTAACAATAAATAAATAAATAAATAATCATCTAAAACCTTTTCTGCAATTTTTGCTTTCATTCTTTGTACCCCTCTCCTTAGCAACCAAAATTTAAAAGTCTTTAAAAACTCTGTTTTTTTCTTTAATTGTCCTGTTTATTAATATGTTGCAACAATAAATAAATAATCAATCATCTAAATTACCCCTCTTTCTAAAGTTTTGTTTCCCCTGCCTCTTTTGCCCCTCAGCATACAAAGTTTAAAATGTTGTTAATTAAATTATGATTATACGTTGAAAAAACAAATTACAAATCCCAAATAGGTAGTTAAAATAACAATTTTTTTCTCGTTCCTATTGTTTTAAAAAAGAACAAAAATTATGTACTTTTTAATAAATTCTCTAGCTTGCACTTTCTACCAAGCATTAAAAAAAAGCGTTGACTTTTCCATTATCTTTTTCAGTGCCCACACCAAATTAATGTATTGTAATGGAAATTTATTGGAAAAATTATGAGTTTTAGACATGAAATTAGGGTCGAGTTTCAAGATAAACATTGAATGCTTATAAAAGCGTGTATTAAAAAAAAAAAAAAGTTTTACTTTTATATTTATTCTTTATATCTGTAATACCATTCTTAATCCAACTTTTTCGATTTGTAGGTTAATTAAAATTCTATAAGCAAAGACAGTAGGGGTAATTCTTTTGCAATTTTGTATTTTTGTAATACATTGTTTTAGTGGTTTTAGGTTACTTAGCAACCATTTTTGTTGTTCTCCTGTGGCAACACTGTCCAAGTTCTGTTATTTTGAAAATACAGTAAAACCTATTAACACAGAATCACAACAGGCAGTAAAAAATTTCCATGTTAGACAACTTTCCATTTTAGCAGGTTTAGTTACATGGTATTCCTTTCACCAGAACCATAAGATTTCATTTCAGGCAGGTTCTGTTTTCACAGGTTTTACTGTTTAACAATTGAAATTGATAAAATAGTCTTTTATTTCTCCCCTTTTCATTTTATGAAAATTTTTCCTTTAAGATCATATTAAGAAGTTCCTAAAATGTAATCTTTACTGTATCTTGATGCCAATTTATTCATTATATGTTCTTAACTCTTTAAGCAGTTATCTTGTAAGTCTCATTACCTAAGTATATATGTGTGACTGACTGTGGTTGCCTCTCCTCTCTTATTAGCAGACATTCTTCAAATAGATTGTTTTTTTTTCTTCCTCAAGTATGTTTGTATTATGAATAATTTTCATAATCTATCATTCAAATCATTTATTTATCAACATTATTGTCTAATTTGAAATTATTTTCATGAAATCCCTCTTCTGAACATGTTTTTTTAATAGGTATATCGTCGTCCAGATATGCGTACCTGTGTGGAACAGGCTGGAGATTTAATGAAACAGATGGCCTTAGAAGCTGAATTAGATTCACGCTTAGTAAAGCCTGAAGATGAAATCGCTGCTCGTTTAGCTCGTTTGAGGGATGAAGATCCTGATAAACTGAAACATACTGAGAAAGTAATTTCATATTTGACTTTTTTAAATATATAAGTATTTACTTGTATAACTATTAGTTGTGGTTTTCTGCAAAGAATTTTCTTTATTTTATTGATTTTATTGTATTTTTGTATATTAATAATTTATTATCATAGTCATTATATAAGTTTAACAAGACTACGGGGGGTTTCAAAGAGCAGGGTCCCCCTGAAGAAATACACTTATTTATTTAAAAAATTACAAGAATAAGCAGTTCATCAGAATTTCAGAATATCATTGCATAACACTGTGCTTAATTTAATTATTCTAATTTCTGGAACCTTCGAAGAATTTTATATGCTTATAAGTATGTATGAAATTAAAAAATAATAATTGTGGATTGTAGGATGTTAAATATTATGAAAAGTGAGAATAAAAAACAATGACTTGCAGAACTGATGTTGAGGCTCCTGATCTGTAGATTTGCTTGTATATGTATACATATGGGTTTATATAACTATATAGGGTGCCCCATAAAGATTGAAACACATTTTAATTTTTTATCTTTTGGAGATACATAAGCTATTACGTTTCAAAAGTGTTCAAAATGAGGTAAGAATTAAGATTATGTCGATGAAATAGTGATGACAAAATAGAAATAAATAATAAAGAAATCTCCATCTTAAGGGTTAACATGTAGTCAAAGTCATCCTTTTTAGACTACAAGTACTATTGTTACCTATAGCTGCAGAAATTATGTAAGTCATTAAGTAATTTTGTTTTTGCAATGAAACAACAATTTTACCATACCTTTTAGTAGCAACAAATAATTAAACCTATGTAATTTTTGTCCACACATCTGAACTTACCTTCAAGGACACAAAAAGTGCATGTTGAAGAAAGAAAAAAAAAAAAAAACTGGACATGTAATTTTTGAAATGACTAATTCAGTTTATTTACGCTCTTTTGATACTCATTGAAACTCCCTATCCTTTGCAATGTTTCACAATAGCTTACCAAAATCTACCACTCTGACATATTCCATTAAATTTATATATTCTTTTAATAAAAATTTCATTTTTGTTGCTATATATATATATATATATATTTTTTTTTTTTTTTCCCCTCCCTACTACTGTTAAACAGACATTGCCTGAAATTGATCTTTCACAATTTCACTTGGAACAAAAACTTTCTGAAGAAATGGATATTGATCAAGTCAATATACAGTGGCAGAAAGAACATGCTTCAAGAACTGGCACTGCCTCTAAAGATGTTGAAAGTTTAACTAATGATCCAGAATATAAGAAGCTAATGATGGACATTGAAAAAGAAAGGGGTGACTATTATTTTTATTTATTTGTTAAAATTAATTTAATAAATTATTTTACTGAAATAAAGAGATTTTATATTTTAAATTTTCTGTTTGGTTTTCTTTTTTATAATTTGTAAAGATTTAAAACAATTTGTGCATGTTTAAATTACATAAATTTCATTATCTTTATAACTAAGTTTCAGTGAAAAAATCTCTTTAAGCGAAATTTTTTGGAAACACTGTCTTTATTTACTTGAAAAAGTACATATAGAGTATATTTAAAAAAAGGAGTGAAGCTAGGAAACAGAATGCAAAGGACAGATCTCTACATCAGTTGGTAAAGTAGCTTATTCATCAAGACACAGACAAGGGTGTAAAAGAAAAAAAAAAACTTTTTTCTTAGCAATTATGGGGTTTCTACAATAAAATACATTTTGCCTCTGTATTTTCACCTATTTTACTATTTATATGATATTTATGAGTTGAGTTAAAGATAAAAAAAATTAAGAAAGCTGGGTTTTTTGGTAAACTTGAACTTTATTTTGTTGAGTTACAAAAGTTTAAATGAATTCAAATTTTGAAGAAAGGTTTTCAGATACCTCTGAAATTCAAATGTGCTAGCAAAAATGAATGAAATACTTTTCACGATGTGGAAAATTACCTGAATGAAAAATTTTGTGAACAGCTGAAAAATTCTCTAAAATACAGATTTAAAAAAAATATATTTTGAAGAAGGCAGAAAGTCTTGTGATAAAGACACAGAATGACAGAATATTGTTATAGTAGGTTTCTGCACCAGTCTAAATGTTTAACGATAAATTAGAAAATAAAACAATGTTAACTCATAATGAAGAGGAAAGTTTTTTTTTTCCAACTAGATAAATCATATTCAATGGTTGGAGTATCATAGTTGAGGTTTTTTTTGTTTGTTTTTTCCAGCAGAGTGAAAAATTTCTTGGCCAAGAATTCATACTAGCTAGGATATTGTTCAGATAGCTCTGTAGGAAGAGCATTGGCATAGCAAGCCAAAGGTACTCAGGTTCTATTCCTGACCCAGATATTTTTTGCTTGGTTGGGGGAAAAACCTCTACTATGATACTCCAACAACTGAATGTTAACTCAAATTAATTTTTTTTGTCAGTTATGTGATTCTTTAAAATAAGCAATTAAATTATAATCCAATTTTTATTTCACAGTTGCAACTATTTTGTTTGTGAAAGATTCCTGGTCATTTTCATCTTACTAATATCTTATTTCCTTGTTGAGACAATGTTTATGGTTGCAATACCAGCATAGTCTGAGCAGGCTGACTGTGCAAATTTTTCATGATTTTCCTTACATGAGAAAAATAATTCGGGTCACTTTTCTTTCAAAAGTTCTCTCTGAAAGCATCCTTCCTATAGTATAGTTCTCCCATACTTTATTACTATATATAGTGTGGCCAAAACTGGCTGATGCTTAAAAAAAAAAAAAACCCTCTCTTGTTTAATTTATTTTTTATCACAGTACCAGAGCTGCCAACTGCTACGAAAAAATCGCAGTTGCTACGATTTTGAGCCACAAAGTACGATGCTACGAAAATCTGTCTAAAACTACGATTTTCTGCAAAAAAAAAACAAAAACACAAATATTGTCACAGGATTACTCGAAAAATCACGAATTTCGTCACAGGATCGCACGAAAAATCACGAATTTTGTCAAAGGATCGAGCTAAGAAATGCGAATTTCGTTACAGGATCGCTGAAAAAACGCGAATTTCGTCAAAAACATTGCGAAAAATGACAAATTTCGTCAAAAATCGCAAAAAAACGGCAAATTTCATCATAAACTTTGCAAAAAACGACAAATTTCGTCAAAAACATTGCGAAAAACGACTAATTTCATCAAAAGATCATGCAAAAACGGCAAATTCTGTCATAAACATTGCGAAAAACAGCAAATTTCGTCAAAAGATCACGAAAAAATGACAAATTTATGTCAACAGATCGTGTGAAAAACATGACTTTCGTCAGAGAATCGCGAAAAAACGGCAAATTTCGTCAAAAACATTGAAAAAAATGGCAAATTTCGTCAAAAGATCGCGAAAAAACAACAAATTTTGTCGACAGATCGCGGGAAAAAAGTGACTTTCGTCAGAAAATCGTGTAAAAATGGCAAATTCCGTCAAAAACATTGCGAAAAACGGCAAATTTCGTCAAAAATAGCGAAAAAAACGCAAATTTTATCAACAAATCTCGAAAAAAAACGGCAAATTTCGTCAAAAGATCGCGAAAAAACGCAAATTTCTTCAAAGGGACGCAAAAAAGGTGGCGGGAGTGGACACCCCCACTCTCGGTTGTATCAGCTTACTCGACCTGATGAAGGACTCTAACTCAGACATTTACATTTTTCTCTGGAAGATATACCCGTAGTTCCATCAACCCCTCCCCCTCAACCGCCTTGGAATCTTTCAGAAAATTCACTGTGAAGTTCAGAAATTTGGCTTAGGAGTGGACAGAGCATTAATTGAATAGGAATAATTATGTTTAATCAATCCCACCCGCAACAAAAAAATTAGCAAAAACAAAAGAGTCTCCTACTTTGTGTGCTTATGGATATACACATGCGTTTAATTGATTAGTATTTGCTCGCTTAAAATTTACAGTGTAAAAAACAGCCACCAACCAACCAACCTTCAGATAAATTTGAATTTGGTGTGCAACTATTTCTCATTTTCAAAGGTTGGCAGGTCTGCAGTACTGCTAAATACCACATCCATTTCTTTTGAAAGTGCTAATACATAATTCACACTCACATTTTTTCTGCCGTCTTGAGAAGTTGTGAAATTTTTTATCCAAGCCATAAATTTTATGACATGTTATTATTTAAAAAAATATAATAATAGCTAAAATTATCAATAAATGTGAAATATTTATATAAATTTTTATTTAAAGTTAGACTCAATATTGGAAACCTGGTCATTGCATGATTTCAACAATAGCTAGCCATACTCCTGGCAGAACATTTGTATTTCTTCGTAGCAAAGGGGTTAATGAGTTGTGTTGAATTTTAAGTATATTATATTGACTAATTAAGAGTTTGACTTTTGTAATAGACTTGCAAACTTTGGCAACCAATATTAGTACCAAACTTTTATCTGGGAAAATCCATAATATCCTTTCACCATACTAAAAAGTAAATATTTTGTAGCAATACATAAGATGCGAAATTTAAATTGTTGTAATATTAGAAAGTGTGTTCATGCTGTTTCCATTTCACATGATTCATTGTTCTTGTTTTTAATTATACTCTTGAATCTTTTATAACTGATTTTTCTTGTAATCATAGTTCAAAAACATAACGATACTTTGTAATTTTTTTTCATAACCCTGTTAGGATAAATTTCTGCCCCTTATTTTGTTGCTGTGATTTCACTACTTATTTTTCTTGGCTAATTATTACATTTCATCAGGTAAAGTTGATGAGAAAAGTGAGGATGATGAAGAAGAAGCAAATAAACTTGTTGAAAAAGTATGTTTTTTATTGTCTGTTAGCCTAATTTTTAGATGGCTTTAAATGTTGAATGTTCTTAGACTAATTAAAATAGTTTTATCTTATATGCATTCTTACTTTAATTAGTTTATTCTTTTGATAGCAAGCTGTTTGTAAATTACAATTAAAAATTAAGAACTTTTTGCTTGTTATTAGAAACATTCAATTTTTGGTACTCCTTTGTTATAGGGGCCTTGGCATGACTCAGTTTTAAGAAAGTTCAAATTTTTGCATCCAATATTACAAAAAATCATGAAAATGAAACAGCAGTTAATTAAAAAATAATAATAATAATAATAAAATAAATCTAACCATAGCTTTCTTTACTCGTACATATAAAATTTGTCTCTGCTAAATTAACATTTTTTTTTTTTTTTGTTTCTAGAATTTCCAACATGTTTACTATTTTTAATTTACCAACAATGAAAATGATGCTATAGCTTTTTTTCCACAGAAAGTCGTTTTATCATTTGAATGTAATAAATGCAGTACCATAATAATATGCAAGTGTATGTTGGAGAAAAAACATTTGCTTTTTAAACCAATTCTAGTCTGATGTATATATTAAATGTTGTAAATATTAAACAAATTGCTTGTGCGTTTTATATATTAATAGTTATTTCATAAAGGTATAATAATCTGATGAGATTTTAAAAGAAAGTACTAGAAAATGCTTTTGAAAATTTTGTTTTCTTTACCAAATTTACTCTTGCTGTTTTCTCTATCGTGCCAAGGTCCCTGTAAGAAATAATTACTTTTAGCCAATTAATTTTTAGTCATCGCTTTTTTACTTTATCTTGTGAAGTTTAAAATTAGAATGTTATCTAAGATCAGACAAGTAAATCGAGGGTTTGTGTTTCACTTTAAATTTCCTGACTTGCTAATTATAAAACTGCGAGTTTGTCAACAAGAAAATTCAAGTTAATTGAGGAAAAGCAAGAGTGGGTTTTTTACAAACCAATTAAAAAAAGAAAAATCTGTATATTTATAAGGAAAAAATATCTATATTTATTAGGACATTCACACATATTAATAGATGCTATAATTGGAGACTTTCACTAGCAGCTACTATTTTTTTCCCCCTCAAAACCCTTAAGGCTTTTAAACATGGAAAACTGGTAACAATTTTGTCACACATACTCAAAGGTCTTGGCACTGATAAGTTTTTCCCTATAAGCAATGGAAAGTAGAATTAATTTTAGAAAATATGAAAAATGAAACACGTGAATCCTTTATCAGGGGCCATGCTAACCATTCGCCTACACGCCAAATGCAAATACATCATGAAATTTCTGAATAAACAATTATTATGGTGAAAAGGCTGGCGAATATTTTTTTGGGACCCTTTCGTTGTTGTAATCTTGTTTTGAAACGTAAATGAATTTCCATTTTCATCTCGAGTTCACATACAGTAGCATTTCCTCCTCTTCCGCTTCCCGGCCATTGTTTTCTACTCTGTATGGAGTCCTTTTCCTTATGTGTAATGTGCATGCGCCATTTAGAGGATTTTACCACGTCTTTACTCAGTTGGTAGGAGAGAGAGGAGTGAATATCTTCTTACCTATGCTCTGATACTGCACAGAGAGCAGACGATTTGAGTACGGGTTCAGAGATCGGGATATGTTTGGTGAAGGAAACTCCATACCACAACTCCATGTGTTTCGTTTTAAAACGCTTGTTGCACTTATGTTGAATCGATGTTTGATATGAGAACATCGCTCAAACGCCTTCAATTCTTTGATATCTTGGAAAAATATATCCTAATTCCAATTGAAAGTTATGATTTATCAAACTTATAATGCTCTAAAATAGGATTTTTATTTTTGTATGGAGTAAAAAAAAATAAAATAAAATAAAATAAAAATGTTTGCAATATTTGAACATACAGCAAATGTAATATGGTGAGAAAATGCCTTTTTACCCATTAAAATAATGTCAGGGCCGAAAGGGTTAATGACAATATATTAATATATATATATAATATATTATCACACACTTTTGGCTAATTTACTGGCTAGCATTTTCAAAATCTTAGGGCAGCCCCTGCTTTTTAAATACAGGTTGCACTTAGATTTTTGGAAAAAAAATTCACTTATGTCAACAATTAATACAAAATCCATCATTTTTCATTTGCTTTCATTAATGGTAAAGAGTTGGGATGGATTGAGAGAGCAGATAATAATTGAAATACATTTGCAAAAAGATTATTTTTTGTATTTTATTCAGAGGAGAGGGGAAAGATTGCTTATTTGCAAGTCCATTGTTGACTCTCTATTATAAAATTTGTGTTTCATGTTTTGCGAAATGTCTGCAATTTACATGTAAAATGCAAGTAAATTCAAACTTTGTATATCTAGGTTTTGTTAAAAAATATATTAATTGCAGAATTTTGTTGAGAAAATATATGCCTATAAGGTACTAATGTTTCAAGTTTAAATTTATTTGTGCATCATTATGTTTTGAAGTACATTTTATTTTTTTGTCATTTAAGGAAAACTTTACTTTAAAAGAAGATTCTTTTAAGGTTGGTCTATATTGTTCAGTCCATCTACATTTTACAAGTTATGAAATTTGACTCTCAGATTTTATTTTGTCTAAAGCAAACTATGAAATACCTAATCTAAATCTTTTGTGATGGGTTGCATTTTAAAATATGTATTAAATAATGCGAAATAATAGAATCATGTTTATATAGTATAGTTACTTTTCCACACTAATTGTAAAAGCAATCCACATTGTTAAGAAAAAATCTTCATAATGAGGTAAAGCATGATAATATCATGTATTATTGCTGCAAAATTTCATTGTTTATTTTTAATATATTTTAATGTGTACTTATTATTTCTCTTTGTTTTAGTTATTAGCAACTGTTGATGTGGAGGAGTTGGATAGTTTGAATGATGATACTGAAGAATCAGTCTCCAAAAGTGAAAATGTTAGTTTAATTTAAATTTAATTACATCTAATTGAATCTTTAAAATTAATAAAACATTTAAAAGTCGGATATTTAATTAAATAAGCATATAGACAATAGTTTAAAACTTCAAAATAAAATCATAAAGTAAATGTTTACAGTTTTAAACAAGCTCCTCATCAGTATAAATATTGACAGAAACTAACAAATGTTCTAAAAGTTAAATAATGTACATCAGAGCTGGACTGCATATTCAGCCAGAACTGTACATGTTTCATTTGGGCTGGATATTTGTAGATTTGTAAACCAACCTTACAAAAATATTCTGCTTTTTATGACTATTAGAACTAGATTTAAATAATTTAATATTCTGAAAAATAATTAAATATAACTACAATAATTATAAATGCAGAATATATTTGGAAGGATGGCTTACAAATCGACAAATATCTGCCTTAAATGAGGCATGTCCAGTTCCAGCTAATTATTTGGTCCTGCTCTTTCTAAACTTTTAACAAACTGTTGGCCTTTGTCGATATTTGTACTAATGAAGGGGTTTTATTACAGCTTGAAACTTTTATTTTGGAGTTTTAAATTATTATAACTTTAGTAAGTTTACATTTTATGAGTATAATTTTAGATACATACAAACTAGCATTTTATGAAAATTGTTCATTAATAAGCAGAAAAGTCATTAAAAATTTATTATGTAATTACTATTTCCATGCTATAAGACAAAAAACCAAAATTAGAAATGAACTTAGTGTATTAATGTCTTCTATATTGCACATTTTTTAAATTTAAAAAATGCATTATTTTAACGAAATTGTTATTAGTACCATAATTTTTTATGTATGTATGTTTTTGTATTTAGTTATTAGATATTGTGCTATTTATTATCTGTTATGTGATATCATTCTTTAAAACAACTAAATGATAGTACTTTTATAATTCATTGATGTTTCATCTTAAAGGATACCACAGAAGAATTTCCATGGTGCGTTATATGTACAGAAGATGCAAAAATCCGTTGTTTTGATTGTGATTCTGATGTTTACTGCTTACGTTGTTTTAAGTAAGTGATTGTTTGTTTCTTATTATAATTTGGAAGACGTTATCTAGATCAATTTAAAGTGATATACTGTTTGTAAAATCAGTTTTACAGATAATATTTAGAATACATCATTAAGATGAGTCAACAACGCAAAAATTTGTTGCCTAAATTGTGACTCTGATATTTACTCTTTGTGTTGTTTTAAGTAAGTAATTGTTTGTTTTCAAATTTTGTTACTTATTATAATTTAAAACAGCATCAATTCCTAAACTTTATTGTCATGTGACCCACGTTAATTTTTCAAAATTTTCCTGTGAACCATCTAATATTTATATAAAAAACTTTTGTAGTCTTTTCTTAGGAAAATATGGAAAACTTTTCCATAAAGCATACTGTCACATTAAAATGTGACATTATCTCAACCACATGTTCTAATTTTCCTAAAAATCCAAAGATTTCCAATAGTTTTCCTTTCTTATTTATTTAATTCACAATTCCCATTGTTCTGCATTTTTAATTACCTTTATTTTACATATTACCTATTTTATATTACCTTTACTAAATTTTGTCTGATTTTCAAGAAAATGTCTTCAGAATTTGTACAATGATTTTTTTATTTTTCACAATTTTTTTTAAACAAGGTCCCTATTATATCCATTACTTAAATGTAATTGGATATTCTATTTATTATTTATTAATTAATTTCATTTATTTATTATTTAACTAATTGCTATCATCTTTAGATAGTATATGGTTTAATTTTTAAATATTAATTTTCATCCAATGCTATTTTTATTCAGCGTATATTCACTTTTTACCCTAATAGATGGCAGCACCATGGTTTCTGTTGCTGTACAATAATATTCATATTATTCTAACACTTATTCTGGCAACATGGTAAATCATTTTCTAAAACTAAATTTGGCAACATGTAATGATTTTTTGCAATTCATTCCCTTTATTTGGTTGTGTTCATGTGTGGTTCATGTGGTGCACAGGTATCTTTTTTAATCCAAATGGATTATGTACTTTGACTCTATTTCAAGTATTATCTGTATATTATAGGTATGGTTTCTTTCCTTTTTAATATTGTATTTATTTTTTCACAGGTTTGATTCATTGTTTATGAGTGGTAGTCCCAAAATCATATTCTTTAGCAATGTTATGGCTAATATAATGATGAAACCACTCATTTTATTTGTGGTATTTAGGCATCTGGGACTTGATAATTCTGTCTAAATTCCACGAATTTCATTTCATTCATTCAATTTCATTTATTCAATTTTTAATTTAATTCTTTTAAATAAATTTTTGGTATCTATATTCAGTGTGTTGGGGAATACTTTCATTGTCAACTAATTATTACATACTTAATCATTATTTCATAGTTTAAGTTGGTGTTATGGTAATGTTTCATTTATGGTTATATATATATATATGGGATATATGTGGGAGATATATATATATATATATATTGGTGAAACACACTAGGCAACTCATATTTTCGGCACGTCATAATTTCATTTTTCAAGGTATTTTCAAATTTTCATTTTGGTAAATGATTCGATAAAAATAAATTAAATATTTGATTTTCTTAAACTACAATATCAATGGAAGTGTACAATGCAACAATAAAAAATCCTAGTGATTTGTGAATGGAAACCCAAATTGACAAGATTTCAGCTTTTCTGCTGTTTGTATTCATTGGTGTAATTAAAAAAAAAAAAGCCTTTACTGTGATTAGATGTAATAAAATAGTTTTTTTCTTTCTGTGATTGAAGTTGCTTTTCATAAATAATTAAGAATTTATTTAAGTGTCTTAGTCTTAGTACTCTTTAACTAGTATTTCTGTAATTTATTTGTAGGTTTCTTTTAAAATACATTACCTTCTAATTTTGATTTTAGTGTAACATGACTTACAAAATATTGTTTAAAGCTTGAAGAATACCTCCCAAACAGTAATGTTAGTTTTGGCTATTATTTATGAAATTTGGCTAATAAATTTCTACTTTGGCTAGTTTGTTGGCTAATAATATAAAATTCTGGTACTTTTGGATTATAGTGGCCTCTGAGGATGAATCCGCAAATTATAATGCATATATGATCACATATATTACTTTTGTTCTCAACATCCCTTTTTTCTATGAATTTATGAAACGCTCAATGAATCATACGAAAGGTTTTTGAAGTGGCTTTGACATAGTATACTCACATTTCATTAAAACATGGGTTTTTGATTAAAAATTGCTGTTAATTAAAAATTAAATCAGCGCTATTTTCATAAAATAAATGAAAGGTTTTCCTCAAAGCAGTGTTGCCACAAAAATAAAATGCTGTATTATATGATGCTCAACAATGATTATAAAAAAATAAGCAGTACAAGATAAAGTATGATTTCTCCGTACGTTTATTTTATATTTATGGTTAAAAAGCGAAATTGAAATGTTTAGAAGAAAAAGACACCATCAATCTATCAAAGCAGTGGTATTTCATGTTTAGAATAAATGATATGCTTTGTTATATTAGATTCAATTGTATTTTAAATGCATTAAATTATTTTTTCTTTGTTTATGTTTTTCAAGAAGTGGATGACATCATCTTCTAAAGCAGTTAAAATAAGATTGTTAATTTTTTTTTCTCACATGTGCCTTTTGCTATCTTCAATCAGTTTTTACTGTAACTTTGGTGAAATAAATAAGAGGGTATCCTGGCTTGACTAATGTTGCCTGCAGATACTTTTTACATCAATTTTCCTTTAGAAGTTTAAACCTGCATCTAAAAAATATTAGATATTGCTAAAAATTATTAGACTGCAGTGTGAAATACTTGCACGGGCTCTCTGGTATTATAATAATATATGATGTATATAACATTTCTTGATGCATATGGCCCAGTTATCGTCACGTATGATGTATATTTGGCATATAAAACATAAATAATATGTATATAATGACATATATAAGCGTTTGGAGTACATATGATCCATATATGCTCTTTTTGATGATCTTGGTGAAATTGTAATTGCAATCTTAGCATAATTGTAGGGGCTGCTATACCCCAAAAGTATCAAAATTCCTAGTGCATACCCTGCTTATGCATACTTAATTCTCAGAGATGGGAAAAGTGCAAATTAGATTATGCATTTGATTAAATATTTGATAATTATTAAAAAGTATATTGAATAAATATATTTTACTTTTATAAATGATCTCTATTGTGATATATTTTATATTGCATTATTTACATGTATTTCAGTGCTAATTTTTTTTGCTTTATTTAATTTTAGAGAATGTCATGACAGTCTTGATATAAAGGATCACAAAACTTGCCCATATTTGCATGCCAAGAAATTGTAAGCTGAGCTTATGCATATGATAATGAACAATTGTTGAACATATTGTTTATGTGTCACCTTATAATATTCTGAATATACAGCATTATCTTACTTCCAAAAAATGTATATATTTATGGATGTATATTTTACAATATGCAGCATGAATTTATTATTTAATTATGTTAATACTTTTAGATGTCATTCCTGGATAGTGATTTCATATATAAATATCACTATCCTGTTAAAGCCAGACTTTTTATTATGTGCAATTTTATCTATTTTTACCTAAAAGCATATTCTACAGCATGATTGTTTGCCTTAAAATATAACATAGATGCACACTTTTACTTCTCTTTGAATGCAAACCCTTTAAGTGCTGTTTTGTAGCAGAAAATTTTGCTGTTATATGCCTAAGACATGTTGCTAAAATATCACATTTGAACTACTGTGATATTCTTCCAAGATTTATATTATAATTTTATTGTTTCTATGCTTGTGGAAAATTTTAATGATAAATAAAATTCAGTTGTATTTTTGAATGAGTTTATTTTTATTTGCATATCAGTGTCGTGGCTTAACTTTGCATAGAATTTCTCTTATTTCACCATTTACAATTTTATGCATTAAGGGGCTACTTCACTCAGACAAAAACACCCGCTCGCTAATGTTAATCCTATGGAGGAAATTTTTGAAGATATCTCGTTCGCATTTCAATATTTTTAAATGATTTTTTTTTTTTGCATTCGATAGCTGAGGTCAATCGCTATGCACGCTCCTTTCTACTTTTTCGATTTTGATTACAAGTTTTTTTTATAAGATACTTTCACTTTCGAAACCGGTTTTGAAAGTGAAAGTATCCTCAATAGAAAAAACTGCAACAAAAATCGAAAAAGTAGAAAAGAGCGTGCATAGAGATTGACCTCAGCTATCCAATGCAAAAAAAATCATTTAAAAATATTGAAATGCGAACGAGATATCTTCAAAAATTTCCTCCATAGAATTAACATTAGCGAGCGGGTGTTTTCGTCTGAGTGAAGTAGCCCCTTAAGGATTGCTGGCTAAATCATTATTTGCTGCTAATTTATCAAAATTGTCAACTGTTTCCTAATTTACAGTTAATAACAGACCAATCTAAATTTTGCCTTTCTTTATATAAAATATGAAGAGAAAACCTGAATTCAAGCTATAACTCTAGTTCAAAAAATCGTGGAATAAAACTGTTTGCTTCAAAATTATTTTTGTATAATTTTCTGTATTTCTAAATAGACATTTATTGTCTTTAAGGACTGTCTACATATTTACTTTTATTTGAATCTTTAAAACTTCAATGAAAAACCCCATACTTTTATTCAGTTTGCCATTCTTCATTTCCTTTAAATTAAATCTTCCTCAAAATTCTGCCTCAAAAAAGGAGTTCAATATAATGTAAAATGTTTTTGAGGACTTGGTTATTATTGAAAAACGTGTTTTGAAAGTGTAATGAAAATGCTCTTACAACTAGTAAAATATATATAACTAATATTTTTTATTTATTATGAATGAAGTTTTTTCATGGTAATGCATAAATATGCTGTTGTTTTCTAATACTTGACATACCTCAAGTTACAGGAAATGTATTTTCAGTTTTAATCTTATAGACGGATTCTTAATGTTTCTGCTTTTATATACCTGCTCACAACATGACTACTACAACAAAAATTAATTATATGCATTGATGGAAAGATATTTACTCCTTAGATAAACAGTAAGAAAGCTACATACAAACCTATCATACCTTTCTACCATTTGCAAAATCTTTGTATGTCAAATTAGCTAAATGAAATAAATTATACGTGATCAATATGGTCCTAGGCCTTTGTTTGGGAAAGTTGATAGTTTCCCATTTTACAGTTACATGATATAATATCCTATTCTAAATACTATATAATTAATGTTAATATGTGACAAAGTGCTGTGTATTTTTTTGAGAGAAACAAAGACCTTATAAACCCATTAGCTAGAGCATACTTTTCTGCTAATATATATAAATAAGAACTAAGATGCCACAAATAAGAAATTAAAGTTAATTAAAACATAAAAATGTTTATATACAAAAACACATAATAAATATAAAATAGATAACACATACAATTATTTACATACATTTATCTTTCATTTTAAAGGCCAACATAGTGACCAAGTGATATTCTTATTAATATCAAAATGTTTTATTTATTTTATTTGCATAATTCTTTTTCCTTTTATACTGAAAGTAGCTACGATTACATATATATTAGATTTAATTTTAAGGGTCAACATTGTGAATATTGTTATTAATATCAGAATATTCTCTAATATTTTTAATATATCAAATAAAAATAACTCTTACACCACTCTGATCTGAGCATCAAATGACTCCCTAATAATATAATAATAATCATATATTAATGTCACAGCTAATTTATAAAAAAATTTAACATATCTCATCCTTCTGAAGAAACCTCTGGAAAGCATTATTGATAAGATGAGCTCAATCTTCGATCAATATATATCGCCCCAGAATTTTATTCACGCTAATTTAGCTGGCCATATTCCCTTTTAAGAGCAGTTTAAAATTATTGAACTGATTCAGGAAGTTCGTTATAATGTCAAAAATTTTTCTTTAAGTGAACAAACACTCTCCTCTTTAAGGCATACTACCAGCTCTGCCATAGCAACACACAACTCAATTGATGCTGAAATAATAATACACTAAAAATTCTAAAGTAAAATTTTTACCAAAGTTTGCATAACTGTTGTCCTACATTGTTGAGCTCTCTCATCCAATACAGTTGGATGTAGTCTGGATAGCTCCACCTTCTCTCTCTGCAATGGTTGAATTTTTACCATATGCAGATCAGATAAGTGTTTCTTTCCTAGTTGGTGTTTTCTATCTTACGTCCTGTTTTTTTCCCTTTTTCTCACGAACCTCTATGACATATTTTTTTTAATCTTTGCAGCTGCTTTAGTCATAAAATACTTTTAAAAGCCTCGTAAATTTGCTTTTGTTGAGCTATCTGACAAATGTCCAATTTAGGAGACGGTCATTTATTTATTGCTTTGGTCTGCCTACTGTAAATTGTACACCTGTTAGTTTTTTTTAACGAACTTTTTATGTATGTACATATTTCATAATTAAAAATATTGGAGATATATCAAAATAAATTATAAATTCTTATTTATCAATTTTTTACAAATGTATTCATATGTCATATAACCTTATCCGATGAATATCACCTAAGTTATGAAATATTGTTGGTCCTTTTCTGGGAATATTGTTCTTATTACTTTGAATTTATAAGTTCTCATTAGCAAATGATCTAGGCATGATTATGCACATCATACATATTTTAGCTTTTATGCATAAATAAACAAATTCTCTTTGACATTAATTCAGTTTTCAATAATTTATATTTCACTAACCACTGAAAAAAAAAAATGTATTTCCCTGTTTATTATTTGTTGATGTTAAATATGTAATAAAATTATTGTGTTGCTATGGAATTTAAAGTAGGTTCAGTTTCAAAATGTACGTTACTTTTGTGACAAAATGAACTATATATGTTTATAAAAAATATTTAATGAATCAAAATAGTACTTTTTCCCTTGCATCAATTATAACAAATTATAGTTTATATTCTGATTTGGGTGTGTGTTATACCTTGCTGCACATTATTCTAGATCAGTGGTAGAGAACTTTTTACATGTGCCAAACATCCACAATGTTTGTCACCATGTCAACATTTTAGCATGTCTTAATAGAGGAAAAAACAGAAATGAAGTTTTAAAGAAACTATTTATAAATGCATATAAATTTATTAACCAGATATCATATGTTGCATATTTGGTGCAAATGCTTTATATACAGTTTGTAATTTGTTATTAAGAGTTATACACACTGAATTAGTTTCATCATTGTTCATCTTGAACTGCCTTTTATATTATTCATTTCATAAAATAAAGTATCACACAGAGTTATAGAAGGGAAAATTGGTTTGTTTAGAATTAAATTGAATAAAGTCCATAAAACATTATCCACGAATATTTGAAAGTAAAGTTAATGGACACTTGTACATTTCATTCAGAATCATAAGAGACCAGCACCATTTGTTACTCATATTTTCAATTTAGGACTTGACTTTGTTACAGTATCAAACTTGATTGCATAAAAAAATTAACTTGATCTTCTTTTCTGAATTTCTCAAGAATTTGATCATTCAATCAGAGCCCCTAGTATTAAAATGTTGTTTGAAATTCTTTTTAAATATAATTGCATTTTTAAAAAATTATCTGTGCATGTGAAATTTAATTTTAATCTTGTAATTTAAATGTTAATTGTTCTGTAAAGGTATAAATAAATGTAGAGCAAGGAACAGCTAAAACATAAAACATCAAGTGCTTATTAAACACTTATTGAGTTTAAAATTTCATGTTCACAACTTTTGGCCAATAACCATGGACGAATGTCTCCTCCGTGCATCCCTGATGCAGAAGATTGTAAAAAAAAAAAAAAAAAAAAAAAAAAAACTAGATTCATATTTTCAGTTTATAAAGATTTTTGTCAATTTCTACAATCTTTTTAAAGTTAGACGTACAACTGTCTTGAATATAAGTATTCCAATCAATCACTGTACTCTTGCTTAAATCCGACTTTAGGGTGTCTATTCCAGATCAGCAACGAATTTCCCTGACTTTTCCAGGTTTTCCATACCATTAAATAAAAAATTCCAAGCATCGAGATTTTGTGATGTTACACACAAAAAATCACAACAGTTGTGAATTTGAGAGTGGAACTTTCACAACTGATTCTGAGGCACAAATTACTGATTTGTTACAAAAATTTTTGCAAACTTTACAAATTGTTGAACATTTTGCAAATACATACTTTTAGCATTAGGTTCTATCCCTTTGTCAAATCAGAATGCAATTCTTTATCACATCAGTCACAGTTAAATACAGATTGCTCTGACGTATTTTAATACAAATAATAAATATTCAACAAATTAAGCTAACAAATGTTCAGTTCCCAAACAAAGATAACTAAGCAGAGTGAAGCATCTAATCAATCCTACAGCATTCAGTAGAAAGTTTCAGTGAAGCTGGAACTGAAAATCTCTGAGTTACAAAGAAGGACTGAAAGGGGTTAGACAAAATGATGATGCTACAATTTCAAATCCTTAGTTTTATAAGAAACATTTTCTTATTTTTTTCTTCAAAGTTCAAAATTTTCTAACTTTTTCTCAGAATTTTTAAATTTTCCTGACTTTTCCTCTAAAATGGTAAAATTCCCTGACTATCCCATGACTTTCCCAGTCCATATAAATTTCCCTGACTTTTCCAGGTTGCTAGACACCTTGCTTTGATTGATGTCAACTAATCTTATCAGCTGTAAATAAACGTTAATGCAGTTACAAATGATTTTGGAACCATCGAACCACACTTCTTTTTTAAGAGATATTCGCTTATCACAGTTTTAACATTACATCACCATTGTTTATCCATTTTCAGATAGCCTCATATCGTGCTCATTAATGCACACTTTTTTTGATGGTAGAATCCCATAATCTTGAAAATAGTTTATCACATTAAATTCTGTAGGTGGAAGATTTTTTTTCAAAATGCAAGAAAAAATAGAGAAATAGCAGTTAACTTATATCCTACATTAGAAAAATTAAAGTGATTTATCCACAAAACAAATAAAAGTGGAATATGTACATTGCATGCTAGTGCTGCATTTTAAATCGAACGTGACATCATGCTTTTGTATTATTGGCTTTAAATCTCACTGTTTGGTGACAGTTTTTTTTAATAGAAAGTAATTAACAGGATAATAGACAAGTACAAATAAATAATGAGTGCCTTTTATAATCATACACAGCCTGTTAACATGTCCTGAAATTTTCTTCCTTCTGATAAAGAAAAAAAATTACAGGCTGACAACAGTATAACTATGTAAAATTGCAAAAAATAAAAATAAATAAAGAATAAAAAAAAATAAATAAATTTTTCTCATTTGTTTATTTTATTTTATAATCATAACATTCAAAGAATTTGGATAACTACTGTGGGATCATATAAAAAAATAACCACCCTGATTGGTCTCCCCATCAGATCTTATTTTTACCTATCTTACAGTAATCCAGAACATTATTTTTTTTCTTTATTAACACATGTAAAAGTCAGTACAGTTGATACTCCTTAACATAAAGCTCAAATGATCTTTGAAAAACATTATATTAACCACACAAAGAAAAAATATTTAAAAAAAAATAAAGAATGTATATAAGAAACTTTTGATTAAGAGTCATTAAAGTTCATATGCAAATTGAATGCATATGCTCAGAGATTTAGGAAATAAAATTTTTGGTGCCTTTAATATTTAATCTGTGTAGTTTTAAACATATATAATAAGTATATATAATCACAAATTTCATATGAAAAATTTATCTGTTTTTGAGAATGCCCACAGAACAAACAGAAGTTGATATAATTTCTCAAACTCTTTCAGGGTAATTTTTAAAGAAAAATTAAACATACAAATAGATATATTATTGCAATTCTGCTTGACAGGACCACAAATTCTTTACATGTTAACTGGAATTTCACAATAAGAAATTTTATATTAATGAGTTTCTCAACTTTACCCTCCAATTCTTTAAATGTTATGATGAAATCATAACACTATTGTATATTTCAGCATATAACGGTATCTGGGGATCGTGATGAATATAAAAGGAAAAATTAATAAAGGGTGAATCACCAGCGACTCGCACCTGAGTGATTCAGAAAACCTAAAAATTTAGACAAAACATATATTCAACACTTTCCCCAAATACTATTATAGGCGTGATCGTAAGTAGCAGCACATAATGCGATGCCATAAAAGTTAAGCTTAAAGTTACGTTAAATTCATAAAGTTAAGTTATAATATACTTATATAAATTAGGAAATAGAACTTATTCCATTTTTTCAAACATAGCTGAAACACATAAATATAAATAATAGAAAAAGACAAACTCACCAAGATGAAGTTAAACTGTAATTTATTCACAAAATAGTGCACCAAAATAAATAAAACACTTAATAACCTTAAACTAAATATCATTATCACAACATTGCTGATTGTGCTTCCTTTTAACAATATTATTGAATTATGAAAATACACGATTGTAAAATTTATACCACATTCCTAGTTGTCAGCATCAAGAGAAATCTCTATTATTCATTATTACATTTTATTCTATTGTATCTACTCTATACAAAGTAATTAATTCTCCATGTATGTGATAAAGTGAGTCATAAGAATCAATGGTCCGATTCAGATTAGAGTATGGTATATTATTATGGAGATCGAAGTAAGTTCATCTTATCAAATCAGGATATTTAAAGTTAAAAGTTATTGTTGAAGTAAGTTCATCTTAACAGAACGAGATATTCAAGGTTAAAAGTTATTATCGAAATAACTTCATCTTAGCAGATCGTGATATTCGAAGTTCAGAGTTGTTATTTATGTTTAAGAAGATATGGCTGTAGTACATCATTAGTGAACTAAAGAAACGCTCATCAGCAAGGTGAAGAAAACCATACACTAAATACGAAATGCATCTCGAATACCGAAGGATGAAGAAATTAATCCAATAATCTTACTACTGACTGTATGTGAACATCTTGACAGGAGAATGAAAATTGATGAAGAAGAAATGCTGATTCATCACTAAAAAAACGGACATCTTGAGATGAAAGCCAAAATGTAATTCACAGAGGAAGTAGTATCAAAACTTTTATCACTCTAGTAAGTCATTTTTACAATGACATATCCAGTATATTTTAGATTACATTATTATTAAATTATTTATTTTATTAAAAATTGTAAGATATTATTTATAAAGAATTATTAGAACTCCGCACTCTATTGTTATTTGTCATCCCTAACTCTCGCCAAAAATGGCTCAAGCCCGGAGAGCAAGATTTTCTGCCTTGCTACATCTTAAGATTATTTTAGAAGACTGATAGACGCTCTAGAATTTCCCTCTCAGGTAAAGGTTCCAGGCGGTTACGCAACAACCAATCAAAAAATCCGAACCGTCCGAAAGTCACTGAACAAGCCCCAACAGACCATAGTCAAAGTTACAGTCAGACGTTTCACTGACACTTCCAACCCTAGCAACAGCATTAAATAGTATTTAGAACATTCGATCGCGACCTTGGAGTGCTGTCAAAACGACCTTGTTCAAAATCCGCGGGAAGAAAGGTTCTTGTTTACTTGAAGCATCTAAATACCCATCAATGGCGTCTCATCGCGAATCTCGACGATCTTCAAAACAGAATAAACGAAAGTAATTAAAAATCGATAACTGCCAAGCTAATGGATGAAAATAAATGAAATTTTAGCAATCTAAGTAAAATTAAAATTTCTTTCCACCAGATATGTTTTTGAAAGTAAAATATTTAAATTAAGAAATTTTGAAAAATGATTATTGGACTTAGAAATTTTGAAATGATATATGGAAAAGTTCACGATTCTGAAAGAATTTGCCTGAATTAAAATAAATGAATTTGAACTTTCTGAAAAGAATCAAATTAACAATTAACCATTTTTTAATAAATATTATTAAAAAGGAAATACGCTATATTTTAGAATAATTTATTAAATTTAGACTGTATGTTATTTAAGAAAAATGGACATTATTTAAAAGTTAGAAAAAGTAAGTCAGAAATATTTTTATTTTAGATAATTTGAAATGAAGTTTAATTAATATTGTAAAGTGAATAAAATGTAAATTAAATTTGGAATGAATAAATATCCTAAAACATATGTAATGGAAAGATTCTGAAATTAATTTATATTCACCAAAAGTAAACAATTTAAAAAGAATGTTTGATTTAAAATGCAAAGATGAAACTTAGCTTAATTAATTTAAATGAATTTTAATGAGTTTAATTAAATTGATGAATAAATTAAGGTTAAATATTAAAATCCTGAATAAATTAAGAGTCAAATTTTTAAATCATAACACAGCAGATAAGACAAATTATAAAAAAGTCCCATCAAAACTGAAACAGATGAAAAAGATACCTTAACAGTGAACACCTAAAACTACAATGAAGTAAACACACCTAAAACCACAATGAAATAAAATAAGTTGCTTTCTAATATATTCCTGAAATATTTTTATATTCATGATCTGAGGCTAAAAGTACAACAGTTTGTTATGTACATTCCGAATTTCACTGTTAATAGCTTTGTTATGTCAGAGATGAGCCAAATCTTCTTCTCCGGGCTTAAGTGATCCTAATTTGTATATATGTAAAATGCTGATTCTGACAAATTAACTAATTGTAATAGTGGAATGGGTCTATTATGCTACAAACAATTTTGAAACTGGAATCTAAGTCATAGGCTTTCTTATGAGCTATGTGTATTTCTTTCTAGATGTTGCTCGTCGGTCTATTGTTCATTCAAAATTAAGAGAGATATTAAATAAACATAAGGCTTGCCAAAAAATTTTTCCCCCACAGATTTTGTTTTTCACTTATTTTGGCGATTTAAAAAATAAATTATATTATAGAACCAATTATCCAGAATGGTCAGGGGCAGAGGTATTCCAGATAACTGGCTGAGCATTAAAGCAACATCCATTTGATCAGATTTGTAGAATAAATTCATCTGTGACATTGTTTCAGATTTTAAATTAATCATTAGATTACCCAGATTAAGAATCAAGCAGTCAATTGGAAATATAATTCAGGATAAATAGTTCCATATTCATAGTGTAATAAATATTTGTTTAAAAAAACATTTAGAAAAATTTGCTGACAAATATTTAATGTTTAAAATTTAACTAAGTAAAATAATTACATTTAATTGATACATTAAATGCACCAATTAAACATTTATTTCGAGAAATTGCATTATTTTTTTATGCAAAGCAACAATTATTGCTTTGGGAATGATTAATGCTTGGCTGGCATTAATTGTAGCCAAAGCAGTACAAAATCTGTCCATTTGCACATGTTTTAATCAACTTGTTTTTTCTCTTAATTTTGAATAGATTATAAACTTATTCACCGATAGTTAGTAGTTTGATAAGTCATTTTGTAAGACAGATGTGGCTAAACCTTGACAGAAATTTATAAGTCTTATCTGTTAAAATAAATATACAGTAACAGTGAAATTTCTATTGGAAAAATATTCCAATCAAGTAGATCTTTTATTTAAAAAACACTGCAAACACATTACAAAATTTATTAAAATATAATGACTAGAAAATAATCTTCCTTCTTTGTAAGCAAAATGTTGCCCAGGGGCAATGTTGTTATTTTTAAAACATTCAAGATAACATTTTAAAACAAAACTATTTTCAACAACCAGACACATTGAGTAGGGGGATTGGTAGCTGAGAAACACAGGAATAAGCAAAATGTATTTCAATTGATTTGTATCACTGCTGCTGTTATGAATTCCCATGTGGATCATCAGTTATTAGTAATGACTTAATAAAACACTGACTATATGAATGACTTCTATTGTGTAGGTCATCCTGCTTCATGTAAATTATGAAACTTCTAAAAAGCAACTTATTGTGCTCATCATTTTCCTTTAAGGCATTCTCTAAAGTTGGTACTTTACATTTCCTTTTTTCCCAATTTTTGTTACCATGTATGCAGCTTAAATTTTTTGATACTTTTCAGAGGGGTCTTGGTGAGATAGAGAAAATGGTCTTGGTGAAAGAAGACTTTTTTATGCATATTTTCTGGCAACCTATTCAATGTTTCATATACAAAAGCATTTTTTTTAATATTTATACAATTTATTTAGTATAAAGAAGCCATTTATCTATTTTTATATACAAATCAAAGTAAATTGTATATAAAAAACAAATATATATATAAATAAAATGTTTATATAAATAAATACAAAAGTTCATCAGGTTTGTTTTCATAGCTTGATTATATCATTTGGCAACAAATCTCACATTCTGAAGGCTGAATTACACCAAGCTTTAAAAAAAAAAAAAAAAAAAAGAAAGAAAACAAAAGAAACACAAATGCTTCTATTGTGGAAAAGTAGCCATATTTTTCTGTCTGTTTACCTATTGATCATTATTTTTCTTCCATATTGATACTTAATCACACGAGGATTTTCTTTGACTGATTACAACTTGGACGTTTGATAATATGTAAATAATAATTGCATAATTAATAAATAATATATGCATTAAATAATAAATGCATAATTATGTAAATTTTTATCTCTAGCATTTCAATTTTGGCTAAAGTTCCATAATCAAATTTACAGCCAAAGTTGGCAACAAATACGAGTGATGATGAAAACAATGTGGTTTCAAGTGTATGAAAACAGTTATATAAACATGGAGACAAATGTTTATTCCAAATGTAAATTATATAAACATGTTAGATTAATTTTAACACAATTATTCAAATTGGTAAAGAAATTCTGGACCGGACATTTTTTGTCCAGTTGGAAAATATATAAACATGGTTTATAGAATGAATTATATGAACAGCATTCATATAAACAAACATCGAGGCCAATGTTTAAATTAAAGTGTAAATGTTTGCCATACACACACAGAAAATAAATTTACAATAGTTAAATTTGTGCTGAGCTTGCTAAAATATGCCAATAGGCAACAAACCTGATTATGGAACTTTCCACTCAATTTTTAATTCATAGTCTACATGGATGGCTTTTTTTTCCCCTTCAGTTTTATACTTAACTTATGAAGATTTAGCATCAAATCTGTAAAAAGCTACATGCATTCCAGTAATCAGTACATACTTGGCCAATAAATATATTAGTTTCATTGTCATCACTTAAAATAATCATCATAAAAAAATTCAGTGGCTTTTAAAAATATAACATAATAATGAATTTTTAATTAATTCCTTATAACTTCATAGAAATAATTGATAGAAAAATATCTTCATACACTATTATGAAATACTTTTAAGTTAATTTGTAATTATTCCAAATTTTTGAAAATTTCTTGTGATTATATTCAGTTGTAGATGGATATAACCCATAGTTATTGTTCTAAGTTTATATCGATCTGTGCCATTGTAAATACTACTTATGTTTTTAAGTTGCAAACCCCCTCCAAGGAAATATTCATAAATTCTGTCACAAAATGAAGATAAAGGTTTCCATGTAATACACTGGAGTTTGTGATATCCATTAGAAGTTGGAATGTGACAAAATCCATAACTACAAAACTGATCACGTCCATACTCATCTTGATGCCATACTTGAAAATATAATTTAGGCCAACCTGAAAAATATAACAGTCTTTAAAAAAAAAAAAAAGAAAAATTTTAAGTGGTAATTACAATCAACCATCATTATAGAATAGAAGAGTAAACTATTTATTTATATATTTTTCAATGATGCGATTTGTACATTTGTTATTATTTTTTTTTTTTTTTACTTTTATTCCAATTTACTAATGATATGATATTTTGTTTATATGATACAAGTAAATTCTTAATTTCATTTATATTTTTCTTCCTTATCTTTTAATTAAGATTCGCTATTATAATTTCTTAATTCTTTATTGTTGTTAAACATAAAATATATATTTAATCAATAAATATAGAATCAATATCTTGTTTAATCAAGGTAGGTTTAATCCAAATTTTAAAGGAAGAATAACGGCTTATATAAAACAGTATTTAATATCATAAAATACATTAAGGTAAGTGTACCAGTAATGGACCACCTGCTTTGACAAATAAAACTTATGTATCATATTCACAAGCAATTAAAGTAACAGGTGATTGGTTGAAATCTATCTGTCACTTTAGTTGCTTGTAAGTGTGTATGCATTTAGTTTTTCACAGCAAGTGACTCATTATAAATACAGAATCTATTAAAAGCATCAATTAAAATGCCAAGAGAAATAGTGTTGATTCCTATAAGTAGGTAAAGCATTCAAGAAATCATTTTTTTTTGTGGGGGGGAGGCTGATCAATTATTTATTTATTTATTTTGAAGGAATATTTTTTAAAAAGGAAATAATATTAAAAAGTTATATATAACAGGCTGTACATAATATAAACATTGCATATTTATATATCAGATTAAAAGCAATAGAATAAGATAGCGATAAAACCTTTTGTGCCTCATTGGGAGGAGAATGGTGCTACACATCTATAGTTTTATACGATTATAAAACATAACACACTGTGCCAGTTTATTATTATTATTATTATTATTTTTTATGGCCTAGTTTTATAAGTTTTTAAAATATTATAAGTAAAATATAATCAGCATTTAGTCTGAAGAATTCTTGTTTATAAAGGTTATTTTTTTATTATTGTTTAAAAATTCACAATTCCTTCTTTCAAATTGTAATTGATTTATTTTTATTCTTGCTAGGAAAAGAAAAATGATGCTAATTTAAATTTTGCAAATGAAATGTACATAATATAGTTTAATATTTTTGCAATTAAAGAAAAAACTGGACTTTATTTTTGAAGCTTTGCTTTTACTTTTCAATACTTTATTCCTTATTTCTAAAGTGCAACTTAATATTCAACATTAAGAATTACCTAGAGTTGTATTAATTTGAGTTTCTGACACAAAGATGTAAAATAAATAAAAATTAAATTAAAAATGGCTTAAAATAGAATCAAACCTATCTTGATAGCAAGTGAATCCCAAAGCCATGATAGCTTTGCCATAAAATGATAAAATAAAAACTACTATAGAAAGTATATGCTAAGCCTCAAAACCCAAAATCTTTAAAACTAAAGAACACTGAAAATAATACTTGGACAAAGATAATTAAGGAATATAATACCTTCAAAATCAATGAGTCTTACATTAGTCAATCCACTAGTTAGTTTAAAATACTAAAAGGCCCTACCTCAAAGGTAGTTTAATGGCAAAATATACTTTTAAAATCATTATATTAAATAAATTCTGTTAATGTGTTTTTCCATCATCTTTTTTTTTTTTTTTTATCTGAACTTCACTACATAATAAAATTAAAAAGCAGAAAATTCTAATAGATTTTTAGAGAGCTCTAATAGTTAATAATTACACTTGTTAATTCAATATTAATTAAAATACAACACTAAGAATGATTTGATAATAGTTTCCATCATGAGAGAAAATTGGCTTAAGATACTACTTCTGTATGACTGAAACTTCTTCCAAAATGAAAATAAAAATCAGGAAATTTCGCTAGTAGCCAGTATGGTCGAAAACATTTAGTTAAAATTGTTAGTCATCTCTTCTTTTAAAAGTTACCAGCTATTATTTTTAATACAGTAAAATATCATTAATCAGACTAATTAAGGCTCTAAGTTATCTGAACTAATAAAAGTTTGGATTTGAAATACAGAAAATTTTGTTAATAGTCAGTGGTTGAAAAAAATCTAGTCAACATTTTTAGTCATCAATTCTTTTAAAAGTTACCGGCTACTATTTTTGATATAGTAAAATATCATTAATTGGACTAGTTAGAGCTCTAAGTTATCTGAACTAATAAAAGTTTGGATTAAAAATACAGTAAAACCTGCTAAGACAGAATACTAAAACTGTAAAAAAAAAATCCATTTTAGATAGGTTTCAGACTTAAAATTGTATAGTATTCTTCTAATCAGGATCATGAATATTTTATACTATAGATAGGCTCAAATTTCACCGGTTTTACTATATAACCTATAAAATTAGCCATGATACAATTAAAACACATGTGCCAGTACATTAACAAAAAAACATTTTTTATACTTGAAGTAATGCAAAAAGCTAAATTAATATATGAGGAAAAGACAAGTACAAAACTTACATTATATTCAGGTCGTACAATCTGACTTTAAATTGTATTACTTTAGAATATCAGGTTCATCCATACCCATGCATTTGACAAGTTCACTGGTTTGAAGAAACTTATTTTTTTCTGCTTTAAGAGCTATTTCTTGAACTATTAGTTCCCTCAAATTTCTCAAATATTTGTAATATCCAGATGTTTTAATTTTTTTTTTCTCATTTGTTGGTGCTTATTTATAATTTATTTTAGTTTTTAAAAGAATTGTCCAGATTAAGCAAAGTATGTATATATAGGGGAGACTGGTACACAGTGGACCACTTTTTCAGTTAATTTTTTTTTCTCTTTAACGGACAAACCGATCTGCATGAAGATATTTTTGAATATTGCTTAAACCTTTATACATTCATCATAATTTTCTCAGAACATAGTTTTCAATACATTTTTCAAAAAAAAAAAAAAAAAAAAAAAAAAAAAAAATGTATATGTACTCGTAAAGTGGACCAGTGTGCCCAAGAAGTGGGGCACACTGGTCCACCCACCGGGCCACAGTGGAGCGCAATTAGGTATTATCTGAAATACAATATAAATCTATTTTTCATTAATCTAATTCTTTTTTATTTCCCCTTTACCCGCAAAATAACATAGTAATATAAATTTACAAGTAACATTTTGAAACAAAAAAAAATATCTATATACAGTCAACTCTGTGAAATCCGCACACTTAGGGACCAAGGGTTTGGCGGATTATAGATTTTGGTGGATTATAGATAATTTCTTTGTTTACATTTTATTTTTTTTATAGTCGGACTATTAATTAGAAATATTTAAACATAAATTACAATAGGAAAGGAAAATATAATGGATAACTGGTTAAAATTTTTAATAACTAAGTTAATTTAAGGAAAAATTAATTATAAAATGCAAATTTTATTTATATTATTCATTTTTTAAATACAGTCAACTCTGTTAAATCTGCACACTTTGGGACCAAGAGTTTTGCAGATTACAGATAATTCCTTTTTTTTCTTTTTAAACTGAACTATAAATTACTAATATTTGTATAAAAATAACAATATAAAAAGGAACAAACACTATAACTCAAAAGTAATTTAATAATTCTAAGTATAGAAAATAAGTTGAAACTGGTGTCAAACAATAAGAGCTAAACAATCTTCTTAAGATCTTTTAGCTCTTAATTCTAAGTATGTTGGAATTATTATAAAATTTAAATTTCATTAGGTGTTATTTAATTTTTTGAACATTTACTCAATGGGAATTTAAGTTTTGGCTTAAATCTGAATATATATATATATATATATATATATTTATATCCAAGTTGTTTAACCCTTTCAGGGGCAAGCAATTGTGTTCCTGTAACGTAGAATTCACACTGGTATTTACGAACGAATTTAGTTCAAAATAAGGAAAAGCAATTTTTCAACTTTTTCCTGTCAAAAGTAAAAAAGTAAAATTATATTAAAAGTTTCTAGTTTGAATCGGATTAAAATTAGGTGGTATATAATATATACCAACGCCCCTCAAAGGGTTAAAGGTGTATTTAGCAAAAGTGCCTTTCAAATAAGACCAAATCAGTAACTAATTTCTGCAGATATTTCTTTAGTCAGCTGTTACATGAATTTATTAGTTTTAAAATGTAAATTACTCCACTGATATTAGCATTTATTTGTTCCTTTTGCTTACCTAAAGTTATTATTTTAATATACATCATGCAAATCACATAAAACTTGTTAAATCACAATTTAAAGCTTTTAAAAATTGATAATTCACAAAAACAGCTAGATGTAATTTCTTTAATGAGCTTAACTATGAAAGTATGATTTCCATTGTTTACATTTGAAAATGGATGGCGGATTATAGAGATTTGCGGATTATACATCGGCGGATTTCACAGAGTCGACTGTATATATATATTGACAATAATAACAGGAACAATTGCAATTTAGTTGAAGTTATTACTTAAATAGAAAATAATCAGCACACATCAAAATTTGCAAATGAAATTCCAAAATACTTATGAATAAGATTGAGCCTGGAATTTTCCTGAAATACTTTTGGGTCTGGGAGCAATATTATGAAATCATTGACATCAACAACAGATTCATCTACACAGTTTCGGGAAAAATAAACTGATTTCCATTTAATTTGCATCTCATGAATCTTACTTGAATAGAATCATCACCAATTAGACTACAAGATTTATCAAAGGCAGTAAATACAACACAAAATATTTATTACTATGTTAAATAAATTGTTATTTTTCTTTGTTTACTTTATTTTACAGTTAAATAACTACTTTTAAACAATATTTCTTTATAGAAAATAAGCAATTATTAAATATTTTGAACATTCTGCATTACAGGAGCAGAGTGGATTGTGGACCACTGTGTCCCAGGAGCGGGTGGTCCACTGTGACCCATGTTGAAGTTCAATAAATAATCATATTAATATTATTTATAGCTTTCTTTTAAACATATTAACTTTAAAGTTAAATAAAAACAAGTATCTTAGCTTTTCAAAAAAGCTGTTTTATCTTATTTATCTACAACCTTTAATTACTAAAAAATTAAAATATGATGATGAAAAATTTTACTTTTAGAAGCTCAAAACAACCAATCAGGATAAATTAGTTCAATCTGAGCTAAACATATTTTCTGAAGGCTATAAATAATCAGTGCAGTGCTGTTGTCTATTATGATAGAAGAGAAGCTTAAAAATTTTTTAAATAAATAAAATATTAGGAGGTGGTCCACTGTGCCCATAGGTCCAATGTGTACCGGTCTCCCTTATATCTTAGCACAGTATTGAATCAGATTAATGATGTTTCACAATGTATAAAAATGTGTGTAACAATTAGGTATTCTATAAAAAAATAAAATAAAATAATAAAACTTAATGATATAAGATTTCTGATCCCATAAAACATTTTAAAGTTTATTCAAAATAAAGGAAGACTAAAAGTAAATAAAAGCACGTGCAAATTAGCAGCAATTGCAATGCCTAGTACAACCTTGTATGCTCCTTGCAGATTTTTATATGCACCTCATATTAAGCTAAAATTTAATTCAGATAAAAAAACATATAACACAACTAAAAACATAATTCCAGAAAGTAACCCTCCACAGATGGCAATGTAACCAGCTCTTTGCATAGCCCTGTATAAGAATTTATTTATAGTCTACAAAAATCTTTTAGTGTAATAAATATAATTCAGCTGGAAAATGCATTATATAATTAAAAGCCACCATTAAGCAATTCACGCCCATAGAAGTAAGACTTTTAACTTCTTTTATGTAGCCTTGTATATGATCTATAGGATTTATATACCCATGTAGTATGAAAATATTTAGTTAAACTTAAAACACAAACCAAAGTTGAAAACACATTTCCAGTAATTATCGCTCAGACAGCACTGTAACCAAATTCTTTTGTGCGTCCCTGTAAATGAACAATAAATGCTACATGCTCTATATTCTACAGTAATTATCTTGTAATGCACTTGAGTAATGTATATAAATTTAATTATGTTTGAAATAGAGTAACATCTATAAAATATGCTGAAAACAATTTTTCCCTACAGACCATTATGTAATATAATCATTTTGTGTGACCCTGTAAATGAATGATAAATGCTTTGCACTCCATATTCTACAGAAAGCAAATTTTATTGCATCTCATAAATGTATATCAATTTCATTATAATTAGAATAGTGTTACACCATTAAAATATATTAACAATTTTCCCCCATATAGAATCATAATGTAGCAGAATTCTTTTTAGTGTCTCAGTAAAAAACTATAAATATTACACACTTCATTTTCAATAGAAAGCATGTCATGGTAAATCTCAATAACATATACCATTAATGTAGAAATTGAAATCTATTTGCGAGAGTTAGAGTTTGGACAGACAGACGAACCAAATTCATAAATTCTTTTTAACAATGTTGAAAAATGTTTAAAAGATTAAATTTAAATAAAGCTGAGTAGAAATTAATTTTAAATTTTTATAAAATTGAATTGCAACCGTATCCTGAAATTAATACTTAGAAAAATAAATAAATATTTATTTATATAAAAACACCAAAATGCAAAACTGAAACTCCCTGGTATAGATTAGTAACTACTGTGTTCATTTCAAGTCTCTCTCTATATTGGATGAACTATAGACTTTATTTTAATGATTTAGTCTATATAAATTAAAGAAAGATGTTTGTCTCTCTCTGTGTGTGTGCGATGGCTAGGAAAATCTACCGCACATTAAAGTCTGAAAATTTGGATTAGGATAGTCCTAGGCAGATTCTAAAGAGAACCAGGGGGTCAGATTTTTCATTATTTGATTATTAGTCTAGATATTAATTAAGGCCTGCAATTAAGGGTCTGCCAAAAAACCATTGTGGCGGCATATGCCAGAGAAGATCCAGAAGTGCAAGAGTGGATTCCCCCTCCCATCTTTCTAAGTATATATCAGCTGAACTACTCGAAATACAGAAAAACAAAAGACACCAAACCATAAAAAGACACAAAAGGTATAATTAAACGTTAACCCTTCCAAAAAAATTAATTTAAAAACTTTGAATTCCTGGCTTTTTTTTTTTTTTTTTGTCTGTTTATGAAGCTTGCATCCACTTAACTAATCGAAATATAGAAAAACCGATCACTCCAAATTAAATATGTCACTTTACGTTCAAAACGCCCCAATCTGTTCGAAAAAATATCAATGTTATCCTTTCAAAAAACCTGTTTCACAACAGCTGTTTCAAAATTTTTTAGATTTCTGTAATCTTTAAAAATCTATTCACGCATCTGATCAAATTGTGAGAAAACTAAAAATACCAGACCATGTCTACATTTATATTCCTTTTGGATGCCGCAATCCATTAAAAAAATACAAATACAGTACAACTTCGATATCTTGAATTTCTGGGGAAAAGAAAAAAATTCGAAATACAGGTTTCAAGTTATCAAGGTTTTGACAAAATTAAAAAATCTAATCTCACAAACTATTTTTTGCTATAAAAAATATGATTCATCAAAAATTACGCACAATCTACTAATAATTAACAAATTATTCTCAACATTTTAATAATTTCAAAATTGTATTATGCACATACCTGTTTTGATTCGATACAATATCCAATTCTTTATAAGCATTCAGTTGTTTTGGAAGAAAAAATCTGTCATTGAACTCTGCCATCTCACAGAATCTTTTTGAAGTTACACAGTTTTCTTTAACATAGCAGTGGCACCAAATGCTTCAGTTCTAATATTTTTATTTGATTTAAGAAATCTTTGCAGCAGTTCAACTGCCTTCTCGGCTTCTTTCATGGTAATTTTTTTTGTGCCCTTGTTGATCTTGTAGTTCTATGACTTCTTCATCAGAAATTTCTGCATTAATGCTCAAAACAATCTCTCCATCTCTCATAGTGCTACATGTTTCAAGTTCATTGTCTACATTCAAGAATTCTTCGAATGAAATGTCAGTGTGACTTGCCTTTTGTATCGATTCCCATTGTTCTGAATTCAGTCCTCCTCCTTCAGTTGCTTGCTTAATGGAATCAACTTCCTCTGTTTCACTGGAAGTTACATTTTCTAAAAATCCCGCTTTGATGAAACAATTTCTTATTCTTGTTTTTATAACATTTCTCCATGCATAGTCAGCCATTCGCATTACTGTAAAATGTTGATAGGTGTGCTAGAAGATTTAACTTTACCGATACTATCCAAAAGTCATCTCACAATTTGCATTTGATAACCAACTTTGAAGCTGCAGATCCCCTGTCGAGTGGTTGTAACTTCGAAGTCATGTTTGGCAGCAAAATTTAAGTGATATTTTTTAGCGTCAATAGATTAGAATGAGCTTTACATTTGTCTATAAAGACGAAGAGGAGATTGTGTCTTTTACTTTTAGCTATTTTTTTTATCGATTCCTATCAGCCAATCAGCAAAAATTGTGTTTGTCATCCAAGCCTTTATATTTGACCTGTACAACATTGGAAATGACTTAATTTTAGCAGAGCACCTCGGTTTTTTAGATTGTCCTATCATAAGAGGAGGAAGTTTTTCTTTACCACTTTGATTTGCTGCCAAAAGCACAGTTACATGAAGCTTACTCAGTTTGCCACCTTGGCTTTCTTCACCTTTAAACACAGATGTTTTGTTGGGAAAACACTGATAGAATAATCTAATTTTGTCTGTGTTAAACACATCATCTACTTGGTAGTCCTTTAAAAAAGAAAGTTCTGAAAGCCATTCTTCACAGGTAGCTGCATCAACCGATGCACTTTCACTGCAAAGTTTCCAAAAAATTATGTTGTGCTTTTTAAAAAAATTTCCAGTCAACTATTGCTTGTTTTAAATTCACTGTTCAAGTCCAGTTCTTTTGCAAAATCCTCTGCTTAAAGCTGCAACATCAATCCACTCAAAGGAATGCTTTGTTCACAACATTGGACAAACCATTTTCGAACACATTCTTCAACTTCAGGATAGGTTGAATTCTGAATTTTTTTTTTTCGTATCTCTGCCATCAGTTTTTTTCAATTGTTTCACTGTTTTTAACACTTTCCAACCTAGTTGAAAAGTGTTTATGACTTCGGTTTGTCTCCCGTCTGGCCGTCTGTCGGTACTCTAACTCCCGTAAATATGCTCAGATTGCTCTGCAATTTTTATATGTTATTGTCGTTATCTATAGCATGTTCCCTATTTCAACGGAAGAGTGTAGCACTTATAGTTTTTTTACAGGGACACTCAAAAGAATTCCGTTACATTGCGGTCTGTGGGAAAAAATCATTTGCGGTTTATTTAAATAATGTTTCACTATTTTAAACGCATTGAAATTTATATATGTTACTAAGGTGCATTAGAATAAGCTTAATATGGAATAGGGTGTGCATAGCACTAATAGTTACTTGACAGGGACAGTCAAAATAATTCCGTTACATTACGTCTATGGAGAAAAATCGTCTGCGATTTATTTAAATAATGTTTCACTATTTTAAACGCATTGAAATATGCAATATATATATATCACTAAGGTGCATGATAAGAGACTTACTACAGAATATTGTGTGCATAGCAGTCATCGCTCATTTACAGGGACACACAAAAGAATTCTCTACTGTCTGTTAACAATAATTCTTGGAAGTGCGTTTTAAGTTACTGCACGCGATTTTAATTTTAACTCGCTTTTTGTCTACTACGTGGTGTGTATAAATTCTGTAGATCCTATACAGGGAAGCACAAAAGTTCGCGAACACATTTCCGTTTATTGACAGAAACTCCAGACGGAGAATTTTAAACTGTGCTACGCGTTTCCTAACTGAACTAAAATTTAGCATCATATGTAGTATATATACAAATCTATAGATCCTATACAGGGCTGAATAAAAGTATTCGGGTATTTTTCCGAATATTGCATATGTTGGAAATTCCTGAAATTATGTTCTTAAATATGTTATGCGTTTTCCAAATTGTTTACTTAGATGTTATCTTTCAGCTTATTAAACGGTAATGATTTGTAAAATTATTTTGGAAACGTTGGTAAGTGTTACATAATCTATGCTTGACGCATGATTTTTCGTTCTTGTTTAATATTGTTGAAAGAGTGCTAGAAGTAATTTTAAAATAAGTAGCAATTTCATTCTTTTTTTTTTTAGTTTGTTTTCTTCCACAAACTTTAATATTTTAATTTTATCTTCAATCGATAACACGTTCTATTTATGCTTTTCACCAACCATTCTCCAGAAGTCAGATAAATGAATCTATGAATGTTCAGGAACACGTTTTTTGCTCTCCACTGGTCGGTTACAAAATGAAGAAATAGACCTCCTATCATCAAAATACACCTGTTTCAAAACAGAAGATGGCGCGAGGAATGCTCCTTGTAGTCATAGTGACAAGGAAATACCCTCCCCCTCTTTTGGTGTTATTTTAGGTTTACCCCCAAAAGAATTTGGCAGATGCAATGAAGCAAGTGTGTGATTGGATTTCTCCTTTCAGCTTTCAGCATGCTTTTCCAGCATAGCTATTTGCACTGTTTCGTTAGTTACGGTTTCAAAAGCCTTCTATTCTTACCCTTTAAGTTCTTTGTATCAACAAAGGGATAAAACAATGTGAAACCAGCATCCAGATCAAACTGGTTCTACAGCTGATAATAGCCAAAAGTAAAAAGTCAAACTAATTTCTTAGGAAAAAATTTCGATATATCAAGGGTTTTGAAAAATATATTTCGAGATAACTATGGTAAATACATAAGAATTTTGATGGAAATGCAGGGGAAATTTCTTTTTTCAAGATATCGAGTTCCAACTGTATTAACTCTCTAAAAAAAAAATTCCTTTGCAAAACTCATTATCGTGAATTCATTTTTTCTGTGATGTTTAATATTCTGCATCAACTTCATAAATCAAAAATCAAGTAAATAATTAATAATGCATAACTAAATATGCATAATAATAATGAGATACATTTTCTTGAATTATTCAATGAAACTCGCCTCAAACATACACTAATAATTCATCAAAATCTTAAAATAACGAAGTTTTGTTTCATGTTTATTTAGCCAGACTTAATAACCAAACAATTTCGATTAATACATAAATGTATTTGGTAAAAAGATTGTGATTGTCACTGTCATCAAGACTTTTTTCAGAAATAAATTTATACTTCTTTCATGAGAAAGCATGAGTTCAGCCATATTAACCAGAATTACATATTAAAATGTGTACGAAATTATATATAAAAAAAATCTTGAATTTTCCCCCTACATCTTAACTATAAGTTTCACTGTTTACATCGGAAACAATATGCGGATTTTAGGTTTGCAGATTTGAGAGAGTCTACTGTATTTATCATAAAAAAGAATAATATGCTTGAAGAAAAATGGCTACAAAAATATGAACACAGACATTATTTTCATGATACATTCATCTTGAAATTTTCACAAACATATTAACTGTAAGTTTCACTGTTTACATGTGCTATGATGTGTGGATTTTAGGCATTTGCAGACTTTAGAGTCACAGGTTTGCAGGATTCTACTGTACTTTATTATTGAGAAAGACATTGAACAAAAGTACCAATGTATAAAAATAGCTGCAAGTTTCAAAACTATGGGTATAATTTATATAAATCGGGTTAAAAAGGCTATTCAAGTATGAAAAAGTTAAGAAACACCATTTAAAAATATTATCACTAAATTCAATAGTTGAAAAAAAAAATGTCTTTCCTTTATCTATACTAATAAAAGAAAGTTTTGCTCTGTGTGTGTGTCTGTCTGCGATGGCCAACGAAATCTAGTGAACCTAGAAGTCTGAAAATTTATATTTAGGTAGTCCAAAGCCTGATCTGATGCACCTGAGACTCACAATTTTAATATTTTGATAGTTACTCAAGATATTAATTGAATCTCTTTAAACATTGCATCAAAAATGCCATCTTTTTTATCAAAATGGCTAAAGAAAAGAACACCTGTTCTTGATTTGCAAACAGAAATGAACAAATTTGAAATTCATTTACCAATTAGCAAATTTTAGGAAAACTAATTAAGATATCAATTTGAAATTTTCTGAGCATATGTGGAACTATTTTCTGCATCTGACAATGCAATTTTTGTAAAATTCGGACGGTAAATTTTCTTATTTTTTGTAAAAAACTGCCAAAAATCTGGCTGCGCTAGTAAAAAAAATCTGATATAGTTTCAGACAGGGATCTGCTTTCATTAAAAACTGAACTACAAAGAGATCTGTTTCTCTGGCCGAATTCTCCATTTAGTTTGCGAAAATGAAAGGAAATAACTGCCAATTTTTACTAAAGAACAAAAATTAAGATAACTAATTAAGATATAGATTTGAAATTGAGGATGGGAAGGGGTGTCATCTGGCGGCTATTTTAGCGTAGTGTCTTCGTTATGTTCTAATTATCAGAAATATATTATTATTTTTTTAATGATCGCGTTAATGTAGGAGAAGGTGGTTTTCTTGAACAAATTTTTCGTTATATTTGTGGGTATGGGGAGGTAGGGGGTTAATGCCTTGCTCTGATTTACACAAAACAAATTCCATTTAAGAAATTTAACATTTTTAACTTCTGTAGCATTTTATAAATGTTATATATAGAGAATACTGAAAATTTCAAATAACAATTTTCATAAAAATTAAATTTATGTTCCTAATAAAAGTACACAACCTGTATTTACTTCATGTATACCAACAATCAAAGTAAATGATTTGTTGTTGAGTACTTGCATTCTTATCTCAGGTTCTATGGGCCCGATCACAACATGGTTTGGATGATTCAACTTGGTTTTTGATCATGTTACAGATTTTAGTTCCACCTTCCACCACCAGGAGGCACATCATTTTCTTGAGTTCTATGGCCCCAATTTCGACGGGAATTGGTTCATTCAACTCCCTTGATACAACGGGTACCCATGTCAGATGTTCGTATAGAATAAATTGCGCCCCCTGGCAGTGGAAAGTGGAACTAAAGGATTTTGCAGCATGCCTGCTATACGGTGCCTGAAGCAGCAAGGACATGTGTCAGAGTTTTGTTTGGAAGGTGGAACTAAAAGATTTTGCAGCATGTGCACTGCACGCCTACTATACGGTGCCGCAAACAGAAGGAACATGTGTCGGAGGTTCGTTTATATCAGAATGCACCTCCTATCGGCTGAAAGTGGAAATAAAGGATTTTCTTTGTGTGCTCAGCAGTTTTAAATAAATAATTTCATACTAAATTGGGTTAAAGATATAAAATCATACAAACTTTAGGTTTGTTTAATTTTATCATGGGCCCAGGCAACGCCGGGCGGGTCAGCTAGTATTACATAAAATAAAGTTTGAAGCCTTGATAATATGCAAGAAATATAACTTTGAAAGATGAAATTATAAAATTAATAGTTTTTAATTTAAATAATGATTTACTGATGCTTTAATTTATTTTAATTTGAAAAACCTGTACCTTGAATTCCTTTTGTAGCATAATGTATGTCAATAGGATGACACCACTGGATGTTTTCTCCATCAACTGGGCAATCTATATGTGTCTGCCCTTCTTTTAATCCTTCTAATATTTTCCAGTTAGACCCTAATAATATAAATTAATCACATAAAATGTATTGAATAGTATAATAAGAAAATATCCATAATGTAATTTATCACTAAAGTAGAATAATGTCAGACGTCAGATAATTTTAATAAATCAATTTTTAATCAGAATTTCAAATATGAATAAAGCAAAATTTTAGAAATTTTGATATTTCTTTGTTATAGTGGCCTCTGAGGAGGAATTGTCAAGTGAAAGAGATCTATCACCAAATTAGATTGTAAAATTTCGTCAAATGATTTGCAGTCCTAAAGAAATAGCACGTTTTTATGTTATCGTCATATTGCTTTTTCATTGATGTTCCTGAACATATTTCTTTTTTTTTTTTTTTATTGTTTTTTTCTGAAATTACCTGTACATTTCTTTATAAATATGAAAACAATCTTTTACCTAGTTACTGAGATGAATGCAATCTCATGTTTTCCCAAACAGGGGCTTTTGTCCAGTGTTGAATTCAGACACTTTTCTCCGAGAGGGGTTTCTGTGGCTCGGGGGGGACATGATAAAGTTCCAGGGGGAAATTCCTCTTTTTGACCATTGAAAGCATAAAATCTCAAATCTTCCAGGGGGGACATTTCAACACTCCGGGGGGGGGGGGGGGGTGTAATGTCCCCTCGGGCCACCCCCTGAATTCAACACTGCTTTTGTCCAACAAACAACTGCGTGAAAATGGCCCTAAAATATGAAACTGCATGGAGATCCAGCATAAAAAGTTAAAAAATAATAAAAAAAAGAAGAAGAAAAAGAAAAGAGGCCTCTGTGTTGAAAATTGCTTTAGTGCTTCAAGAATATCATTTGTAAATGCTTTTAAGATTTATGTACTGTTGGCAGAGGAATTGACATCCATAAAATAGTGTGAGAGACATGCAATAAGGATGAAAATGTGAAAATTAATTGGAATACTTAAATAAGAGAAGTATTTCCCTACACTTAATACAAGGATTTAATGGCCGAATTGGTGGTGCCAATAAAATTGTTGAGAGTGACAAAAGTTTGTTTGTACGTCGAAAAAACAATATCGGCAAGGTACTTCCACAGTAGTGGATTTCTGAAGACATATGCCAGGAAAATGGCTTTCTCATTCAAATATCATATAGCAATAATTTCAAAACATTCGTGGAAAAATAATATCTAACGTGTAGAAAATGGATCAACAATCTACACTGATTGCTCGAAAGGAGGTTATTCTGAAGCATTGCAAGAAATTGGTATGAAACATTGTAACATAAACATATTCTGGTACTTTTTAGTCATAGGGACACCATGCCTATGCTAATGCATAATGTATGTAAATGTATGCTTGACGACAATGGTGTTCGTATAACGGAAAAGTGCCCAAATTCTTATTAACATAAAATATTTTATTATTTAATGCTATATGGTATTTATTCTTATATCTTTATTATATGTTCATGCTCCTTATATGTTCATGCGCTTATTATATGTTCATGAGCTTCCTGAAATTGACTGTAACCTTGGTGTAATAATAATTGTGAGTTGTTATAACAAAGCAGTGTACTTTTCCATTATACAGACACCATTGTCGCCAAATACAGACACCATTGTCGTTCATTTTGCTATTTTTAATATTTTTCAAATGGTGAAGTTATGGAAATTAGAAATGTTATTGGATTTTTTAAACTAAAGAGCACTTTAAGCTGTTGCCAGACTTCCCTCCCTACCACTATATTGGTATATGCACTTATTACAAAAATGCCCTTTTTATGAAATGACGTGCCCTTTTCAGCAAAATTGCCCTTATTATGTAATGTGCACCCTGCCCTTTTTTATGTTCTAGAATGATCCCTGTAAATAAGGGTCATTCCATGTCAAATCAACACAAAAAAGTGGCATTTTCAATTCAACCCTCTCAGAATTAGATAAAATTTAGTTTATTCGTTGCACTAATAGAAAAATGAATAAGTCCAGAGTTTTTAGTCCATATTGCTATTAGTTTTTTAAATATTTAAGTTTAAAGTTGGTCAAATTTTAGCAATTCTTGCTTTACAAAATAGCCTCTTAACATCTTTCCTAGTTGAAGTAGAGTTTTGATTTTGGTGTGTTTTTAAAGTAGGCGAGAAGGAGGCTAGTGTAAACAGAGGATTAGTATGGTTAACTTTAATAATTCTGCTATTCATAAAGTAAAATGTTTATATAAATTTAGACAACACAGATATAGACTTCAATGTGTGGTTAAAAAAAATTATAGCTCAGTAGTAATTTATAAAAGAAGATTTCCATAATGCAGAAGTAAGTACTTTATATTTTTTATAATTACTCATTTTATCCATACTATTTTATTATTATGAATAAAAAAGATAACAAGTAACTAATGCATGCATTGACTATACATTCCAATTTTGAACTTTTCTGTGCATGCCTTAAATAAATAGAACTAATTTATGCCTCAAACAAAAAAATGACCTTATAGGGCTAGTGTGGACACATCATGGCGGGGTTACTGTGAACATTGTACATTAACCCCATTAAGGTCGTAAAAACGTGGATTAATTATAAATAATTGCTATTTTAGACTATTTAATTGCAAAATATTGCTTAAATAATTAAAAAATATAGATTCATTTATGAAAATTTGCTTTTCAGTTTCAATTAAAGTTGAATTCGACTTTGTAAAAAAGGGTATATATTTTAACATGATACACATCCCTTATTTACAAAGTCTGAATCAATTACTCTAGTACAATTTTATTTATCATAAATTTTGTAAAGTGATTTACTTAAAATACCTTAGTTATTTTATTTAATTTTCAGGCCATCATGGCCTTTATTTAAAAAAAACGTCAGATGTCCTTAAAAAGAAAAATTTGTTTGTTGATTCTTTTGATTCAGAGAATGAACGTTTTTTGGAAGAAAAATCAGATCAAGAAGTGGCAAAATTAAAACATCTGATCTAACTGACACTGATTTAATATATGCAAATGATTTTGTACTGCTTAGATTTCTTTTTTTTTTTTTTTTTTAAGTATCTTATATAATGTTTGTGTAGCAGAAGCAACATAATAGAACAGCAAATTTTGATGTCCAGTTTTTATGAAAAAAGTGGGACAAAATAGCAGTTTAAATAGTCATAGTCAATGTTTCTTTTTTCCTGATGTAAGGGACATATCACAAATTTCAAGAAGTGACATTATATCAAAACTGCCACCTCCCATTATTACTGCTCATGCTGCATCACAGTTAATATTTAATGTTGATATGCCAAAATACGTTGTAAAGTAGAATTGTATTTCTCCATTAAAATCATTATTTTGGTCTTTGATTAAAATTCTTTAATTAAGGTAGGGATTGGTTACAAATATGTATTATATTAAGGCTATCATATAACTTTAAACATCAAATAATTATTTTTAATTATATTATTTTAAATTGAATCATTATTTAAAGTTTTATCATCTTGTCCACAGTAACCCCAATCATTGTTTTAGCTTGTTCACACTAACACCATCTCATGCGGTCATGCGGCTGATGTGGACAAAAAACAGATTAAAAAAAAAAAAAAAAAAAAAAAAGAAAGAAAGAAAGCTATCAAATATTATATTGGCTACGTTGTGTGTAAAGCATGTCTAGCTTTATGTTTATCAGCGCCAGTACTAAGATTTCTTTATAAAAACAAAAATTCTTCATAACATACGAGTGCTATAAATGCCACAAATTTTGGAGAACGTGACGAAATAATATGTACATGCAAAAATGAAATATAAATTTGACTATAGACATATATACAGTATATATAAATATATATCAGCGTGCGCATACATATTTAAACATTGGACTATTTTAAGCAAAGTATTTTTTACCTGCTTGAACGCCCCATTTGCAGAATAGGTTAGTTTCCTTAAATTGTGACGCACCAACTATTTGTCCAATAATATGCACCTCACACATTCTATAAAATTAAAGTATCGTAAATTAATAAATTACCGAAGTAATGTAAATCATTGTTGATTAATACATATTACTTTGTAGGGTATAAAGTAAAATTTATAAGAGAATTCACGCATTAATCATAAAATATCATAGGCTACAGCATACTTTCTGATCTAAAAAGTTTTCAATTTTATGAATGGAACCGTCTAACACAGATGTTTGTAAACAAACGCTTCAATCTCCAACTTTCGGCTAGTTGGTTGACGATGGGGCTGTTCAGAACAGAAGATCAGGCGGCGCGCGGGCGATGGAGATTAAAATATCGAGTGAGTCAACACTGTGAATGAAATTGAAAGGCCTGCGTTCGTTATCATTGATTTGGACATCCAAATGAATGATAATGATCACGGTCCTTCATTTGACTAATTAGCGTATTTTAATGATATTTTGTTAAATTAAGAAGAGAACTTGGTGGCCGAATGGTTAGAGCACTGCTCTTGAGTCTGGAGGTTGCGGGCTCGATCCCCCAAAATTTCTGTTTGATTTTTCTGTTTTTTTTTTTTTCATTTAAAAATGTTTAATCGGTTGCTTTGTATTTTTCATGATTAATGGAATATATTTTATAAAAGCAAAATTTGATATTATTAACAATTACTTATTTAATTAAATACGACAAATTCAGCTATTTTACGATTAAAATTTTACATTACAGTGTCTTTTAATATTTAAACATTATTATTTTCTTTTTAGCAAATGTAAAATAAGAAATGAAAATATAGTCAATTTGCACGAATTTCTCCATGTTTTTATAATGAGTACTTCAACAGTGAATTTTTAGTACGAATAGAATGCAAAGCATATTTTACAATGTAAAAAATATTATAAAAATAAAATGTAAAATATTACATTATTTAAACTAGAAATATCAGTACCTATTTTTGTAAAGAGGTAAAATACATGTGGTTTACCTTCTAGTTTCGTAATGAATATAAATAAAATATAGTTAGAATGTTTATAAATTTTCTACTGAATGTGCAAGTATTTTAGCATTTGTTTCTCGTGTTTTATGATGTTTATTGCAATATAATAAATAATGCAATTTACATCGAAAAATGAATTTCAAGAAAAATAAATTTTTAGAAATTAATAATTATGTTTCAACAAGGTTGTTATCGAAAAATATATTTTAATAAAATGTTTAAAAGCTTTTTTATCAAATTTTAACAAAGATTTTATTTTACTATTATAAATAAAGAAAGAAATCTTTTAACATATGTTAAAAGATTTATCGTAAATCAAGGTCGTGATACCAACATATGTTGGTATCACGACCTTGATTTATTAACATTCTATTTATCCCAAAAAATATAAAGCAACTGATAAATAATTTTTAAATTAATAAAAATAGGTGAAGAAAATCGGAAATAAACGGCGAGCATTCACTTTGTATCCATACTTTTCAGGTTCATCTGTGTAGGACAACCCAAACGTCAGTAAAGTACATAACAATTTTTGGTACTTTTCGGTTAGCCGGGCGCCAGTGAAAAAAAAATATAAATATATATCTACATATATGTTTGTGTATATATGTATGTATATATATATATATATGTGTGTCTGTGTATATATTTATATTTGTTTCACTGGTGCCCGGTTAACCAAAAAGTACCTTTTTTTTTTTAGAGTTTACATTAATTTTATTGAAACCACTAATACCGTGTTTCAGGAATTCGGTGATCCGAACGTCCTCTCCCTTGTTAGTTAAAGGTGCACTGGTTATAGAAAATTTAACTTTATAATATTATATGCATTGTTTTGTACAATATATATATTTATGTAACTGCTATCAACTAAACTAATATATCAGTTTTAGTAGGTGCTGTAGTTTTAGAGACATATAAGTTGACAGCAGTTATGTAACTATATGATGTATATATATATATATACACATCATACTTTCGTATTCTATTATTTTTATGTTGGATCAAAGGCTTAAAAAATCAGTTTAGAATGTTAAAAATTTAAAATTTTTCAGATATCCGATCATGTTGCTACAGCTGTATCAATCAACCTACCAAACCAAGTAAGACACAAAAAAGCCCAATCACGTGATCAAATCGCCCACAGAATTTTTGTGAGTCACCCGCGCGCAGCGCGCGCTAAAAATTTGCAGGTTATGAACGCGGATCGGGCTATCTGATCACGTGATGCTTTTCATGAATGTTTCAGGTGTTTATTATGATGAAATAAAAATAGATATTCCTATTATAAGATCCTTTTTTTTTGGAGGATAAAGATGTGTAGTCGCTAGTTTCACCTAATCCGAGCCACAGAAGCTTAAAATAATTGAAATAATTAAATTATTTCAATATATTAAATTATTTAAATTTCCGATAAGACCTACTCCATAACCCTTCTCTCCATCGCGCGCGCGCCGCGCGATCTTCTTTCCTGAACACAACCAAACAGGGGTAGATATGCTCCATAGAATTTTTTTTTTCTTTCTTTTGAAAAATTCTACCAGTATTATAATTATAAAAGAAAATACAAATCCCTTCAAATACAAATTTAAACTGTTAAGTTGTTTAGCTCACTAGAATAATTATTAAAAAAGAAAACTTGTTAATATTTTTTGAGAAAACAGCCAAGAGGCATGTATCAATCAACCACCAAACCAACCAAAATCCTTGCAGCAGACGACGCTATTTTATTTTACTTTACAGATGTTTTAGTGAAAAAGGGGTTAACAGATGGTATTTTAAAAATAAATAAGAAAGGAAACCATCTGTCTTTACATTTATACCCATTTATAGGATGGAGACTAAACACCTGAACGATATTCAACATACAGTAAATATTTTAAGATATTTGCAAGATTATTCTTGATAAGATAACAATGCTGTTATCTTCAAAACATAATTAATTTTTTTCTTAGATTTATTATTATTAAAACATATTTCCTCCTTGTAATGTGTTTAAAGTTTATTTACCAGCAGAATTTAAGTAATTGAGACTTTGAAATTGAATGATATTTGAAAATAACTATTAAAAAGCATGAAATATATAAAATGTTATACCCTTAATTATATTTTTAAATAACCTTTATTATTTTTTGTAAAAATATTTATAGAATCGGATAATATGGGATACAATAAATGATCTCCTATTCTGAGATCTTTAAATTACTATCAGTTATTTTTTATTGTTATCAAATATGATCTTATATATTATTAATTATTATTACTACACAGCTGTAATACGTATATTAGTTTGTGTTCATTTATTATGCTAATGATATTTTCCTAGAAATGAGACATATGGTACTATATATATTTCATTATAAAATTTTACTAAATATTTCATATGTTGTGTCTCTTATATCTCACAACAATAGAAATATTTATAATTACTTTTATAATAACTTTACAGAATTAATCATTTAAGATAGTTCAATTAACATAGCATTAATTAATTAGATTTTAAGATAAGAAGAAAAGGGACCTAATTAAATAATTTAAAATTTTACCAATGGAAGTTAATTATTTTTGAATTGTACATGAATTAAGGTGAAGTCAAGAATTGAATTATTTAATTTAATTATGAAGATTGTATAATTAAGAATTTTAATATAATGATAACTGATGAATTAATTTGATAGAAATAATTAATGATTGTTAAGAAGTTGAATTTAAAATGATGATGTATTTAAGTAATATTTTTAGAGAAGGTGAATTAATTTTGCTGTGATAAGAACACAACACATATGCTGTATTATTAATTTCATAATATTTTCATGTTGCCTTTCGTTGAGGAAAATACACAAATTTAATGTTTATTATTTCAGAAAAGGATGGTAAAAATGTGGGAAACAGCTTTATACGTTTAAAATTTTTTGATTAACGTGTAATAGAAAAAGTGGAAATGAAAATTTTATGTTATTAAATATTAACCTGAAATTTCATTAATGAAATAACATACTACAATACCATTTATTCAGAATGGTTGAGACCAAGTGTATTCTGAATAGTTTTTTTTTTTTTCTGGATAAGTGGTTGGGCATCAAAGCAACACCCATTTGATCAGATTTGTAGAATATATGTGGTTGTGGCATTGTTTCTGATATCAAATTAATTATTAGTTTAATCAGATCCAATCAAAGTTGGAAATTAATCAGAGTTTAAAAGAGGGCAGTTCATGAGAATTAATTGGAAACAATAATTGTGTATAAAAATCAAAATACCCTGTATATAAATGCCTCTATATGTTGGCATCAGGTTATACCATGCATGTGGAAAAATATCAAGCAATGCAGATGTCAAAATAGGGCTTTTTTTTTTTTTCTGGAAAGTTTCTGAAGTCAGTCTATTGGAAATATGATTCTGGGTAAATGGTTCCATAATGTATATAACCTCAGCCATTTAAAAATATTTCTCAGAAGACTTTAATTTGGTCAATGATCAGTCGATGTTTACACTTTATTCATTCATGTCATATAGCATTACTCTTTAATCTCTAAAATAGATTTAGTTTATAATATTATATGTTTATTCCTAGATGTCATTGAAAGCATAATGTTTGTTTTAAAATGAGGAGAAAGATTACTTATCTTAAATATATTTTATTATTTACTACTTGTGATTTGAAGCTTTTTTTTTTTTTTATGTTTAGTATAAATGGTTATTGTTATGGTTTAAATTTATGCTAGGAATTTTCACAAAAATTGTTTTCTTTTGTGTTGTTCTTTTAAAATATTTTTTTAAATTATTCTTGATATTTTTCCTTAAATTAAATTTATAAATAATAATAAATGGGTAAATTTCAATTAAAAAATTTATTCTCTGCTATATGGTGAATTGTAAAAAAGAAAAAGTACTTGTGTATTATCCGTGACAGGGCAGATACACTGTACAAACAATGGTACCAATTATACTAAACCTTTATTTTTTTTCTTTCTACATTGTGTCTGCATTTTACATTCTGTATTTTTATGTTTTAACTTATTTTCTCTCTACATTTTTTTTTTAATTCGGCATTTTGAATAATGTCTTTGAAGGATTTACAATGAACTGAAACAGAAGCTATATTCTTTATTTCCAGAAATGTATTAATGTTATACCAAAAATACATGAGTGTTCAGATTTCTACAAATTGAAATTATACATTAACAATTACATAATGTAAAGATGCAATACAGATAAATGCAGACAGCTTATTTGAATAAGAAATGATAAATTGTATGATAGTAGAATCTCATTCATAAATGCATTATAGTTTACATATTTATTAGTATATAACCCCTGTCAAAAATAACAGAATGTTGATCTGCATTTCATTTTCATAAGACTTCATACAAACAAACAGCATGAAGATTTTATTATTGTAGGAAAGTACATTTTAAAAATGACAAATGATTTCTACAAATACAAATGATGAGGATATATATTTTTTAACTTAATATTCAATTTCTGAAATAGAACAAAATGTTCAAATTAAATATTAAAAAAATAATCCCTCTGTGAAAGTTTTTGTAAAAGTGTTATCAATGAGTTTCTAAATAGCTTGACTCACCACATTTCTCATTGTTTGGTTACATAAGCAAAATTAAACATTAAAATTTTGTTAGTTTTAATTTGTTGATTGGCTCTGATCTGGGCTCATTGATTTTGAAGATGGTGGCAATTTTCTTATTTCAACATCATTTTCACCGCCGCAAACTTTTTACACATACTTTTAACCACCATAAATTCAAATAAAAATATATTTTCTATTTAATTGTAATGAGAAAAAAAAATGGTATCAATAACATTATAATGCATAACGATAAAATAAACCCAATAAATGCTATTTTTGTGACATCACAGTAAATATGAATTTTTATTCATTTATAAAACCAAAGCACACGTGCAGAAACATTTTTACCAAAATTAAACCTGCAAATTAAAAATTATACGTCCAAAAAACCACGTGTCTGAATATTTTTCAATATTTCTCTTTTCTCTGCAACAATAAAAGTAATCCATTGTTTGGATGGGTTTACCTGGAATGGTGACACTTTATGACACTTGGATTTTACATTAGTAGATTGCGCAAAGAACTTTCTGCCTTGGCAAGTCCAAGATAGTGACTGCAGCAAGTCCAAATTTTGTGTACCTTGTTATAGATCTTAGTTAATTTATTAAACCATTATTTACAAAGAAGATACTTGCTTTTTAGTTGTTCAGATGCTTTTTCTTTATTTACATTTTTGTTTTACCATATTTAAGAATCCTTCTTGTTTAAAATTTGATTAATAAATACATAATAAATAAACTGTAGACAGGTAGACATCAATTTAAATACTCACTAAAATTTAACATAAGAAAACATATTGCTTAACGATGTTTCTTTATTTTGTCAAGATTTATATAATGCAATAATCTTTCATGTAAATTTACTTTCATCTTTTAATGGGCTTAATAATTCTCAAGCAGAGTTAAAGTGATTTGAATTAGAAACAGAAGCCCACACATAAACATGATTGGTGATTGGTAACCATTTTTAGCGATCTATCTCCTGGCATGGATAATATGTAAGTACAAAAAAAAAATAATAACCTTTTGATGGAATAAACAAGTAAAAACATGGTTTATACCAATGTCATACCAAAAGCACAACTCTGGGTATAATTAAAAGAAATATTATCAATGTTTCATTTTATTTATTTATATCAAAATAAAATTGAATTAATTAAAAAGTATAAAAATACTATTTTTAAAAATATCGTATATAACAGGGCTGTGGAGTCGGTGGGGAAAAAAGACCAACTCTGGCTCCTGAAATTTTAAAGGAGCCAGCTGACTCTGACTCCAGGATGGCTAATGTATGCTCAAAGGGTTGTGTACAGTAAATTTATTAATTAATAAACTCATACTACCCCTAATTTTTCATAATTTTAATTTCAATAGATTCGGAAACAGGACGAGCGGGGGGTATATTTTTCCAGTATACTTTCGACAATATCTCTGAAAATGTAATACCTAAAATTAAAACAAATATATTTTTTAGTTCGGTGTTACAAGATCTTTCTAATGATACCTAATACGGTACATAAAAAGTAAATTTGTTTTCAAGTAACTTAATTAATATCTCAGCTAATTACAGACAATTGTTTTCAAAAATTATTATCAAATGCCCTTGGGTTATTCTGCATCAATAGATATATCGAGCGCCTGTCAACTTCCCCGCTGACCACCTAAAATGTAAAGTTTGTGTGTAACAGAAAAATGCGTTTTTCTCAAAAACTATGTTATCTAGCAAAATCGCTATAGTTTTCCTGCAAGGTAAAACAAATATATTTCTGAGTTCAGTATTACGAGATATTCAACACGATATACAAAAAGAAAACTTTTTTTTCAAGTAGCTTAATTAGCCCCTAAAATTTTTCATAAACATATGAAAATATGTGGTTAAAAAGGCTTTATAACTTTCATAAGTTTGAACTTTCCATGTCCAAAAGTTTACGAGAAAAAGGGCTCTGACAAAAGGACAGACAGACACAGGAGTGAACTTATAATGGTTCCGTTTTTAGTTTTTAAGTATGGAACCCTAAAAAAATACCCAACTGGCAACACTGCAATCTACTGAGACATTGCTGTTTGACCTTGAAGCATGTGATATACATATCAACCAATAATTTTTTTTTCATTGCATTTCTTCGGATGAATCATTGGTGTAAGTTGTGATAGGTAGTCAAGACTAAGACCCAGTTACTGTGAGGACAAATTTCCAACAGTATTGCAGTATAAAAAATTTTGCTTTTTTTAAATACAAAATTTTTGTTTTAAATAGGACAAAAATAGTCTTATAAAATATGAGTGAAACTTTGCCGCTGTATTAATTGGCCCTGGTCAACACTGAAAATGTTTTTAACATCCCTCCCCCCAAATACTCTATGTGCACTCACAGAATGTATACATCCATTTTTATATGTGGTAAAATTTAATTATGTCAAAACATGTATGTAAAATATTTATATGCATGTAAATTGTAATCGAAAAATTAAATTAGAAAGTATTATATAGAAACAACAGTTGAAATCTAACAAATCTCTAAAATTTACTTTGAACAACACACACAAAGATCTTACACATCAGTCGAATCCAAACAACATATATTATGAATGTCATTTTAAGATAATAACCAAATTATGGGATGACAATACCAAATTTATACTATACCAAAATATGGGGAAAGAATGTTTAATTTTGGTTTTACATCTATTCCTACAGACTCAAAAAAGCAGGCAAAAATTTTACAATTAAGGCATCATGTGGTCTCCAGGATCCAAAAAATTACGAGGGAATGCAAAAAGAATAAAAGCAAAAATTTTACATTTTCTACATTATTAATTTTACAATTTTGGGTCCTGCAATCCTGAAAATCCAAATATCGAAATCTAAAAAAGAAATCAAAACAGAAGTTTCGGATCCTGCAGACTTGGAAAAGAAAATGCAAAAATGTTACAATAACAACTTTTGGAGAATTTAGTGCCCTCCAGACCCAAAAAATTCTGATGTAAAGAAAGATAAATAAAGATGAAAAATTTACTATTTCAGAAATTAATTCGGGATCTGCAGATTCGAAAGAAAATGTGAAAATATTATATTTTCTGCATTAATTATTTTTATTTTGAGTCCTGCTGTTCCAAAAATCGAAAGCAGAAAGATAATGGAAATTTCACTATATCATCATTATTTTGAGTACCGCAGACTAAAGGAGAAAAAAAAATTACGTTTTCATATTATTTTGGGTCCTGTGCACACACACACAAAAAAGGTGGAGAAAATTTACAATTTCAGCATTACTCCTGCTCCAACAGACCCGAAAAATCAGAGGGAAAAGGTTTTCAATTACAATATTTCGGGTTCTGTAGACTCTATAAATAGCAGAAATTACAGTATATTGGGCATCTTTAACCTGGGTTGCCGAGTATATATAGTCCAAAAATAAAAATAATAATTCAATTTATAAATTTAAAATTATATATAATTTGTTCCAAAAAAAAAAAAAAAAAAAAAGCTGGAGTCAGTCTGTCTGATTTTGACGAAAACTCTCATTCTTTTGGCCCAAAATGGGCCTTCACAGCCCTGATATATACTGTATATTTTAGACTTGTGCTATATTTAAATTTGTGGTAAATAAAAGCTTTCTATCAAAATGCTTTAGAACATCTTTTTTATAACTAATCTTTAATAGTTAATCTGGATTTCAATAATCTCTTGATCTAATATCGTTAAAATTCTTTATAAACTCTAGCCATATTTTTATTTCTTTCAATATTTTCTATATGATAAATAAACAAGTGTACAAGATTAGTTTTCAGACACTGCAATACCTCTTTCTTCTATTTTTAAAGACACATTTCAAATATTTTTAATACATTATATTTCACTCTGATGATTCTTTGTATAATAATAATAAAACAGATGAAGCATCACATGTTATTTTTAAGATTCATACATTTAAGAATGTAAATAAATTCATGAATGTATTAGAAAGTAGTAAGTTTAAACTTAAGAAGCCTTAAAAAAAATCTTATTTTTCTATAGAATCTTTTATTATTTTAGGAACATCCTAGGCTGCTTATTCCTGAATTATGTAAACAATTCTACAATCTTGGCTGGGTTACTGGAACTGGTGGAGGAATAAGCATCAAACATGGGTAAATGTTTTATTCTCATTCATCTTGAAAATATATATTTATTTAAGATATAACATAGAATTCAGTAGAAACAAGAACAAAAAAAATGCTGCATCAGGCTTAGATTGTGAAAACTTTCGATTGTAACAGAATATTATTAGAAATTTCATTTTTTCATACGATGAAATGAGATATTGTGGCAGAGTTAGTAGAGGGTGTTCCCTTATTTTGTTTGGATGTATATTTATTTGTAAATACATAGATATAGATTATGAAAAATAATACAGTGTTTTAATGCTGAAAAGTCTGAATTCAAATTAGAGTAAATAAATAGATTACAAAAAAGTACTGGAAGTTTGTACCATATAAATTTTTAGAAACAATTACTTTTTTTCACACCTATCTATTGTTTTCTTTTTACAGAGATGAAATATACATTGCTCCATCTGGTGTACAGAAGGAACGCATCCAGCCTCAAGAAATATTTGTCATTGACATGAATGAAAAAATAGTTAGCTGCCCTCCACCAGAAAAAAAACTTAAATTGAGTGAATGCACTCCTTTGTTTATGAATGCATATCTTATGAGAAGTATGGTTATTATTTATAAATTAATTATGCTAATTTATTAAGAAATTTAATTTTCAATTTTTATCACTATTTTATTTGCCATTGCTATTTCAGACCCTGTTAACCACCTCATTTACAAATTGTGAGAAAAAAAACAACAACAAATCATTCTTTGGTATAAATAAAACTATTTTAAGTTGTACAGGAAAAGAATGATTTATGTCATATATAATGTCTGATTATTAATAGGTGTCATTCAAAATAAGCTAATTTATTAAGAAATTGAATTTTCAATTTTTATCAATGTTTTATTTGCCATTGCTATTTCAGACCCTGTTAACCACCTCATTTACGAATTGTGAGAAAAATAAAAACAACAAATCATTCTTTGGTATAAATAAAACTATTTTAAGCTGTGCAGGAAAAGAATGATTTATGTCATATATAATGTCTGATTATTAATAGGTGTCATTCAAAATAAAAGTTAGTCAAAAAAATATTATAGAATCTTTTTTTTTTTAATAACTTATGCTAGTATGAGATCCAGGTGAACAAGAGGGTTAATATATATAGTTTAGAGGACTTTCATATCATGGAGCATTAGTGCATGCTAGGGAAACCTGACTTAAGGCCTAGGGCTCAGCTCCCTTTTGGGTGTCTGGATTCCGAAGCTGTTGGGAGAGGCTTGGATCCCACCGATGTATGCTTTCACAATGACAATGTCGTCAATCTCTTGGGAGAATGGGGGTGATGCGCAGGTGGCGGTCATAAAGCATACAGGACTCTTCCTAGTTGTGCTCGTTAAAAGTTCTTCAGAACTTTGATATGGTGGTTGACTCATCTAACGGTAGTGCTCAGTTTTTTTACTATATTTAGTACAATATTTCTGTTTTAGTACAGTATGGTTTTTAAAATCCAAAAACTTACAAAATCCAGAATGCATAAAATGCTAATTCTAATTTTATCCATTATTTTTATTTTTTGCTATTTTAATTGATAGTACCAATCAATTTATTCAAATTTTCTCAGAAATTTACACATGAGAGATTCTATTATTTTAGGCTTACAATATCATTTTACACTTATAGTGGATTTGTGATATCTAGAATAAATTGCGAAATCTTTCACTATTTATTAAGGATGCAATCTGATGTGTAGTAAATGGCTAAAATGCTGTTAAATCAGAAATTTTGAAAAATACTACCTAGTCTCTATTTACCTGGCATTAGCTGTTGCTGAGTATTAAATAAATTGGTAAAAAGCTTAGAACAGAGGAAACTTGCCTCTGAACATGAATTAATATTTATATAGAGAATTAAAGAAAGGAGTTAGTGCATATAAACTGTAACTGTGGCAAAAAAAAAAAAAAAGATAATTATTGTAATAAAAATGTTTAAATAAGTATTTTTGATAATAGGGATAAATTTTCTATAGAATTTATAATTTGTACATTTAGTCATACTGTGTATTTTATTTTTAAATGGAATATGGTATTCCCTCAAATTCAACTTCTTATTCTATAATCTCTAAAATCTAGAATCACAGTCTGGAATGATTCCAGATTTTGGAGATTCTACTATATAAATCAATTTCTAAAAAATACAGTTTTTGGAAGCATCAGAACAGCAAAAGAGAAAAATTTAAAACTTTAGTTAAATAGTTAACTACTTTGATAAATTATTAGTATTACTATTAGAAACTTTTATAGGTTTGTGTTCATGCTTTCTTTTAAGGAGTGAAAATAAACCAGAGCTGTGAATGAATTAAAAGCTTGATTTATAAATTTCCAGTTGGCGAAATTAGCAAATTCTATTAGTAAATGCTACACTGTTGGAAGAAAATAAGCTGAAATATTTTTGAAAAAAAAAAAAAAAAAAAGACTAATGACAAATTTGTTTGCATAAAGTTTTGTAAAAATAGCCTAGTTTTGAGTTGACTATTGAATAATCTTTCCATAAATGTGTTTTTGATGTTGAGAGAAAAATTATTGTTCCCAGAAATTCTTTGAATGTGCTATCATTAAAAATTATTTTATATTGTTAAATTTATTGTAGCTAGAAAATGGTTCAATCAAATTTTAGCCATAACCAAACACAGATGACTGCTCTCATAATGGTAGCACTTATTTTATATTTTGCACTTAGAGAATATACATCAAGTCTTTTCAAAATGCATTGTATGTTCTTCACATTTTATAATGGATTTAAGCAGTTTCTTTACATGATAGCATGGGCTGTGCACACACAATTAAAACATTTACTTTTTTTGAAAATGATTCTCATTTATGTACCCAAAACCACAAATGATTCATTAATAGCTATATTTTAATTTTTAATTGATTGCTTTTCTACTTCTTTCATAATTCAATAAGAGTCATTTCATATTCTCTAAAGTTGATTTAAAAAATATAATAAACAGCATAATTATTACCAATAATACCAAATTTAAATAAATTGATTCCTATGTAGTTTGATTTGTTTTTTATAGATATAAACAGTAATAGAATTATCCCCTTTATCCAACCAAATAGTAAAACTTCTTTATACCTTCGAAACTTTTGATACAAATGAGCTGTAAATTTACAGACCTTTCAAAATGCTAATTTTTTCCTTTCTTTTTATAATTGTTTGAATTTTTTGCTAGTTGAACTTTGTTATATGTAAGAGATTTAACACTTGATTGCTATCCTAAAATACTTACGTTATTGCTGTTGTTGTATCTGTGAGATCACATGACATAATTTCCATATTTATATACTTTATACAGCGATATTTCAGCGAAAGGTAGCAATTGACTAGAATTGTATGTTCTTTTGCCTTTAAGCTTCTTTAAGTACAAAAACTAAAAAAATTCATAGCAAATTGGTGTCTCCAAATACGTCTTTGCAGCCAGAAAAAAGTCGGTGTATCTTACAGATACAAAGGATAGTAATCGAGTGTTAGGGAGATATTTTGCAATTGTTAAAAATTCCTTTCCAAAAAGTTAAAATGCATAATTCATTATTTTTTCTACTTTTCATATATGGTTGTAGTTTATTTATTTTATTTTTTTAACTGATACCGTTAAACAAAATTGGATCATTAAATTTATAAACTAAGTTACTAGTAACAACATGTAAAAAGTAAAAATAAATAAATAAATAAAATGGAAATAACATTTAACAATGTGTAAAAAACACTTTGAGATTTCCAAATTTCTCAGAGAAAGCAGTGTTAAAATTTATTTACTTCATTAAATAAAATATTTTAAGCATTTATTTACGTATTAAGGTACTAAGTATTTTGAAAAATTCAAATTTTTTTTTTTTTTTTTTTTTTTTTTTTTTAATTACTTATTTTTAGAAATTGTACAAATTTCCTTTTAGATGCTGGAGCAGTTATTCATGCTCATTCTAAAGCTGCTGTTTTAGCTACTTTAATTTTTCCTGGTCCAGAATTTGTCATAACACACCAAGAAATGATTAAAGTAAGAAAACTTGTTGTTTGAACATAAATTTGCTTTTCAATGTTAACTAATTAAGAAGATTTATTTATTTTATTATTTATTTTTTTGTAAGGGTATTATGAAAGGGAATTCTGGAAATCGTTACAGATATGATGACAAGCTTATAGTTCCTATAATTGAAAATACCCCCTTTGAAAAGGATTTAAAGGCAAGTTATTTATATAATCTATTTTAACATTTTAATATAGTTTTATATTCCCCATATGTTAAAGATATTTTACGGTACTTTTTGGTTAGCCGGGCGCCAGTGATATATGTATATGCATATATATGTATATTCATACATATATGTATGTATATATATGTGTAGGTAGATATTTTTGTTTCTATATATATATGTGTATATATACATGTATATAAATCACTGGCGCCCGGTTAACCAAAAAGTACCTATTTTACATCTGTTGTACATCATAAAAACAAGACTGAATCAGAAAACTGTATATATATATATATAGTAAACTGTAAAAAAAAATCTTTCCGTTTTATAAGGAATTTCTTCCCATCATTCTAATTTAACTTGAAGTTGTAGTCGTGAATCTTTCTAAGTAATAACACAATGACTAGTTCAGTAAATGACCTGATTTTTATTCCTTCTTAAGTTACATGATAGTCCTTTTCAGCTATGCCTGAAGTCTTGAAAGTCGTGACGATTATTTACAACTCATTATTGCAGAAAAAACACCTTTTCGCTTGTGCTGTTCATTTTTATTAATGTACTTCTAATTTTTCCTAGTAGGGGGTCTAGGGTGGAAAATAGGCGTTACATTATTAATGATTGGATTATGATCTTTTGATTGATATCTGGGCCAGTCCGTGCAGAACCCTGGAATAACTCTTGCCCATCCGACAACAGAAAGAGGGGAATTGTGCTTATTTTATCGCTTTTCATCTTAAAGATGGGTTGAATTTGAAGCCTGTAAGTAATACTTGTTGGGCTGAGAAAAAGATTTAACCTTGAGCATTACATTTTAAAGTTTAAAAAAAAAGAAATTGTGGGTATTTCATTTAAATATAGAATTCTAAAAAAGGTTTTCTTTTATTATCCTTTCATTTACTTAATAAACTGGGGAAAAAAAACCCCTAAAAAACAGGGATGAGATTCTTCCGACTTTTTGTAAATTTTTGAGAAAATTTCCGATTTTTATCTGTTAAAAAAAAAAAAAAAAAAAGAAAAAAAAAAAAAAAATCCGACTTTTGACCGACTTTTTTGTTTGGCAACGAAAAGAAAATGCGCCAAACGAGACATTCAGTGGTGATTCTGGTCCGAATTTTCCGAAAAATTAAGGCAATGATTTCCGAAAAAAAAAATTATATATATCGTTCATAAATCCGAAAATTCGGACAAAAAATGTATCGGTATTTCGGCAAATGATCGCCGAAAAAAATCAATCACGTCATTCGTTCGAAGAAAAGTCGCCAATTTTGTCAAAGGATCGCGGGAAAAATGTGACTTTCGTCAGAGAATTGCGAAAAAACGGCAAATTTCGTCAAAAACATTGCGAAAAGCGGCAAATTTCGTCAACAGATCGCGAAACAACGACAAATTTTGTCAACAGATCGAGGGAAAAACACGATTTTCATCAGAGAATCGCGAAAAAACGGCAAATTTCGTCAAAAACATTGCGAAAAACGGCAAATTTCGTCAGAAGATCGCCGTAAAACGACAAATTTTGTCAACAGATCGCGGGAAAAACGTGACTTTCGTCAGAAGATCGCGATAAAACAGCAATTTTCGTCAAAAAATCACAAAAAAACGGCAAATTTCGTCAAAAGATTGCGAAAAAAACGGCAAATTTCGTCAAAAGATCGCGAAAAAACGACAAATTTCGTCAAAAGATCGCGAAAAAAGGCAAATTTCGTCAAAAAATTGCGAAAAAAACGCAAATTTTATCAACAGATCTCGAAAAAAACTGCAAATTTCGTCAAAAGATCGCGAAAAAACGCAAATAGATAGAAGTTCAGATCAAATATATATGATGGCTTTTTAAAACTTATTCTTGCTGGTAAAAAAATTTCAATTTTCATTCTTAAATTCAAAATCTGACACCATTAATTTTATTTTTTATAATAAATAAAATGCAACTTTATGTTGCAAACTGTAAATTCATTATTTTAAAAAACGTTTAAAAATTCTTGCATTATTTTACTTTTATTATTAATAAAGAATTATTATTCATAACTGTATATTTTTCTGAGAAGACAAAAACCATTCCTGGTGTTTAATGATTTTTAAATTGTTTTAAAACATATTTTATGTCATTTGCTTTAAAAGCATTTTTAAAGTTATTAAGTATATACAACTTTAATATTATTTAAAATTAATTTAATTTTATGATTATTTTATGTTTGCATTTTAAAAAAAAAAAGTCATAGAAAACTCTCCTGATTTCTTTTTAAAAATCTCCTTATTTTCACCCTCTGGAACTTGGCAATTCTGCAAAAGTGTGATTCTATATAATACTGGAAAAAAGTCTGTTTTAAGTTTTACTTCGTGGTATTTGTCAATATTGCAAAAAAATCATAAATTCTGTATTTATAATTTATAATCAAAATAATGTTTATTATAAATACGAAGGCACTCTTGTAATGAAATTTACTGTATGGTAAATAATAATAAAAAGTTGCAAGAGAGTTATTTGTATTTTTTCTTTATTTCTGCATTTATATTACTTTGTTGTTTTAAATCAGAACTACTGTATATAAAACTTAACAGTTTATAGGACTTATAGATGTATAGAAAACATTAAGTAAATAATTTTTTGTTTGAGTAAAATTATTCTAATATAAGTATGTAGTATTATTATACATTATTGTTGTGTATTTATGAGAAATAATTGCATTTTTAATTTTATTTTTAAAAACTGTTTTGTGATGTATTTGAGTAATATAGTTTTATGCTTTTTTTCCTTTTGTGCAAAATATGGTTTCGCGCGCGGTTTTTTAGTTTTTTAAAAATTTTGAGCTTATGCGTATTTTCAGACTTTTTGTTCTTTACCCACTCTCATGCCTGAAAAAATGAAATTTGTTTATAAGTGTCCCTTCTTCAAACTTAGATCATCTTTAGATTATAAGCTTAGTGTGTTTAGTTCCAATTTGAGAAACTGACAAAATATAAATATTTTTGTTCTTTTTTTAAGAGTAGGGGTGCACAACCTTTTTAAGCGAAGGGCCACTTACAAAAATGACTGGGTTGTCGAGGGCCACCATCAGTAGAATTTTGTTTTGAGGAGGTGTGACGGGGGGTTCTAAGTCTACAATCAGATTAAAAAAACATCAATTTCGGAAGGGTAGTTTTAGCCTCCTAGGTTCCTTCCTTCCCATTCAACATATTCAGTTCTGTTGGCAAGGATATATCAACAGTTTACGTTTGTATTTATACAAGAGATATAGCTAAGATTATTTTCAAAGGGTGAAAATACTCCTTGACTTTATTTGAAGGAGTAAATTTAGCTTTAAAGATTGCCAGTGCTGAAAAAAAATTGTGCTTTCATGAATGAAGGTGGAGAGGAGGAGAAACATATTATTCTAAATTGTACTACTTAACACATATTCAGTCATAAAATGTGGATATCAAGTAGGGGTGCACAACCTTTATAAGAGGAGGGCCAGTTACAAAAATGACTGGATTGTCGAGAGCCAACATCCGTAGAGTGGACAACATTTTATTTCGGGGAAGGAAGGGGAGGATCGGCCTAAAAGTTCATGAAAATGCTAATTTTAAAAGGAGGGTTAGCTCCCTAAACTCAACCACCTCCTTAGTCAGCATAACCCAATTCAGTTGGCAAGGATGAAAAAAACTTGCATTTTTTTTTTCCACGCGCGATTGACAATATTCGTAGTTTTTTCCTAGTGATTGACGAAATTCACGATTTTTACGCGCCCGTTCGGCGAAATTTATGATTTTTATGCACACCAGATCGGCAAAATTCGAGATTTTTATGTACCTGACCGGCAAAATTTGCGATTTTTTCGCACTCGATCGGTAAAATTCACGATTTATACACACCTGATCGGCAAAATTCGCGATTTTTACGTGCCCAATCTGCAAAATTCGTGATTTTTACGTGCCCAATCGGCAAAATTCGTGATTTTTACACAGATGATTGGCGAAATTTGCGATTTGTATGAACTCGATCGGCAAAATTTGCGATTTTTACAGGCCCGATCGGCAAAATCCGCGATTTTTATGGGCCCGATTGGCAAAATTTGTGATTTTTACGCACCAGATGGGCAAAATTCGCGATTATTACGTGTCCGATCGTCGAAATTTGGCAAAATTCGCAATTTTTACGCACCCGATTGCCGAAATTCGCAAATTTTTTTGCGTTCGATCGGCGAAATTGACCCGCGGGCCACCAGTAATCCGATCATGGGCCACTTTTGGCCCGCGTGCCACAGGTTGTGCATCCCTATTTTAGAGTAAACATATTTATATAAAGAATGTATATTTAAAAAATAATTGTGTATATTTAAGAATTGATGAATCTCGTTAATCTAAACAAATAAATATCACTTTTTTTTTTTTTTTTTTTTTTTTTTTTTTTTTATAGCAATGTAAATATAGTTTCTGTAAAAATGTTTACAACATAGCTAAGTACTGGATATGTTAAGAAAGAAACTAATTTTAAATATTTCTTAATATTGCAAAATTACAATACTGTTATAAAGATAGGAGGCATAGATATAAATAATACAAAAAATTCTACCATTGCCTGACATAAACCAAAGCATCATACAATAGCATATAATTGCTATTTTTATAGATTTAAGTCAATATTTATAGACCATTATAGTTTTATTTGTTACAAAAAACTATAATCATGTTTAGTAAAGTATAAAGTTTTTACTTATTTTTAATATGTTTTTATTATATATATTTATTTTTATATACTTATAAATATATATATATATTAATTTATATATTATACATTAATAAATTTATATATTACATATTAATAAATTTATATATTATATATTAATAAATTTATATATTATATATACTTATTTTTGATTCAGGATAGAATGGCAGCAGCAATGGCTGACTACCCTGATACATGTGCAGTTTTGGTTCGACGGCATGGTTTTTATGTTTGGGGAGAAACTTGGGAAAAAGCAAAGACAATGTAAATAAATTTTTATGTATAATTGTTCAAAACTTGGTAATGATATTAAACAAATAAATTAAGAACTTTTTTAAATATTCAATGCTATTGATATATATATTTTTTTTTTGTTTGTTTTAGGTCTGAGTGTTATGATTATTTGTTTGATATTGCAGTAAAGATGAAAATGCTTGGCTTAGATGCAGCTAAAACACCTGAAAACTAAAAACTATGTAAGCAATTATTTTTTTTTTTATAGTAATGATTAGAAAGATTTTTCACATTTTTATGTTTATTTCAGATTACATTTTTCTATTTTTAGGTATATTCATTGTATAAAGCACAAAATTAGCACTTACCACTTGCCAATCGTCGAGTAACACTTAAAACGGGGTGATTAACTTTATTGTCTGTCAAACGCGATCAAAGGGGTGAAATTTATTCGAATTTACAGCGTCCAGATAGACGATTCTCACGATCCGGAACGCAAAAAAAGAAAGTAGATAACTAATTGTTATTGGTTCAAAGGTCGTGAACCTCTCTCTCCTGAAGGGGGTGGGTGTTTCTTTCTATTCAACAGCCACCCTTTCTTCAGTGAGATACATGAGAAGTCTCTACTAAAGCTGTTTGTTAAAGCCGTCTCTTCATTGATCCAGCATGTGTTTTGCGTGCACTTTTGAAAGTATGGCTAAAATAATAGATGAACAATTATGTGGCAGAAAAAAACAAAAAGACAGTCCAGTACAAATAACATCGTTTTTCATAAAAAAGTTAGTGTCATATTTTTAATTTTTCTTGAATCTTACAAATTAAGACTTTGTATCATTTTTTACTCTGCAGAATTTAGATGTTCTTCAAGAAACAGTCTCTAAAAAAAGTATACAGAAAAATTAAGTCCATTGTACTTAATATATAATGACAGACCAAATATAATAATATATTTCTAATAATATACTTTGCTGATGTTTAGTATGTTTTTATAAATACGATTACATTATTTTTTCAAAGAATTTTAAAGTATCATATTCTCTCGCGTATTTTACACAACTTTTTAGCGTATTTCTTATTTCTATACACCAAATTAGATTTTAAAAAAATTACGGATTCTAAAATGAAAATCTTTCGACCACATGTGGTTACTACTTATAAGTAAAAATACAAACACACAATTTCGTTATCTCCTAACTCAACGGAAAGATAAATACAGTTTTGGTTGTTCCTCTCTGACTATATGATCAACATCAACCTAGTAACACATTGCCCTATGACCTTGATGCGCACGTTGTCTGATGTTTCTCTCAGTTTTGTTTTTGTTTCTTTCAAAAGAAAAAGAGATAACGGTTTTCTTTTCTTTCTTTTTTTTTAGGATTCGTGGATTTTTTTTTTCTTTCTTATGATGGGCAATAAAATAAATGGTTAAATAATTTAATCTGAAATATTTTTAAACTCACAGAAAAAAAAAAAAAAAAATCCTCATTAGTTGAGATTTTGAAAAATGCCTTATTTTTATTTGAGTATTTTTTATAAAATTTTCTTTTAGGTATTATCATCTATTGTGTACTACATTTCAATTTATATTTTAATATGTATATTTAATTTGAACACAAGAGTTGTGGTTTAGTGTATTATTCCTATTTGATTATTTAATTCGCCAATTTGATCATAACTTTGTTACTGGCCAGTGAAAAAAAAAATCAGTATACTGGCCAGTGGCTATTGGGTAAAAATGTTAATTTTGACCTATATCATTGTATTACACACACCCCTTCTTTACAAAGAAACCTTCATGAGATATGAAACAAAAAAAGTAAAATAAAGCACATTGAAAAGTGCAATAAAAGCATTTTTTTTCTGCAATCTGATAGCAAACATTATTAAGCTCATAGCATATATACTTTTTGTAAATAAATAACATGTTTATTAATGCAGAATTCTTATAATAGTCTTTTATTTTCATAACCACCATACGTATAATGCATACTGGTAAATTTTGCTAATCTTTTCTTAATCAAAAGTGTGTGTGTAATACACCAGAATATACAATATAGTTCAGTTCCTTATTAATTATTATTGCAAGAAATTATATGTTAAGTAATTTTTTAAATGTATGAGCTGGAAGTTCATTTTAATTAGAATTTATTAGCAAAGTGTTATGAAATCTAGAACTCCATATGTTTAGGATATTTTCAATGAGTTGATGTTTGAAGTCTTGTGGGAAAAAAATCACTTAAAATTTGTTAAAATTTAAAAATGTAATTTCTCTACATTAGGAACCTCTCTTAAAGTTTATAAATATAATATGAATTCTACAAATATTTACATGCAATTTTGAATTTGAAAAGAATTTGTCTTGCAGCAGTATTTTTTTAAACTGAAAAATTTTTCAGAACAAATTATGGCCTGCTTTTCTGGAGGAATTTGAAAATGATGAAATTTGATGTACCAGTAGATTTCTTGCGAATGATACACTTATATATAGTTATGACCAGGGCTTTACAAATTTGATAAAATCTGGTAGCCAGTAAAAAATTCTAGTCACCAGTAAAAAATATTATCCATCCCTCTCCCAAGTCACTCATTTTCAAAAGCACAAAAGTTTTTTATCAATTAATTGAGAAAAAATCAGCATATTGTAGGATTTTTAGTTACATAGTTAAGAATAGTTATATCATTTAGAAAGATAATATAACAAAGTTTTCTAATGAAATTTATCAAAATCACTTATCTATGAAAAAAAAATATGTAAAGGCTGAGTTAACCGACATGTTCGGGAAATGCTGATTGCTGTTGGCTTCAAATGCCTGGATAATTGAGTTGTACAAAATCTATATCTGATGAGGGAGACATAGATGAAATAGTGAAGCAGGAAAACAATTTTTGCCTATTTTTCGTGTCAAAGTCAGTCAAATAAATCTGTTTTTATTACTTTAAAATTTGCATTGGATAAACTTATTTTTACCAAAATTAAAAAATGCTGAAAAAGAGAAAAAATGCCATTTGTGCTCATTTCTTAGGTCAATTTTTGTACAAAAAATTACAATAATAATAATCACATAAAATTAAATAACTTGGTGGCCAGGTAGAAAAACTTGGTCGCTATCGGCGACCTGGCGACCGCATTTGTCAAGCCCTGGTTATGACAATGGTTAATTTTTGTCAAAAACATTGGATAGTTAGTCTAATAAGGCTTTAAATATCTCAAAGTATAAATGACTACAAGAAAACATTAAAAAAGAATTATCTTGTGGCTTAGTTACTGGATACAGTTTTCACTTTTAGAAGAGACGACTTTAAATCAAATTAAACATACAACAAAGTTTTCTCAAACTTTTAAAGATCTTGAAGAATTATTTTTTGTTTTTGAAAGAGAAATTTTGTCCTTGAAATTTGTTGTTAAAAAAAAATTCTAAAACTGAGTATCACATTGATTTGAATTGGAACTCTGCATCAGGTCAGTTTAGCTTTTCTTTCTTTTCTACAGGTCAGATTGACTCTCCAGATCTTTCTCAGTATGGGGTATAACGAGTTTTCTTAAAACAGAAAATCTTTCAATTGAAAAAACTATAAATTTTAATATAAATAAGTTTATATATTTTTTTTTTTCTTCATAAAAGGAAAATATATATTAGAGATATGATTATAAGCTATTTTTATTAAAATATGTCTTTTTTTTATTATTATTCATTTTGGAGTTCTGGTTTGGCTCAGGATTAAATATTTCAAGTTGCAGACTGTTGGGTTGAAGTTTAACAAAAATTATTTTGTCAAGTTTCAGACTGACTTGAATGAAATGGAATTTAGGTTAGAGTAAGGTACAATCTGACTTGTGCAGGACTCCAATTTGAATGGAAAATTTATTTAAAAAATTTTGTTGGGGGTGAAATTTTATGCTTTATAGTGTTAAAACAAGTACATTCATTACTTCAAAATTTGTATAAATTTTTAATGTAAAAACAAATAATTATCATACATCACATTTGATATCAATCACTAAAATTTCTAAATTTATTTATTTTCATTCAACATATCTATATAGGATCCAGAAATAAGGTCAGTGGATAGTATTCCTAGTCGTGACATCAAATCATCTGCTACTTGCTGGCCATCTTCAACAGTTACATCATCATTCAACATAACCTAGAAGCAGATTAATACCAAAATGAGAAATCTGAACATATTTTTTTAAGGGGATAAAATGAAGATTTTGGATATTTTACATTAAAAAAATATTGTGTTTTGTATTTGAGGAATTGTATAACTTTTACTTGTTATTCTTAAATATATATATAAAAAGATATTTTTAAAAAATAAAAAGTAGTTTCTCTATCTCTAAACATATTTTTTTTCTACCTGAACAAACAACACAAAGTCATTTTTTTCTACATTAATATTAACCACTCATAATCATGACAATAAGCCATATTTTTAACATAGCTTATTAAATAAAGTTAATTTTATACATCCAATAATTAAACTGTTGTCTTTTATCAAAATATTTTAATTTATCAGCGACAAGCAAGAAAGGAAATAAAATGCATACAAGAAGTTGGTAGACTGGTAACTGTTTCTCTACATCAAGGTGTAAAAAATGTGAGGGGTTGTGTTAAAAGATGAATTCATTCATGAGTAACATCTCAACATTGATTACTATGCCTTTCAGAGAAGACTTCCTAAAGATTTAGCAGATTTATGGGCATCTTATAGGTACCCAAATTTAAAAGGTTAATAAACTGCTCAAAAAAATTTTATAATGCAAAAAATTTTCATTTTTCTGTTTTTCTTTCTTAAAAAAAGAAATTTGTTGCAATTTTGATTTATTCATGACTATATTTTTTAAATATCTCAAAACCTTTTTGTAAATTTCAAAAAGTCATTAAATAAGCCAAATTATTCTGTGTAAAATTAATAGTATCTTTTTTGCCAGTGGTTGTACATCCCTAATATATATGATCTAGAACATGCCTAACTTTCATGACCAATGTTCTTCACTATCTAAATATAATAAAATGCAGCTTGATAATTACAGTGTGAACTCAGTGGGAGCCACGTTAGGATTAATTTCGATTTGAGACGTGTATGAGAACTTATCTGCCTAAATACAAATCTCTTCTACCTCAAATCACCTCTGTTCAGCATATTTTCTATAAAACATTCAAAGCTAACAAAATTTCAATGATTTGTGCAATCGACAAACACTTTCAGAAATAGACAAGTGGATCGAGACAGTAATTTTGCTCCTTAGGTAAGCTTAGTTTCTAAATGTTGTTTTGGTGCCATCTATTGGCAGCCAAGATAAACGGAGGAACTTTCTGCTGAAATTGTAGTTTTCAAGGCACATTTTTAAAATAAGAAAAGTTCAGGAAGTATTAATTTAATTAGAGATCAACTTTTCAAGCTTCAGTTACATAACAATAAAATTTCATTCAATATAAATAAAATGAAAATTATAATTTCTTTCGTAAAATTTTAATTTAGTTTTATCAATTTTAAGAGTTAAACTTACCTACTTAAATTTTGAAATTTTGCTTGCATTGTAAATAAAATGAATATTTCTTATCAAATGTAAATAAAATATAAGGAATACTATATAGTGCTGTGTCCTACATAGTATAATTAATATAACAGAGATAAAATTTTGATTTTTAACATAGTAACATTTGAACTTTACTTTCTAGTGTAAAAAGCTTGCAATTTAATAAGAGAATGTGAAAAAATTTTCAGTCATTTTAATGCAATTAATGGTTGCAATTTGCTTATGGGATAAAGAAAAGGGTGATTTTTAATTATTAATATTTATTGTAGTTTTCTTTGGGGTTATTTTTAAAATAAGAAAAATTCTAGATTTAATCCAAGGTAAACTTTTAGAAATTCGAAAATATATTTAATTACTATGAAGAATCTAAATTGTGATTAATTTATTTTTATCAATTTATAATGGATTTTGATAAAATTACTTATTGCAAAAAATGTTAGTAAAATTACATTTTAAAAAAATGTAAATAAATTGCAAGTGTATGTTTATCCAATAAAAAAGTTTTACCACCACCTCCCCACACTTTGATTTTTCTTATTATTCTTGCAAATGTACATCAGTCTATAGTTTCCTTTTATTTGTATTGAATAAAATTTTACAGTTCAAAGCTTAAAGCTTTAGCTCGTTATAGCTAAAGCTTTTAAAAGTTAATATCGAATTAAATCAGTACATCCTGAATTTTTCTTATTTTAAAAATATGCCTAAAAAATTACAATTTCAGCTGAAAGTTCCTTTGTTTATCTTGATTGCTAATCGATAGTACCAGAACAATATTTTGAAAGGAACTTGAAGAGCAAAAATGTGCTGTCCCAAACCTCTTCTCATTTATAGTGTTTAATTTTATTAATGTAAACAAATAATGAGCTGTGTGGTGAATGATAGATTTTTGAGATTCGTTGATAAAAATTTAAAAAAAATTTTTGCAAATTGAATATTTTTAACTCTTGTAGTATTAATATTTAAATTTTGTATATTTTAACAGTTCATATTAAATCATAGTGTTGAATATTTCCAATATAAATAAACAAAAATCATAAGATAAAGCCTTTGACATCATTTGAATATTAACCAATAAAATTAATTTTCGTTTTAGAAGCAAACTTTTAGACAACCTAACTCGATTTTTTGCACATTAATTTCTGAAATGGAAAAGGTAATAAATGTCAACTTTCGTTTGTTTGTTTCAGGTTTCTATGTAACACATGGGCTGATAAGTTCCCGGTCTAATAAAGAAAACAACTTTTTAACATAACTTTATAACTTTAATAATAATTTAATAAATAATAATAATTTAATAAATAAATAATAATTTAATAAATAAATAATAATAATTTAATAAATAAATAATACTAATTTAATAAATAAATAATAATAATTTAATAAATAAATAATAATAATTTAATAAATAAATAATAATAATTTAATAAATAAATAATAATAATTTAATAAATAAATAACAATTTTATAACGAAAAAGCTTCAAACAGTGCTCAGAATCATCGACTCGTTGTTTTTGGTCAAAAGTCAACACGCACGGCACCCACTTTGACAACAGCTTTTTCATAGACAAATGTTCATTCAAAATAAAACCTACGAGTTCCTTGGATATCTTCAGAGTCTGAGCTATCTCCTGCAACTTCACTTTACGGTTCCCCAAAACGATTTTGTGGACTTTTTTTATGTTTTCCAGAGAAACCACCTCTTTTGCGTGGTGCATCACTGGTGTCCATACGACCACGTTTAAATTCAGCAAAAGTCAATAATGGTTGATTTACCTAGTGCAGTGTCCGGATAACACTTATCAAGCCAAGCTTTTGTTTGAACGGTGTTTTTTCAGATCAAAAAACAATTCTTGAAATTCTTGTTCATCAACAAAGTCGTTCAACTAAAGCCACTCTAACGTTTTATCCACACAGCGAATCGTCATGACATTTTTTCTGCTATCTTTTAAAGGTTAGTATTTACTAAAAAAAGCATCGGTTCAGTGATTGCAACGCCATCTGTGTGCCAGACCAGGAACTTATCAGCCCACATGTTATAAGTTATTTTGGTAATATTTATTGATTGGATGAATCATCAATCCATTTCCCTTTTTTTATAAATTTAATTAATTCTCAACATTGCATATTTTAAAATTTTGCCCCTTCGGATAGGGAGGAAAATGCACTTTCAAATGTAATATGTTTGAAAACTGTTTTTCGATTTACTGACTTTTTATGATTTTTAAACCAAACAGCTCAATTACAGAACATTAACACATTTTTCTTATTGTCGATGAATAATATATAAACATTTTGATATTTCTTATAGCACAAGTCAATAAAAGCTATTTGTACTGATATTCCATTCAATCTATATCTATCTTTTACTATTTAAGATCTGTAATTTTTCCTCTATTTTGCCATTGTACTGACATCAGATTACAAATTTGTTGTTAAAACACCAGAGACCCATACATTAATCAGGTCCTGAATGTAATGTTTCAGGTCTGTTTTCCTTATTATCGATGAATAGCATATGAATATTTTTATCAAGTATTTCAAATTTTAATTGAAAAACATGATTTTTACCCACTGTCCTAGGACGGGCATATAATATAAACAGGCACTGGCATGTAAATAAAATGAACATGTGAAAATCAACACTCAAAAACATATTGGGATAATAAACAGAATATGTGTGAAATTAAGAACTGTACCATTTACCAAAAGTAAGAAAATTATAAAATATTGTAACTAAACCGAACAAAAATATGAGAAAAGCCAATATATATATCATGTGATTGTAGCAAATTAATATGATGAACTCAAATTGCATTTTACTATGTGTCATAAGCAGGGCTTTACAAATTTGATAAAATCTGGTAGCCAGAAAAAAATTCTAGTAGCCAGTAAAAAATATTTACCACCCCTCCTTCCTCGTCATTAATTTTCAAAAAGCACAAACGTTTTTATGGATTAATTGAGGAAAAATAATAACAGGCATTGTTTAGAATTATTAGTTACATAGATAATAGAAAGATAATATAAACTAAGTTTTCTAATGTAACTTATCAAAATCATATATCTTTCAAAAAAAACAAAAAAACAATAAAGAGTGAATTAACCGACATGTTCGGAAAATGCTGATTGCCGAATGCTTCAAATGTCCGGATACTTGAATGCTACAAAATCTATTATCTGTTGAGGAGTGCATCGACAAAATAGTGCAGCAGGAAAACAAGTTTTTACCTATTTTTCTGTCAAAGTCTCAAATAATTCTGATTTGATTATTTTAAAATTTACATTTGATGAACTTATTTTTGCCAAATTAAAAACAAAAGTTAAAAATATTTTTTGTGTGAATATAGTTTCAAAGTTTAATTTTTAATATTGAGAAAGGGGGGGGGGGGTGAAATTGGTGCTCATTTCAAGAAAGCTTAGGTCAATTTTTGTACAAAAAAGAAACAACAACAAAAACCCCATTAGATTAAATAACTTGGTCGCCAGATAAAAATATTTGGTCGCCAGTGGTGACCTGGCGACCGTATTTGTCAAGCCCTGGTCATAAGCATAGTTAACATTTTAACAAAAGATAACTATATTAGATGTGATGTTATGAGTTAATCTTCTCCCTTTCTTCTTGAAAAGTAACAATTTATAGATGACCCTTAACATGAAAATTAATTTGCAAATGTTTCATCCAGACATAATATAAATGAAACCTGGATTTAAAAAGAAAAATTCCATCTGATACACTTCACTTGCTGTGTTACAGCTTGTTTTATTTCCTCAAAATGAAGTTTTATTAAAACATGCTATGCTATGTACATATCAAATTTACTTTCACTGTGCAAACTATATTGGTAGTTGCACCCACTTAACATGTTTTGAAAATGTCAAAATAAATATAAAAATATAAATGTTACAAAGGCTCTTGTTACTTTAAATTACTTTTACCATTTGATTAAACATATTTGTGCTCGTGAATTAAAGGCACCAAGTGTTCGTTTGGGACTTTACAAGTCAGATCCAAGTTCTTAGAGAGTCTACAAGATTTTAACCCTATATTATTTCATAGCAATAATTTTACCCCAAAAATGAGTGGTTTTCTGGCATATAATGGTTTTATTCCATACTTCAAATTTTGTATAGTAAGGGGTGAAAGTGTCAAAATGAGAGAAAATTTAATTGCTTTTCATTGATATCTGAACCAGATCATGCAAGGCTTCCCGGGCAATGGCTTTTACGGATCTAACCACAGACAAAAGATAATTTAATTTACTTCAGCAGTTTTTATATGAAAGTAATAAATGCTGGACTGAGAAACAAACTTAACAGGGACAAATTTAGTTTTGAATATTATATTTTAAAAGCCAGAAAAAAAGAATCCTAGAATTTTAATTTAAATATTTAATTTTAAAAAAGTTTTATTTTCTTATCCTTTCCCCCCTCCAATCTGGAGGCCACCAATTCTGTTTGCAAGACTGGTGGGGCTTATCTGGAAGACCAAAAATAAACAAATTTAACTTTTATGATCTTGGCTGCTGATTTTCAAGACAACTGGTGTACTTGTACATAGAAAACTTTATACAATTGTCTTATAAAAATAATGATATTATACAATAAAAATTATATGAAATACTAGTAAATATAACAATACAAAATTGCAGTAAAATATCTCGAGATAAATTCTAATCCACAAAGTCTTATTTTTTGTTCTTTAGTTTATGGGGTCTGTTGTGTTACTTTTCCCAGTCTTTTAGTACAAATTCTGGGAAATATCGCAGAATTTTATTTTCAAATAATGGTTCAAGCTAGAGGTCTGCACAGGCTTGGACCTATTTTCATTCACGAGACTGGGTCTGATTCTTACTTTTATCTGCAGTCTCGGACTGGACCAGGACTTGTGAATCAAAGTCTATCAAAGCCTGAATCCCCTCTCCCCTTAATTTATTCATGCATACTTACCCAATTTGCTTTAAATTTTTAATGTAGGTTCATTGTGATAAGGCACTTCCCTGATTAGTTTTGGAGGTTAAGTATAAAGGGGGGCTAATCCCCCCTTAATTTATTGTAGATTTCTTTATTTTTCGAGGGGCGTTATTCTTTGAAATAGGAACATAATATACAATTAGTGTGAATAGCCTGTGAGCTCAATGCCATCAGTTTAACTGGGCACTTTTTTTTTTCGTTCAGCACATGAAAAAAAGTTTTTAGGGATTTTATGCTTATTAATGATTTAGAGGCACAATTTCCTCTAGAACCCCACAGGGCCCCAATAGACTTGTGTTTATCTTTATTATATTAGTGCATGCTTTACTGTATTTGCAGTAGCAGAACAGTTAGAAAAATGTACTTGATTTGTAGCAAAAGGCTTGAGTTCAGTATTTGGCCATTGAAGCAATACTATATGCATGCCATTTTGTATGCACATAAAAAAAATTATTATGGGGAACTGTCTTGCTGAATGATTGTTAGATGGAAATTGGATATGAAACCAGGAGATTCCCTTGCTCTTTCAGATAATAAAAATTGGGAGATCTTCATTCTTTTTGGGAAATTTGAAGAGACCTCTTTCTTATAAACCTCATTGGTTAGACATATGCTATGCTCCATTTTATGATGGGAGCTACTGATTAGGGATGCACCGAATATTCGGTATTCGACCATACTATGGAATATTCGGTTAGGCTGAATATCAAACTAATCGGTTTGGCCGAATATCGAAATATTTGGCCAAACCAAATACATAAAAAACCCTTTAAAAAATATTTTTAAAACCTTACACAGCACCTACTTTTAACTGTCAATTAATAAAGATATTCAGAATAATTAGAAATATAATCACATTTAAATAAAAGCGAATGCTTTTACATTATAAAAAGTGTCAATTAACAAAATTAACCATTAATATGATATTCATACTTCATAGAAATTACTGACGTACAAATGCAAGTTCCTGAACATTGTATGTTAAATAATCTGTTTCTTGCTTTTTCGCAAATGTTTCTAAACAAAATGAAAAAAACTTTCAGGAATCATAATAGTTATAAAGACAGACAATTTTTGTCCAGAAAACCAGTCGTTTGTACTTTAATAATAATGAAGATATTGTAACTATATTTTCAAGTTTTAACAGAATTACTTTGATTTCTGTGAAATGTGATAACATGACGAGAAGTACTGGAAATTGGCACCATTCATATCTAACCAACACTGAGCTAGACATACCTTTATTCAGAATGCAGCTGACAGTACTTATACTGTGTCACTGGCCAAAATTTGGTCACTTCCAATGATATGATCACATTTTATTCAAGAAAAATTAATATGATGCAAATCTTGCTAAAGTATATTCATCATTATTAAAGTTGTGAACAAGAATTCAATTTAGGCTTGTAGCAACACTCTCTGTATTTTTTATTGAAAGTATTGTATTTTAGATGATATAAGTGGATTGAAATGTTGTTTCTTGTTCAAAGAAACAACATTTCTTGGCAAGTTGTTCTTCATTAATTGTCTTGACCACATTATCTCTATAGAAAAAGCCATGAAATTTAAAATTTTATTAATAAAGTTACTTAATTTATCCTCTTCTAAAATAATAACTTAAAGCATATTTTTTTTAGTGTAATGTTTACTTGTAAAAAGCTTTCTTTATCAAAATGGAAGTATCTGTGTTAAATATCATGAATAAGTGTTTTAAAATTTAACTTTTTAATATCCTTAAACTGTAAAATATAAAAATATTCATCTAGCCGAATATTTGGTATTCGGCTAGCAGAATATTCAGTATTCGGCTTACTGATATGCCGAATATTTGGTATTCGGCCAAAATCACTATTCGGTGCATCCCTATTATTGATTGATTTGATTGTGAAACTATACTTATGCTGTTTATACGTTTGTAAAATTAAAGGAAGCTGTAGTTTTTTGCCTCCAGATATTTTTTTTTCAGTATCTATATATTGTAAATGATTTAGTTGAATTAATTATTCTATTAGTATTGCTAGTTTTATTACTTTATGCAAAATATAATTGACTAATACGTTTTAAAAATTCTCTAAAAGAATAGTCCATAAAGTATATTACAGTAATTTTTTTTAAATTTTTGTTGTTTATATTGACCATGTAATTTTTTAAAGTTTAGATTTCCTCATGTTACATAATATTAATAACTTCCAAAATTTTCACTGCATGTAAGACACAACAAAAACAAATAATAAATGTTTAAATTACCTCCAATTCCATAAAATGTCCAAGACCTTCAACATCATCAACATGAATTCGAGTTTGTTTCACCATGAATAAAAATCTTTTTTTCTTTACAACTCCAACTAATCCAAGTGAACATTCTAATACCTTCTTCCAAAAAAAAAAAAAAAAAAAAAAGTAAAAAGAGATTATTTTATTTTTATTTTTTAAATATTTAGTGACACACTATTATTTAATCTTTTATGTTTCAAATTATCATACTTAATGAAAAGCACATTAAACTTTTAAAAAAAAATCATACTATACATCTTAAGTATTTCAGAAAATGCATAATCAAATGCTATATATTTTTATAATCTTTATATTAAATTTATATGAAACTTTAAAGTCCCATTGGGACTTCGTATACATATAATTGTTATGGAAAAACATTTATATAGAATAGAATAAAAGCTGCATGAAAAAACAGAAAATTTAAAGAAATAATTTTACATACATGGATATATACACACCTTGTTATATAAATTTATTTTGAAAGATTATAGTCATAAAAGTAATTATTTTATTATTATTATTATCAGAAAGCAAAATAGTGTTCTGAATGTGATTTTTATTTTTTTTTCTCTTTTCTTTTTATTTTTTTAAAGATGCATAAAATTCACATATATACTGAATATAACTATTATGTAATGTAAATATACTGTATTAATGAATATAATATATTATATATATATATATATAAAATGATGTGCTATATCATATTATAAAGTACTATGTACATAAATACTTCTACCACTGCCTTTAATATGGCAATTATATAATTTAACTATGCAGTTAAAATGAAGAAAGCAAAAAAATACGGGTTACTGTAATATTTTTAGCACCATTGTTGGCACAGCAAATATGACCTGACCTGGATAATATGTAAGTACCTTTTATTCTACAAACTTAATTCTCTTAGTAGATCCAATATAGTTCAGCTAGAAAATGCATAACATACCTAAAAACCACGCTTAATCCCTTGACATCCAGGACGTACGATGCGTACGTCTTGATCTTATTGTAGATGACTACCAGACATACAGTGTATACATCCTGTTTTATTCGTATCTGAGCTGTCGTTTTTCATTTTCTCATAAGATTCACCTTTCTCCAAAGAGACATCTGGTTATGTTAGACCTGTCATTCACATTTCATCGCATGGCGTTGATCAGGTGAGGAGGTGTGACCAGTCAGAACGTAGGTGTCGCACTCGCTTGTGAAGTAAGGTGTTTTGTTTTCTTTGTATGAAAATTTCAACGTGTTTTGTAATATATATGTGAAAGATTTTTATTGTGCTTAATATATTATCAAGATGGAATGTGAGAGTGACAATAGTGATCATTACAGCTATGAGCCAGTAGCCCGTGTTTTATAAAATGCATTGTAATGTTGTAAAATGTTTTTAGCAATAATAAAAAGAAAAATATGAAATTTTTAAGTATCTCTCTATTCTAAAAAAAAAAAAAAAAAAAAAAGTAACTAATGCTGCTGTTGCCCTAATTGAATTTATTGTGACCTTTTCAATTTCTCAGTTTATACATAAATAAAGTCTGAAAATATGGAAACTTGTAGTTTTATAGAAAAATGTATGGTAAACATGTTGAAGAATCAGTTAAGATAGTTCAGTTACATAAGTTTTATAGGATCAAAAACTATGCCTGGCAATTTAACCATCTTTAGCAGGCTTATACTTGCCTAAATTGTGGTGTGCAGTGTCCAATCATTTTTTAAATTTTTCTAATTTTTAAAGTTTTTTTCCCCCAAATTTTTATTCAAAATACTGTGGTACAGGGAAGATTTTTACAAGAAAAGTATGAGTATAATTAGGGATCCATTCCATGATTTAAAAAAAGAGTGTATTCTGCTTATTTTAAAAAGGGCCTGGAGGAAACACTATAATTATTTATTAGCCTTTACATATTACCTACATTTAAATAAATTATATCAAGATGTAGATATTGTTTTATTCGGACTTTAGTATTATATAATGAGAAAATTATATTATTATATATGTCTTTAAAGTTTACACACAGTAACAACACTCCCCTATCATTTTATATGCCTAATTTTGTTATATATTAGTTAAATTTGGTTTCAAATAACTCCACATAAACATGTTTTCAATAAAATGACTAACTGTTGTAAAGTTTCCAGTTTCACAGAATATCACACATTTATTATAATCATTTGAAGTTCTTCCATTGAGCAATATGGCTCATTGAAATTCGTTTATTCTAGATTAATATTTTAGTATTTAGAGCAGAACTGTGTTATACATTTTCTCATTTCACTCATTAATGTATTCACTATGAGCCTTTCAGAACTGTATTTTGATGTAGTTATAGTTACCTTTAAACCTTCAGCTTCTTCATGACTCTGAAATTCCTGCATTGAGTAGTCTGAAAGCTTTGGTCCTTCAATATCAGACCTATTATAAAAAATCAACATTGCAATTCCATTCTGAAATTAAGAGGTACAATTAAATCTTTTTTGAAAAATAAGAAACATACAACTATCAGAAAAATATAAATGACTCCACAAAAAAGAAGACAACATGAAATGCTACTTGTTTACTTCCCATTGACATTTTTCTGTTGTCGATATACGCATGTTACCTACCAATCAGTGTTACTTAACACCAATAACATAAGTATGACACAAGAACATACTCATGTCATAATATCTTTCTTATGTAACATTTTGAAGTTATCGAATCATGTTCCCTTTTTAATAGATTAACAGAATAGAATTAGTATTGATTTAGTATTAGTATTGAATTAGTATTAATTAGATTAATAGAACTTAACAGTTCTTGGTACAGCTGTCGCAGACACACTGAGGCAGTGTTGAATCCAGGGGGTGGCCTGGGGGGGGGGAATGTCCCCCCCGGAGTATTTGAAATTTTATGCTTTCAGAGGTCAAAAAGTGGAATTCCCCCCCCCCCCCTCCCGAGCTACAAAAATCCCTCCCACAGAAAAGTGTCTGAATTCAACACTGCACTGAGGTATCTTTTTGGCGCCAAAATGGGGATTTTATGCCTTGGTAATCTGGCAATTTTGGCAAGATTTTGCTTTGTATGGCAATCCGGTAGAGCCTATTCTGTGTGTTTTATAGTAAATCAATCATTGTGTCATTGTGTGTGTTTTAGAATAAAATAAATTGTGTATGTTTATAATAAAAATTGTGTGTTTTATAATAAAATAAACTGTTTCATAATAAAACAAGAACGAAAAATTATGCATCAAGCATAAATTATGTAACACTTTCCAACAGTTCCAAAGTAATTTTACAAATCCTTACCATTTAATAAGGTGAAAGATGATATATAAGCAAAGAATTTGGAAAACGGATAACATATTTAAAAACGCAATTTCAGAAATATCAATAATATTCAGAAAAATATCTGAATTTTTTTGTGCAGCCCTGTATATCATCTATAGATTTATATATACATTACATTGAATGCTAAATTTTGGTTAGGAAACGAGTCGCACTGTTTAAAATTCCCCCTTTGGAATTTCCGTCAATAATAAACGTAAATGTACTCCAGCACTTTTGTGCTGCCCTGTATATGATTTACAGAATTTATACACACCAAGTAATAGACAAAAAATGAGTTAAATTTAAAAAAACGTTCAGCAACTGAAAAAGCACTTCCAGCAATTATTGTTAACAGACAGTACCAAATTCTTTTGTGTGTCCCTGTAAATGAACAATAAATGTTATACACACAATATTCTATAGTAAGCCTCTTGTAATGCACCTTAGTGACATATATAAATTGCAATATGTTTGAAATAGTTAAACATTCTTAAAATAAACTGCAAACGATTTTTCTCCATAGACCGTAATGCAACGGAATCCTTTTGAGTGTCCCTGTAAAAAAAAACTATAAGTGCTACTCACTTCATATTCAATACCGAACATGCCATACTAAATCTCAATAACATATATCAATTGCATGATAATACGAATATATTTATGTGAGTTAGAGCACGGACAGACGGCAGACAGACAGACCGAATTCATAAACACTTTTCAACTATGTTGGAAAATGTTAATAAAACTAACATGCTGTCTTAGAAAGCTAGTCCTAACAGGTACCCGAAAATGGAGTTTTCTCGCCAAAATGGTGCAAAACAAAAATTGCACCAACCCCGGTGTGTCTGTGACAGCTGTTCCCAGTTTTTAAGACTGTACTGCTATTGTTTATCCATTTAGAAAGTCTCATATTGTGCCTTCCTACCCATTAATGCCCATTTTTTGGCAGAATCTCATAATCTTGAAAATATTTCATACCATCCCAGCGATGCCGCGGACGCGCTATAGCGCGTAAATTACGCGAAAAATTGGAGTTGAGACGCAAAAAATTAGTTCTTACGCGTCCCATGGGATGCGTAAATTCTTCGAAGAATCGCGAAATCCGTCCAAGGATCGCGATAAAACGCTGCATTGGCATTTCGTCAAAGGATCGCCAAAAAAAACCAGCAAATTTCGTCGAAGGATCTCGAAAAAAAACCGGCAAATTTCGTCGAAGGACCGCCAAAAAACGGTAAATTTCGTCAAAGGATCTCGGAAAGAACAGCAAATTTTGTCCAAAGGCGAAGGAAAAATAGACTCGAATCAAAAGTTAGTTAATCTGACCTACAACAACAAAAATAGTACTGAAAGAGGATCCCCCCCCCCCTTTTCTGCTGTAACGTAACCTTTCAGAAAATTTGCTGTGAATTTCAGAAAATATTTTTTTAAATTTAGAATCACTCCTGAAACGCCTTTCCAAAGAAAATGTTTGATTCTAACACTAATCTATGCTGATGCTGACAAATAATCGAATGGGAAGTTTAATCAAAGCATCCATTCATTCAACAAAAAGTGCCCCTTTACTCAACAAAAGTATTCTTTTATCCAACAAAAATGTCCTTTTCAATAAATCCACCCTCCCCCTTTTAAAAGAAATGCAAATATTAGTGATACTTGTTATCTTCTACACTCAAATAATCATTATTTTATAATTAAGCATTTACATTTTTAAAAAAAGACAAAGAAAATTTCTCTTAATAGTTTAAAAAAGAAATATCTTATTTGATTGGGAAATACTGGTTTTAATTATTTATTATTTAATTATTATTAAAACAATAACTTGCATTTCTCTTTTCCAAATAAACAAGTTTCACTTATTCCTTTAAAATATGAATTTGAATTATTATGAATGGGGACCCGCTATTATAAAAAAGGGACCCAGATATTTGAAAATCCTGGGTCCCTGGGACCCAGGATTTTTAGGATCCAGTGACATCACTGCCATCCTGTTCTGTAGACAGAATGTCCCAAATCTTTCTCTCTTTTTCAAAATACAACGGAAAACAGAGAAATAGGCCATTAAGTTAATATCCTTCATTATAAAAAATGGCTGATCCACAAAGTAAAAATGGAATACATATCATATGTGTAACATGTAGCACCACAATTGACAACAATGAATGTGACATCACACTTATCTATTATTACTGTTAAATCATATTGGTTTGCAGAAAGATTTGTTTACCGTAAATGGCCAGCAAGAAAGTAAACAAGTATAGAAATGCAATGCATTTTATTGGCAATGTTTAATGAAGACAAAAGAGATATTCTTGGCCAAATTCGTCTTTACAAAACACCACTAAGTGCTTTCATAAATTTCAATAATAAGCAATTGTGAATACTTTGCGGAATTTTTTTTATTTCATTTCAAAACATTACTGGCAATCAATGAATATTAAATCATATTAGTTACAAAAAGAAAAAAATTCTGATGAATCTGTAAATATCAAAAACATAAAACATCATTAGTTAAAATATTTCACAAAAAAAAAAAAAAAAAAAAAAAAAAACTTGCAGTAAAACCTGGTGAGACAGAATTGCAACGCTCAGTCAGTGCTGAATTTAGGCATTTTTCTCCAGAAGGAATTTCTGCAGCAGCAAGATGAGGAGAGATTTGCATTTCTAAATCACAAAATCCCAGACTTTTCATAGCATACATAAATTGTGCCTAGAGTGCTGCAGTTTAGCTTGGCTACATGATGTTTTTGTTAGTGGTTTAAGTGAGGAAGTAGCTAGTACTTGGATACCTCACTGAAAAGACAATCCTCATTCAGTAAAGAAATTTCAAATTGTTCTTACTTCTTGCATAGAAAAGAGGGGGGGGGGGGGGGGGAGCTAATCAGACAATTTTTTTTTCATAAAATATACTAACCTTATTTAAAAAAAAATAAATAATAATTAGTTTGAAGTTTAAATAGAGTTAGTAGAAAAAATGGTATTTTTGCAACAGCCAGACACCAGTCACACTTTTGCACCAAGTGTAAACTGCTTATTTCATATTCACAAGTATAATAACCCAATTATTAATCATCACAAAATGTTTTTTTCCTTCAGAATTTCCCTTTTCTATGAATAGGTGATATTTTAAAACAACTATTTTAATGATTTATACACAATTTGCTAAATGATAAAGCACTTTGATTAAAACTCTTAAAAACCCTAATAATTCATATTGTGAGATTTTTGTTCATAAAAGGGTACTTCTTTGTTATAGGGACCTTGGCATAGAAAAAATGTGATGTTGAATTTCACAAGAAAAGCAAAACTTTCAAAAGCACTTTATGGCACCCTTATCCCTCAAAGCAGAATATTTTGCAAGGTTTTGCAACAAACCTTCAGCTGATCAAAAATGTTCTGTGGGAAGTAAAAACATACAGGGAGATGTTCTTGTATGTGTAAGAGTGCAATTTCATATAGAAATGCAAAAGACATTTCATAAAGCACTGACACACACACACAAAAGAATAAACATTATTTTGGGGGTTAAATTTATTTTTAAAACCATGGCATTGACAAAGAATTTACAGTTCTTCAATAGCTTTAGAAGCGTCATATTTTGAGATTCACTCTTATGGAGGAAATGAAACATCTTTAGAAATTTGGTCTATGCATAGTTACCTTATAAGGCCAGCTATGAAAGTTTTCTGACAGATTAAGTCCAGGTGGAGGCCTCTGAACTCTTATTTCGTTACTGAATACATGCTATTCAGCAGGTTATGAATAAGATTTGTTGTAGGCAACTCCATTGCATTATGAGGTTTCAAATTTTTTATTTGAATGCTATGATCTGCAAGTAAGTAATGAATATAGTGTTGACTCTAGAACAAAAGGGAAGCAGTGTGGGAATTTTTTAAAAAAGGCACACTGTTCTCAAAAAGGACACTCTTGCATCCTGTTCAAAAGACATATTTTGAACTGATTTGTTTAAAGTCCCCATTTATCAGTAGAATTTAATATTTTCCCATGACCAATCGACAAATTTTGCGAAATTTTCTGTGACCTACTGACAAATTTCGCGATTTTTTTTTTTTTAGGGACCGATTGATGCATTTAGCAACATTTTTGAGATTTTCCCCTTGATCGACTGGCGAATTTCGTGATTTTTTTCTCGCAACCGATCAATGAAATTCACGATTTTTCTTCGTGACCGATCAACGAACTTCACAATTTTTTTCCAGCGACTGGATTGAAGAATTTCGTAATTTGTTTCAACTTTCCACTGATGAATTTTGCATTTTTTACCCATGACTGATTGATGAATATCTCGATTTTTCCCCCTCTACTGATTGACAAAGTTTGCATGTTTTACTTGTGACCGATTGGCGAAACTCGTGGTTTTTTTCTGTGACAATCTGACAAATTTCACATTATTTTCTGCAACCAGCTGAAGAATTTCATGATTTTTTCCCTCCGATCGATTAATGAATTTCGTGTTTTTCTCATGCGACCAGTTGATAAATTTCACAATCTTTTTAAATGAACAATTGAAGAATTTTACAATTTTTTTCTGACAACTAAATGGTGAATTTTGCTGAAAATAGAAATTTTAAATGTTCTTCAGAGAAGCCCGTTGTTCTGTGACTTATCACTTATGTCGCACTTTTAAGCATATTCTGCTTTGGGGTCTTTATCATTTTAAAATCTCATCAGATTGTTATATTTTTATGAAATAACTATCAATATATCAAACACATAAGCAATTTGTTTACTATTTACACCATTTAATATTTATATATATTGAGAAGCAATTTATTTAATATATATACATAAATAAGACATATAATAATGTAATACAAAATATATGACATAAGTCTACACAAATAAACCATAATGCATATTTAGCAATGTATTACATACACAAATTTACTTTTAAGAAGCATTTCCTGGCAGCCACAGTTCAACAATTGCTTCTAATAGTGATTCAAAAACATTATCATGGCCTATATGATTTGCCCACATAAATTCTGACAGATATGACTCCAGATAATGGTGCAGCACATTTTTTATTCCTCCATTTTGCAGATCTCCACAATTTTTCTATATTGTGGATATGAATACTGCTAGCAAGATCTACACAGTTATATGTATAATTAACCGTAAAATGATAAAAGCTAGGATCTTTGGTTTTATAACCATTCCAGGGGTCCATGTAAATGGTTGATCCCAAATTTACATGATCTTTAATGTTTAGCATTCCTATTCGAACCATGTAGTATTAAAAACATTCGTTGTAATTGCGTCAAATACAGTAGAAGATCTCTGTAATGCAAACCAAAATATGTGAGGTTATGCATTATATAGATCACATTTCACACATCATCAAACTTACCTTGTAAACAAGGCCAAATATATATGAAACAAAAATACAGTAGGGTATATCTTTATATTCCATTCCTTAGGACCAGAAGTTGTGCAGATTAAAAATTTTTGCATGATATAGGGGAGACCGGTACACAGTGGACCTATGTACACAGTGGACCACCCCCTAATATTTTATTTATTTAAATTTTTTTTAAGCTTCTCTTCTATCCTAATAGACAACAGCACTGCAATGATTATTTATAGCCTTCAGAAAATATGTTTAGCTCAGATTGAACTATTTTATCCTGCTTTGTTGTTTTGAGCTTCTAAAAGTAAAATTTTTCATCATCATATTTTTATTTTTTTAGTAATTAAAGGTTGTAGATAAATAAAATAAAACAGCTTTTTTGCAAAGCTAAGATACTTGTTTTTATTTTACTTGAAAGTTAATATGTTTAAAAGAAAGCTATAAACAATATTAATATGATTATTTATTGAACTTCAACATGGGGTACAGTGGACCAGCCATTCCTGGGGCACAGTGGTCCACAATCCACTCTGCTCCTCTAATGCAGAATGTTCAAAATATTTAATAATTGCTTATTTTCTATAAAGAAAGATTGTTTTAAAGTAGATTTAACTGTAAAATAAAGTAAACAAATAAAAATAACAATTTATTTAACATAGTAAGAAATATTTTGTTTTGTATTTACTGCCTTTGATAAAAATAACTGTAGTCTAATTGTTGATGATTCTATTCAAGTAAGATTCATGAGACGCAAATTGAATGGAAATCAGTTTATTTCTCCCGAAACTGTAGATGAATCTGCTGTTGATGTCAATGATTTCATAATGTTGCTCAGACCCAAAATTATTTCTTGAAAATTCCAGGCTCAATCTTACTCATAAGTACTTTGGAATTTCATTTGCAAATTTTAATGTGAGCTGATTTTTTTTTTTTACTTAAGTAATAACTTCAACTAAATTGCAATTGTTCCTGTATTAATCTTATTATTTTCAAAATATAATAAATTTTTTGTTTTTGTTTCAAAATTTATATTACTATGTTATTTTGCAGTGAAGGGGCAACAAAAAAAGAGTTAGATTAATGAAAAATAGATTTATATTGTATTTTAGATAATACCTAATTGTGGTCCACTGTACCCCGGTGGGTGCACCAGTGTACCCCGCTTCCGGGGTACACTGGTCCATTTTAAAAGTGCATATTTTTTTTTTTTTTTGAAAAATGTATTGAAAACTATGTTGTGAGAAAATTATGATGGATGTAAGAAGGTTTAAGGAATATTCAAAAATATTTTCATACAGATCAGTTAGTCTGTTAAAGAGAAAAAAAATGTTAATTGAAAAAGTGGACCACTGTGTACCGGTCTCCCCTAGATCATATTTCAAATTTTAATTGCTTAAAAGGCATATAGCCAATATAGTGAAAAAGTATCCAAGCCTGAACACGAACCCAGGTCATCAGTATAGCGCACTGACGTTCTACCAACTGAACCACTTGGAACGATACCCAGGCTGGCACTTCTCACAGTCACATGTTGACAAGGCTACAATCGCAGCACAAGATGGAATATTTTTCATGAGCCACCAACCCTGGGACACACACGAAACTAAAGAGAATCCAGCATCAATGATTGAATAAATCTATTTTAATACTTGGAAATTTTTCCATAGAAAATTTCGCATGCCTTGCATTCATAAAATTTCAAATTTTAATTGCTTAAAAGGCGTATAGCCAACGTAGTGAAAAAGTACTTTTAAGCAATTAAAAATTTGAAATATTATAAATGCAAATCGTGAGAAATTTTCTATGGAAAAATTTTCAAGTATTAAAATAGATTTATTCAATCATCGATGCTGGATTCTCTTTAATTACGTGTTTGCCCCAAGGTTGGTGGCTCAGGAAAAATATTCCATCTTGTGCTGAGATTGTAGCCTTGCCAACATGTGATAGTCCGAAGTGCCAGCCTGGATATCATTCCAAGTGGTTCAGTTGGTAGAACATCAATGCGCTATACTGATGACCCGGGTTTGGATACTTTTTCACTATGTTGACTATACGCCTTTTAAGCAATTAAAAATTAGAAATATTATGTAGTATGCAAGGCGTGAGAAATTTTCTATGGAAAAATTTCCAAGTATTAAAATATATTTAATATTTCACACATTGTTAAATTTACTTTATAAATATGGTTCAAATATGCATGGACCAAAACATTTATTATATTACTCATTTTAAAAAAATTTTATTGTAATAATAGCAATTATTGCATTAAGGAAATAATGTTGCCCTAATGTATTAAATTTAGTCATGTATAGAGTATCAATTTTTTACAATGTAAAAATGCATGTGCTTCTTAACAGCAAAATTCAATATTTACGTCTGAGAAGTTGTGTGTTATATAGAGAATTGCATTATATAAAATTGTGTTATAAAGATCTGCTGTTTTGTTTTATTCATTAGCACCAATGTGATTCAAATATTACAATAAATACATCAAGCTGTTAAAATTTTTAAACATACAAATAATGTAAGATAAAGGGGACTTTTTTCCTTTTTATAACTGATTAAAAAAAAAAAAAAAGAGTGCATAATGCGTAAGACATTATAGCCAAAAAAATTAGTATTTGACCATTGAATATTTGCTATTCGGCCAAATTATGACTGATTACATTTCTATTTAAAGAATATTACGAGCAGGGAAGACCGAGCTATGCTCGGTCAAAATTAAATTTGAGTTCAAATATCATGACCGTTTTTTCATAGAGCCGTTTTTTAGATAAAATTAATTTGACCCACTTTGACCAAAAAATGACCCCCTAATCGAAAGTTCTCGAACATGTGACCCAGCCCAATAGTCTTCTCGTGCCCGAAAATAGTCGGATACAAAATTTCGTCAAAATCGTTTGGACCGTTTTTTAGCTACGATTAGTTTGACCATGACCCAAAATGACCCACTAATTGAATTTTCTCGAACATGTGACCTAGCCCAACAGTCTTCTCGTGCCCGGAAACCATTGGATGCAAAATTTAGTGTAAATTGAGCCGCTTTTTAGATCTTGACCCACAATGACCCAGAAATGACACACTAATCGAATTTTCTCAGACATGCGACCTAGCCCAATGCTTTTATCGTGCTCGAAACTCGTAGGACACAAAATTGAATCAAAATCGTTAGAGCCGTTTTTTAGATAAAATTAATTTGACCCGCGTTGACCCAAAAATGACCCACTAATCGAAAGTTCTCGAACATGTGACCCAGCCCAATTGACTTCTCATGCCCGAAAACGGTCGGATACAAAATTTCGTCAAAATCGTTTGAACCGTTTTTTAGATACAATTAGCTAGACCATGACCCAAAATGACCCACTAATCGAATTTTCTCGAGCATGTGACCTAGCCCAATGGTCTTCTCGTGCCCGAAAACCATTGGATGCAAAATTTAGTGTAAATTGAGCTGCTTTTTAGATCTTGAACCACAATGACCCAGAAATGACCCACTAATCGAATTTTCTCAGACATGCGACCAAGCCCAATGATTTTATCGTGCTCGAAACTCGTAGGACACAAAATTTAATCAAAATCGTTAGAGCTGTTTTTTAGATAAAATTAATTTGACCCGCGTTGACCCAAAAATGACCCACTAATCAAGAGTTCTCGAACATGTGACCCAGCCCATTAGTCTTCTCGTGCCCGAAAATGGTCGGATACAAAATTTCGTCAAAATCGTTTGAACCGTTTTTTAGATACAATTAGCTAGACCATGACCCAAAATGACCCACTAATCGAATTTTCTTGAACATGTGACCTAGCCCAATGGTTTTCTGGTGCCCCAAAATGGTAGGATAAGAAATTTCGTCAAAATCGTTAGAGCCGTTTTTAAGATAATTTTTGCATATATATATATATATATATATATATATATATAACCACCCACAAGATTTGCTCGTATTAGAATATATGATGATATGGCTACATAGTAGAGATGAGACGGACTCAGCCCGGGCCTGAAAATCCAAGACGGGCTTGATTTTTATACCAGTCTTCAGGCTCGGCTCACTTTCTGAAACTAACAATATTATTTATTCTCATATATATAAAAAAATAAATTTTATTTTTTTCCCTAAAAAATGACTTATTGCACTTGAAGTCATTTTAATGCTATTTCGATCAGAATGAAGGGAAACAGAAATCTTGTTTTTCTTTTCTAGCATTAGGATGCTATTTCAAAAGAAGATTTATGTCTGGTATTCACAGCGACTGCTGATACTATGCCAATCCGAAGAATGTGAATAATTTGTTGTTCAATTTTTGTTTGAGACAGTAGGAAATGTTTTAAATGGAACGTTTATTTATTATTATTTTTCTTTTAGAGATCTAATACAAAATGAATATTTTCTTTCGTCTTTAGTCAACCTGCATTAGTTTCAGGGTTCAAATTTTTAGTCTTCTATAGTGGGCGAGTTATAATCGCTCTTCATATGAAAATAACTTTAATGATTCTTATATCGATTTTTCATCACGAACTCTGCTCATGCTGCGGCTCTGCTCTGCACATTCTCGAAGTTCCTTTCATTCGTAAGTAGAAATTTTTTTTATCATGCACTGTTATTCTGAAAGAAAGCAATCGAGCAGTGTTTCTTCTTTTCCTATAAAAGCATCAGATCATTCAAACAGGGCCGTAACCAGTCGGCAGAATCAGGGGGGACTTGGAAATTTTTTTATGAGGCTAATTTACAGCTTGTCTTTCCCCTTCCATTTTAAGGATATATAAATATAGACAGAAGAAGAAAGCAAGTCCCCACTGTCATAAAACTTTTGATTATAAAATTTTAAAATTCTTAAATGTAATAAATAATGTTATTTTTATTGAAAGGTTATGAAGTCTAGAGGGGGGGCTCAGCTCACCCTGCCCCCGTCTGGTTACAGCCCTGCATTCAGATAACGGTGTCAATATTTAACTTGATTTTCGGGGACACTACAATCACAAAAGATTGTTTTGAGGAAGGAATTTGATGTACACATTTTATAGAAAAACACTGTTCGATTCTTCGGTATATAAATTGTAATTTCTGTAAATATCATGCATTTATTCAAAAAACGAACTTCGTTAATGAGTCTATCAGATTTGTTTGTTGGTGGAGAAAAATATGAGAATCCTTTTAAGGAAGTAAACTTTTATACCAAACTTCTCTTTTGATAAGATTGAATGTAAATTTCCAAAAAAAATAATTATGTTCTTGGGATTAACAGTTATTTTAATATAAGAAGATATTTAAAAATGAGATATTACTTTAAAACAAATTTGAAATATTATGCAATTTTTTTTTTGTGCTTTTCGTTTAGCAGGGCGCCAGTGAGATATGTACATATATAAATATATATGTATATACATTATATATATTCATACATATATGTGTATATATATGTATTTACATATATGTATATGTAGATATATGTGTATATAATATATATGTGCGTATATACACATGTATATTATATCACTGGCGCCCGGCTAACCGAAAAGTACCTCTTTTTCTATTGCATATTATCGGGCTCGGGCTCTGAAAAGAGGGCCCGAACTCATCTCTACTACATAGAATAAGGCTACAAATCCTATACCAATGCAACTTCGCACTAAAATATCCCTCTACAAAATTATTAGAATGGTTTACAAAAAGTGTAAAATTCCTTAAAAAGGGTAAATAATAGTTCCGATGTAGGGGAATTCCTTAAGAAAAAATTAATTATTAAATACGGAAAATAAAATTGACAACAATTAATATTAAATAATAAAAATTATTATTTTCTGTCACTTACCTCTATTTGCCGCAATTTCAAACGGCCGTTACAAGCTTTAAAGTACGTATCTGTTTGGATTAAAACAGTTTCGGGACGATCAGATATTTCTGACGCCTTTTTAAAAAAATCCGAAAAATTTGATATTTTTGCTTTAATTTCAACGTTACGCATTTTAAAAGTCTAACAACAACAACAGGTGACAAGAAAACATATGCCGTCTGCTCAAAAACAAAATAGGATTTGGATAAAGATTTTCACTAATGTTATTTTTCGTACTGCGCATCGTTCGCGCACTATTGAAACTGTCCAATCAGTCCTAGGGTGCCTCTATATCAGAGTGGTGATATACAGGATATAAAGCTGCGTTTTCACTGGTCGACCCAACGATCTAAAAATCCCAGCGACCCAAGTTCTTAACCTAAGAGCGTTTTCACTGGTTACTGAGAAGCCCTAACGCCAACCAATCATAGACAAGGTTTTACTGCGCAAGCGTCGTAATTACGGATCGATATCAGCTGTCAATGATTATAAACATAAACAAATAATTATTTGTTACTCTTGTCATGTTAATAACAAATATTTTGTATAGAAATAATCGAAAGTTTTGACTAGTTTTCGCTGTTAGAGGGTCTTAAATATCCACAAAAATATTAATCTCCTGTTAATAAATCAATGATAACTATTAATTTTTTTTTGTGGTTTCAAAAAATAAAACACTGTATTTTATAAATAATGACGATCATAAGATTTCGAAGTCACTCAGAATTAAGTGGAAGCTCATTTTATCTGAGAGTATTTTTTGTGCCATATGACTTGTATATAAAAAATTATATTTCTGCTTTACACAAGTTAAATTAAAAATCTAAATGTATGTTTTTTATATTTACTTCAGTGCTCTACACATTTTATTTGTACATGTGTATAAAATTTTGTACCAGTACAGTTATACTTTTGAAATAAATAAAAATAATTATCATTTATTTAAAAACACAGAAGTAATTTTCCCTTCTAAGAAACAGTGATAAGTGGAACCCTTTCACTCACTCCAGGGCCCTTCCAGGATTGTCATTACACATGAGGCTTCTTCAAACTATTTAAGCATGTATCTGTTGATCACACTGGCAGCTTGTTTTATCATAGAATCACTACAATGTAGAATTATCGAATGTTTTTTTTAAGTTGCATCTACTTTTTGTGATACACCCCCCCCCCCCCCCCCCCAAAAAAAAAAAAAAAAAAAAAAAAAAAAGTCTTCACAGTAAAATGCAAAATAAATGTACAAAAAATTGTAAATTTTTTCTATATGATTGATTCCACATCAAAGTTTGATGCAGGTTTTTTTTTTTTCTCTCTCATGGGTACTTTTTTTTTTTTTTTAAATTATAGTTTTGAGAAAAATAAAATGATGTACCAAAAAATCAAGTTGCTTTTAAATTCAAACTATGCTATATATATATATATATATGTTTTCCTGCTAAAGTTTTCCTTTTTGGTGAGCTTATTTTGTTTGCAAATTACAAATTTTAAATCCCAACAATTTAAAAAAAAATTTAAAGTGTTCGCTTTTATAAAAAATATAATTTTGTGAAGGGACTTCTTTTATTAAAAAAAAATTTGTGAAGTGGTCCCAATTTTTGCCAGGGGCAATCCCTGATTTTGCAAATAGATCACAAAAAAGGGTACTTTTATGTTAGCCGGGCACAAATCTTATCAATAGCTTTTTTTTCCCCCTTCAGCCATAGCACCTTTTATTTTTCATTTACTTAAATTAAAAACAATGCCTTGATGTTGAAATAAAATATTTTTTTTTATTATTATTCCATTTATTATTATTATTATTTTAAATAAATGAGTGAAAGGCATAGTACTTTAAATATATATATTTTAAATGAAAAATTCATATTTTAAATAAAATGAATGATAAGTCCATATTTCAAAAGAAATGAATAGAATACGAATAATGGTGATAACAACAATATTTAGCAATTTATCTCATGTGTTAGGCTGACATAAAGTACCCAAATGTGTTGTGAATTTGAACAACTGGTTCAAACAGTACAAGGCTTACACTATTCAGTGTCTCTTCATCCGTAACATGCAAATAAGTACACTGAGTTGCCCTAAGATAGTTTAAAAATTAAAATAGGAGAAAAGTGGGAGAGTTGTTACTGAATAAGTATAAAAGTAAAAAGTTTTAAAAAACATTCTTTTAAAAGCATTTAATGCTTATAATTAAAATCACGCTTAATTTCAGGATTCTGTTTATTTTGTTTCAAAAAACTTCTTTTACAATGCATTAATTTGGCATGGCTCCAACAATGGAAAATTCACCGCTTTGATTTACACTTGATAAAAAGTGTGAGTTACTGAATTTATTGAAAAAGCATTTTTTGCTTTCTTTTTAAGAAAACAGAAAAGGCAATAAAAGCATTTTTTTAAACTGTGCATCCTTGATTTCTAAATTGTTTTCTCAATAAAAAATTATTACTTTCTTTATTTTTTATTTATATTTTATTTTCTATCTTTTAGTGTTTAAAATATTTCTATGCTGCAATTTCACAGCTAGTTAGCATATTTTAGTGAGTGTGGTTTGGTTCATAATAAACTTTGTTATTGTAACCATAAAGAATATTTGGTGATTTATCTACTGTGGCTAATAGAAAAATACCTTAAAATTCATTTATCATTTTATAATTAAGGTGAACAATATATATATATATCAGGTTTGAAAAGCTTAGTACTATTATATTTTTTTATAAACAAATATTTTCTTGTCAGAGGGGCTCTGCCCACTCTATGCTAATACACGTGTCTTAATTTAAAAGAAAAAAGTACCAGGGCCCTAAAATTCTGCTGCACTAACAACGTAGCATAACACTCCCTCCATCCACATATTTGTATTTCATACATTCTTTGCAAAATTTAAAGCATATTTTTTCTTCAGCAAAAAAGATCTTTTAAAAAATATATCTATGTATATAAATAGCTGTTAACTATTCCACTTTTTTGTTACCGCTACTTCCGAAATCCCCTTTGATTACATTCACTTAATCTTGACATGGCTTAATCGCAGAATTTTGCTATTAAATAAGGTCAATATTACTATCCGGATTTAGTGGTAACACAAATAAGGATTAGTTGGTAACTATGCATATATATATATACAGTAAAATCGAATGAATGAACAAATAGCAAAAACATTTATAAAAAAAAATTTCAGAAAATCTTTCTCGCTAAGCATTTTTTTTAACAACCAACAATATACAACATACACGAATATTCTGGTGCACAATATTTATAAGCTCTGGCTAATATTTAAGTGTTCACTGAAAATAAAGAAGTACCAGAGCTGAGCTCCAGCATGAATTAAGCACTGCTAATACGTTAATTATAAAAGTAACATATCTTTACATGCTCTCAAATAACTTTTAAAAGATAGTTTGGTAGGAAAAGAAAGTTTTGATTGCTAGATATCTGGTATTCACTTATAAAATTGATGTAAAATAAATATCCCAATAATATTGAACATCTGGTGCAATTCAAATCCATCAAAGCAAAATAATCTGATGATTTCAAATTATAAACAAGTGTCTTTGAATGTTCAAATGTACAATTCTTAAAATAAAAAATAACGCTAAGGGGCCATTCAAGTATTATATAAGCAGTAAGGAGGGGTTCAAGGTTTGATTATTTTTGCTGACAGGTGGGAGTGGGGTCACGACAATTCTTATGAAAGCATTACACAATGAAGCAACTAAATCGCAGCAACGACAAAAAAAGAAGCATGATGGGAAATGAGCATTCTGCGATCCGCTCGGAACTTCAAACATACAACATTTCTATGATTCCTGTTAAAAATTTTAGTTATGATGCCTAATTAAGTTAGGGCCTATTGTTAAGTTTTATTGTTCAGTGCGATAAATAACAATATATTAAAACCATTTTGCATTCTTTAGATACCACAACTGATATATATGCCTATTTATATAAATTTGTAAGATTAATAGTGTAAATTAATGGTAACTGTTTTTTCTTGGCAAACAGTGTTGATGAACAAACCCAGGTAGCACAGCAATATCGGAAACAGCGATTTTGCAATATCGATAAACACCGGACCGGTCGATATTGCATGGCTAGCTTTTTTTCCAGTATCAGCCTATATCGGGACCCATTATTGACAGATATTGGTGAACCCCAGACCGACCGATATTGGTGAACGTCAGACCAACCGATATTGGCCAAAACTGGATTCAACACTATAAAATGGCAAATCTTTTTTTTTTCTCATCTAGGGAGATATTAATTACCTGCAAAATACAGTCGAACCTCGTTAACATGAACCTCAAGGGGAATCAAAATTTTGTTCATGTTAACAATAATTCATGTTATCAGTATCAAATCTTTGTACTCATTTTTATAGGGGACTATGAAAATAATTCATGTTAAAAGTAATTCACGTTAAGCATGTTCATGTTAACGAGGTTTGACTGTATTAGAAATCAATAACTCTTTACATTAGGAAAAAAAAGATTTTACCATTTTATATTGATGAGTCCAGCTTTGAATTAGCTAATCCATGTATATATAAGCATCTGAAATGCCACATGGATTAACTGTTTTGTGAAAGGCCTCAGTTTTTATTATTATATCCATTAGATATAATTGTAATATTAAAGATTATGAATGAAATAATACTAAAAAAGCATTTTATTAAATTTAATATTAATAAAATAATTTATTCAAAATTTTATAATACAGTAGAACTCCAATTATCCGAACTCCAACTATCCGAATCGCTGATTATCCGAATCACTTTCAGAATTTCTGAAAAATCAAATGAAGACGGAAACGTACTGCGATTCCCAAAATAATGATTCTGTCTATGCGCGATCTTGTCTTTCCCGCCGCGAGGACCCTGGATTTCAAATTCTAAATGATGATGAACTTATTGAAAGTGTGAGAGAAGAAAGTGTCTAGGAAGAAAATGACCTTAATGTCGAAGTTGAAGCATACACGGGACCATCAGCTAGTGAAGCATTTGCCGGCCTTGAAACTGCGTTGAAGTAGATGGAGCGTCAGCCCGAGTGTGACCATATGCAATTTCTGACTGTCAAGCGAATGCGCGACTTGGCTCCCCGAAAACGGATGAAGACTGTCAAACAGCTTACTTTGACCGAGATGTTCAGCAAGTAATTACTTTCATTTACAGTACGGTACGTACATACTGTACTAATGTACAGCACTCGTAAGTACGCTTAGCATGTAATACTGTTGCCTTTTCATTTAATTAATTAAAAGCTCTTTTTCTTTAAAAATAATTTGTTTCTCGCATTTTTAACATACATATAGTAAATAATTAAAATATAGTAATTAATTAAAATATACCCCTTTAAAAAATCCAATTATCCGAATTTTTGATTATCCGAATAGGGTCCGGTCCCAATTGATTCGGATAATTGGAGTTCTACTGTAGCTACATTTTGATGTTTTTTTCTTTTTTTCAGTTTCAGTGTTCTATGTGAAAACATTAAAATGTAAAAAAGAATTAAATGTTACTTTTCTCATTAAAACTAAAAAATTATATTATATCCATAATAATTTGAATTTGTGGAAGTGGTAAGATTGAAAATTGTAACATACAGCATTTTTTTTTTTTTTGCCATATTACCAATTTTTTATATATATTTTTTCACATAATCAATAGAAATATTTAACCATTATTAAAAATTTAAGAAAAATAACATGTAGCTGTAGGAATTTATTCTTTTCTGCTCTTACCATAAATATAGATCTTCAGATTTATTTAATTGTATTTATATAAACTTTGAAAAAAAAAAAAAAGTAATCTTCTGGCAAAATTTAATTGAAAACAATTCGTTAAAATTACTTATGTAAAAATCCACCTGTTGTAAAACTTTTAAAATTGAATTACTTTATATTAAAAATTATCAAAAATTTATTAGTTTCAAATTTTTTCTTTGAAAAAAAAATTATATCTTATCTTTAGGACTATATTTATTCTGAATCAGAGACTCATGTATACAAAGGGATAAACACTCGGTTGGAATTCTATATTATTCAGTGAATATCATATTTTTCATTAAATTTTAATAAGTTTTAATTAAAATTACTTTTTAATGGCAATTTTAAATAGAAAGTGCCACTGAAATGACCATTTAAACAGTCAATAATATTTTACAAAGGCATTAAACAAAGTCAGGAAAGCTATTCTTTTCTCGAAATTATGTACAATTAATGCATTTGAAATAGAAATTTTAAAAGAGCTTAGCTTTCAAATATCACAATAATTTATGTATGTTTTACTAAAATTCCAATTTTAATTGGATTTTATTAATTGTTTCACAAAGCCTTTAAAATTAATTTTTAATGATTTTAAAGATTTGTAAATTTATTTTATAAATAGTATTCTATTAAAATATCTCAAACATGGAACACTAGTTTTAAAAGTGCTAAAACAAAACTCAATTATTATAAATAAATAAAACTTCCTAAAAATTGAGTCATTTGAGCCAGGTGGCAAAGCAAGACACTTTGCCCTTACCTTATATGGCAACTTTCCTTTTGCAATTCTTTTCTGGAGAATGATTGGCGTTAGGCTTAAGGGGACTCTTCACTGACACGAAAACAACTGCTCGCTAATGTTAAACCTATGGACAGGTTCTTTTCTAATTTAAATTTGAATATTTTTAAACATTTTTTTTTTTTTTTTTTTTGCATAAGATAGCTGAGGTCAATCTCAACTATCCAATGCAAAAAAAAAAAAAAAAAATCACTTAAAAATATTCAAATTTAAACAGGAAATTAGAAAAGAACCGGCCCATAGCTTTAACAAGCTAGCAGGTGTTTTCGAATCATTGAACAGTCCTCCTTAATGTCTTCTGATCGCTAAATGACCTGCTGTCGTGAATAAGATAAATAAAACATGGCAAAAAATTACAGACCATTGCGGGGGTACAGCCGCTGCATTTATTTGAAATCGCAACATATCAAATTAAACTTTTTTTTATTCACAAACTATCACTATTTATATTATCATATTACAAGCAAATTTTCTCCAAGTCATCTATTTCTCGTTCCTATGTTCTCCTTCTTTTCCTTTGAAAACAGTTTCCATCCCAATTGGCAGATCTCACAGGACTTTTTCAATGTGGCTGGAGTTAACAGTTGTTTTTGCTTTATCAAACTTCATTTTCACACTCACTAGAAAAGTAGAATGAGCAAAAATCAAAATTTGTCCAAGTGAATTTTCATCATGAAAATTAATAACTTATTACTACTTATACTATGCTTACTTATTTTCCTTTTTATTTACAAACTATGTAATGTAAATGCTAGATTTGAATTTAATAGTAAAAAATTATAGCTTGAAAATTATTTTTTTTCAACCGAAATATTTAACCAAACTTGTGTTAATATATTTTATCTTTTTGACTGTCTTCACTCTGAATCAGAGTCTGAACTTACTGATTCTAGATTTTTCTGCATAATATGAAGCCAATCTTCTGAACATACAATAATTATTTATAGAGATATAAAGAAATTATAGTGAATAAGAACAACAAAGTACCTAAAATTACTTAATTTGCAGCAAGACTTTTATAAAAATGAAATGGTTACCAATGAAACACAGGATAGTTCAGAATGCAATTATCAAAATTTGGTTTTCACCATGAAAACCAGAGTTAGAAAAGTAATTTTTTTAATTTTAATGTATGAATGATAATCAAAATAGTTTTGTTTAGCTTTAGTGTGTTTATAGTATAAATGACACTTATTAAGTGTGTGGGATAGGGGCACTACAACAACAAAGTACCTAAAATTAATTAATTTGCAGAAGTATTTTAAAAAAAGGAAATGTTTACCGATGAGCCAATGGATAATTCAGAATGCAACTATCAAAATTTGATTTTTACTATCTTAAAACCGCAGACTAATCGAAACTAACATGCTATTTTTAGGAAAACGTAATTTAGCTAAATAATTTATTATATATATACATATATAAAAAAAAGTTTGTTTCCCCATCGATATTATTTTTGACGTTACTTCAATAAACTTACTCCCATTTTCTTCTTTTTCAGCACAGAAGCGATACTCCTATTCTTTCAATAGATTGTAGGTAAAATTTCAATCCAAAATATTTTTAAAAGTAGCAGCTAGCACAGAGGAACATCTAATTTTACGTGCTTGCAGAAGATCACTCATGGTAGTCATTTGCTACACAATAAAACTACACACTCGTGATCTTCAGAGAGCAATCAAACCCGGGGATATCCATCAGACATTCATTTCTTCATCTGTTTCACTTTTCATAGATTGAGATATTAGTTCTTGGCAGAAGTGACGTCAAAAATAATATAAATGTTCCCTAGAAAGTAGTTTTTACCAAAAGCAGAATATGGTTAAAAGTGTGATGTATGTCATAGAACAATGGGCTTCTTTACAGAACATTTCAAATTCTCAATTTCAGTGAAATGTATCATTCAGTCTTAGTAAAAAAGTACAAAATTCATCAGTGGATCACCACAAAAGTGCAAAGTTTGTCAGCCTAACATCATAAAAAAAAAAACCTGCAAAATTCTTCAATCATTCATGTAAAAAATAGCAAAATTCATAAATCAGCAGACTTATATAAAACCAAAAACTTTCTGTGCACATAAATATTGGGTCAAAAACTTTCTGCAAATCAATTTAATGTTTAATAAAATTAACAATTTATTAATTTTATCTTTTTGACTGTCTTCATTCTGAATCTAAGTCTGAACTTACTGATTCAAGACTAATAAGTGATAAACAGTCTGTTGGGAAAAATATTATGTTCTAAAAAAAAAAAATAAATAAATAAAATCAATAATTTTGAAATATCTCAAGTGATAAAAACTAAAAGTGTCTTCAAAGAAAAAAAAAATCAACCAAAATCAGAAAAGTACAAAGAAACTCCGATAGACATCAACCTCAGATATTTTATGTAAAAAAATCATTTCAAAATATTAAAATGTAACGAGAAATTTCTAAACAAAACTCCCCTGGTTTAACATTAGCTTGCGAGCATCATTCCATTATTAAATAATGCAAAGTTTAAATTTTAGGTGGGATTAAGACACCTTTTTATGCTAGAAGTGTGGCAGGTTTATTTCATACAGAAATTAAATAGGATTTGAAAAGTTTAAATTTCTAAGTTATGCAGATTCATGATCACTATAAGTTTTCAAACTTACCATATATATACAGACATGACAGTATTATTATTGCAATATAACATGCAGAAATAAATATCTGTGAAAATTACACAATGTAATTGATTTAAAGGTATATGTAAAATAAATATGCAATTAAAGTTAAAAGACATTAAAATTAAAACCACTACTGTTTTTATTCACAACTATTTTCTGTTATTCATTCTATATTATGAGTTCAAAGTTCAAACACATCCTCATGCTAAAATTTCTGCACTATATTAGCATAGCTACTCAAACTGAAACAAACTTTGCGGGAAGAAAACACTCTAAAGCAAAATCGGAGATATCATCACAAAATTTGCATGCATTATGAGCACAAAATAGTTAAAAAATTATATATATCAGTTTAACGCTTTTTAAAGAAATGCTTTTTTTAAAACTATTTCTATTTCTTATTTTAGTACCCCCCCCCCCCCCCCCCCACCCAACCTTCATTTTACATTTGAAAGAATATTCGCTAAAACTGGGAACACTAGAAAAAAAACTGAGCACACATATTAATTATTTTGTTACGCATCTTAAAATCAGTTTTTAAACTTATATTATTAGTTTTATATTTTAAATGTTGCATATGTTACAAGGAAAATTTAAAAGCACAGAATTTGTACACCATTACAATTTTATCTAATTTATTTTACTCAAAATCATGCATAAGCAAAAAAAAAGGGGCAGGGGGTCTACTATTTGTTTATTTTTTCTTATAAAGGAACGATGGGGTATAAAATTACTTACGGGTATACTTGAACGACCCTCTAAGGTCACTTGAGAGATGACATAACCGTACAACTTTTGTTTTATTCATGTTCGACGAAAAATATCTCTTCTCCATCAGAACCACCAGCAAAAAGGAAAAGTTTGCTAGAATTTACCAGAAAATGCATATCACCAAAATTTGACAACTTTTCAATTTTTCTTAGCAGGAAAATTTTCTTTTTTTTTATTTTTTGCAGACAAAAGCATAAATTGATTATTTTTTAGATTTGTGTGATAAATGTGCCATATCAATGTATATTTTAAATATTAATACTAGCTGACCCCCGGCTGGTGTTGCCGGGCTATAATAAATTTTAAAAGAAACATCAAGTTTTTATTATCTTTAACCGGATTTTGTATGACATATTTTAAAATGAAAAATTCGCAAAAAAATATTGATATTTACATTTAGTGATAAAAGCGCTCATTTTCTTGTTTACGTATGGTCGTTTCATAGTTTTAAAATAAAAAGCTCTTTTTGTCCGAACTCTTTGAAATCTTTATTGGTGATAAATAAACGGTTTTACAGCCCATGTAAAAATTTCGTGAAAAAATATTGTTAGCTAGTTGTCATACGAAATGAAATATCACACAAAAGCATTGCTCAATTAATAACAAATCATACATGATAATGTGTGCCAATTCTTAGAGATGTCTATTTAAAAAAGTTGTATATGATTGCAATTGATTCAAATTTCATACAAAGTTTTAAATCTTCATAAAAGTTTCAGCATGAATGGAATAACAAAAAAGATTGAACTCTAATATATAGTACATCTGCAGGTGAAATGCATAAAAAAAGAAAAATAGAACAGCAGAGTTTTCTTTATATAGCAAAGTTAACAAGTAAATCTCTGAAAAGGCAAACTGTTTTGCATTTAGTAGTATATATATTCGCCTTTAAAAGAGAACATGATAATACAAAATACATTGGCTTATTTATTTTAGAGAAAGTTTGTTTACATGCTTGAATAAACATGAATGTTCAAGTATTAACAAAACTGGATTGAAGTTTGTCTTTAACTAATTTTCAATTTAAATATCAATGGTATACAGTAATGGCTACAGTAAACAAATCTTTCTTAATACTTATAATTAATTTAAATGAGAAAAGAGAAATTTAATTCTAAATTGGCGAAAAACATATCAAATAAGCATATATAATAAATTAAAATCAATGAAACAAGTATATTTAATTCATTATGAGAAAGAAATATCCATAATATATATTTTCATTTACTTTTTTTTTTTTGCATTGTTAACATTCAATAATAAAATAATTTTGAGAACTGCACTTTATACATCCATTATTACATCCGAAACGAAATCCTTACACGAACTATATATTTAGTATTTTAATATTAATAAAATGCATCTGAATCATTACCAAAAACAGATATTTATAGTACAAAAAAAGTGCAACAATCTATACTGGATTGCTATTTACTAAACGGAAAGACATTAATAAAATATATAAACTTGTTAAGAAAACTCACTATTTTGCTTCAATCACAAAAAATGGAATTTATTTTTGTAAAAGCTGAATAATTCCAAAATAAATATTTTTATCCGCCGCCATTATGTATGAAAAAGCTCTTTTCTAATTGGCTGAGCTTGGGTAAACGTCATGCACCGGCCGTGTATAACGTAGGTCGCGGTTATACACGGCTAGTGCATGACGTTTAAATGTCACAGGGAGCGGATCATCTTACAGAGTTCAGAGAATAAATAGAGATTATTTGTTTACGTTTGGCGTGACGCTGAAAATGCAACCCTAAAGTCGGCCCAAACAACGGGCGGCTTGCTTTGAAAACCTCTCCTTTTCCAATGAATCCAGTCCTTGTTTCACGTGCAGCCTATCTCCGTCCAATGATCATTGGACCTCGAGGACAGCCCTTGGGATTAATGATATGAGCGATAACTGGCTTCATATTGCAAGTCGATTTTACGGTTCACTACCTCTTTCTCGTTACTCTGTGGGATTATCTTTACATATACCGATCTACCCGACGGAGAAAAGAGGAACTGTAGATGAAATGTTTATATTTTGCGTGACGCCAAAATTCCAACCCTAAAGTTGGCCCAAACAACTGCGGCTTACTTTGAAAAACCTCTCCCCATCCCATGAATCCAGTCCTTCTTCCACGTACAGCCTCTTTCCATCTAATGAAGTGGCTTGTTTGGGCTTAATGATCTGAACAATAACCGGCTTCATATTACAAGCCGTTTTTACGGCTCACTGCCTCTCTATTGGGACTTAAAACAGCATGTAGAGGCGCTGATCGCGACCGTCGGTACAGGAAAATTGTCCCTTTAAATAATGCTAAAATGCCATTGAAACCATTATTTATTGTAAACGCGTTTGAAAGTGTTAGATATTCAAATTTCGATAATTTTCACCTTGTCATACAAACACAGATATCACATGAAATCGGAAATTGAGCCAAAAAATAATCATTAGGAACAAATTAAAAATGCATGTAATGCAATGGACTTGCAAGGGATTTTCCTGAAGCGAGCAGTTCTATATTTTCTCCACCAGATGGCGTACTCTATGCATCTTTCTTTGGTTACGAGACTAGAAGAAAAGCCATGGAGTTAACTTTTTTTTCTTCAAACTGTTGTGTTCATTGATCAATGAAAATATTATGAATGATATTGTTTTCATTTCTTTTTTGTGAAACATATGGGATATTCTATAGCAATTTCTTTTTTATTTACGTCGTCTTCTTCGGAATTTTAATGCTGGAAATGGAATGCGATTATTTATTTTTGCTCCGATGGCAATAATGAACCGAATGTTTTTTCTGTGAAGAAAACATGTCGTGAGAAAATTTATAATGGCACTACTTCATATGCGTAAGAACTCTTTATCGACATCTCGACAGTGGTATGGAGATTGCAATGAAGATCATTCTAAAGCAATGTTGCGGCGATATCTTTGTTACCAGGTGTGTTTTCTTTGGTGATTCTTGTGTGTTTATTTTGCACATATACAAACCACACCCTCACAATATAACTTCTCATTTTTGACATGTATTCTTGCTTTAAATCCTTTTAATTAAGTTAAATAACTACATTAGGTATAATCTCGATTGTTATTTTGTTTTTTAACTCTTTTATTCTTCTTTTTGTAAACTAAGAACTGACTGAAAAAGTCCAATATAGTACGAACTGATTAGAAACGTTGTATATATATAATTAAGTTTTCACGCGGTATTTTTGTAACTTTATTTGTAAATCTCGCACATTATAGCATGTCTCTAGGTGTTTAAAGCATTTTGTAAGAATTTTTATTTAACGTTTGATATCTTTAAAATCATTATTAGTTTGTGAGATTCTTTAACATTCAGTATGTTTGCAATTGGATGTTTTTCATTTGGATGTAGGAAGAAAACTTCTTTATGCGCAAACTTTGGTTTAGATCTTGAATCGTAATATATTTCTAGTATCTTCGCGTATGTTAATCTTTATAATAAATAGCTCCAGCAACACGAATTAAACAAACAACAACAAAAAAAAAAGTGATGATGTGTGCGTTTTATATTCAAATAGTAATTTATAAATATGTTAAAGAAAAAGAAAAAAACCTGCATGGTGTTTTAATTGTTGTATATATATATATAGTTTCTTGTTTCCTTTCTTTTAATTTTAAAATTAATTTTATTAATCTTGATTCTTAATTGAAGTTATAAATCATTACTAATATATATAATAACATTTTCAGCAATGCAAAAAAAAAAAAAAAAAAATCAGTTTTATTCTGACTGTGTTATGAAATATTTTTGTTTGTCAATCAAATAGCTATATCATTAAGCTATGCATATGCTACTGGAATTACCATTCTAATTTTCCCAAGTTAGTGTTTGAATATACTTTCCTTAATAATATTTGTAAATGGCTATTTTGTTAGTTTTCCCACCAAAATTTGAACTTGTTGCAAAATGATGTTTGTCTAATGGGAAAAGTAACAAATATTGTTATGAAACTTCATCTTTTGCTATCTGAAAGGAGATCTGTGATTTAAAAAGTTGATCTTTCTTTAGAAAATGTATTTTATTCACCAAATTTGACAAACATCAAGCCTCACAAACTAGGATAGCCACTCTATGACTGTGACAGTAGATTTTCTTCTTTGTTGGGAAAATCTTATGAAGTCATCACAAGTAATGTGTACATTTTGACTAAATGTTTGATTTCTGTACAATGTTTACTTGATATATACACTTTTAGGTAGGGAAAACTGGTACTCAGTGGCCACTTTTTCAGTTTTAATTCTTTCTCTCTTAAACAGAAAGACTGATCTGCCTGAAAATATTTTTGAATATTCCGTAAACATTTTTACATTCCTCAGGATTTTCTCAGAACGTAGTTTTCAATACATTTTATCAAATAAAAATATTTTTATGCATCCATAAGTCAGACCAGTGTACCCCTGAAACGGAGCACAGTGGGTCAAATCAACCTGACCATTTTAAATTGTGATGAAACTTACAGGAATCATTCTCCCTGCTGATATAAATGAGAATATACTTTTATTATTTTTTTATCTCAATAAAATTTCATACAATTAATTTTTTTAATTTCGAAAAATCATTTTTTGGCGTGTATAAATGTTTTCAATTTTGAATTTCTCAAGTTCTATCAGGCATAGAGAGTTGTTTGATCCCTCATTTTAAAAAGAATTTCATAAAGTTTAATTTGATATGTAAGTTGACTATGCTTGGTTAAAAAAAAAATAATAATTTAATTTAAAAAAAAATTAAATAGTGTTTTTTAAAATTTTGATTTTTTTTTTGTAATATTATATAAACTTTAAATTCTGAAAGTTTTAGAGTGGGATCTCAATGGGATTAGCAGTTATGTTAAAAAGACTAATGTTAAACACCAGTTGGAGCTGGTATTTAAAGTTGGCACCTCGCCAACTTTGATTGAGCTAAAGATAGTATTGTTTTATTCATTTTAAACATTATTTTTTTTATAACTGCTGATCTTTTGAGATCCCACTCTAAAACTTTCAGAATTTAAAGATTATAATATTACAAAAAACATATTTTTTTCAAAAATTTTAAAGAACACTATTTTAGAAATTTTAAATTAAATTAAATTAACTTTTTCTAAACCGAGCATAGTCAACTTGCATATCAAATTAAACCTTATGAAATTCTTTTTAAAATGAAGAGTCAAACAACTCTCTATGCCTGATAGAACTTGAGAAATTCAAAATTTAAAACATTTATACAAGCCAAAAAATGATTTTTTGAAATAAAAAAAAATAATTGTATAAAAATTTACTGAGACAAAAAAAAAATTGTAAAACTATATTCTCATTTGTATCATCAGGGAGAAAGATTCCTGAAGGTTTCATTAAAATCTGAAATTGTCAGCTTGAATATTGAAAATTTTTGGTTGATTTGACATGGAATGACCCAATTCTTCTTTATCCCCCCTTTACCTTCAAAATAACATAATAATACAAATTTTGTAAGTAACATTTAAAAAAAAAAAAACATACAAACGAGTCATTCCATGTCAAATCAACCAGTGACTCAACCTGACCATTTTAGATTTTGATGAAACTTACAGGAATCATTCTTCCTGATGATATAAATGAGTATATACTTTTGTTATTTTTTTATCTCAGTAAATTTTCATACAATTAATTTTTTTAATTTCGAAAAATCATCATTTTTTTGGCTTGTATAAATGTTTTCAATTTTGAATTTTTCAAGTTCTATCAGGCGTAGAGAGTTGTTTGACTCTTCATTTTAAAGAGAATTTCATGAGGTTTAATTTGATATGCGAGGCGACGATGCTTGGTTAAAAAAAAAAAAAAAAAAAAAAAAAAAAAACAGTTGGGGCTGGTATTTAAAGTTGGCACCTCACCAACTTTATGATTGTGCTAAAGATAGTATTGTTTTATTTATTTTAAACATTATTTTTTTTATAACTGCTGATCCCATTGAGATCCCACTCTAAAACTTTCAGAATTTAAAGTTTATAATATTACAAAAAACACATATTTTTTTTCAAAATTTAAAAAAAAACACTAATTAAAAATTTTTTAAATGTTTAAATAAAATTACATGAACTTTTTTTAAACCAAGCATAGTCAACTTGCATATCGAATTAAACCTTATGAAATTCTCTTTAAAAAGAGGGGTCAAACAACTCTCTACGCCTGATAGAACTTGAGAAATTCAAAATTGAAAACATTTTATACAAGCCAAATAATGATGATTTTTTTAAATAAAAAAAATTAATTGTATGAAAATTTACTGAGATAAAAAAAATTATAAAATTATATTCTCCTTTGTATCATCAGGAAGCATTCCTGAAGGTTTCATTAAAATCTGAAATGGTCATGTTGAACATGGAAAATTTTTGGTTGATTTGACGTGGAATGACCCAAAACAAAACAAAAAAAATTATTTAAAAAAAAAAAGTATATTACATTTTGAAAATAAGAGTAACATGCACCATATAGGAATGATAAGCAAATAAGTTGAAATTATTAATTAGGTACAAAAAAATCAGAGCATTTTAAAATTTGCAAATGAAATTCAGAAATACTTATGAGTAAGATTGAGCCAGGACTGTCCCTGGGATACTTTTGGGTCTGGGAGCAACATTACGATATCACTGACATCATCAACAGATTCATCTACAGTTTCTGGTAAAAAAAACCTGATTTCCATTCAATTTGCATCTTAATGAATCTTACGTGAATAGAATCATCATCAATTATGCTACAGTAATTATATTTTTCAAAGGCAGTAAATACAAAAGGCTAATTCCATGCGTGAATGTAGTGTAAGTCACATAGCTGTAAATGTTTACCGTTCTTGGCCGCCGGTATTTAAAAAAAAAATTCTTCACTCTATTTAATTGTAAATATATGGGATTGAATAAGTCAAAACTTCCTTTACTATAATAGTGTTTCTCTCAGAATAAAAAAGGGCAGGGTGCTCCTTCAAAAAAAGGGGTACTTCAGCTGAAAAAAAAATGGGCACTCTTTTATGAAAAGGGCTTTTTAGTGCTTTTCATAAGTAATAGCTTAATTATTTTAAAGTTTTCTATTTTAATATTCACACATAAACATATTTTTCTATTGAAAAGTATTTATATATTTTATTATTTGGCCTTTTTAAAATCTGGCAATAGTAGAGAAAAAAATTGGTTAGTTCAAACTATGAATTAAATCTTTATTCAGCTAATGAAATTTTGAATAAAACATCGTACTAACTCTACAAAATTAGTCGAATTAAAAAAAATTATTGGACTTTGCACCAGGGTACGCCGATTTAAATCAGCTTGATTTTAATCATGATTTAAATCACTTTCATTTTTTTTTTAAATCATTGATTTAAATAACACTAATTTTTTTGTTAAGTAATTTTTAACTATAAATTAAAAAAAATCTTGAAAAGAGTACATGTTTATTTAACCATGCGTGAAGAGTTTGAAGAAGAAGAAAACTATGACCTTCTTACTTATGGCTGCTCTGCACATCTTTTTAATTTATTAGCCAGTGATTTACAAATTCCTGATGTGAAAGAACATATTGTTCATGTAGTTAAATACTTCAGAAATAACCACTTTGCTGCTGCTAAATATAAAGAATAAGGTGGCCAAAAGTTAGTAATGCCGCAGGATGTTCGGTGGAATACAATGTTCGACTGTCTAGCAACTTATATAAAACATTGGCCAATATTAATGAAAATATGTGAGGGACACAGAGAAAAAATTGATAGCGTTGTCAGTAATAAGGTTTTAAATTTCTCGATTAAAAGAAATGCAGAAGATTTAATTGGCATACTTGAACCAATCGCTATATCTTTAGATTCTGTACAGAAAGACAATTGCTCCATTGCTGGTGCTGTTCATATATGGAAAACACTTGAAGAAAAATTTATTGAGCAAAAGCTTGATAAACAGAATTTGAAGTGTTTAGCTACTCGATATGATCAAGCACTTGGTGTGCCTAATTTTCTTGCCTACTTAATAGACCCACGTTTTTGTGGAAGCAAGCTAACTGAACTGGGGAAAAAAAAGGCGTTTGAATTTGAAAATACAAAATATTCAACTTGTTTTATGCTTTTAATCATGAAATTTTTAGTTAAGGCAGATCCTTTTTATGATTTACTTTTTGAGAAAAACATCATTTCCCAAATGTCACCTTTGGAATGGTAGAAGGTGCATTTAAAATCAACTGTTTGTTCAACTGACCAAAATGCTATAAAGCAATTACTTACTGCGGTAGCTACTTCTGCTTCTGTAGAAAGAATATTTTCTACTTATGGCTTAGTGCACTCCAAACTTCGAAACAAGTTGGGTCACGAAAAAGCAGGAAAATTAGTTTTTGTTTACAAAGCACTAAATTTGTCTTGGCTAACCATTTCGTGGTTACATTTTCTGATTTAAAATAATCAGTTACCTTGACACCTTGTCCATTATTTTCTTTCAAAATGTCAGTATAAAGAATTTGTACTTTAAAAGAACCTAGTTTTTTATTGAAAATTTCATAATTATATTTCTTGATTTAAAATAAATAATTGATTACCTTGTCCATTTTTTCTTCAAAATGTCAGTATGAGGAATTTTTATTATAAAAAAAGTTTATAAGAACTTAGTTTATTATTATTTTAGTTAACACTGATTTATGACTATACATTTATACTATGACTAATTATAAAATTATATTTTAAATTCTATTTTGAATTTTGACCTTTAAACATTTAGTTATATCAAACAAAGGATTCATTAGTACTACATTGGATGTTTATTCTGAGTTTAATTTTGCATTTGTCACTGGTTAAACAATAATCTTTTTACATATTGTACTAATATATAAATTTTACATATTGTAACACATTTAAAATAATATGTCATGATGGGGTTTGTTTTGGTGAGTGGATGATATCTTGAATGGTATTAACACATCTTATTGACAGCTCTTAAGGTAAGTGATGTAATCATCATTATACAGAAGTATAAAAATTTATGTAACAAAATATTTTAAAATGCTATTTAATCTAAGTCTATCTTAATTGCATTTATAAAACAATTGAAAATGACATGCTATGGACTTTAAAGTTTAAAATAATGTTGTTAGTTAATTTAAATAAAAAAAATCAGGTTTTTTTGATTTAAAAAAAAAAAAAATCATGATTTTTTCATACCCTGCTTTGCACACTACAATCTAGTCAAGTATGAACCTGCAAAAAATGGTTAAATTGCTATGTATAGTTCTTGCGACCAATAGACAAATTTCCCAATTTTTTCTGCATCTTAATGGCGAAACTTTTGGGCTTTTATGCGATCATGGATGAATTTCCGATTTTTTTCTTGCAACTAACTGCTGAATTTTAAGATTTTTTACAGACGACCGATTGACAAATTTCGCAATTCTTTCTTGCAACCAAGTGCCAAATTTGATGCCCCCCCTCCCTTTCCCCATATCTCGAAAACGATGGAGTTTTAAAAAGAAAGATTTTGGCATGGGTTCATATCAAGAAAAGGTTAGTAATGGTAGATCCCCCCCCCCCCCAAAAAAAAAAAAAAAAAAATCCCTGTTGTTAAGGTTGGGTTAAATTAGCAGGGAAATGTTTCTTAAAAAACCAACATTAAAAAAACCTGTTTTTATTCAATGTTATCTGTAACAATTTCTTGATTGTAATGTTTATATAAAATTTATTTATTTTACAGAATAAATTATGTTCAGCATGCTGTGGTTTTTATGGACCAAATTTTGGACAACCATTGTGTGTTACATGCCATGCCTTTTTGTATCCTGAAGATGTAAATATTTTAGATGGTTGTGTTGTGTATCAGGAGGTAAGTGCATACACATGTTTCCTAATAAGGTTAATAATATGATCTTTTTTCTTGCAACCTAAATGCTAAATTATGACAAGTTAAAAAATATTCGACACTTCTTTACTTTCCCGTCAATCATTTGCAGCAAACCAAATCTATCGTCAAATAATGAGATTTAATGTCAATAATGCATAAGCATGGCACCATGTTAATTTTTTTCAATTTTGTGGATAATTTTTGTAATTGCAGGTTATAGACAAAAATGCTTCTGTTTTTTTTTTTGTTTTTGTTTTGTTTTTTTTGTTTTTTCTCTCACATTTTGAAAAAAAAAAAATAATAATAATAAAGATTTTGGGAACTTCTGGCTAAAAACAGGATGTGGCAAAGGATTTTCAAATTTATAGAATTCTGCCATCAACAAAGTGTGTATTAATGACTGATATGATATTTTATCAAATATTAGATAAAGACTGGCAGTGTGCTGTTAAAAATTGTGACTAGTTAATCTTTTAAAAAGGAAAGTGGTTAGACAGCTCTAAAATTTTGTTTTTGTAATTGCATTAATGTTTATTTACAGCTGGTCCAAAGAATTAAAACCGATCAAATGGGCTAAAGAAAAATGTTATATCTATTACTTGTATTTGTTCTTTTTCTGACTAAATAAAGAACAATTTGTTCCTTCAAACTTTCCATGGTACTTTTCTACTATAGGGACCTTGGCATTTTTAGGGTTTCATTCATCTCACGAAACCCTATTACCCCCGCTCCGTTGTCTGTCCGTCACAGAGCCATTCTCAAAAAGTATGTAACTTACAGAGTTGAAACTTAGTGTATAAATCTGAATAGCAGCTGTGAAGAGCTCAAAATATTAAAATTTGAAAAATTCATATTATTTTAATAAATAAAGATAAAAAACCAAAATTCTAACAGCCTTTACCTATTAAATTGAAACATTTTTCGAATAGCAGATGCCAAAGATTTAAAATCCACAATGAAATTCTTTCTACAATAATTAATTTTCTATCAGACGATTTTCACGTGAAAAATGAAAATGAAACAAAAAGTTTCACCAATTGAAAAAAAGATAAATATGAAATAAAATTGATTGACGTCATAGTCGTAATAAAAAGAAAATGTCTAAGATTTTTCAATAATACAAGGAGTATGAGTATGTGTAAGTGGGCAAAGCAGATTAATATCACCATCACGTCATTCGAGAATTAAAAAGAAAATCTGACGTCATATAGGAAGTTTAACTAATGTTTCAAATGTTTGAGAATAATACAAAGCGAGTATCAATATAAATAATAGAGAATCCTAATAATATTATAAATCTGATTGTGTGCAAATGTTAGGCTGAAGCCAGCGTCAAAATGAAGCATTTAATTATCCTGTATCTTTACATATAAGTTGATTATAACCCTCAAATGAACATAGAATAGTTTTTGTTTATTTTATTTCAATATTTTTCTTAATAATTCAAAATTTCAATATTTTCATGGAGAATAAATGGACATTTTTTCATATATTTTAAAATGGTTGGTTGGTTTGACCCAAAGGGCCCGGTTTTGCAGCTTTTTTTCAAATGGTTAAATTTATTTTACCGTTGCTAATACTTTATCGTTGCCAATATAAAATAAAACCCCTGAGTAATAATTTTTAATCAACAATTTATTTTCAAGTGAAAATTTTCCACGTGAAAAATGAAAATGAAATGAATTATTTAAGAATTAAACAGAATATAAAATGATGTCATATTAGAAACAAAACGTGCGTTTCAAATATTTGATAATAATACAAAGTGCATAAATACGAGTAAGTATGGAAAGCAAGCGAATATGATGTCATATATAGAAAAATAAAACAGATTTGTTTTGATGTTGAAATGAAATGATCTTGGGTTATCAAATTATTTGTGATTAATTTCTCTTTTTTTCCTTTTTCTTTTTGACATGAAAGGAATTATTTTAAATGTACGTAATATATGTATTTTAAATGTATGTGTTGTAAATTAAAGTTCTGTGTTTTAAATGAAACGAGTGAAAGATTTATATTTTTAATGAATTCCATACGAATGATGGGATAGGTTGGCGATTTATCGTCTGCACACGGCTAACATAAAGATACCATATTTTTAATTTAAATTTTAAAAAGTAAAAAAAAATAAATAAATAAATAAATAAATAAAAATATTGGATGGCAAATGTCAATGATATGCATTGCAAAATTATCCGTATCGAAAATCAGAAAATCTTAATAAAAATAACTATACTTTTTTAAAAGAAAGTTGCTTTTCTCATAAAAGCTAAAGAGTTAATGTGATTGTGTCGAAGTAACAGCATTTTTCCTCTATCATTTTCCCACAATCGAAACACATTTGTAAATCTTCTTTTCGAACCGGAATTTAATTTTACATTTCTTTTAGTTTTAAAATAGGAAAAACTTTGTTGTCGTTTTTAAATATAGCTTTTTTTAAAGTTGTTTCATAATAGATTTTTGTAAAGTCTTGTAGAATAAGAAAAATTGCATAGATTTTAAAGCAATGTTGTAAAATTACAATAATTTTAGATAGCTTTCAATCAGGGTTGTTTGATTTAAATCAGCTTGATTTAAATCGTGATTTAAATCATGATTAAAATCAAATGATTTTTTTTAAAAAAATCTTTGATTTAAATCAGTTTTTTTAACATTCATATTTACTGGCTGAATAAGGATCAAATTCCTCATTCATGTTAAAATAAAAGTTAAAATCATTCATTTCAGATTAAAAATTACCTTTTAATAACATTAAATAAAACTTTTTTAGATTAAAAACACGATTATATTATGAAAGTAAATGCAACACTGCATTAAAAATATTATCTATCCATAGTACATTCTCCAAAACTACTGATAAATACTTACTACTTTTTAAAGTTTTTTTTCTTAGTCACTTCCATTTTTTGAAAGCAAGATGCTGAAGCTAAAGCTATTTAATATAATAGTATTTTCAGTGGAGAGTCACTGTCTCTAAAGCAAATTATACATAATTCACAAGTTTTTTTTTACATTTACCTGCAAATTACAATATCCCATATGTTGATGTTTATGTATTGATCATATAATGTGATCAATACATGAACTAATTATAACATAAATATTTGGACTGTTTGTCTAACATAGAATTAATTCCAGTTTCATGTTTCTTCTATAATTGAAAATACTTTAATCCCTGTAACTGATCCCTTTCCTCTTTCTTTTCCTAGAATTCATTGCTTATTGCAATGGAAAAAAAATAAGAAATGTTATTGTACTAAGCTAAGCACTAAGCAGTCATTCGTATTGTCAAGTAAGCAAGATTGTTTTCTAAAATTGACCATGGCTGAGTAAGGGGAGGGGGCAATAACACTGATAATTGATAGCTTCACACTTCTAGTTATAGGATTACCTTGCATTTGGTGCCTTAGAATAGTGTAGTGTGAATTTGACTAATGATGAAAAAAAGAAAGCCTTATTTTTTGCTAAAGACAAATGCAGTTCACATTTTATATATGTGATAATGAAATTTCAAGGAAAATCTGATCCTTTTTCTAAATTTTTATTTGATAAAGACATCGTAACAAAGATTTCTCCCTTAGACTGGTGGAAAACACACTTTGATTTAGAAATTTGTGTATCAGATGGTGAGGGGAGTGTAAAGAAAGCCATAGAGCAACTGTTTACAGCAACAGCTACTTCTTCCTCCGTGGAACGGATTTTTTCAACATATGGTTTAGTTCAATCTAAACTTAGAAATAAATTAGGAAATGATAAAGCAGCCAAATTGGTGTTCTTATACAAAACCTTAAATGCATAAATAGTTAAAAATGTTAATATAATTGCATATATGTAAATAATTACAAAATAAAAACCAGATTTTGTAAAAGATTGAATTGTAATCTAATATTAAACTATTATTTTATATTAATGATTTAAACAATTATCTGTTTATAGATATTCACCAATGTTAAACTGTTTCTATTTAATATTTTGTCATTACTTAAAAATTATAGAATTGTTCTTGCATGATGCATAATAAATATATACCCATATGCATTTAGCATTCTTTGTTGTATTTATTATATGTTGTTATATAAAATCTGTGTTATTTGGAGTAATACACGAAAGAAAATTTTAATAACTGTAAAATTAAATAGAAATTTATATAACACACATATTTATATGTATAACAATTTAATATTAGAATGTTTTAAATTTTAAATGAATCATCTAAATTTGTTTGCAACAATTTTAAATTTAAGTTATTTTTAATTCTTATCTAGAAAATGTAATGAAATTAATAGAAATATGTAAATCTATACAGGAAATATAAATAAATATGTGCAGAGTACACAAATAATATTATACTAAATAAATATTTAAAAAAATCAAAAAAATCCGATTTAAATCAAAAAAATCTGATTTAAATCAAAAAAATCCGATTTTTTTGATTTTTAAAAAAAAATCACGATTTTTAACAACCCTGCTTTCAATACAAAAAAGTATAAAGCTACCTATTGCAGCCGTTCGGAGGAAAGCAGTTCTGGAAAATTTCGATATATTTTCACCGATCATGACCCCCAGACCCCAAAACCACCCTCCGTTCAAATGTTGATTTATATATATATATATATATATATATCTGACCTATGTCATACGATAACGCTCGTATTTATAAATCAATTTTGATGAAACTAATTGTGTGTATTAAGCTCACCAATGTCTCGACCGAGTTCGTTGGCCAGCTTGGTCCGCCATTTTGTTTCAAGATGGCGGCCATTTAAAAATTTAAAACTAAAATAAACATACAAAAAAGTTAAAAATTCAAATTTATTTTTTAATTAAGTGTTAGGCCTTGATATAAGGATTCCAGAGCATTTTTTGTTTTACCTCTATCTTAAAAAATGGCTGAGATAGAGCAGTTTGAAATTCTAGGGTGGCTGATATTTTGAAACAAAACAGCACATTAATGCGATTACTCCCAAATTATTTTCTTTCATTGTTGTAATAATTTTCCCAATCATACGCATGAAACTATATATTCATATCCGTTAGCGCAAAATTATCGCCGAAATTGGCGACATTTGGCGAAATATCGCCAAATTTGGCGACCAAAATAAGTCTTCATAAATGAAGCCAATTTGGCTATTGCTCAATAATTTGGCGAATTTCTTATTCAAATTCAGCATTAACGAATCTTTTGTAAACGTTTTCTTTGCATTTTAACTTGCTGTTTTCGTGTAACATTAGCTAAAATTTTAAAACGAAGATATGGGAAAGCTACCTTTTCCTCCCGGTACAGGCCGGAAGGACTTTTTAAACTTAAAAAACAACAATGTTATCGAAAAGAAAATCGATTTTACTAACAAATTCGCGTAATGCAAAAGCAAAGAAGAAATCAAAACGTAATGAATCTTTTCTTCCAGCTGAATTGTGTAAACTTGAACAAGCCGATCGTGCCAATTCATAATATTATAAAATAAACGTAAAAGCGCGTTCTATGTAGTAGAATTTTTTTTACATATAGGTAGAAAATTTCCGAGAATAACAAGGTTAGGGGTCTGTAATTAAGTCCATAGTCAATTTGCTTTTTTTTTTATCAAGTGAAATTTGGCGCAAAATTAAATACATTGTTGTAACCAGATTTGTTTTTTGTGTGGTAAACACTTAATGGTATCTTAGATGATCATTTCCCCGCTCACCTTTGATGCCAACTATGACTGTAAAACATATCAAAAACTATTAGCCGATAATTTTCTAATTTTCTTATTGCTTCATGATGCTATACTACTGATGCTACACACATTTACATGATGCACATTTACATGATGCTATCACGATGATCATACTTTAAACCTGAATCGGTCATGCCATTGTCGTTCAATTTTTATTCCTAATCCTAACCTTAATCGTATCCTATCCTAATCCTGATAATAACTTTAAAGAATATGACACGAATATGTAAATTAAATCAATATCCATAAATGGAATGAATGGAAAATAGAATAAATAGAAATGGCAAAATAAAATAACAAGAAAGTACATTTATTCGACACCTAACCCTAGAGAAAGCGTAAAAAATTTCAAGCGCATGAAATAAATTAAAATAATCCTATATATACTAACAAAAATATGTAAATCACTAATATTAAGCGTGGTAAACGTCTGTGTGTGTGTGTGTGTGTGTTTCTGTCTGTGCACTCCACCTTTATACCCGCAAAGGCTCGGGGACCAGGCGACGCACGGACGGCAGACGCGGACCGAAAAATTCGCAAAAAAGGTGCGACGCTCAAGTTTCGATCGGGTCGGGATTCCGACCCGGACCCGGGGAGTTATTAATGAGCGAAAGTGTTTTAATTACCGACCGAAACCGAAGTTGGAAGAGAAGTCAAAACAGCGAAAAGTTCACCTTCCGTTTTGATAATCGCAGACATCCAAATCGTCGCTTTTTAACGCATCATCGAATTTAAAAAAATGTACCGGAGGTATCGATCTGAAAATCGGGGTACACACGCAACCGATTTTTGTCGTTGCAAAACGTCAAATTTTTTGAAATTCGGACCGTAACTTTTCTTTATTTCGGCCAAAAACTGACCAGACATCCAACATCAACCCCAGACGTAAAAAGAGGTTGCCGTAAAGAATGCAGGGTCGACAGATCCGAGATCGAATCGCCACAGTCCTTTTTGAAACAAGTGGAAATAATGACTCTACATTTGCGAAAATTTGCTAACACGTGTATAAAAAAATCGCGAATTCAACAAAAAAAAATTCGTAAAAATCGACCAGTAATTTTTCAAGATATCAATTAAAACTCATTAAAGACACGGCAAATGAATTTATTTCTATTCCGAAGAGACAGCTGCTTTTTTTTTTTCAACATTCAACCCAGACAAAAAGTCATTTCTGAAAGAGATAAAATAGTCGCATGACTTTCAACTGCATTTTTTCAGAGGGGGAGCCCATTTCCGAATCTAAGGGGCGCATTAAATCCAAACTTTGACAGGGCGACTCAAAATGGATTCTGCTTTCAGAATATCTAAAAATTATTCTCATATCTTCATTAGGAGCCGATATATTATTTTATTGTATAATTAATCATCATTATTTGTATAATTAAAGCAAAAGAAAGATTTCTATTACAGTGCGGGCTAGATATTACGATTTTAAGAAGTAGGCCGCGTCTAAAAACTGCCATAACGAGTATCTTAAGTTTTTGTTTTAGAGTGGCAACCAGATATTATGATGGGGAAAAGCGGGCTTCGCCCGTTATCGATTTTTTTTTTTTTTTTTTTTTTTTTTTCAGTTTTAAGTTTTCCTACAGGTCCCTGTCTTTGAACAAGAAGTCCGGTAGTCTAAATAAGTTGTTTGACATCAGATTTTTTTTTTTTCCGGTAGTCTAATTCAGTTGTTTAAGGAAAAGCAGTGTCCTTCCCCCCCCCCCCCCCCCTTCAAGTTTTTTTATCTTAACTGTGGGGTTCTAGAGGTTCGTTTGAGTTCGAGGTTTATCTTATTCGAGGTTTATTTTTTCTATTTGCTCCACCTGGTGGCGGAAGGTGGAACTAACGTATACTGCAGCGCGTGCGCAGCACTACTGCTATACGGTGCCGCAGGCAGCGGGGACCCGAGCCGGAGGTTCGTTCAGTTAGAGGTTTATACTATTCTATGTGCAATTAAGGGATTATCTGGTGTGTGCGTAGCACGACCGGTATACGGTGCCGAAGGCAGCAGGGACCAGGGTCGGAACGACTGCTATACGGTGCGCAGGCAGCGGGGACCCGAGCCGGAGGTTCGTTCAGTGACAGGTTTATACTATTCTATGTGCAATTTAAGGGATTATCCAGTGCCGAAGGCAGCGGGGACCAGGATCGGAGATTAGTTCAGTTAGAGGTTTATACTATTCGATGTGCAAATTATGGGATTATCCTGTGCGTGCGTAGCACGACCGGTGTACGGTGCCGAAGGCAGCGGGGACCCGGGTCGGAGGTTCGTTCAGTTCGAGGAGGATGCGAGCCGGAGAATACAAAAGTTTCGAGGCACCGATGTAAATTAGGAGCCCGCTGGCGGGCGAAGCCAGCTAGTTTAAATAATCAGATTTGTGTCGTCGGTATTTATTTGCTAATAGTGTTCATGACGCGATAGAGAAAATATCGAGGTTAAATTGGGCAGAAGTTAAAGTACTTTCTAGCAAACTTTATTTACATTTTAGAATCGCATCAGATTGTTATATTTTTATGAAATATCTATCAATGTATAAAATCCACAAGCAGTTTGTTCAATATTTACATAACTTAGCGAGAAGCACTTTATTTAATATATACATAAACAAGACATAAAATAATAATGTAGTAAGAAATATATAACACATGTCTATACAAATAAACAATATAATAATGCCCATTTAGAAATAAATACATATACAAATTTCCCACAAAATACCACCTAAAATGCACTGTTGTATAGAAGAATTCTGTCAGGGTTGTTTTTTGTTTTACGAAAAGGAATTCCTCGATTTTCACGATTTTACTGGGTCCTCCTTTTTTCATTAGTTGCAGTTTCATTTTCGCGATTGTATATATTATTTGGCATGAAATTTCACTTTTTTAAGACTGGGTTATGTCAAGGCCCCTATAGCAAAGAAATACCGTATGGTCTCCTATAAAATGTGATGAAGCTTTGGTTAATTATATATGTTGTTAATTATCAAGTGAAACGTTTTGCTAAATTAATGCATTTATTCTTTTTTTAATGTTACGTGAACGAAGTCACGGGTAAAAGCTAGTAATATTATAAAACTGATTGTGTGCAAATGTTAGGCTGAAGCCAGCATCAAAATAAAGCATTTAATTATCCTGTATCTTTGCATATAAGTTGATTATAACCCTCAAATGCATATAGGCTGGTTTTCGTTTATTTTATTTCAATATTTTTCTTAAAAATTAAAATTTTCACTATTTTCATACAGAATAAATGGACATTTTTTTCGTATATTTTACAATGGTTGGTTGGTTTGGCCCAAAGGGCCCAGTTTTGCAGCTTTTTTTAAAATGGTTAAATTTATTTATTTTACCGTTGCTAATACTTTATCGTTGCCAATATAAAATAAAACCCCTGAATAATAATTTTTAATCAACAATTTATTTTCAAGTGAAAATTTTCCACGTGAAAAATGAAAAGGAAATGAATTATTTAAGAATTAAACAGAATATGAAATGATGTCATATTAGACATAAAACGTGCGTTTTCAAATATTTGATAATAATACAAAGTGCATAAATACGAGTAAGTATGGAAAGCAAGCGAATATGATGTCATATATAGAAAAATAAAACAGATTTGTTTTGATGTTGAAATAAAATGATCTTGGGTCATCAAATTATTTGTGATTAATTTCTCTTTTTTTCTTTTTCACATGAAAGGAATTCTTTTAAATGTACGTAATATGGCAAATGTCAATGATATGCATCGCAAAATTATCCGTATCGAAAATCAGAAAATCTTAATAAAAATAACTATATTTTTTAAAAGAAAGTTGCTTTTCTCATAAAAGCTAAAGATTTAATATGATTGTGTCGAAGTAACAGCATTTTTCCTCTATCATTTTCCCACAATCAAAAACACATTTGTAAATCGCCGTTTCGAACCGGAATTTAATTTTACATTTCTTTTAGTTTTAACATAGGAAAAACTTTTTTGTCTTTTATAAATATAGCTTTTTTTAAAGTTGTTTCATAATAGATTTTTGTAAAGTCTTGCGGGATAAGAAAAATTGCATAGATTTTAAAGCAATGTTTAAGTAAAATTACAATATTTTTTAAACTTAAAACACAACAATGTTATCGAAAAGAAAATCGATTTTACCAACAAATTCGCGTAATGCAAAAGCAAAGAAGAAATAAAACTAGTCGTTGGGGGCCACCGTAATACTTACCCATCATGTATATGTATAATGTAAAATATTAAAATAAAAATGTGTAAACTACTTATAAAATGCATTGCAATTCAAATAAAATCGTGGCTTGATGACGTCATAAAAAGGCTCGATTACTGTATTGCTTGAAAGAGGTTTTTCCTTATAACTCCAAAAATAATACTCCTATTAACTAGCGGTTTATTGCATCTGATTAAGCGTCAAATTTCCAATTAAAATATATATTTGAAGTGAAATTTGGATGAAATACAGGGTCATAAAAAATCGAAGAGTGTGGAAAATAGGATTACAAATACACTGCTCAAAACAATTAAAGGATATTTGAAGTTTTATATAAAATAAAGATATAAACGAAATTTTTTTTGCCGAAAATAGAAGAAGAGAATCACAAATGCAAATTTTTCTGGTTTTCAAACTGTGGAGTATGCAAATTTTGAGTTCGACGTCAATAACGTCGCTTCAGCGGCAGCGAATGAAATTTGACTTTCAACTGGATAAAAGAGAATGAAGACAAGGATGATCGGCATTCAGTGATTGCTTTGTTTCGATGAGTACGATGTCTCAGCGAAGTCATTTGACAGATTCAGAAGCTTGGAGAATTGTTGGTAGGTTAGAAGGGGGCCAAACTCAATCCGAAGTTGCGCAAGCCATTGAAGTGTCACAAAGTGTCATTTCCAGGATCTGGAACCGTTTTTTGGAGAGTGGATGTGCAGGCCGAAGACCAGGGCAAGGTCGTAGACGGGCAACAACGCCCAATGAAGATCGGTATTTAGCGTTAACAGCTCGGAGACACCGAAACATGAACGCTACTCTTCTGCAACAACACCTTCGCTCGGCTACAGGCACCACTATTTCAACTCATACTGTCCGAAACCGGCTCCATGCTGTAGGTCTGTATGCTCGCCGACCGATGGTATGTGTTAGATTAACATCAAGGCATCGTCGCGACCGCAGGGAGTGGGCAACCGAGCATGTCAACTGGAGGAGAAATGAATGGAGCAATATTCTGTTTTCTGACGAGTCCCGTTTTTCTGTGCATCTGGATAATAGGCGTATTTTCATCTGGAGGGACCGTGGCAGTAGGAATAATCCTGCGTTCGTGCACGAAAGTGTCAGATTTGGCGGTGGAGGAGTGTTGGTGTATGGTGGCATCTCCATTGACGGGCGCACTGACATCTACATCATTCGAGATGGAGCTCTGACTGGTCGCCGATATAGGGATGAGATCGTCAGACCTATTTTAGTCCCTTACGCTGCAGCAATCGGAGATAACTTCATTTTAATGGACGATAACTGCAGGCCACATCGTGCAAACCTGGTGGAGGATTTCCTTTTCGAGGAAGGAATCGTTCGAATGGAATGGCCAGCGTGTTCTCCAGACATGAATCCAATCGAGCACGTTTGGGACGCTCTAGGAAGACGAGTTTCTGGCCGCCAACAACCCCCACAAACTCTCCAAGAACTGGAAAGAGCTCATCTGGAAGAGTGGGGTAGAATACCCCAACTCGTCATTAATAGTCTCATTGAGTCCATGCCTCAAAGGTGTTCAACGTTGCTGGCCGCCCGTGGAAACCATGCCCCCTACTGAAAATGATTTTCTTTGAAGAAAACACCTTTTCTCATTCTTTTTTTCTCATATGCACAAATTGTGTTTTTTTCCTTTTGTACACAAATGCGCAATAAAATGCATTTTTTTCTGCCAAACATGTGTAATTTATTCTCATATAACCTACTATGTCTGTCGACCATGTATCAATCAGCTAAAAAGTTTCCCAGATACAAAATCCACCTAAAACTGCAATATCCTTTAATTGTTTTGAGCAGTGTATCTCGGCAACTCATTATCCGATCGACTTCATGTTTTATGCAAAATTTATGTTTTTTTATTGTCTTTTATATTTACTCCTTAAAATAAACAATTTCGAAAATTTTTATATACCTTTCATCAGAACGAATATTTCGAGAGTCCGAAAAAAAATGTTCCGGTTAATCGAGGTTATTGAAATGAAATAGGCTTCTTCCCATTATTACATACTAAGTACATACCAAATTGAAAGTCTCTATCTCAATTTGTTCGGGAGATAGAGCGTTTACAGACACACAGACGGACGGCAAATTTTTTTTTCTAAAAATATGTTTTTCGGAATCTCCAGTGTCTGAAACGTGTAAATCCGTCAAAAAAAAAATTTCGATTTTCAAAACGATTACAAGACTTACCCTATACTACGTATGATGAGTAAGTAAAAGTAATGAATCTTTTCTTCCAGCCGAATTGTGTAAACTTTAACAAGCCGATCATGCCAATTCATAACATTATACACGTGAAACGTTCTATACAGTAGAATTTTTTTTTACATATAGGTAGAACATTTGTGAGAATAGGAAGGTTAGGGGTCTGTAATTAGGTCCATAGTCAATTTGATTTTTTTAATCAAGTGAAATTTGGCGCAAAATTAAATACATTGTTGTAACCAGATTTGTTTTTTGCGTGGTAAACACTTAATGATATTTTAGATGATCAATTCCCCGCTCACCTTTGATGCCAACTATGACTGTAAAACATATTAAAAAATATTAGCCGATAATTTTCTAATTTTCTTATTGCTTCATGATGTAAATATACTTCCTGGTTCATACTTTAAACCTGAATCGACCATGCCATTGTCGTCAATTTTTATTCCTAATCCTAACCCTAATCAAATCCTATCCTAATCCTGATAATAACTTTAAAGAATATTCTTTGACACGAATATGTAAATGAAATCAGTATCCATAAATGGAATGAATGGAAAACAGAATAAATAGAAATGGCAAAATAAAATAACAAGAAAGTACACTTATTCGACACCTAACCCTAGAGAAAGCGTAAAAAATTTCAAGCGCATGAATTAAATCAAAATAATCCTACAAAAATATGTAAATTTAGATTATCAGATTTGTGTCGTCGGTATTTATTTGCTTATAGTGTTCTTGATGCGATAGAGAAAATATCAAGGTTAAATTGGGCAGAATTTAAAGTACTTTCTAGCAACCTTTATTTACATTTTAGAATCGCATCAGATTGTTATATCTTTGTGAAATATCTATCAATTTATAAAATCCACAAGCAGTTTGTTCACTATTTACACCACTTAGCGTGAAGCACTTAATTTAATATATACATAAACAGGATAATGTAGTAAGAAATATGTAACATGTCTATGCAAATAAACAATATAATAATGCCCATTTAGCAATGCACACATATACAAATTGTACACCAAATACCACCTAAAATGCACTGTTGTATAGAAGAATTCTGCCAGTGTTGTTTTTCGTTTTACGAAGAGGAATTCCTCGATTTTCACGATTTTACTTGGTCCTCCTTTTTTCATTTGTTGCAGTTTCATTTTCGCGATTGTAGTGTTTCCCCTAGGCGTTTTCGCGAGGGCGCAGCGCCCTGCCCGTTTTTTTATAGCTGTAAATGCACCCTGCCCGTTTTTTTATAGTTACAAATGCGCCCTGCCCGTTTTTATGTATCTAGAATCTAGAAATGGGCCCTGCCCATTTTCAGTACTCAATAATTTGCCGCCGGCAGATTTCAGCGTCCGAAAAAACGTCCTTGAACTACGGTTTCCGATCACTTGGTGCCGCACCCTCCCCCCTCTCCCCCTTCCGCGAATTAACGACAGGTATTTCCCCTCTGTTGCCGTGTTTTGTTTGCCATCAGCATATTTCTATGCCCAGAAAAAGTTCTTTGAACTACTGTTTCCAATCTCTTGGCGTTTTTATGTATCTAGAATCTAGAAATGGGCCCTGCCCATTTTCAGTACTCAATAATTTGCCGTCGGCAGGCAGATTTCAGCGTCCGGAGAAACGTCCTTGAACTACGGTTTCCGATCTCTTGGTGCCGCACCCCTACCCCCCTCTTCCGCGAATTAACGACAGATATTTCCCCATATCTGCTGCCGTTTTTTGTTTGCCATCAGCATATTTCTATGTCCAAAAAAACTTTGAACTACTGTTTCAAATCTCTTGGTGCCCCTCCCCCCCCCCCCCCTCATCTCCTTCTTCGGCGAATTAACGACAGGTATTTCCCCATATCTGCTGCCGTTTTTTCAGGGGTGATTCTGGTCCGAATTTTCCGAAAAATTAAGGCAATGATTTCCGAAAATTAAAAAATATATCTGTCATAAATTCGAACATAAAATGTATCGGTATTTCGGCAAATGATCGCTGAAAAAAATCAATCTCGTCATTCGTTCGAAGAAAAGTCGTCAATTTTGTCAAAGGATCGCAGGAAAAACGTGACTTTCTTCAAAAAATCGCGAAAAAACGGCAAATTTCGTCAAAAACATTGCGAAAAACTGCAAATTTCATCAAAAGATCGTGAAAAACATCAAATTTCGTCAAAAACATTGCAAAAAACGGCAAATTTCGTCAAAAGATCGCGAAAAACCGGTAAATTTTGTCAACAGATAGCAGGAAAAACGGGACTTTCGTCAGAGAATCGCGAAAAAAGGCAAATTTCGTCAAAAGCATTGCGAAAAACGGCAAATTTCGTCAATAGATCGTGAAAAATATCAAATTTCGTCAAAAACATTGCGAAAAACGGCAAATTTCGTCAAAAGATCATGAAAAACATCAAATTTCGTCAAAAGATCGCGAAAAAACGGCAAATTTTGTCAAAAAATCGCAAAAAAAATACTCAAAATTTATCAACAGATATCGAAAAAAAACAGCAAATTTCGTCGAAAGACTGCAAAAAAACGCAAATTTCATTAAAGGTATGAAAAAAAAAAAGTGCCGGGAGTGAAATGGTAAATTTCGTAAAAAAAACCAGCAAATTTCGTCAAAAAAAACCAGACAAATTTCGTCAAAAACATTGCGAAAAATGGCAAATTTCGTCAAAAAAATCGCGAAAAAATGGCAAATTTTGTCAAGATAACACAAAATTTATCAATAGATCTCGAAAAAAACAGCAAATTTCGTCGAAAGAGCACGAAAAAACACAAATTACATTAAAGGGAGTAAAAAAAAAAGTGCCGGGAGTGGATCCCCTCCCCCCCTCTGTTGTGACTTTTCAGAAATTTTTTTTAACTCAGAATCACCCCTGCCGTTTTACTTACCCATCATACGTAGTATAGGGTAAGTCTTGTAATCGTTTTGAAAATCGAAAAAAAATTTTTGACGGATTTACACGTTTCAGACACTGGAGATTCCGAAAAACATATTGTTATGAATTTTGTATATATCTGTAAATATTCCTTTTGTTTAAATTTATTTTATCTGGAGGCACGGCAGTGCCTCCGCCAAGTCGAGAGAGGACAGCCGTAAGCATACTTTTCTGGAAGCAACTCAGGGCACTTTTGACCCCCCCATATCTCCGCGCTGGAGTATCCCAAAAATTTTAAACTTCAATTATAGAGAGTATTTGGCCCACAGGACCAAAATTTAAAATTACAACTTTCTGTCTTTTCTAGTTCAGGCGATATATGAACTCAAACATTCGATTTTTTGTCACTTCTTACTCACTCGTTCACGCGTCATCAAAAAGATTGGGTAGATCCCGTAGCCCCAGAAACTTGGCATTTAGAAAAAAGGTAGTGTTTAGGATACAAAGAAAGGAAAAATTATAAAATCCAGAAAATTCGAAAAAAAACATTCGAAAATTCAACAAATTCCATCAAAATTGAAAATTGAAAATAATACGATCTTGTAGTCTTGGAAACTTAAGATTTGGTGTGAAGGTAGTGTTTAACATCCAGAAAAAGAAAACATCAAAAACACCAAAAAAATCGAAAGCAAAATTGAAAAAATCGAAGAAATTGAAAAAAACCGAAAATTTGAAGACAATCCGATTTTGTTGCGCTAGAAAATTCAAATTAGGAATAAAGGTAGTATTTAGGATACAGAAAAAAAAAATTAAAAAAATCCAGAAATTTCGAAAAAAAAATAAAAAAATTCGAAAAAAAATGAAAATAATTTGATACGATAACGCTCGTATTTATAAATTAATTTGGAGAAACTAATTGTGTGTATTAAGCTCACCAATGTCTCGACCGAGTTCGTTGGCCAGCTTGGTCCGCCATCTTGAAACAAGATGGCGGCCATGGAAAAATTTAAAACTAAAATAAATATACAAAAAAGTTAAAAAATCAAGTTTATTTTTTAATTAGGTGTTAGGACTTGATACAAGGATTCCAGAGCATTTTTTGTTTTACCTCTATCTTAAAAATTGGCTGAGATAGAGCAGTTTGAAATTCTGGGGTGGCTGACATTTTGAAACAAAACAGCACATTACAAAAAAACAACGATAAATTTATGGTCAATAATGGTCAAGCAGGTGCAATCCCGAATGAATACTCCCTGTTATTATAACTGTAACTTTGACTTCGAAATTTTGATACGTTGCATTTTCTATTTGTTGATATTTTTGAACTATGATTTACGCTAAGTGAAATGTTGTTGTTGAAGAGGGATTTTCCATGTAAATCTGAAACGTCCAATTTTAATATGTTTTTAATGTTTTATGAAAGTGAATTGTAATGTCTGTAATTTTAATGATTTTAATATAAATTTATAAGTTTTAGTGAACGCGATTTCTCGCAAATTATTTTCTTTCATTGTTGTAATCATTTTCCCAATCATACGCATAAAACTATATATTCATATCCATTAGCGCCAAATTCTCGCCAAACTTCGCGACAATTGGCGAAATCTCGCCAAATTTGGCGACAAAAATAAGTCTTCATAAATGAAGCCAACTTGGCTATAGCTCAATAATTTGGCGAATTTCTTATTCAAATTCAGTGTAAACGAATCTTTTGTAAACGGTTTCTTTGCATTTTAACTTGCTGTTTTCGAGTAACATTAGCTAAAATTTTAAAACGAAGATATAGGAAAGCTACCTTTTCCTGCCGGTACAGGCCGGAGGACTTTTTTATGAGTTGTTGGATGCAATCTATGTTTTGCATTAAATAAAGTAAAACATTGAAAAACAAATCCCACAGGATGGGGATAGTTTGTTTTAGATAGATTTCAAGATAATTGTCCTATTAGCTAGTACACCTTCCGTTATTGTTTTGTGTTATTTTCCCCGGATTATGCTTTTCTTTTCTTTTGTTTACGAATTTTGTAATAGAAAAGTTCCGCTATAGACTGGCTACGTTATAGACCTTTTTTTTATAGACAGGTTCATTTTCTTTCACAGGCTTTACTCTATTTAATTTATATATGGAATATTTGTTGTTAAAAGATGTTGGTCGCACAAAAATTTTCACATCTCTCCCTCCCTCCCGACATTACTGGTTGGTTATGACTTGATAGTCCTTTCTAAATAAAATCATGGTGATTCTAAGATTCTCTTGATTTATCTCTAAATTGAACATAAACGATCCTAAGAAAACGGATCAATGAATTACTATATTGGCATGAGGAAATTTAGTTGCAGAAAAATGGAGCATATAGCTAACATTAAGTCTAATAGGAAAACACAGCCTTGGCAAGATCTGGAGGCACTGCAGTGCCTCCGCCAAGTCGAGAGAGGACAGCCATAAGCATACTTTTCTGGAAGCAACTCAGGGCACTTTTGACCCCCCCCTCCCCCATATCTCTGCGCTGAAGTTTCCCAAAAGTCTGGAACTTCGTTTTTCTAGAGAATGTGGCAAATAAGACCAAAATTTAAAATTACAAGTTTCTGTCTTTTCTACTTCAGACGATATATGAACTCAAACATTCGATTTTTTTTCACTCACTCATTCACGCGTCATCAAAAAGATTAGGTAGATTCCGTAGCCCTAGAAAGTTGACATTTGGAAAAAGGGTAGTGTTTAGGATACAAAGAAAAGAAAAATTATAAAATCCGGAAAATTCGAAAGAAAAACATTCGAAAATTCAACGAATTCCATCAAAATTGAAAATCGAAAATAATACGATCTTGTAGTCTTAGAAACTTAAAATTTGGTGTGAAGGTAGTGTTTAGCATCCAGAAAAAGAAAACATCAAAAACACCAAAAAAATCGAAAAAATTGAAAAAAACCGAAAATTTGAAGACAATCCGATTTTGTTGCGCTAGAAACTGCAATATTGGAATAAAGGTAGTATTTAGGATACAAAAAAAGAAGAAAATGAAAAAATCCAGAAAAATCGAAAAAAAAAAATTCAAAAATTCGAAAAATTCGAAAAAAATTTAAAAAATGAAAAATATATATCTTTTAACCTTAGAAACTTAAAATTCGGCGTAAAGGTAGTGTTTGGAATTCAGAAAAAATTAAAAACACAATAAAAATCGAAAATAAAATTTAAAAATCGGAAAAATCGAAAAACACCGAAAATTTGAAAATATACCGATTTTGTTGCGCTAGAAACTTTGAATTCGGAATGAAGATAGTATTTAGGATACAAAATAAGGAAAAATTCAAAAATCCGGAAAATTAAAAAATTCGAAAAAGTCTGAAAAATTGAAAATAATTTGATCTTTTAGCCTTAGAAACTTAAAATTCGGCGTAAAGATAGTGTTTAGGTTTCGGAATAAGGTAAAATGAAAAATACAATAAAATTCGAAAATAAAATTGAAAAAATTGAAAAATAAGGAAAATTTGAAAATAATCCGATTTTATAGAGCTAGAAACTTGAAATTTGGAATAAAGGTAAGATTTAGGATGCTATTTAAGGAAAAAATTTAAAAACACGAAAAATTCAAAAAAAAAAAAAATCCGCAAAATTCGAAAAAAAAAATGAGAAATTGAAAATTATTCGGTCTCGTAGTCTTCGAAACAGAAAATTTGTGTAAAGGGATTCAGAAAAAGAAAAAAAATTAAAAACACAACAAAAAGCGAAAATAAAATTAAAAAAGCGAAAAACGAAAAACGAAAATTTGAAAAAAAAAAATCGATTTTTTAGAGCTAAAAACTGGAAATTTGGAATAAAGGTAGTATTTAGGATAGAAAAAAAAGGGAAAAATTAAAAAAATCTGGAAAATTCGAAAAATTGAAAAATAATTGATCTTGTAGCTTTAAAAACTAAAAATTCAGCGTAAAGGTAGTGTTATAGAGAAAAATGAAAAATTAAAACACAATAAATTCAAAAATAAAATTTTAAAAAAAATCGAAATAGATCGAAAATTTGAAAATAATTCGATTTTGTAGCGCTAGAAACTTGAAATATGGAATAAAGAACACAAAAAAAGAAAAAATTAAAAAATCTGGAAAATTCGAAAAAAATTAAAAATTGAAAATAATTTGATCTTGCAGTCGTAGAGACTTAAAATGTGGTGTAAAGGTAGTATTTACGATTCAAAAAAGAAACTTTTAAAAATTTGTAAAATTCGAAACTAAAATTGAAATATCGAAATATCTGTAAGAAATCGAAAATTTGAAAACAATTCGACTTTGTAGTTCTAGAAACATGAGTTTTAAGGTAATTGTCCTATTAGCTAGTACACTGCCCCTAATTGTTTTATGTTTTTTTCCCCGGATTATGCTTTTTTTCTTTTTTTTTTTACGAATTTCGGTATAGAAAAGTTCCGCTATAGACCGGCTGCGTTATGAACGGTTTCTTTGTAGACATGTTTGTTTTCTTTCACAGGTTATACTCTATTTAATTTGCATATGAAATATGGATTGTTAAATGATGTTAGCACCAAAAAAATCTTCACAGCTCCCTCTCTCCTCCCGACATTACTGGCTGGTTATGGCTTGATAGTCCTTTCTAAATAAAATCATGGTGACTCTAAGATTACCTTGATTTATCTTTAAATTGAACCTAAATGATCCTAAGAAGACGGATCAAAGAAATACTATATTGGCATTACAATCAGGAAACTTAGAAGTAAAATCGAAAAATCAATAAATTTATAAAAAGTCGAAGGTTTGGAAATAATTCGATTTTGTAGTTCTACCAGCTTGACATTTGGCAGAAAGGTAGGGTGGGCTTAGGATACAAAGTAAGGAAAAATTTAAAAAGCCGGAAAAAAAGACAAAAAAAAAAGAAAAAAAAAACTTCGAAAAATCGAAAAGAGTTTGTTTTATTGAAAATTTCCGGGAATTTTAATTTTAGCTTTCTTTTTATCCTAAACAGTACTTTTGTGCTAAATATCAAGTATCTAGGCTGCAAGTAATATCTCAGATGGATAGCATCTTTCCTGGAAGCAATTGAGAGTACTTTTGACTCCCCCCTCCCATAACTTAGTGCTTGCCTAGTTACCTGAAATTTCTTTAAGGTAACTTCTTCGAAAATAAGTGGATGATCTCCAAAAAGAGCCCAAAATCAAGAAAAGGAGGATTACTTACAAAAAGAAGTGAAATCTCATCAAAAAGTCACCTGTAAAAAATGCAGCCAAGTCTCGTAACTCATTTACCGTAAAAAGTACTGAGATCGTATAAAGCCAAGTTTAACTATCTTATTAACTCTGAAATTTTCATTCACAAATCACTCCTAGTTTCTACATCTTTAGTTAATTATTATTTTGTGACTTGGCAATTACGTAGCACGAGAATGTGATGTATATAGTTAGTCTTAATCAAATAATACTATAACATATTAAGGTGTAATATCTTCCCTGTCCGTATATAATTTGCTTTAGTTAAATTATCCCATCCCATCCCATGACATAGTAAGGTGTAATAACTTTCCTGTGCTGCGTAATTGCCAAGTCATAAAATAATAATTAACTAAAGATGTAGAGACTAGGAGTGATTTGTGAATGAAAATTTCAGAGTTAATAAGATAGTTAAACTTGGCTTTATACGATCTCAGTACTTTTTACGGTAAATGAGTTACGAGACTTGGCTGCATTTTTTACAGGTGACTTTTTGATGAGATTTTATTATTGTGAAAATTGCAGTATTATTAATGTATTTCCTATTGAGCATCATGTAACTCAATGCTAAAGGCCTCAGATGGTTTGCAAGGAAAACAACCTTACACCCTCATCTTTATAATGGAAGTCTATGGTAAAATCGCCAAGGAATGGGTTTATCGCCAAGTTGGCGATGGTTTTGGCGACTTATTTTTGTCGCCAAATGTTGCCAAGTTGGCGACGGATTTGGCGACTTTTTGTGCAACCACACCCCCCTTATACCTATACATTGGGATCCTTTCTTGCTTGGGTTCTCTATCGAAAGTTAAAGCACTTTCTGGTAATTTCTAGCATCTGAAGGCTCTGGAATAATCTGGAAAGATCTCTGAAACCTATATAAGGACCTCCATCAGTTCAGTTAGTTAGTTGTCTGTCAACTGCGATTGAATTCATACGAGAGGCTTTGCATTGAGAACTGTGTTACTCTGATCGATTTTGTCGTTGATACGTCGTATTGAACGCATTGTTTCTGTGTGAAATTTTGCTGCGCTTTTATTGGATTTGAAGATTACTGAATATCTTGTAATTTTCAGAAGATATTTGTCATCGTATTGCACTGTTTATAGTGAATAAAGCCTTTTTATTGTTCTTATATATTGGCATCAGTCCTTTCGAACCCCGAGCTCACAACAATATTTTTAGAAAACAAATTTTGCCGTCCGTCTGTGTGTCTGTAAACGCTCTATCTCCCGAAAAAATTGAGATAGAGACTTGCAATTTGGTATGTACTTAGTATGTAATAATGGGAAGAAGCCTATTTCATTTCAATAACCTCGATTAACCGGAACAATTTTTTTCGGACTCTCGAAATATTCGTTCTGATGAAAGGTATATAAAAATTTTCGAAATTGTTTATTTTAAGAAATGAATATAAAAGACAATAAAAAACAAATTTTGCATAAAGCATGAAGTCGATCGGATAATTAGTTGCCGAGATATTTGGAATCCTATTTTCCACACTCTTCGATTTTTCATGACCCTGTATTTCATCCAAATTTCACTTTAAAGATATATTTTAATTGGAAATTTGACGCTTAATCAGATGCAATAAACCGCTAGTTAATAGGATTATTATTTTTGGAGTTATAAAGAAAAACGTCTTTCTAGCAATTCAGTAATCGAGCCTTTAAAGTTTGTGACGTCATCAAGCCACAATTTTATTTGAATTTGCAATGCACTTTATAAGTAGTTTACACATTTTTATTTTAATATTTTACATTATGCATATCCATGATGGGTAAGTTTTACGGTGGCCCCCAACGACTAGTTTTGTTTGCCATCATTTGCTTGCAGCATATTTCTATGTCCAAAAAAAGTTGTTTGAACTACAGTTTCCGATCTCTTGGTGCCCCCCCCCCCCCTCCTCCTCCTTCCGCGAAATTAACGACAGGTATTTCCCTGTATCTGCTGCCGTTTTTTGTTTGCTATCGGCATATCTCTCTGTCCAGAAGAAGCTCTTTGAACTTCTCGCATTAGAGTACGATTTCCGGAACCTCCCTACAGACTAATCAGACTAATATAATTGCATTTATGTGTTTTTTTCAAAAATCCTCCACAAAATCTCGTAAATCCTGATTGGCTTTTCTTTTCCAAAGATTTTGTGTTCATCAACAAAAAAAAGAGGTGGTGATAGGGTAATAAACCTGTCATCGATGTTTGATTTAATATTATTGTTTGAGAATTTTCAGTTTTATTACAGAGATAATGAAATGTGCCAATTTTACTCCTGACATATCAATTCTTCAACAAAACTTCTTTAAATGTTTTTGAGAAAATGATGATTTTTATCTTAATTGTATGATTCCCTCCCGATATTGAGAAACGAGAAACATTAATCCTATAGCAGTCTAAGCTCTAAAACTTTCGCGCCTGAGGTTGCGTGGCATCTATTGGACTCCATGCTGATTTTGTTTTAAAATATTACGTTGTTTTTATTAAATTGCATTATAATAAATAATAAGAAATGAAATTGTAATTTATTTTGATGCAAGATATATTTTATTATACGATTTTTTTTTCAAATAGTAAGCAAAGTTTAATATTTTAACAAAACAGTCATTGTGTCCTTCAGATACACGCAACAGCTCTAGAATAAACTGCAATTAAAACAAAAAATTTCAATATCACTTTTTATAAAGTGCCCTTTTTTGAAGCAGCACCCTGCCCTTTTTTATTCTGGGGGAAACACTAGATTGTATATATTATTTGGCATGAAATTTTCCTTTTTTAAAACTGGGTTATGTCAAGGCCCCTATAGCAAATAAATACCGTATGGTCTTCTATAAAATGTGATAAAGCTTTGGTTAATTATATATGTTGTTAATTATCAAGTGAAATGTTTTACTAAGTTAATGCATTTATTCTTTTAGGTAGATTTCGTAAGAAATACTACCTATTACATTCTCACCTAAGTTGGAAATTTTGAAAAATTTTTGCAGATCTACTCCGATCATAACTCCCAAAACCCAAAAACACCCCCAGTTCAAAAGTTTATATATATCTATATCTATCTATCTATCTATCTATGTCACTTTTTTCTGACCACGATAACTGGAAAAATTCTGCATAAATCTCTTCCAAACTGATACATAAAATCAAGAGTCATAAAATCTCGGTCAAGTTCGTTAATGGGCAAATTCAAACCAAGGGGGGGGGAATGGGGGGGCTTTTTGTGAAAACAGAAAAATCCTCATAATTTCTTTATTATTATACGTATCGAATCCGTTAAAAGTTATTATTACTTCTAGGAAAAGGGCTGAAAATGTATGTATGACAGATTTTTGATATAATTAAAAATGGCCCCAAGGGGGGGAAAAAAGGGGGGGTTTTAGGAGAAAAAAAATCATAGCTTCGTCAATTCACAAGATATCATCCGCGTAAATTTATTATTAATCCTCTTAGTATTATCTAAAACTTTTATAGTGACAAGTTTTTTATAGGACCAACCGTTATAGCAAAAAAAAATTAAAAACAAAACAAATCCCTGCCGGCTCCGCCTGCAAACAAGTTATTTTTCGAAGTAGGCGGTTCCAACTCCTGCATCTTTTCGAAACTGATACATAAAATCAAGGGTCATAAAATCTCGGTCAAGTTCATTAATGGGCAAAATCGAACCAAGGGGGGGGGGAAATGGGGGGGCTTTTTGTGAAAACAGAAAAAAAAAACCCATAATTTCTTAATTATGATACGTATCGAATCCGTTTGTAGTTATTATTACTTCTAGGAACAGGGCCAAAAACTTATGTATGACAGATTTTTATATAATTAAAAATTGCCTTAAGGGGGGAGGGAAGGGGGGTTTTAGAAGAAAAAAAATTCATAACTTCGTCAATTCCCAATATTTCAAATCCGCTTAAATATATTATAAATCCTCTTAATATTATCTAAAACTTTTATATTGACATGTTTTTTATAGGACCAACTCTTATAGCAGCAAAAAAAAAAAAAAAAAAAAAAAAAAAATCCTTGCTGGCTCCGCCTGCAAGCAAGTTTCGTTTCGAAGTAGGCGGTTCCAACTGCAGCATCATCGCAAAAAGGTCATTTCTTCCGCAATTCCCGACAAACAGGCACCCCACGTTCTGCGTCTTCGAAATCTACCTGTGCCTTTAGGCCGAGCCGTCAGGGATTTTTTTAATGTTACGTGAACGAAGTCACGGGTAACAGCTAGTAGTAAATATATGAGTTTGAGAAACATATTGAATCGTGATAAAAATCCGATTATGGAAATATTCGCATATTTTAACATTTTGAAGGTGTACAATTTGTTTAATTTTGAAATTATTTTTTTAAATATTGCATTTAGTCCGTATGACGGATATTATTATGACAGAATATAATAGCGGGCTTGGACCGCTATCCGACTGGTTTAGATATTCGATAAAAGGAAAAAATAGACCGGTAAATTTTTACTTTATAAAAAACATGACTTTTTTTTTGTTGTTGTTGCTAAATGAAATTTGTTTGAATTTATTAAAGAAAGGATAAAAGTTTTGAAAGGAATATTAAACGAAACCCTTTGAGCGATCTTCGATCACACTTACCCACTTGTTTAAAACTTGTGTGCAATTTGAGCTTCAAAAAATGAAATTTGTTGCCAAATGATATTAACAAATAGTTATGAAAACAAACCTGGTGAGCATTTATGCTTGTTTTTATATGTATTTATATAATACATAAGAAAAATCCATATTATTATAGTTTTTTATATACAAATTACTTTTGTTTGTATATAATAGATAAAAAATGACTTCTTTATATATTAAATTGTATAAATATTGAAAAAATTGCTTGTGTATGTGAAACAGTGAATAGGATGCTGGAAAGTATGTTGCCAAATTTCCTTCTTTCTCTCCAAGGTCATTATTTAGGTGTGTTTGTAATTATATAAATACGTAGCAGCTATAGTCATTGGCTAGTATGCCCGTCTGTCCGCATATAACAGCGCAAAAACTACCCTACTGAATAGCTTGAAATTTAAGTTATATGTACAGAAATCCCTCAACATTCGCAAGGGTTACGTTCCAATAAAAGATCACGAATGTTGAGTCTATCTCTCTGCACTAAAAAGGAGTTACGTTCTATAAAATTTTAATTAGAGTGGCACAGCATTTCAAAGAACTAAAGGATACGTGTATTAACAATACTTTATTCAGAACATGTAACTAGAAGTTAAATGTACGCACATATTCATAAACATGAAATTTATTTGCTAAAGATAATTCAAATTAATTGACTAGGGTAATAATTACAGCTAGAAAAGCATGTGTTTTGTATAAAGTAATTTCGATTATCTCTATTCGCAAAGAGACGATAATGTGTAAATGGGTCAGTATGCGATAAAATATTTAAATACATCTAGAGGCTTCAGAAATGCTGTTATTTTCTATCTAAGTGCAGTTTCAGCTCCATCTTTACAAGAACTTGAACGAATTAAATTAATAGATTAAAGATGCTCTTACCTTACCACTTCTAATATCTCTATTGCAATGAATATTCTTCTGTTATTTGCTTTCCTACAACACTTGCTCCTTTTTCAGCTGACAACTGAAAATTGATTTGTAAATAGATACTAAGAAAACACTGAGGAAATAATCTTTAACCACTATAAATTCTGAAAGAAAGAGATAATAATAATTTTAAAAAAAGCGCGAATAATCAAGTCACATTCTCGCGAATGTTATGTTTTTCCGCATTTACATATTCGCGAATAATCAAAACTCGCGAATGTTGAGGGATTACTGTATAATCGTTGCAGAATTTTGTCTTTTCAAATTTTATGAAAATCGAATCAAAACTTAAAAAGATATTAATAAAAGTTCTCTTTATTCTATTAAGTCCTATCATATGTAATTAATTCAATGATATCCCATGATAGATAATGATTCTAGATTGCGATGGTGATTACGTCATATTTAAGATGGGGTCATATTATTTCCATATTACTGAATTTAAAAAAAAAATTATATTAAAATTGTTTAATTATAACAATCATATAATCTACCGACAATTTTTTGGATAGATGTTTCTGGAGAAATAGATATTAAATGGAAAAAGAGTAAATATCCCATTGGAATTTTCAGTAAATGTCAACAAAAGATAAAATGTTTCCAACTTAAAATGTACTTATTTTACTACAGAAATTAATCATATAATAACAGACAATGTAATTCATTTCACTGAAAAAATAAAGATTTTTTTACATTGTCTTGTATTGGATATTTACACATAGTATAATTTTAATGTAACAGAATTGTAATTGTTTATAAAAGTGTATTGAAACTTTATTTAATAAAACAAAATAAATATCTAATAATATGAAAATCTGCACATAAAATAAATTTGGTATTCATGCATTTTTGCATAAGAGTGCAACAGCTATTATTGCACAAAGATCTGAATATTTATAAAACTAGTTATAGTACAAACGTACCTCATTTGTAACGTGTGATATACAATTCCCAACTTATTCTATTTCTCCAAGGCCCCTATACTGGAAAAGTTAATCTTCCCTCATTATTTGCGTTAAATAAAACTGTTTGGTCGCAGATTTTGTTTAATATCTGCACAGTGCACATCTATCTGAAACCTTTAAAAATTGGCTAGTCGACATTAATCTGGGTTATATGAAACCAAGGAAGCATCTTATGAGTATGTTTTGACTTCGGGCTTATCCATTATTAGATATAAGTCACTATTTGGTGACAGAATATTTTTATGGAAAGTGATTGACCAGAAAGTAAACAAAAACCAGATATTCTTGATCATTAAAATCTACATGGGCTAGGGTTTTTAAAAATCCTTATTCTGGATAACTTGTTGCAAGGTTACTGGTATTTACTGTTTGATGTTTTTTACTGCCTTTGGAAAAGCATGCTTTTACCATCTAGTGGAAAAACCTTTTTTCATTTCCTTTCACATCTATGAAAATTTACATCCAAGCTTATGTTTTTTAATATAAATTAAATTTACAATTTTTTCAACATTTAAATGCACTATTAAATTTCTAAATTCTTAAAATTATTCATAGAGCATGATAAAAATAAGTATATCCATCTTAATGGACTATTTTTTCCATATAAATTGTCAGATATTTTTGTAATGTTTAACCCCTTCGGCCCTGCTAATAGGACATATCTTTTATTGAGTATTATTTTGTCTTAAACATTATTTTTATTAATTCCAGCACCTAATAGTGATGGTATGAATCTCTACATTTCCTATTATGACTTCACTTATGTTTAGCATTTAGTAATAATAATAATAATAATAATTTTCATAATTATTAGCAAGCTGTTGCCATTTCTTTTATTCATACGTTTCACTCTTTAAATTAAAATTTGGGAATCCTTTTCCGAATTGGTAATTTGTGATAAAAGATAAAAAATATTACTAAATTTTTATGCTTGTTTAATTTAGTTGTAATACGACATTTTCCAAACGTCTTCAAAAATTCTTCCTTAAAATATTGTTATATGAAAAACATGCAAAATAACTACATTCGTGAGGTTTTGGTAAAGAACGCATTCGTTAACTTTCATTAAACCCTAACTTCTGCGATTCCGATAGCTATTTGTAATTTTGTTAGCATAACAGTAATTTTTTCCCAAAATTGAAAAAAAAATCAGGGCCTAAGGGGTTAAATAATAAAGAAAACTATGTCATTCGGAAAGTTTTGCGTTTCTTTCTGAATGACAGTTTTCTTCATTGAAATCTGCAAAATGATGTGAACGCATACTTTAATAATAATCTCACACATTCACATTTTTTTTTATATATGAGCTTTTGTATAACAAATTGAAAATAAGAAATAATATTTTCAAAATATTCTCCACTACCACAAATTGTTAAGCTTATACATATTTTTTTTAACTGTATCTTGCCCAACTTTATGTTCTGAATGTATATAGTTTAAGATTTGTATTAAACCTAAAGATGTTAGAAGAAGAAAGGGAAAAAAGAGGGAAAGGAATGAGATTAGAGGGAATTCGTCAATTGCCAGTCAAATAAATAGTAAAGGGAAGGATACCTGAAATAACAACTGATGATGCTCCAGCTGGGATGAACTCATTTTTGCAATGGTGACTGTTTTTTGGAAGCTTTTTAGCATTTTTAGTGATGATAGACTGTTTTTTATGGAACTTTTACCATGTTTTGAGTGATGTGTAATTGTAAAATTGGTAATGTGAAGAATAAAGTATTTTGCTTAATATTAAAAAAAAAAATATGATTAAATTAAATATACACATTTGATGTAATTAGTCTTTGTTTTGTTGTACATGTGTATATATTAAATAATGTATTTTTCACTTTGATTTGCTGAGTTTCTTTTCCCATATGAACGCTATTGTTTTTATGCATTTGTTTCACAATGTGGCCACTGGATTTTTTGTGTTTAGGAGCCACTGGCTCCTTTTAGATTTTGGGAATCTGCACTTATACCATCTGTCAGAAAAAAAATTGCTAAAAGTTCAGGTATGAAACGTACATTTGGCAAAATAGAAGATCAACATGATTGTGTTTCGTTTACTTCTACTTACTGTCCACTGTCCAAAAGAGATAGATGGTGCCAGTTATTAAAACATGTTTGTCAAAAACTGACAAAGTAAAAATAAAATAGATATCCCAACAACTTGTTCTTCTTCCAAAGACTAAAAAATCTGAGAATGTAACACTGTGTGTTTAAAATCTATCCAAAAAGCCTGCTGAGAATTAAAAAAAAAAAAAAAACCTGCAAAAGCTTTGAAGCCATCTATCTGTAATAACAATCTTTTTTCAAGTGAAAACTTACAAAGCCATAAATTTGAATATTTACTTTCTAGAATTGCCAAAATCTATTTTACTTTTTTTTTCATTTAGTGGCGGTAACTGATGCAAAACTAAAAATAGCTACTCATTTTTCAAAAATGACAGATATTTTACAAAATGAATCATTTTTTTGGAATTGCCAAGATTCATTTTATCATTTTTATATTTTTAGACTTTGACTTTAAAGCATAGTGTGAACTTTTATAAACTTGTTTCAATTTAAAAATTATTTAGTGCATTACCTTATTTTTTCACTTAATATAATTGCTAACATCTATAAATTGACAAGTTTCATCTTACTGGTAAGTTTTAAATTTTTTATTTAAAGAAAAAAACTTTTGCTTATTTAATAATTTTTTTTCACTATACCCCCAAAATATCTATACATTGTGATTACGGTGTTGTTGTAACTAATATGCTAGTTTTCTTTTAAAGAAGAAAATTCAAAAAGTTTAAGCTTCGATTATTACTATAATCATTGTTATAATTGCTTATTACTCTTTATTTAATGTTATTTTAAGTTTTCATAGATATATTTATTGTATATAATATTATACCTATTACTCGGACAATTTAGGTTTTGAATACCTGAATATTGTGTTATGTCTGAGTTATTTACAATTTGTCAGAGTGTTACCTTAAAATATTACTGTCCTGTGAAAAATTTTGACTTTCACCCATGATCTGATAACATAGGATTTTCATATGGTTGCCACCCTGCCTATTATTTAATATGTTGGTTACAAGCTGTATCACTTGTTTAAAAGAAATTATAATCATCAACTAGTCTTTCAATATTAATTTCACTTTTGTGGTTCTCACAAATGTTTAAAAAATACCTGTCTGTTTTTAATAAATGTGTATATGAATTATATTTAACTATTCCATCTCGTTTCTGTTGGCAACTGGAGTTTCACAGTAGCAGAAAGTTCTTTGGGTCAGGCTGCTGTTTGATGGGGGGGGGGGGGGGGCTTCTAAAATATTTTTGTAATGCAACAACATATTAAGTAATAGTTATCTTCTTGGGCCCATATATCTCAAACTAAGGTCCAGTTTTGTATGGGTTCATACCAAGGTAAGGGTAGTGTGTGTACACAAAGTTTCCCTAAAATCCCTGTTGGTGGGTACAAACTATAAAAAATTGGTTGAATTGACATGGAATGAGCCTACTAATTTTAATCTGTGTTAACTACATGGTACATAAGGTCCATTAGCTAATAGGGGAGGTTCCTGAAGGCAAGATGAAATGCTAGGACCAGACAAGCAGTATTCTACTCCAGTATTAAAGTTATTGAAAATTTTATTTATTTTTAAATAGAAGTCTTGTGTATCAGTAGTTTTTAAAAACAATCAGCAAGGTCTTCAAAAAGTACGTGTTATGAAATATATGTATCTGTATATATTTATCAGTACAAAAGTTGTGACGCAGCACTTTCTTTTGGCTCTAAGAATTTCAAATATGGGTCTTAAAAGTAATGATATCAAATTTGAGTGACGCTATGTTAATCATCATTTTCTTTTTAGTTTTATTTATATTCACAGGTGCAATTATTATCTTAACATGAAAATAATATAAAATTTATTCGCTAAAGCTTTTTCATTCAGATCTCTCAGGAATTCAAAATATGGGTTTTAAAAGAAATTATATCAAAATTTGAGTGACACCTTGACGTGAATTTAATAGGATTGTTTTAAATTTAAATTTAAATTATTTTTCGTTTGTCTTCTAAAGTATATTTACACATACAAACAATACTTTTAATTTTTCAATACACTGTTAAATATATTACTTTCACTGAGCCTATATTATGTATTGAAATGTATTTATTTCAATAGACTGATTCATGTTTTGTGCCACGGTATCCAAAATCATAAGTAAAATTTATGTAAATGATTAATTTGCGTCATAGTATCCAAACAAAGGGAAATGTATTCAAGTGGATAATATGACGCAAAATAATCATTTACATAAATTTTACTTATGATTTTGGATAGCGTGGCACAGAAGATAAATCAATTTATTGAAATAAATACATTTCAATACAAAATATAGGCTCAGTGAAAGTAATATATTTAACAGTGTATTGAAAAATTAAAAGTATTGTTTGTATGTGTAAATATACTTTAGAAGACAAACGAAAAATAATTTAAATTTAAATTTAAAACAATCTTATTAAATTCACGTCAAGGTGTCACTCAAATTTTGATATAATTTCTTTTAAAACCCATATTTTGAATTCCTGAGAGATCTGAATGAAAAAGCTTTAGCGAATAAATTTTATATTATTTTCATGTTAAGATAATAATTGCACCTGTGAATATAAATAAAACTAAAAAGAAAATGATGATTTAAAAAAAATTAACATAGCATCACTCAAATTTGATATCATTACTTTTAAGACCCATATTTGAAATTCTTAGAGCCAAAAGAAAGTGCTGCGTCACAACTTTTAACCCGTTAAAGGTTTTTGTACTGATATCATTACTTTTAAGCGGTTATTGATGAAAATTTCTTTCAGTCGCAATTAAGCATTAGGGTATAAATTTATAAGAATAAAACTTAGTGGCTTCGCCCGCTAGTGGGCCTTCAATTTACATCAGGGCCTCGAATCTAACTGAATTCCCCATTTGTATGACAATCCCTTAATTTCCACATGGAATAGTATAAACCTATAACCGAACGAACCACCAACCCAGGTCCTGCTGCCACCGGCACCGTATACCGGTCGTGCTATGCATGCACCGGATAATACCTTAATTTGCACATCGAATAGTATAAAGCTCTAACCGCACGAATCTCCGGCTCGGGTTCCCGCTGCCTGCGGCACCGTATAGCTGCCGTGCTGAATAATAAGATTAAGTGGTCACAGACCTTTTAAACAATATATCACATGAGGGGTGTGTGCAAAATTTTAAAAAGTACCCCCCTTGTGGGAGGGGCAAAGTGGGGGGATGGATACTGGAGATGCATAATATGACTAAGTGGTCACAGACCTTTCCAACAATATATCACGAGGAGTGTCAGCAAAATTTAAAAAGTGCCCCCCTGGAGGGGGCAAAGTGTGGGTACGGACACAGGAGATGCATAATATGATTAAACAGTCACAGACCTTTCCAACAATATATCACATGAAGGGTGTGTGCAAAATTTTAAAAAGTACCCGCCTTGGGGGGGCAAAGTGGGGGGATGGACACCAGAGATGCATAATATGACAAAGCGGTCACAGACTTTTCCAACGATATATCACATGAAGGGTTGTGCAAAATTTCAAAAAGTACCCTCTTGGGGGGGCAAAGTGGGGGTGTGAACACAGGACATGCAGAATATGATTAAACAGTCTCAGACCTTTCCAACAATATATCACATGAAGGGTGTGTGCAAAATTTTAAAAAGTACCCGCCTTGGGGGGGGGCAAAGTGGGGGATGGACACCAGAGATGCATAATATGACTAAGCGGTCACAGACCTTTCCAACGATATATCACATGAGGGGTTGTGCAAAATTTCAAAAAGTACCCTCTTGGGGGGGGCAAAGTGGGGGTGTGAACACAGGAGATGCAGAATATGGTTAAACAGTCTCAGACCTTTCCAACAATATATCACATGAAGGGTGTGTGCAAAATTTTAAAAAGTACCCGCCTTGGGGGGGGGGGGCAAAGTGGGGGGATGGACACCAGAGATGCATAATATGACTAAGCGGTCACAGACCTTTCCAACGATATATCACATGAGGGGTTGTGCAAAATTTCAAAAAGTACCCTCTTGGGGGCGGCAAAGTGGGGGTGTGAACACAGGAGATGCAGAATATGATTAAACAGTCTCAGACCTTTCCAACAATATATCACATGAAGGGTGTGTGCAAAATTTTAAAAAGTACCCGCTTTGGTGGGGCAAAGTGGGGGGATGGACACCAGAGATGCATAATATGACTAAGCGGTCACAGACCTTTCCAACGATATATCACATGAGGGGTTGTGCAAAATATCAGAAAGTACCCCCTTGGGGGGGCAAAGTGGGGGTGTGGACACAGGAGATGCATAACATGACTAAGCAGTCACAGACCTTTCCAACGATATATCACATGAGGGGTTGTGCAAAATTTCAAAAAGTACCCTCTTGGGGGGGCAAAGTGGGGGTGTGAACACAGGAGATGCATAATATGATTAAACAGTCTCAGACCTTTCCAACAATATATCACATGAAGGGTGTGTGCAAAATTTTAAAAAGTACCCGCCTTGGGGGGGCAAAGTGGGGGGATGGACACAAGAGATGCATAATATGACTAAGCGGTCACAGACCTTTCCAACGATATATCACATGAGGGGTTGTGCAAAATATCAGAAAGTACCCCCTTGGGGGGGCAAAGTGGGGGTGTGGACACAGGAGATGCATAATATGATTAAACAGTCTCGGACATTTCCAACAGTATATCACATGAAGGGTTGTGCAAAATTTTAAAAAGTACCCGCCTTGGTGGGGCAAAGTGGGGGGATGGACACCAGAGATGCATAATATGACTAAGCGGTCACAGACCTTTCCAACAATATATCACATGAGGGGTTGTGCAAAATTTCAAAAAGTACCCTCTTGGGGGGGCAAAGTGGGGGTGTGAACACAGGAGATGCAGAATATGATTAAACAATTTCAGACCTTTCCAACAATATATCACATGAAGGGTGTGTGCAAAATTTTAAAAAGTACCCGCCTTGGGGGGGCAAAGTGGGGGGATGGACACCAGAGATGCATAATATGACTAAGCGGTCACAGACCTTTCCAACGATATATCACATGAGGGGTTGTGCAAAATATCAGAAAGTACCCCCTTGGGTGGGCAAAGTGGGGGTGTGGACACAGGAGATGCATAATATGATTAAACAGTCACAGACCTTTCCAACAATATATCACATGAAGGGTTGTGCAAAATTTCAAAAAGTACCCTCTTGGGGGGGCAAAGTGGGGGGATGGACACCAGAGATGCATAATATGACTAAGCAGTCACAGACCTTTCCAACGATATATCACATGAGGGGTTGTGCAAAATTTCAAAAAGTACCCTCTTGGGGGGGCAAAGTGGGGGTGTGAACACAGGAGATGCAGAATATGATTAAACAGTCTCAGACCTTTCCAACAATATATCACATGAAGGGTGTGTGCAAAATTTTAAAAAGTACCCGCCTTGGGGGGGCAAAGTGGGGGGATGGACACCAGAGATGCATAATATGACTAAGCGGTCACAGACCTTTCCAACGATATATCACATGAGGGGTTGTGCAAAATATCAGAAAGTACCCCCTTGGGGGGGGCAAAGTGGGGGTGTGGACACAGGAGATGCATAATATGATTAAACAGTCTCGGACATTTCCAACAATATATCACATGAAGGGTGTGTGCAAAATTTTAAAAAGTACCCGCCTTGGGGGGGGGTCAAATTGGGGCATGGACATTATCATTAATTTCGTCAATCGGGCATGAAAAAATCATGAATTTCGTTGATAGTGTATTTAAAAATCATGATTTCGTTGATCGGGTATGTAAAAATCTGTGAATTTCATCAATCGAGCACAGAAAAAACATGACTTTTGTCGATCGGGGGAGGGGGGATCATATATTTTGTCAATTGGGCACGTAAAAATCTTGAATTTTGTTTATCGATCGCATAAAAATCACGTATTTCAGCAAATAGATACATAAAAACGAAGAAATTCCTTGATCGGCACATGAAAATCATTAATTTCATCAAACGGATGCATAAAAATCAAGAAATTTATGAATCAGGCACATAAAAATCATCAATCGGTGCGTAAAAATTATGAATTTCATCGATTAGGTACGAAAAAATCATGAATTTTGTAGAACGGACGCATAAAAATTACCAATTCGTAGAGTAGTCGCATAGAAATCACGAATTCATCAAGTGGGTGGTTAAAAATCACAAGTTCATCAAGTAGGTGCATAAAATTCACAAATTTCATCAAACGTTTGCATAAAAATCAATAATTTCATCGATCAGGTTCAGAAAAATGAAATTTCGTCGATTGAACATGAAAAAAATCATGAATTTCGGTGATCAAGTGCATAAAAATCTTGAACTTCGTTGATCGGTGTGTAAAAATCATGAATTTTGTCGATCGGGTGTGTAAAAATGATGAGTTTCAATAATCAGGCACAGCAAAAACATGAATTTTGTGGATCAGGAAGGGGGAGATCATAAATTTTGTCAATCGGGAACGTAAAAATCTTGAATTTTGTTTATCGATCGCATAAAAATCACGTATTTCATCAAATAGATACATAAAAACCAAGAAATTCCTTGATCGGCACATGAAAATCATTAATTTCATCATACAGATGCATAAAAATCAAGAAATTTATGAAGCAGGCACATAAAAATCATCAATCGGTGCGTAAAAATTATGAATTTCATCGATTAGGCACGAAAAAATCATGAATTTTGTAGAACGGACGCATAAAAATTACCAATTCGTAGAGTAGTCGCATAGAAATCACGAATTCATCAAGTGGGTGGTTAAAAATCACAAGTTCATCAAGTAGGTGCATAAAATTCACAAATTTCATCAAACGTTTGCATAAAAATCAATAATTTCATCGATCAGGTTCAGAAAAATGAAATTTCATCGATCGAGCATGAAAAAAATCATGAATTTCGGCGATCAAGTGCATAAAAATCTTGAACTTCGTTGATCGGTGTGTAAAAATCATGAATTTTGTCGATCGGGTGTGTAAAAATGATGAGTTTCAATAATCAGGCACAGCAAAAACATGAATTTTGTGGATCAGGGAGGGGGAGATCATAAATTTTGTCGAACACACATGTAAAAATCATGAATTTTGTTTATCGCTGCATGAAAATCATGAATTTTGTCAAACAGGCACATAAAGATCAAGAAATTCATTGATCGGCATGTAAAAATCATTAATTTCATCCATCGGGCATATAAAAATGATGAATTTAGTCGATCAGGCATGTAAAAATCACAAATTTTGTCAACGGGGCACATAAAGATAAAAAAATTTGTTGAATGGCATGTAAAAATCAGAAATTTTGCTGAACGGGCACATAAAAATCACGAATTTCTTTAATCGGCGCATAAAAATCATAAATTTCGCCAATCTAGTGCAGTAAAATCATTAATTTCATCGATCTGGTGCAGAAAAATCACTATTTTCGTCGATCTGGCGAGGAAAATCATGAATTTTGTCAAACGAACATGGGAAAAAAGAAAATCAGAAAATCCTGCATTTGGTCGGTTTTCTCCATATTTTTCAAGTCAGTTTTTCAAGTTTTATTGCCGAGTGGTGATTGGCGAGTGCCTATTTTCACCTTTACCCAAAAACGAATAACATCGAATTAAAAGGAGAAAGTTATTAACTATTTACAGGAAAAAAACTTTAACGGCCATGTACTTAGCTGTACAAGGTCTTAACTCGAGCGTAAAAATGAGGAAACGTGTTTCCTTACGGATGCTCAACTACTGTATAAAGCGTCGACAAAAAGGGGTGACAATCCCATGCAAATGAACTACGAAAACTTCCAAAAATGAGTGTTGGAAAAACTTCTTCCAAATTTGCAATCGAATAGTGCCCTATATATGGCCAATGCTCAACATCACATGCCTGTTGAAAACCGCACTCCTGCAAAGAATTCTATAGACTGGCTGAAAAACAACAAAATATACTGTGGCGAACAAATACAAAAAGTAGAACTTTTCTCTCATAGAGAGTAATCGTCCAAAGAAAATCATCTATAAAATTGATAATAAAATTCTAGTTTAGAAGGTATTATTTTTTTTAATATTTTAAATGATAAAATTTTATCCGCCCTTCCAAATTATTTGAAAATACAAGCTGCAATTTATAATAGATAAAATACTCCCCCCCCCTCCCCCAGGTATTTTGTTTATTTATTTATTGTTTTTTATTTATTTTGAATTGATGGTTCTCCATTTCAAAATTTTCATTTTATTTGATACTTTGATGGTCTATAGCTGTTTGTGAAGCTTCATGCATGTTTTGCTGTTACTGTATATTAATTTTTCAAATTCATTTTTAATAAACTTATGCAAGTAAATAGTTTTAGAGCCCTATGTTGTTTTCAACATATTCAGACAATTTCAAACTTTGCACTCACCAACACTTAATTTATAAGATCTGACTATTAAAAATCATTGCGAAAAAATTAACAGCGGTTTTCTCTAAAAAAAAATTTTTCTTTCTTCTATATGTTTTCAAAATACACCTCTGTACAAGAAACCCTATGTAAAATATGGATATTTATGTAAGTTGTAATCAAAAAATTAAATGTATTAGCAGCAGTTGAAATTTAATAATTTTTCAGAATTTACTTTGAAGAACAAACACTTATTACAGTCAACAGTAAACAGTATTTTATACAAAAATTGGGAAATGTTTAAGATGATTAAATTTGTGAAGAGTTAATTTTTGGTAGGAAAAAGTTTTGTGAAGTGTCCTGTTTTAATATGAAAAGAAATGTGAAATAACCTGTTTTAAAATGGAAAAAAAAATGTGAAGGATACTGTTTTAAGATTTAAAAAAAAATTGTGAAGGATCCTTTAAAGGTGTTCTTAATTCTTCTTAAACAGAGCCCTGCAATATACTTACTAAAGTTGTATTTTTTCTGTGATTTAAGCACATATAAGGTATTTCATACCTCTAAATTAGTAATTTTAAATGATTTTTAAAGTCACAGGTAAATGATAGAAAAATTGAAAGATAAAATAGCTATTTGTTTACTTTTTAAACTCTGAATTTAAAGTAAATAAGAACTTATTTATTCATTGTATAGTAATATTTTAGAGCTAAAAAAATCTATGTGGGTTAAAATGATTATATTCTTAAGTTTCGCGAGCAAATAGCAATTTTTTTACTGTATTTTTTAACAATTTTTAATGTAACATTTGACATTGAAACAATATAGTGCTTGAAAACTATTTAACAAGCTTATTAAAAAATGAATGTGAAAAATTAATATAAAGTAAATGCAAAACATTCATGAAGATAGAAGTTTGTCACACAACTGTTTGTAAATGTAATGAGAAAAAAAAAATGATAACAATGTAATAATACTGGCAATATGAATGCAATAAGGTAATGCCAGGGGTCGATCCAGGAAAAATTTGGGGCCTATTTAGGGTCCCTTCACAAAAATCTATTTAATAAAATGGGCCCCTTCACAAAAATCAATTTGATAAAATGGGCCACTTCACAAAATTCTATTCCATAAAAACTTACTATTTATTATTTTGTGATGTTTTAAAATGTGTAATTTGTAAACAAACAAGTTTGCCAGAGAGGAAAACTTCCGCAAAAGGATTTAAAACAGGTTTTGTTTATAAATGCTTGGTTCGAATTTGATTAAATCGATTTCAACTTTCGTTACAAAATGTTATTTTTCACAAAAATATAATAAATTTCACAAAAACAACCTTTACTTTTCACAAAATGGGCCCCAAGAAAAAAAACCTGCATCGACCCCTGAATGCAATAAGAAAAAGAAAAAAAAAAACTATTTGTTTACTTTTCAAACTCTGGATTTAAAGTAATTAAGAACTTATTTATCCATTGTATAACATAAAACACTTAATTCAGAACTAACTTTCTGCATTTTCTTTTACAAAATAACATAAAAGTAATATTTTAAAGCCATAAAAACATGTAATTGGCAGTTGCTCTGACAAAGACAAACTAAGCACCTTACCAAAACGAAATTTTTAAAAAGAACCATCAAGTCATATAAAATAAAAAACAATGAATAAATAAACAAAATACCTAATAGTAAGTATAATATCTTTGATTTTCTGTGCCTATCTTTTCCCCAAATGCCTCTCGCTAATTTGTGCTTCGCACATTGATACGATAATAGTTGGTTGGTTGTCTTCGTTGCGAAAGAAACAAAGAAATGAAAAATATTTTATCATTAGAAAATGAAAGATTTATTATATTTAGCAGTAAAATTGAATACATGTAATTAAAAAATATTTCCTCATTTTGAAAAAGGAATCTAAATAATTTTTCGAATATATGCATGTTTAAAATCTGAAATTATTTCTTTGTAACAAAAAGAGAAAACATATAAACCCCAATTGAATTTAATACATATGTTTTACATGTTTAGAGTATATAATTCATTGTTTTTGCATTTAAAAAAATATAAATAATTAGCCCGGTCACAAGCTTTATTGATAACGGCAACCGTACATCAAATTTTAACTGTAATTCCCGGCGGAAGAAGGTAGTGAATACTCTATTGCATTTGTACAGCTTGGCTTAAGAAAATAGTCCCATTTTTTTAAATCGGATTATATAAAAAACTAGAGTTTTCCTATTTAAGCGGATAGGTGGATTCACTTCATATAAAACCGATTAGTATCATATATTAATTTTAAAAAAATCCTTCGGGCGGTTTTCGAGATACGCTGTCTTACACCATGACACCATTACATGCAGAGCGAAAAACTTCCCATTTTACTTAAAAATGGATTTCCAGATCTTAAAATCTACTGCATGTAGAAATCTATAAATTTCAGGATAGAGTTAGACCGGAGATATAAGACAGCTGTCAAAAAATCAAAACGATGTACCTCATATTTGCTGAGATATTAAATGTCGGCTTTTCGCTTTTCCTTTGAACTCAAACTAGCTGTATATATGGAGTGACGGAAATCTTCGGTATTAAGCATTCGGTTTTCATTTTTTTGCTGCGTCACTCAAGAAACTACCGTCTCTCATGATATAAATTTTAATCATGTGTCCAACTAAGTGGGGCTGCATAAAATGATCTCGAGTGCTTCATGCGGTCTAGAGGCTGTGTAGTGAGCATCACTGGCCTAAACGGCCTTTCACATGAAAATAATCATCTTGAAATTTGCATTCATAATTGCTTTGATAAGTTAATATTTCTTTACAGATTTTCGAAATAGTGCATTTGTTGTCACTTTATTTTTTCTGTAAATATGCTTTTTAAGTGCTTATTTTTTAATTAAAAAATATGACGATTCTCTCTTTAATAATTAGAAAAGTGACTCAGAAGATTCTGGAAATGAAGAGCCATCTGATTTTTATGATTTAGTGCAGCAGCGACAAGAAAGACCACCTACCATCATTAGACAGGCTAAGCTCGACAAGCTCTCCGAGTGCATCACAGCTCTCATATCGCCTAAGCGAAAAGATACATTTCAAGTTGGCCTGATAGAGAATTTACCTAGTGAAGGTAAAATTTAAATTAATAACTGGACATTTCATATGTAAGTAATAATAATGTCATAATTTAAAATTATATACATGATGGATTACCAATTCATTCTAGACATTGTTTTATTTATAAACAACTTCTGACGAATTAACTATGAAAATATTTTTGTTTGTTTATTTACCTAAATTATAGACTTTTATCATGCTGATGACTTCTGTTTCTGAAGTAGTTTTTATTTTATTTTTGTACATAAGTGATCAATGTCTATAAAGTTGTTTGTAAATAAAACTTAATCTAGAATGAATTGGTAAGTCATTATCTATATATATAAAAGAAAGTCATTTCTGGCTAGATGATCAACGCACAGCCAAAACTACTGAACCTGCAAAGACGAAACTTGCAGGAAAAATACTTCATAGTATGTAGAAGCGCACTAAGACGGGATTTTCAAAAACTCCACCCCTAAGGGGGCTAAAAAGGGGAACAAACTTTAAAAAAATTCCTTAAAAATCGGGTATTATAGTTAAGTGACAAATGATAACATATTTTAATGTATTTTTGTATGCTGAATCGAATGGTATCAATTAAATACTCATAAGTCAAATAGTTCGTGAGATATTGCACATTTTTCTAATTTGGCGAAGACTTTGACGTCAAAATCTAACAATTCTAACAATACATGTGGGAATTTCTGAAAATACATCCGTTACTATAGCAATGGAAGAAATTAAATACTCATAAGTCAAATAGTTCGTGAGATATTGCTCATTTTTCTAATTTGGCGAAGTCTTTGACGTCAAAATCGAACAATTCTAACAATAGAAGTGAGAATTTCTGAAAATACATCCGTTACTATAGCAATGGAAGAAATTAAAATTAAATCATTTTGTTATTTAAATCTTTTGTTTATTTTTACAGATAGGAACATTAACTGTTTAATTGGGAATGGAATATTATTCTTACGGATATTTATGTAATTGTGTATTAGTATTAATTCTACAAACGCCACGATTTAAAATAAAACGTGATTGCTAAAATAAAGTTTCGAAGGTCTGTTTAGTATTATATATCTATTATATATTGCTTTTTTTTCAGTCTTCAGCCATGTTTCCCCTTTTCTTTGGGTAGTTAGTTATTCATACAATTTCGGGCTAATTTTCCGCGATCAGATACCTCGCCAATTGGCTTTTTAGCTACCATGTTAGGTAACTTCTCTATTATCCCGTCGACCACTTTTCATTAAAAAAAAACTATCGCCAAACTGTAACGCCAAATAAATGGGAGAGCGTTGCCATTGGAATATCATAATAAATAAATAAATAAAATATAATAATGTAAGGACACACTTGTTATTTTAATTAATGAAATCTATACTAATATTATAAAGTAGTAAAGATTGTTTTTTTTGTTTGTAGGCGGCAATCTCTGAAACTACTGAAGCGATTTCAAAAGTGATGGTGGCAAATTGATGGTGACAATCCTTGCTCCAACATACGTCGGTGCCACTACCCCTAGGGGGGGGGGGGCAGAAGCAAGAAACGTTCTAAAATTTCGATTTTTTTTATACTGAAGGAGCTAGAAACATGAAATTTGGCATGGTACTTACTTATAGGATGTAAATGCTCTCTAAGAGCAAATTCTAATAAAATTCGAAATTTAAAAGGGTGAGATGAGCGAAAAGCGTTCTAAAAACATTCTAAATTACAATTTCTATGGAATGTCTGGAACTACAGAACCATTTTCAAAAGTGATGGGGGCAAATTGATGGTGACAGTCCCTGATATATTTTACGTCGGTGCCACTACTCCCAGGGGGGGTGCAGGAGCGAAAAACGTTCTAAAATTTAGATTTTTTTTACACTGAAGGTGTTCGAAACATGAAATTTAGCATGGTAGTTACTTATAAGATGTAAATGCTCTCTAAGAAAAAATTCTAAAAAAAATCGAAATTTAAAAGAGTGAGATGAGCGAAACGCGTTCTAAAAACATTCTAAATTACAATTTGTATGGGATTTCTGGAATTACAGAACTGTTTTCAAAAGTGATGGTAGCAAAGTGATGGTTATAGTTCCTGCTGTAACATAGGCAATATTTCATGCCGGTGCCACTACCCCCAGGGCGGAGGGGTGCAAGAGCGAAAAACTTTCTAAAATTTCGATTTTTTATACTGAAGGTGTTAGAAACTTGAAATTTGGCATGGTAGTTACTTATAAGATGTAAATGCTCTCTAAGAACAAATTCTAAAAAAATTCGGAATTTAAAAGGGTGAGATGTGCGAAACGCGTTCTAAAAACATTCTAAATTACAATTTGTATGGGATTTCTGGAATTACAGAACTGTTTTCAAAAGTGATGGTGGCAAATTGATGGTTACAGTTCCTGCTGTAACATAGGCTATATTTCATGCAGTGCCACTAATCCCAGGGTGGTGCCGGAGCAAAAAACGTTCTAAAATATAGATTTTTTTTACACTGAAGTTGTTAGAAACATGAAATTTGGCACGGTAGTTACTTATAAGATGTAAATGCTCTCTAAGAACAAATTCTAAAAAAATTCGAAATTTAAAACAGTGAGATAAGCGAAAAGCGTTCTAAAAACATTCTAAATTACAATTTCTATGGAATCTCTGGAATTACCGAACCCTTTTCAAAAGTGATGGTGGCAAATTTTTGATGACACTCTCTGCTCCAACATAGGCTATATTTTATGCCGGTGCCACTAATCTCAGGGGGGGTGCAGGAGCGCAAAACGTTCAAAAATTGCAATCTTTTTTATACTGAGGGAGCTAGAAATTTGAAATTTGGCATTGTAGTTACTTATAAGATGTAATGCTCTCTAAGGACAAGTTAAAAAAAATATTTGAAATTTACAAGGGTGAAATGAGCGAAAAGCGTTCTAAAATCATTCTAAATTACAATTTCTATGAAATCTCTGGAACCACAGAACCGATTTCAAAAGTAATGGTGGCAAATTGATGGTGACAATCCCTACTCCAACATAGGCTATATTTTATGTCTATAGGCTATATTTTATCACTAACCCCAATGGGGTGCAGGAGTGAAAAATGTTTGAAAATTGCGCCTTTTTTTTATACTGAAGGAGCTAGAAATTTGAAATTTGGCATTGTAGTGACTTATAAGATGTAAGTGCTCTCTAAGAATAAATTTAAAAAAATCGAAATTTAAAAGGGTGAAATGAGCGAAAAGCATTTTAAAATCATTCTAAATTACAATTTCTATGGAATCTCTGGAGCTACAGAACCGATTTCAAAAGTGATGGTGACAATCCCTGCTCCAACATTCCTCTTTAATATAAAGCTATGCGTTGCTGACAACTGGGTTTTTCGCTAATCTTTGCCACAGATCAATCTCGGAAAATGAAACATTTGAAGTTACTGAAAAAAATAATAGCTGGAAAAGTATTTGTCGGAAAATTGTTAGACAAACTGCGTTTGAAAGATAAAAAATTGTATATTTCTTGATATAAATTTCAAATCTAATGATTATGCCATTTTTCAAATATTGAATTTTAAAAATTACCAAATTTCACAATGGTGTACCGTAGTGAAACCTTCACGCGTAAAAAGATAATGATAAGGGCGACGTGTCCTGACGTGTGTATTGGCTATAGAACGAGTCACAAATTATAGTAGCCTTATTATTCTGTTAATATATAAAAGTGAATTATGAAATGTCAATATTTTGTTTGATTAAAGGTGCGTTAAGAGAAACTGACCAGCGTAGCGGGCGTAGCTTGCTAGTGTATTTATATAATAACTAGATATTTGGACAAATCCTTGTTAATTTTCATATTGATCCTGATCCTACTGACATATCTTCATAGTAACAATCTATTTTATATACCATAGTAAGAATCATTTTTTTTTCATACATTTTGAAAATAAGTTATGTAATAAAAATGTACATAAGTCATTCTTCTCTAGTTTGTTTAAATAGTGTTTCTATAAATGGTATCTAAATTTTAGATAAAATAGCATCTAAATAGTATTCAGTATATTGTTTTAAGTTCTAAAAACCAGTTTGAGTTTGCTTATTGAAATTTTATTCTAAAAATAATAATAATAATAATAATAATAAAAACATACATTTTAATCATAAAATTTTAGCTATTCACTTAAAAATTGCCTTTTTCAGATTTTGTTTAAAAAATGGGCTTTAGGAGTCATCTTCATAATAAAATTGCACCAAGCTCTAAATTTTTCAAGTAAACATCTAATTTTGACTTTTTTTTTTTTTTTTTGGCAAATTTTACTTTAGGATACCAAACAGGAAGTCATTCATTCAAGTAGTTTAGGAATTATGAAGGTTTAAAGTTTGGAATCTGTAATGTTAAATTCATTTGTAATCACTGCAAAACCGATTGCAGTGTGAACAGTTTTTTAAACAAAACTTAAAACTAAATCATTTAGTTATTCCAGAAATACAGTGTGTTAAATAATAAATTATATGACTAACTGTTTAGGTAGGGAATTGTATATCATTGAAAATAAACAATTAAGTTTTAAAACTATGCATTGCGGAATATAGTATAAAGTTTGTGTAACTTTAGATATTATTAAATACAAAGGCAAATTCATAAAAATTCAGTGCAGCTCAAAGATTTTTTTTTTTTTTAAAGCTAATGTCTGGAAATAAATCTAAAAAATAAATTAAATAATTGCAACAAAAATCCAACCATTGATCGATTGTTGTTCTATAACTTCAAAAATAGTTTTTATTTTTAAATAATTCAATAATTCACATAAAAAAGATGCATAATTATATACTTATTATTGAAAATATATACAGTATATAATATTTTGGTTAATTGGTATACATCTGTTCAGCATGATATGTCTTGATAAAGCAGTTGCCTCAATTATTAAAAGTAAAATTAATGATTTTTTTTCCATTTTGTTTTTAACATTGTCTTGTCCCAGCTGTGATGCCCGTATAGTGCATCATTTAAGCAAAAAACGGGAGAAGGAATGCACAAAACATTTTTTATTGGTCCTTCAGGATGCATAATTTTTCCGTAAAAGAGTTGTACTAAATATATTGAATTTGTCTTATTTCTAACTTCCCAATTTTTGGGAAGTGTCTGGTTCCAAGAGATCCAGAATTTCAGAAGCCTAGTGGCATCATTACCCAATTAATTGGTGTCCTAACTAACTAGAATCTTCTGTAATTATTTTCTTAACACTTTTACGATATAATTTGGTAATGCAGCTAATTATGACGGTTCATTTAAAAATTGTGCATTAAATTAAAATTTTTGCTTGTGTAATTTTATTTAATATCTGTCTTTTTCAGTGCTTACTGTCATATTTTCGTTTCTTGATGATTTCTCATTATGGAATTGTTCACAAGTGAGTAAACGCTGGTGCTGCTTAATTGAAGCAAATAACACTGATGAGAAATGGAGACAATATACAAGAAGACGTTGGCAGTTATTTCAACCCACATACATTGTCCCTAATTGGAGAGTGATGTATACAAAGTTGTAAGTTTAATTATTATGCAGCTTTGTTATACGAGGGTTGCTATTTATATTTCTGGCCTTGGCAACAAGAAGTGTTACTAGGCGGCGACCGCAGACGATTTCAATTGAAAATTTGATATTTTTAACCATAAATTCTTCAGAACGATTTGCCATTTTAGCTTGATTTATGTTATTTATAGTAAATTGAAAAATTCATCTTGTGCCAAAAATGGTGTTGACTCGTGAACATTTTCGTGCAATTATTTTTCATAACTTTCGACGTGGATTGTCAAGACAAGTGCTTCCATGAACTTAATTCTTTATACCGCGATAAAGCACCATCCTACAGTGTTGTGGTTTCTTACAACCACTGCCATTTTCTTTATTTAATTCAATTTAAGAAATATTTTATTAGTCCTTATTCATTTAATTTTAAAATTCACATTCAAAATTATTTTAATTCCTTCCTTTTAATCTTCCCCTGTAAGGTTTTCTTTCTTGCATAACAACAATATATATTATTTGGAATATTAACAAGATTCCACTGTATATAAAAAAAAGGGGGAACTTATTGTCAAAACACCACATACAGCACTGTAAAAAACTGGTATAACGAATTCAATTATAGTCGATGTTCGTTCCAGGATGCATTCCGTGAAGGTCGTCTAAAATCGGTTGTGTCAGAAAATATCGATGCTGTGCGTGAACTGATAAAGCAAGATTGTCATGTGACATACCGTGAGATTGAGAGATCTTTGGTCATTAGTATGACAAACATCAATAAGATATTACATGAACATTTGGGAGTAAAAAAAAAATTTGTTCGTGTTGGATCCCGCATAATCGGACAAACGCTCAAAAGAAGGCTCGTGTCGATTGGTGCAAGGAAATGTTGAAAAAATATGTTCAAGGTTCATCAAAGGATGTGTATAACATCTACACAGGTGACAAATCATGGATCTATGCATATGAGCTGGAAACAAAACAGCAATCGACTCTATGGGTCTTTCCAGATGAGCCAAATCCAACAAAAGTTGTTCGAGGAAGAAGCACATCGAACCAAATTGTTGCCTGTTTCTTCGGCATTACCGATCACATGGCGACAGTGGCATTAGAGCAATGCAGGACAGTCAATTCTGAATGGTACATGACCATTTGTTTGCCAGAAGTCTTTGGAGAAATTCGAAAAAAGCAGAAGAACAGGCGAATAATTCTTCTTCATGACAATGCGAGCTCTCACGCATTGGCTTAAACAAAGGAATTTATGAAAGGCCAAAACATCGAATTCATGGGTCATCTGCCATGATTTGGCACCCAATGACTATTTTTAATTCCCACACATCATAAATAAATTACGTGGACAATGATTTTTGACACCCGTAGAAGCGGTTGATGCATTCAAAACACATGTTTTGGAGTTACCGCCATCGGAGTGGAAACAGTGCTTCGAAAATTGGTTCAAATGCATGCAAAACTGTATTGATATTCATGGAAAATACTTTGAAAAACAATAAATCCAATGTCTATCATAAATATTTATTTTTTCATTACTAGGCCAGAAATATAAATAGCAACCCTCGTATGTTTGATATCCCATGCATAATTGTATCATGAAAATGCAAGATGCAATATAGATAATTTTCTGTGTTTTAAAATTATCTGTGTTTCATCCAGTGTTATCAAAAAAATTTTTAGCAGTGCTATAAATATAATAATATGTAAATGATTTTTAAGTATGTGAATGTTGTTTCTATATCATAATACAATAAATTTGGCATGCTTAATTTAAAATTTATTTCTGTCTCTAGAGCTCAAAGTGCACCTTGTATGCTGTGTTTACATCAAATGTTTGATCAGGTAGGTTATAATAATTATTATTGTTTAAATTGTTGTTCAGGGTTCCCATTATATGTTTATAAATTCCACTTAAAATAATATTAAATTGACTTAAATTTTTAAAAATATTTAAAATTTTTTGTTACAGTGAAAACCCCCATTTTGTTTACTTTTTCTGTGAACCGTGTAGTTTTATATGTAAATTACCATATTTACTTGCATATTTTGCACACTTTTTATCCTAATCTCTTTAGTTCTAAAAGTAGGAATGCAAAAAATAAGCAAGTTTTTTTAATTTTTCACATAGGGCAACTTAAAAAGAGAAAAAGTTTTCTACAGAGTCATCGAAAAAGGTGTCTCTGATTTTAAATTAAAATAAATAAAGCCTTAATAAAGATAAACCATTTATTTTTACTCTGTTAGATTGGAAAAATCTGGGTTTTGTCTAAATTACTTAGAAAACTTCAATATGAGCTCCCTCTGTTGCTCGGCAAACATCTAGCGATAGTCAATCTCCTTCCACGTGCGCTCAACCATGTCAGGGGTTGCAATCGCTATTGCTGCATAAATTCTCTCTCTTAATTGTTGCAGATCCTGAATTTTTTCAGCATAAACAATGTTTTTGAGATGTTTTGACCATGATTGCTGTGAAACTGACTGAACAATGAAATAGTATCATGTCACGAAGTGGCGTCGGCACATGCGAGCAGTTACGTCAATGTCAATGCAATCACCACTACCAAAACTCCTTCAGATGTTCTTCAATTTCACATTGATTTTGTACCGATTGATTGCATATTTCTTGTGCAATTTATTTTTTAAATCAGGAACATCTTTTTTGATGACCCTGTATAAGAATATAAAGTTTAATAAATGACTAATTAAGATTAAATAAAACGTATGACAGTTTTAAAAGTTTGTAGATAATTTTTGAACTGGGACAATATCATCTTTTTTTAGTTTTAGTTTTCTGGAGTATTCTACAATAAAATATGGAAAAAATCTTTTCATGTTTTGAATAATGAAAATACCTTATCTTCTATGAGATGTGTTTTCCAGATTCGCAGTCACAAAATTAACTTACTTTTTTAAAAGGATATTACTCTTTATGATATCAAATGTTTTATTCACTCTGAATTCTCCTTTATTTGCCTTTTTACTGTTTTACTTCACTTGCCTTTTTACTGTTGTCACTCTACCATGAATAAAACATTTTCAATATAAACAAATCCTGATAATTATATTTTGTTAAATCTTCTTGATGTTTCAATTATTCTAAAGATTTGCCAACTTTGAATTTTCAGCAACAGACAATACTCCTCTCTATATACCTTTCAAAACATTTCTCTCTTTTTTTTTTTTTTTTTTTGTTAAAGAAATAGGATGATTTATAGGGTTTTTTTCCTGTGCCTATTCAGCCATTGTTACTGATGTTGTAATAATTTCTTCCCATGTCCTACCTACCTTAATTATTTTACAAAGTTTCTAATATATTTAAGTCAGATAAAAATTTTGAATTTGCCTACTTTCCTGCATTTAATAATAGATGCAGATTTAATGGGGTACTAATTTGTTCCAACATAATTCCTGTTTATCCATTAGAACAAGATATTTTTATGTATTTATATATTTGTTATTTTATATGTAGCATCAAACATAACAAATACATAAAATATATCAACAAGTAAATATTGATCTTTACAAAATATGTTGTTTTTGCAATCTGTTGTATCTACAAGTAGGGCCCAGCTAATTCTATTTGGGACCTTAAGGCAAATGTAATATGTGAGCCCCATGACATTTTTCAACCTCAATTTATATTTAAAGAATAAAGGTACCTGAAAATGACTTAAACACTAAATGCTTTTGCAACTTTAAGTTCCTCTTAAAAGTAGAGGCTCAGGCTAGTTGCCCTATTTGGTCTTGCAGTAATTAGAAAATGCATTACAACTCCGAACTAATGGCACCCAAGGATGACATGGTGCACCATTATCCAAATAGAAAGACATTTACTGTTGCAGATATTTGCACATGGCTAAAGAAAAGTGCTGATTTGTGTTTAGCTTTGCCTATTTTTAGATTTTCACTGAAATGTTGTTTGGCAATTGACTATTAGATGTATACAGTGTTCACAAGTTTGCCTTCTAATTCAATGTATGATAGTAATTCTGGTGCAAAAGTAAATAAAAAGCGAGATAAAAATTTGGCAATAAGCGCTACTAGTATAAATAGTGAAGAATATTTTAGAGGAAGATCAAAATCAAAAATCATTTCAATATAATAGATGCCAAATTTTCAGTTAAAGTTATTATAAAAGGAGAAATTTCTCATGCAGAAATTACATGTATGTTCTTAAACTAATGTGTTGTTTTCTAATATCAATTTTCTGTTGTTTCATCTTATGATTAGTTTTTAGTGTAATGTTTATTAATTACAGTTTTTAATTTAAGCATTTAAGATGCATTAAATATAACTACCTTTCTTATTTGTGTTTTTATGCAAGTTTTTCCTTCTTTTTAGGAAATAAATTAAAGTAAAAGAAACAAACAAACAAAAAAAATTGGGGAGGGGGAACCCCCAAAAATCCGATTCTTGATTTTGATTAGTTGGCATTTTTGATGTTATCTATTTAATGGGCAATTTTTGATTTTCCTTCCCTATGACATTTATTTTAAGGCACAGCCAACAGCTGTTTACAGTTCATGGAGAACTATCCGGCTCCGGAATGAGTTAAAATCACTGCATTCTGATCCACCTGAAGGAATTGAGGCAGTACCCCTAGATGAAATGTGTTATCAGTGGCAGGCATCTATTACTGGCCCTAAAGACAGTCCTTATGAAGGAGGGACTTTTTACTTATATTTACAGATTCCTCCTGGGTAAGTTGTCATATTTCATTGAAATTTTTTTTTAACTTTTTTCAATACATTTAATTAATTTCTAATTAAATGTCTTTTGCTTTCATGAGTTTTGTATTTCTGCAGTGTATGATTTTGGGAATACCCAGAACAGTTTTCTTCTGTATTTAATAATAATAAAAAAAAAAAGCTAGTTTAGACTTTTTATTAGTACTAATTGCTGACATTTTATTTATGTTGTAATGTTACTTTATTATGAATTCGTATTTTTTTCCCAATTGATGTTGATAGTTTTTCAGAAAATTCATATGAATTTGAAGTATCATTCTTTTTAAATTAAATGTAATTTTTAGTTGACAATTGTAACTTTTTAGATAATGTAATAATGCCTTTCAATAAATGTATTTATTTGAACTAGCAGTGCTTTGTTGGAAAGTTTTCCAACAGACCTAGTATTGGGCACTTACTGCTTAATTTTTAAAGTGACAATCATTATAATGAATCGCAAAAGTATTCTTCTATAGCCAGTGCAGGGTTCGAGCAATCTATGAAAGTCCTTTAAAAATCCTTAAATTTTTCAAAGGTAATTTTTGGTCCTTGAAAATTCTTATTTTTATGCAAAATCATCAAAAAGTCCTTAATTTTACTCTCCTATTATTTCTTAATCAGGGGTGAAACTCTTCTGTGTTTCAGTGAATTTCTGATTTTTTTATTTTTTATTTATCCAAATTTCCCTTTCCTGAAATTTCGTTTCCACACTTTTGCTCTTTCCCTTCCACACTGTACCCAAAATTTAAAATCTTTAAAACTTTAAAGTAGGGGTGCACAACCTTTTTAAACGAAGGGCCACTTACAAAAATGACTGGGTTGTCGAGGGCCACCATCAGAAAATTTTTGTTTCGAGGAGGTGTGACCGGTGGGGGAAGGCGGGGATCAGATTAAAAAAACATAAATTTAGGAAGGGTAGATTTAGCCCCCTAGGTTCCTTCCTTCCAGTCAACGTATTCGGTTCTGTTGGCAATGATATATCAACAGTTTACGTTTGTATTTATGCAAGAGATATAGCTAAGTTTATTTTCAAAGAGTGAAAATACTGTTGTTGTTGTTTCTAATCCTACATGATATAGCCAATAGGCTAGACCAAGTCCATGAGCCCAAAAATTTGGAGGAAGTCCAAAACGATGAAAGGACATTCCAAAAGGTCACTTCTAGTCAAGTCCAAACAGGATAGAAGATGGTCAGGAGTGGATGGCGCAGTCTTGCACTTTCCACAAATGGGAAAAATCTTGGTACCATTGTCAAATTTCAGGCATCTCAAGTGTCCACTCAAAAATCTTGAAATAGCAGACTGCTGGTCACGCCTACCCCCAAGAGCAATAGGTCCTCCAGGCTTTTTGCCACAGTACCAGTTATGAACTGGAGGGGAACGCCAAGATGTGTCGAGAGAATATTTGGCTCTTGAACAGATCTGCAGAAAAGTCAAGATGGAAGTGTGCGGTGTCAAAGAGTACCCCCTCTTTAGCCAATGTATGGGCCATTTCATTTCCGCAATGCCAACATGTGAAGGAATCCATTGAAAGAATATGTCATGGTAGCTTGAAAGTGCTCTCAGTAGAGATAGAATAGATAATGAAGTTCTGTTGCCAACGTGAGGCCAATTTTGTAAGTAGTGTTGTATGGAACTGCAACTGTCAGTTAGAATCCAAATATCTTTATACTCCTTGACTTTATTTGAAGTAATAAATTTAGCTTTAAAGATTGCCAGTGCCGAAAAAAAATTCTGCTTTTATGAATGAAGGTGGAGAGGAGGAGAAACATATATTATTCTAAATTGTACTTCTTAACATATTCAGTCATAAAATGTGGATATCAAAGGGGTTCACAACCTTTATAATAGGAGGGGCAGTCACAAATATGACTGGATTGTTGAGAGCCAACATCCATAGGGTGGACAACATTTTGTTTCGGGCAAGGAGGGGGGGGGGGGGGGGTCGGCCTAAAAGTTCATAAAAATGCTAATTTTAAAAGGAAGAATAGCTCCCTATACTCAACCACCTCCTTAGTCAGCATAACCCAATTCAGTTGGAAAGGATGGAAAAAACTTTTTTTTCCACGCGCGATTGACAATTCATAGTTTTTTCCTAGTGATTGACGAAATTCACAATTATTACCCACACGTTCGGCGAAATTTGCGATTTTTATGCGCCCAATCGGCGAAATTTGCAATTTTTCGCACACGATTGGCGAAATTTGCAATTTTTACGCTCCCGATTGGCAAAATTCGCGATTTTTACATGCCTAATCGGCAAAATTTGCGATTTTTATGCGCCCGATCGGCAAAATTCGCAATTTTTATGCGCCCGATTGGCGAAATTCATGATTTTTACACGGCCGATCGGCGGAATTCATGATTTTTATGTGCCCGATCGGCGGAATTTGCGATTTTTACACACCTGATCGGCAAAATTTGAGATTTTTACACAGACGATCGGCGAAATTTACAATTTACACGCACCCGATCGGCAAAATTCTCGATTTATATGCCCCCGATCAGCAAAATTCGCGATTTTTACGGCCCGATCGGCAAAATTTGCGATTTTTACACATACGATCGACGAAATTTACTATTTATATGCACCTGATCGGCAAAATTCGCGATTTATACGCACCCTATCAGAGAAATTCATGATTTTTACGCACCCGATCGGCGGAATTCGCGATTTTTTCGTGCCTAATCGGCAAAATTTGCGATTTTTATGCGCCCAATCGGCAAAATTTGCGATTTTTACACAGACGATCGGTGAAATTTACAATTTACACGCACCCGATCGGCAAAATTTGCGATTTATATGCACCTGATCGACAAAATTCGCGATTTTTACGCATACGATCGACGAAATTTACGATTTATAGGCATCTGATCGGCAAATTTCTCGATTTATACGCACCCAATCGGCATAATTCACAATTTTTACGCAGGCGATCGGCAAAATTCACGATTTTTATGCAGGCGATCGGTGAAATTTACGATTTATACGCATCCGATCGGCAAAATTTACGATTTTTACACACCCGATGGGCGAAATTTGGCAAAATTTGCAATTTTTATGCACTCGATGGGCGAAATTTGGCAAAATTCGCGATTTCTACGCACCTGATCGGCGAAATTCGTGATTTTTTCGCGTCCGATCGGCGAAATTGATCCGCGGGCCACAGGTTGTGCACCCCTACTCTAAAGACTTTTCTTCTCCATTTGTTACTTTATTCTAACAATAAATGTTTATGTAAATCTTATTAAAATGTTATCTAAATCCCCCCCCCCCCCTCCCATAATTTTGCTTCCTCCTTTTGTTCTCTCCTCCTCTTCCCCCTCTCTCCACTCTGCCCAAAGTTTAAATATTTAAAACTCTTCAATATATTTTTTAATTCTGCTCTATTTGTTACTTTATTGTAACAATAAATAAGATATATACATTCCGTTAAAATTTTATCTAAATCCTCCCCCTCCCTATTTGTTACTTTATTGTAACAGTAAATATTGATCATATAAATTTTGTTAAAGTGCCATCTAATAAACTCACCCCCCCATTCACAACAAAAAATTGCTTCTCCCCCTTTGCTCTGCCAGCCTACCAAATTTAAAATCTGTAAAAGCCTTTGTTTTTTTAAACTTTTTCTGCTCTGTCTGTTACTTTATTGTGACAATAATAAATAATCAATCATACAATTTCCTCCACCCTCACCTGAAAGTAACATTTCCTTTTTGCCCCCCCCCCCCCCCATTTTACCAAGTACACAAAATTTAAAGTATTTGAAATTTTATTTTTATTTTACCTATTTGTAAATTTTAAGTAAGGTAACTAATTTAGTTTTATAATAAAATCTCTTTCTCCCTAAAAAAAAATCTGTTTCTTCCATTTACCTTCGCTTTGCACCAGCTCACAAAGATTAAAGTCTTTAAAAGTTTTATTTTTTTCTACTCTATTTATTACCTTATTGTTACAATAAATAATTGTAGGTAAATTTAACGTAATTTCCCCCACTTCTGCCAAAAGTTGGCATTCTTTTCTTCATTTTAGAGTTTCCCCCCCCCCCCTTTATAAATGTAAGTCTATTTAATATATTAAAGTAACATCAGTAATTTAATTTCTTTACACTTACGTTTCCTTTTTTCATAAATTCTTAAAGTTAAATCACGCTATGTTTACTCTTTTCACAGCTTCCGCCAACCGAATGGTTGGTTGGTTGTCGCATGGAACGTCGCCTAGACGAACGTCATTGCAATTGACGTTGATCGTAGCTCCATCTCCCTGCACGGAGAAAATTTTCACTAGCTAAGTAACAAGTGAGAGGTCTTCACAAACTGTGAAGTCTTTCATCTATACGCTGAACCAATCAGAGACCGGCTTTCGCGATCTTAAAGTTTCGCTATTTTTTCTTGGCAACATTTGTTCGCTCAGCTGGATAGTTTAAATACCCGCACGTTTTTCAAATGCTGTGTGCTTGTTTTGGTTTATACCGAAGTGTTAAAACATCATCTTACTACCTTGTAAGATGTAGTTGTGAAATTTAACTGTGTTTAAACCTTCATATCGGGATATGCTGACATCATTTAGTAGATGCACTCTTATTTCAAGCGACTGGAGATGAAAATATCTTTATAAATGGCTCTTTTGATGTTAAAAACCTACTTTGTCACTCGATATATATGGATAAAAAGGTATCGTTATTTCATGTCTCTATCGTCTCTGATTGGTTTTTCGAGTATGATTAAATATGCATGTTTTCATTTTGTTTTTACATATTACTGACAAATGGTCAGTCTACAGTTTGTTTGTGTGTGTAAAGTTTCATCATGTTTCGTGAAGCAATAAATGTTTTGTCGTTATAATAACTGTGTTATCACTGAAGCCCTCTTATACAGTAATGTTCTAGTCAACATATGCACCTTCAAGTTTCTAGTAAAGTTTCAGTAACTTTTCATGTGGGATGGGAAGCAACCTTTTTATGCAAGAATTTTCTGTATACTTATTTTCTCAAACATCTATCTAAAACAAGTTATATTTTTAATGAAAATTGGTAGTCATATTTATCTAATGTTACAACCCACCCAGGGGTGTCAATTTTTAAACCAGCGTACTGACGAAAGTCTACAACCCCGCATTGGCCCCTCTTCTTTTCTGAAATTTTTTTCAATGTTATTTAAAACCTGCTTCACCTACAAAAGGTGCAGGGTTCAGAGAAGCGGCGGCGCGTCCACAATAATTAACCATCAAAATCTTCTTCCCATTCAAAATTGCCACTTCCCCTCTACCAAAATTACATTTTTCCCCGTTGCCCCTCCTTTTTTTTTTTTTTTTTTTTTTTTTTTTTAACCTAGCACACAAAGTTTAAAGTCTTTAAAACTGTTTAATTTATGTTTTTCTGTCCTATTTATATATGTTTATTAATGATAAATAATTACTTAATAAACTTCTTACCTCTCACCCTCATAAAATTTCTGCTTCTCCCTGTTTGGCCACCCTCCCGTACCACACAAAATTTAGTCTTTAAAACTCTTTTTTTTTTTTCCTGCCCCAATTGTAAATCTTTTGTAATAATAAATAGCTATTTTCTTTCTTTATTGTAACAATAAATAATAGCTCATCTAAATTCCTCCTCACTCCTGAAATTTTTCACTTTTTCCTTTGCTCTCCCTTATACAAAGTACACGAAATTTTAAAAAAATGTTGAAGCTCTTTAATATTTAATTATTTTTCTGCCCTATTTGTAACGCTATAGTAATGATAAATAATCATGTAATAGAACCTCCCAACCCTAAAAAAAGACAAAAAAAATTGTTTTTATTTCCTTCTCCCAGATTACCCTCTTTGCAGTGACAATATAGTTAGATAATAATCTTAAATAGCCTTTCCAAAATTTTGGATTTGCCCCACTCCTTTCATTTTTCTCCTGCACACTAAGTAAGTTTACTATGCTGTATTTGATATTTTGAAATAACTATAAGTAATAGTCTTCTAAATTTCTACACTGCCACGTCACGATCCCCCCCCCCCCCCCCTCATTTGAATGTTTAAAAGCTGTATTTATAAAAATGAAACCCTGTATTAATAAATACATATTATAATTCAATAGTTTACAGGTCGTTAAGTTTTTTCGGTTTTCCTCCTTGAAAATTCTTAAAAGCCCTTGATTTTTATTTAAAGAAATGTGTACGAACCCTGCAATAGAGACTATACTTGTAGTTGAAATGACTAGCCTTATGTCAGGGTTCTAATCTAGGCAGTTCTTTCTTTCCAAAATTAGCCTAGTCCATGTCAGGGAATAGGAGAATAGAAGCATTCAAAAAATGGGATTTTTCATTATTATTATTGTTATAGACCAATGTATATTTATGTTTTGGATAAATGCTGCATGACAAGTAGAATATAAGTGAAAAATATAAGGGGTTGTTTTTAAATTCGTACAGTTCAAATAAAAAATAATTGCAGACCTGCCAACCTTTAAAAATGAGAAATAGTAGCACACCAAATTCAAATTTATCTGGAGGTTGGTTGGTTGGTGGCTGTATTCTATGCTGCAAATTTTAAGCGAACAAATACTAATCAATTGAACGCATGTGTATATGCATCAGTGGTGATTCTGAGTTAAAAAAAAAAAATTCTGAAATTCACAACAAATTTTCTGAAAGGTTACATCAAGGGGAGGAGGGGGAATCCACTCCCGGCACTAACTACATGTTATTTTACTGCACCCCTTTGACGATATATGTGTTTTTCCACGATCTTTTGATGAAATTTGTCGTTTATTCGCGATCCTTTGACGAAATATGCGTTTTTTCGCGATCTTTTGACGAAATACGCGTTTTTTTTTTTTTTTTTCGATCCTTTGACGAAATATGCAATTTATTTGCGATCCTTTGACGAAATTTGCCATTTTTTTTGCAATCTTTTGACAAAATTTGCCGTTTTTTCGCGATCTTTTGACGAAATATACGTTTTTTTTTTTTTTTTTTGCGATCCTTTGACGAAATATGCGATTTATTTGCGATCCTTTGACGAAATTTGCCGTTTTTTCACGATATTTTGACGAAATATGTGGTTTGTTTGCGATCCTTTGACGAAATTTGCCGTTTTTTCACGATACTTTGATGAAATATGTGGTTTTTTCGCAATCCTTTGACGAAATTGGAGGTTTTCCGTGATCTTTTGACGAAATTTACCATTTTTTCAAGATTTTTTTTTGCCGAAATTTGCCGTTTTTACGCGATCCTTTGACTAAATTTGCCTTTTTTTTTCATGATCTTTTGACGAAATTTATCGTTTTTTCATGATTTTTTGACGAAATATAGTGATGGGCCGATTCGAGATCTTTTAAGAATCGATACCTTAGTTTTCGAAAACTTTTCAGAATCAATTCTTTGTATTCAAATGTAGTAGCACTAAAAACTACTCCAGACTTCCTTCAAACTAATAAATGAGGACGACATTTCGCCTGTTTCACTCTTCGAATGTTTATTCTACGTAAAATCGTTTGCCTTTTTTTTATGATCACGTGTCAGATTCACATCAGTCTATTAGAAAAGTATGAGTAGCGCCTCTTTCAGCAAATGAAATGTTTAATTTTCGTACAAACGCAACTCTTTTGTTTATGGTAACGTTTTATAATTTACAGCTACAGAACAATTTCTTTTCTTTTTAATGTTTTTGAGTTTTGATATAAATATTACGATTGTTATTAGAGAAAAAAAAAACAAGAATTTTTTGTCTGGATGACTCTATCCCATTGAACCCTACACCACCCCCTCCCAGGGTAAGATAATTTTAGGTAGATTTCGTAAGAAATACTACCTATTACATTCTCCCCTAAGTTGGAGTTTTTGAAAATTTTTTGCAGATCTACGCCGATCATGACTCCCTGAACCCAAAATCACCCCCAGTTCAAAACTTTATCTATCTATCTATCTATCTATGTCACTTTTTTATGAACACGATAACTCCCATAATTCTGCACAAATTTCTTCCAAACTAATACATAAAATCTCGGTCAAGTTCGTTAATGGGCAAAATCAAACCAAGGAAGGGGGTGAGGGGGCTTTTCGTGAAAACAGAAAAAAACCCATAATTTCTTAATTATGATACGTATCGAAACCGTTTAAAGTTATTATTACTTCTAGGAAAAGGGCCGAAAATTTATGTATGACAAATTTTGATATCATTAAAAATGGCCCCAAGGGAGGAGGGGAGGAAGAGGGGGTTTTAGAAAAAAAAAAATTCATAACTTCGTCAATTCTGAAGATATCAAATCCGCTTAAATTTATTTTAAAACCTCTTAATATTATCTAAAACTTTTATATTGACAAGTTTTTTATAAGACCAACCCTTATAGCAAAAAAAAAAAAAAATTAAAACAAAAACAATCCCTGCCGGCTCCGCCTGCAAACAAGTTACGTTTTGAAGTGGGCGTTTCCAAATGCCGCATCATGACAAAAAGGTCATTTCTTCCGCAATTCCGACAAACAGGCGCCCCACGGTCTGCGTCTTCGAAATCTACCTGTGCCTGTAGGCTGAGCCATCAGGGATTTTTTAATTTTGTTTTCCTGTTAATGTTCATGTGTTTCAAACTTATCTTATAAAAAGGATTGAGGGTGGCAAAGCCCTTTGACGAAAAAAAAAACTGCTTCAATTTCTTTTTTAAAAACAAGTTGGTAAAAAAAAAAAAAAAAAAAAAAAAAAAAAACTTATTTAGTATTTCTTAATTGATAAATTCTTGTATTGCTTTATATGTTGATATGTTTAAAAATTGTTTTGCATGATAACTCTGACAAAAAAAATCTTAGTTTAGATTATTTCCTGTTTATATTGTACAATTTTAAAAGCAGACTAGACTGTGGGCCATTGCCACACGTGTTCCAAAATCTTCCCCGTCGCAAAATATAATTCTGCCGACGTCCATGTCTCTCAGTATTGCAAGTTATATCTTATTATTTTCTAAGATTTAGAAGGCGAAGAACCGTCCCTCCCCCTGCATACGCCCGTAAAATTAAGCAATTTGTCTTTAATTAGCGAAATCAAGAATTTTTTTCTTTTTTATGAATGTACAATTTTATTTTCCACTATGAGTAATTATTTTAATCGTAAAATTTAAAAAAAATGAATTAAAAAAATTATATTTACGTTTCTTAAATACAAATTCACAGAATGTTATTCATTATAATCGTTTTCTTAAATTAAAATCCATATGATTGATTTAACTAAAAATATATATGTATATTAGTTGAATTGATTGTACGCTTGAAAAAATAAACCTAAATATCAAAACTAAAAGAGCGCTGATCATCCTGTTAACCGCTGCAAAATTCCGGAGAAAAAAGTCTCAAACAGCGCCGAGTATTAGAATACTAGCATTCGCTGGCGCACCTTATGAAACCACAGAAACTCCTGATATGAGGACTGAATACTGAATACAGTCGAAAACTGCAGATTTCGTCACCGATACAGATGCCAGGTGACTTGTATTCGAATACACCTGTCTGAAACCGAGACCACTTGAGAACACAGACATTTTGTATTCGAATACTCCCATCACTAATTTGAATACAAACATTCACTGATGCAGTTTATGAAAACAGAAAACTCGAGCTATGAGAACTGAATACAGTCGAAAACCGCAGTTTTCGTTTTCGTCACAAATGCCAGGTGGCTTGTATTCGAGTACTTTTGTCCGAATCGAGATCACTCGAGAACTTGGCTGAATCGAGACCTCAGACATTTTGAATTCGAATACTCCCATCACTAACGAAATATGCGAGTTATTTGCGATCCTTTGATGAAATTTCCCGTTTTTTCACGATACTTTGACGAAATATGTGGTTTATTTGCGATCCTTTGACGAAATTTGCCGTTTTTTCACGATACTATGACGAAATATGTGGTTTTTTCGCGATCCTTTGATGAAATTTGAGGTTTTTCGTGATCTTTTGACGAAATTTACCATTTTTTCATGATTTTTTTTTTTGGCGAAATTTGCCGTTTTACGCGATCCTTTGACAAAATTTGCCGGTTTTTTTTCACGATCCTTTGACGAAATTTATCATTTTTTCATGATTTTTTGACGAAATATGTGGTTTTTTTGCGATCCTTTCTCGAATTCGCGTTTCTTTGCGCGATCCTGTGACGAAATTTGCATGATCATGTGACAAAATCCGCGTTTTTTCGAGCGATCCTGTGACGAAATTCGGGTTTTTTTTTTTTTTTTTCCCAAAAAAATCGTAGTTTTAGACAGATTTTCGTAGCATCGTAGTCTTTGCTTCAAAATCGTAGCAAATACGATTTTTTCGTAGCAGTTGGCAGCTCTGTAATTGTGTAGAAAAAATAAATAAAAGTATGACAAGGGAAAAAAAAAAAAAGTAATAAACTTTGATGCCACTTTAATGTTTTTTGTGTTGTTTAGAGGGCAGGGGGGTGGGGTGGCATACAGCACCTCTTAATTCTATGTATCTTATAATCATACGTAAGGTATATTTGTGAATGATACTTGACAAATGATAAATGCATTATATCTTATAAGTTTTAAGCCAAATCTCCTTTTTCAGTAACTCACAAAAAGAATTTGGTTGTCCTAAAAGAAAAAAATATATATATAAAGAATTTCCCATCGTATATGCTGCTATAAACACAAAACTATTCCTTAAAATAAACACATTCAACAATTTTTCTAGTAGTTAATTTTAATACACTGCATTTGTTTTATTCTTTCAGTTTTTAAATTGCCCTTTTCCTTTAATCAAGTTGCATTTATGTGTCTTCCATGATTTTTAATTAAATTTATAGACAAACAAGTTGCTGGCAGAAAACACAGCATGTTATTTTAATAGATTAAATATTTGTTGGTCTAAAAAATAAGATTTAATAAATTTGATTGTTACAATTGTTTTCAAAATTTAAAAGCAAACAAAATATTGGAGAATTTGCTATGAGAATTCCCATACAGGTTTTAGATTTTTCCATATTAAAGATTGAGTATAATCTTTAGATACCTATACATGCATGTCTCCACAGCACACAGAGCTATAGGATATATGTAGGCAGCAACTCCTATCAATGAAATTATTTAAAAAAATAATAATTTCCCTATCTTTAAATGTTATTTCAGTATTCAATCGTCTCAGTTTAAAATGCTATACATTAATTATTTATCTCTTAAATTTGTACTTCCTTTCCTTTTTACTACCTATTCCGGCGCTAGCATAGCACGACCGGTATACGGTGCCGAAAGCAGCGGGGACCCGGTTCGGAAGTTCGTTCGGTTAGAGGTTTATACTATTCAATGTGCAAATTAAGGGATTATCTGGTGCATGCATAGCACGACCGGTATACGGTGCCGAATGCAGCGGGGACCCGGTTCGGAGGTTCGTTCAGCTCGAGGTGGATGCGAGCCAGAGGGTCGTTCGTTTCGATGTTTTATAAAAAAGGGAGTTTTCAAAATATTCGAGGCACCGATGTAAATTAGGCGCCCGCTGGCGGGCGAAGCCAGCAAGTTATTTAATAAGGATGTGTCAGAATTATTTGTTAACAATAGTGTAATGATTCTCTTTTATGAAAATCCACAACTGTGTCATTGCCTTGCTAGTATTTAGCATACATGAAATGGCAAGAAATAGATTTTTTTTTCAAATCTTATCTGAAATATGATCTGTTAAAAGTACTGATTATACACATTTGCCCATAATTTGCTGAGTGATGATTTGGGAGATTTGTAAATGTGCTGATTGTAATGGGGATAAAAAAAAAAGTTTGTATTTAAAAAATTTCAATATGTTAGTACTCCATATCTTATATTTCAAAAGCAGTTTGATTCAAAATATGCATAGGCATAATGTTTGGGCTGTTAAAAGTAACATCTAAAAAGAAAGATAATGAAATATATGAATTATTCTTTGAGTTTAAAATACCCAACATTAATAAATTCATTTTTTGATAATTTCTATCTTTTTAACTAATCATTCAAAATTCATAATTTTCTATTTCTGCATTTTTTGGCTTCTTGAACTACAATATATAATAAAATTATGATGTTTGCTATTGAACTTTTAGAAGTTAGACAGGGACTGATGTTAAATTTTATAACAAAAGATCAAATCCAGTTTCTCAAATACATACAAAACATTTATTAATAATTTAAAATCATTCCTGCTGCTAGTTTTCTGAGTGTGTATATGAAATGAATATATCAGTAAAATTAGTATGCTGGATTATTATTATTTTTTTTTTAACACAATTATTTCAAATTGGTAAAGTAATCATACAAGTTGTAAATTTCCAACTGGACGAAAAATGTCCGGGCCAGGATTCGAACCTGGGATCGCTTGGCTGAAGCCGCTACGCTCTACCACTGAGCTATCCCGGTCGAATCTGGAGGGCATAATTCATCCAGTTAACCTTATTGATCAAAGCATCTGGTCTGATATTTTAATCAGCTCAACAGAAAAGATCGCAGGTAATGGAACTCCAGTAAACGCTGGATACGGAATACACTGGATTATTATTTTTTTTAACACAATTATTTCAAATTGGTAAAGTAATCATACAAGTTGTAAATTTCCAACTGGACGAAAAATGTCCGGGCCAGGATTCGAACCTGGGATCGCTTGGCTGAAGCCGCCACGCTCTACCACTGAGCTATCCCGGTCGAATCTGGAGGTCATAATTCATCCAGTTAACCTTATTGATCAAAGCATCTGGTCTGATATTTTAATCAGCTCAACAGAAAAGATCGCAGGTAATGGAACTCCAGTAAACGCTGGATACGGAATACACTGGATTATTTTTTTTTTTTAACACAATTATTTCAAATTGGTAAAGTAATCATACAAGTTGTAAATTTCCAACTGGACGAAAAATGTCCGGGCCAGGATTCGAACCTGGGATCGCTTGGCTGAAGCCGCCACGCTCTACCACTGAGCTATCCCGGTCGAATCTGGAGGTCATAATTCATCCAGTTAACCTTATTGATCAAAGCATCTGGTCTGATATTTTAATCAGCTCAACAGAAAAGATCGCAGGTAATGGAACTCCAGTAAACGCTGGATACGTGAATACACTGGATTATTTTTTTTTTTAACACAATTATTTCAAATTGGTAAAGTAATTATACAAGTTGTAAATTTCCAACTGGACGAAAAATGTCCGGGCCAGGATTCGAACCTGGGATCGCTTGGCTGAAGCCGCCACGCTCTACCACTGAGCTATCCCGGTCGAATCTGGAGGGCATAATTCATCCAGTTAACCTTATTGATCAAAGCATCTGGTCTGATATTTTAATCAGCTCAACAGAAAAGATCGCAGGTAATGGAACTCCAGTAAATGCTGGATACGTGAATACACTGGATTATTTTTTTTTTAACACAATTATTTCAAATTGGTAAAGTAATCATACAAGTTGTAAATTTCCAACTGGACGAAAAATGTCCGGGCCAGGATTCGAACCTGGGATCGCTTGGCTGAAGCCGCCACGCTCTACCACTGAGCTATCCCGGTCGAATCTGGAGGTCATAATTCATCCAGTTAACCTTATTGATCAAAGCATCTGGTCTGATATTTTAATCAGCTCAACAGAAAAGATCGCAGGTAATGGAACTCCAGTAAACGCTGGATACGTGAATACACTGGATTATTTTTTTTTTTAACACAATTATTTCAAATTGATAAAGTAATCATACAAGTTGTAAATTTCCAACTGGACGAAAAATGTCCGGGCCAGGATTCGAACCTGGGATCGCTTGGCTCCAGTGTATTCACATATCCAGCGTTTACTGGAGTTCCATTACCTGCGATCTTTTCTGTTGAGCTGATTAAAATATCAGACCAGATGCTTTGATCAATAAGGTTAACTGGATGAATTATGCCCTCCAGATTCGACCGGGATAGCTCAGTGGTAGAGCGTGGCGGCTTCAGCCAAGCGATCCCAGGTTCGAATCCTGGCCCGGACATTTTTCGTCCAGTTGGAAATTTACAACTTGTATGATTACTTTATCAATTTGAAATAATTGTGTTAAAAAAAAAATAATCCAGTGTATTCACGTATCCAGCGTTTACTGGAGTTCCATTACCTGCGATCTTTTCTGTTGAGCTGATTAAAATATCAGACCAGATGCTTTGATCAATAAGGTTAACTGGATGAATTATGCCCTCCAGATTCGACCGGGATAGCTCAGTGGTAGAGCGTGGCGGCTTCAGCCAAGCGATCCCAGGTTCGAATCCTGGCCCGGACATTTTTCGTCCAGTTGGAAATTTACAACTTGTAAAATTAATATGGTTTAATGATAGCTTATAAGTATGTTTACCGCTTTGGTAATTGTAAAATTCATTACTTATTTTCAAAATTATTGTTAACACTAGTAATAAATATGACATTAAGTTTTAAATTACTTTTCAGTTATCCTATGAAACCACCTATAGTTCGTTTCATCACGAAGATATTTCATCCCAATGTTAGTCGACATGGTGACATTGGCATTGATTCTATTCGGGATAACTGGAGCCTCATTTTGACTATTTCTAAAGTAAGAAAATATTTCTTTGCTATGATTGTCAGATTTAATTTATAAATGTTTCAACCTTCCTGTGCTGTTCCTTATTTCAGAAATGTCACTTTTTCACAGATTCTTGTTCTTTAAAATAAACCTTCAATTTCCATGTAATCGTTAAGAAAGAAAAGTGATGTGTATTGCGAATAAAGTCGTCATCAGCATAGTACAATTAATCAGTGGCACAGAAAAATTAGTGTCAAGAAGAGAATAATTTTGAATATCGCTCATTAAATTTTTAGCTCAGGGATTGTTCAGAGATATTCTTACAGGCAGACATAGGGCTATAAGCATGTAATTCTTCCAGCTGAATTCCACAAACTATTTATTTTTTACTGAATTGCACAAAATCAATTTGTTAATCGGTGATGAAAAAAATTGTGACTATCTTGAAACATTCATGGAAAATTCATCGAATTTTGTCAATTGCTCACGGAATAAATCCGCATGTTTTGTCAATCGCCCTTAAAATTAGTCTGCTAATTTTGTCAATTGCTCACAAAAGAAAACTGCGAATTTTGTCAGTTTCTTGCAAAAGAAAATGAAAATTTCACTAATTGTACTCAGAATAAAACAGCAAAATTCATCAATCAGCTATGAATATCGTCAATATATTGCAGAAAAAAAAAAAATTTGAGAATTTCGTCGCGCGAATGGCAGCATGAGAATGGCAGCATGAGAATGGTACCATGAGACGAACTTAGCATAATTGCCTTTTCTTTGCGCATTGAATGGTGAGCTAGAAACTTTCTTTTCACAGCTGTGAATGTGTAGTTAAGTGAAAATGTAAAACATTTTGATCACCAATGTACAAATGAGTCTTAACATCATAATGAAAATGATAGAGAATACAAGAAGTCTAATTTGACATTTATAACATGAGATAGATGAATTTGGGCTAAAACACAAAATTTGGTTTCAGAGTATGAAAAATTATTGCTAATTCCCAACCCTACTTGCACCCATGAAGTGGATATAAAAAATTCCCAACCCTGCAGTATATTGTACTAAAATTTATTTTGATAGATTTCTTTGCTATGTATTTCTAATTTAGCCTTTTTTTTTTTTCCAGATATTAATCAGCATACAGTCATTGCTTACAGACCCTTATTGCCATGTTTGCATGGAACCAGAAGTTGGTCGTTTGTATCAAGAAAACAGAGCTGCATTTGATGGTATTGCTAAATACTGGACTCTAAAATTTGCAATGTTTCATAAAAGGCCTGTGAACTGTGACAAACCTCAGTATCTTCTTCAAGAAAATGGCATAAGCATGGCTAATGGCTTGTGAAGAGGAAAGAGTGAATTTTATGAAAAATCATGGAAATTGTTGCTGTTCTGAAGAAAACATCTGTGTTGACCTTGTATTATAAAGTTTATCGTATATATCTTTAGGAATGCCGTAATTTATTGCAGATTCTAAAGAATGGGGCTGAGCAATCTAAAGAGTTGTATAAAATTAAAAAGTTTGTAAATAACAAAGTACCTTGGAAGATTTCCTCTGTGAAACAACTGGTTTATACTCATCTGTATTCACTAAACAATAACTTAAAATATGATGAATGATTAGAAATTTGTATTATAACAGTAAATTATGTAATTTAAAGATTAATTCTACAAGATTTTAAAACTGCTATGTGTTTACAGTGACTGTATCTAACCTTGTAAATGAGATATATTTTTTTTCTTGTCTTTCAAAGTTGTTGTAATATAACTTGGATATATACTGTATAATTTTTTTTTATAATTTTAATTTATTCTATGGCAGCAAATCTAGTTATTTGAAAAAGAAATAAATCCATTATGGTAAGAAATGTGTAACATTTTCTGTAAATATTTATAATCATATTTGATTGTTATCTGCAACTTAACTATTTTTTCTTAATTTTGAAAAATTAATTAGTAGGATTCAAATTTAATTTCATTGTCCCCTCCCCCCCCCCTTAAAAAAAAGAAAAGTTTATCCTCTTATTTATTATATTACTTTTGTAAACTGATTTTTCCCCCTTTTAATTGATTTTTTTTTTTTTCAGGAATAATTGATTTATTGTAAAATTTCAGTTTTAATACTTTTGATTAAAAGTTTTACTGTTTCATTTTTTAAAAAATGTAGTTTTATAATAAATATATGTATATGGATTTTAGTTTTAATCTATTTTGAGTACCTTGCTAAACTTCTGTCATGTGTCTTGGGGTGCTGCTGCATTATATTTGGGAATATTTAACTTTTGGCTGATCAGATTTATTTTTTGTTTGATCTGTGGCTGCTGTAGATAGAGATTTATCTTAATAACTGTTGTCATAACAATTGTTTTACTTTACTGATAATTTTAATAACTAATTAAATGTTTGGCAGATACAATAGCATTTCCTTTATGCAAAGTAACAATTTCAAGGGCTTCTGCTGTTACATAAATTACAATATCTAAGCACCTTAGTTTTCCAGTCTTCAGGTTAATTTTAGAAAAGTTTAACCAGCAGTATATTCTATAAAATATACTGCAAATCGAAATACATAATTGTACTTTGTTTTATATTTTATTTTCCTGTTAATTCAGAGGTATAGCTAATGCTTCATCCATCTGTTTTTAAGATGATTTAAATGTTACTTTTGTAAAAAGGTTATAATACTAACAGAAAATTTGCATACCTAACATATGTTGAAATTTTTTACTTAATAGTTGCATTTACTAGGCCTTAGTATCTATATATCTTCCTTGGAGTTAATTATTTTAGTTTAATTTAAAATTATTTATTCTTTGGGATATAGATTGTATTTCATACTTTCCAAATTTATATATATATGTAAGGAATTTTCCGGGGACGACTTGGGAGACTAATACTTTACAGAAACATACAAATAAGTTGCACTCGGGACCTCTGGACAGATCGAACTCGTTTATTGAAGCATTTCTTCGTACAGACATCTTCGCGCGTTCAGTCGGAGGTCCCGCGAGCCATTTACGTTAAATTTTGAGATCTACATGGCCGAGGGTTTGGCTGACCGCTCAAATGTGCCAAAAATCTGTCTTCCTCGCCCTTGAAGGCTGGTTTTAATTCGAATTTAGAATATTTTCCAGCAGAGGGAGAAAGAGTCAAATTGGGAGGATCATTTATTTTAATTGGTCAATTAGCTTTTGACTGATGTCTGGGGTCTTATGCCGACACCAAGGCTTGGCCGAGCCTGGGAGCCGCACCCAACAGACAGCTGCAAGAAATGCAAACTCATCACTTTTAAAACTTAAAGAGATGTCGAAATTGATAGATGAAAGTAATATTTGTGAGGCTGAGAAACAAAGATCACAGGGGCAGATTAGATTTAAGCATTAGATTTATAAGTTAGAAAAAATGTTTTGAGATTTTAAATTTAAATTTTGCATTTTGAAAAGGGTTTATTTATATCCTTTCACATCCCCCCCCTCCAAGATGAGATCCACCAGATTTGCCTGCAAAACTGGGGGAACTCTCCTGGAAGACTGAGAATGCCAAAGTGAATTAAAAAGAAGTGTTTAATTGAATAAGGTTTCAAAATAAGTTAATATTAAGGTTAAATTTACAACTAAGAGTGGTAAAAAGTGAGGGCTGAATTTTGCTGCTGGAAAAATATTAAAAGTTCACATTTTGACGCGTAAAAATTAAGGAAAAATGAAAGATTTTATGTTTTTATGCTAAAAATTTCTAAGTTTGGTGTATGGCTCTCGGGACAATCTGACCGAACTTTACATTAAAAACTTGAAAAATATAATAATTATACCACAAAACATACGAAATCTATGAAAACAATAATACAGTAATATTACCACAAAACTATATGAGAAAAAAAATACTAATAAGATAAAGATTAAAATAATAGCCATAAATTTGTTGTTTGTCTTTTGGCCATAATTGTATGGATTAAAAGTTTTTTTGCCATTTTTGTGCTATTTTTGTTCAAGTCCTTACAGCACAAAATTTCAAAATATTTTATAAAAAATATATAGTTCTGTGAAAATTATAACTTTATGGTAAAAAGTGCAAAAATTAAATATAAAAAATAGTTATGTAAAAATATATAAACATATGGTATCAATATAATAAAATAATAATAATAAACGTAAGAAATTGGTGTGAAAAATATATGTTCTTCATATGTAAAATATTCACATTAGACAAATACTTGAAAATGTTAAATTATGAAAAAGAAACTTGAAATTATTTATACTATACATTTTTTCAAAACGTGAAAATATTAAAATTGCAGTAATGTAAAATTGTTAAAATTAAAAGATTATGTAAATATTTAAAAATAATGGAATATACTGTAAAATGGACAAAACAGGTGTGGACATAACAAGTGTAAGATATAGCGTTTATTTACAGGGACTACTGGTTAGGTAAGTAGTTTTATTTGTATCCTAAACCTTTGGAAGTTTTAGCAGATCCTAAACCTCGGGGAGGTTTTAGCAAAAATTTAAAAAAAAAAAAGAAAATTGAGCATGATGTTTCTATTTTGGGTGAAGATGTAGATGCAATTTAATTGTAAGCAATGGAATTTACTGTTTTGCAGACTGAGGTGTATTTGTTTTCCCCAGTGGCATCAATAAATCCGAGGAGCAAAATAATAAATTACAACTACATCTCACTGTTAGCTCAAAGAAAAAATAAATAAATTCCTGCTCTAGACAAGTATAAATCACAGAACATTTTTCCTTTAAAATTGAGGCCAGAACGCTCCGAATTTTCCTTGCTAGTTTTTACGCAAATAGCAAAATCTTTTTTTATTTTTAAGGGTTTTACTACTGGCAAAGGAAAAACTAATTAATAAAACAAAAAAATAATAAACCTGGTATGAATAAAAAAGGACAGCGTTTCAGAAGTGCGTGGCAACCTGGTGACAATTCTGTTTACTAATGGATCTATTCTTACAAAGATGTCAGCAGTCGCCACATTTGCACATGTACATCTCTGAATCCTCTTTGATTGCACAGGGGTGTTTTTGGTTGGAGTTTAACCAACTCAAAAACTTAAAAAAAATTGTGGGCTTAAAGATTTAATGGAATGGAACCATGGTCATCTTTAAAAATTGAATGAGTGGATTTAGACACTATTGGACTTACCACGGTAAAAGTGGGTTCACCAAGGTCATGTCTAAACCGATTGGTTAATGAATTGAATTTATTTTGAATATTTAAAATGGTAAGGACGGGGCCTTCAAATTTTTCTTTAAAAACTGATTGGGGTTTAACCAACACAGGGAATGATGGGTCACGATATTTGAATTAAAAAGTGATATGGGTAATAAAAGGGTGATATGAGTAATAAAAAAGGAAATTGTAAAAATAATATAATATAAAATATAAAAATATTGAATAAATGCACTGGAAACACAACATAAATACTTACTTACAAGAAATATTTTTAAAAATACTGGCAATCTGATTGGTATCTCCAACAGTTCAATAAAAATATATTTTCATATAAAAAGAAACGAACTGTAATAATGAATAAGTACAATAGGTAATAATTAAACACACACAAAATCTAGAAATAATACTAAAAATATATTTACAACTTTAAAAAAAATTCACCTGGAAAAATTGGGTAAAAACTTGATGAAAAATACTTGGTGGATAAAAACACTGAACTATCACTGCGCAAATGTATCATTTCATAGCTCTATAGCTATTTTCTGTTCTGTTTCACTCTTATATGGAAAAAGTTGTAAAAATAAACAAAAATGTTGTATGTTTAAGTCTTCTTACTGGAAAGCGTTCATAAAAGTAACTAGTTCAACCCATTTATTTATAATACCATAAACATTAAATTCAACTGCATTTATTTTTTGGGTGATCGCACGTATGCTTCACCTAATGAAAAAGAAAAGAAACTACTGTTATCAAAACTTATCACAATTAATGTGCATAGCTGGTCATTCCCCAATTTCTTATAACTTTAATAACTTTGCACTTTACAAAAAAAATAAAAAATAAAAAATAAATAAAGCTAATAACATTTTTAAATAATAAATTTAAACTTGCTTAAAAATTATAAAATCCCTTTAACACATTTTAGAAAAATCTACTTTTAAACTTTTAAAAGTTACACATTGATAACAGCAATTTTTTTTTTTTTTTTTTTTTTTTTTTTTTTTCATTCTTGATATTCTCAGAAGTAACTTTTCAATATATTAATTCGTTAAGCAAATAAACAAATAAAATATTGTTTAATTTAACAAAATTGATTTTTAAAAACATCTTTTCATAAAAGAAATAACGTAAAAGAAATCTGTATTGTGGCTTAATTACTTTTAATACAAAACTTAATAAAACATTAAAAAATTTAAGCTTCAATTAAAAAATATCAGTTACTTTCAAACACTTAAATGAAGAAATTAAAAAGAATGTAATTAAACTTTTTTTCTACAAAACCATTAAGACGGAAATTTATATAGCAATAAAACTTACCTGTGGATTAAAATATCCAATTTGCTTTATTAACACACCCACACACACATACAAAATAAAATAAAATAAAATAAAATAAAATAAAACACAGGGCTTTTTCTGACCCAGATCATTATCGTTATTTGTTCACTAAAGGTAAATAAATAACATTTTCCGGTGGTCGGTTCAGTGCATCATGAATCACTTTAGTTTACCGTGCTCAACTGAAAGAAAATAAAAACTTAAAAAAATAAATGAACACTGAATGTTTTTTCCCTTTCTTACTCAGTTCTAACCACAAAAATTTAAAGTCGGGATCGCACAGATAACGAAGGACACAGATAAATATTTCAGTTCTGTATCAGAGTTTGCGCGATCTTGAAAATCAGCTGTCTCTTTGACCTACATATGTTGAGGTTATAAAAGAGTTTTTCGAAAGATTCAGTTTGATCTTCAGTGAGTCTAAAGTTAATAAATTGATGCGGTTTGCACATAGATAAGTTTCTTTTTGACGATAACAGAGTGAGGAAAAAAAAAAATTCTTGGTTGAGGACCGGAAATATAGCAAATAAATTTCAGCATAAAGGATGTTTATTTTCGGTTTTTCTCAGATGATCACGAAAATTATTTTAAGTTTATCTGGCGAGTAAGCACACTAAGTAAAATAATTTGATTTGGAGAAAAAAAAAAAAGTTCTTTTTTACCGGCCATCGGGGGGAAAAGTATTTTTCTTTTCTAGGTGACTATATTCCGTTTTTATACACAATAAAAGTTCATGATGGTAAAATGCACTTTCTTGAAAGACTAATCGAAGTCTCATTAATTGCTGGCAATCTTTTGAGATTGTTCGTGGGCCGATTGCACTGACACAACACAGATACTATTCGAAATTTTCATGGCACAAGTGGAATTTTTCATTTTTCAAGTTCTTTTATCGTGGAAAGGCTGGGATTTTCCCGAAGTAGGCGACCGTCATGCCGACTTTATAAAATGTAAGGAATTATCCGGGGACGACTTGGGAGACTAATAATTTGAGAGAAACAGAGAAATAAGTTGGACTCGGGACCTCTAGACACATCGAACTCGTTTATTGAAGCATTTCTTCGTACAGACATCTTCGCGCGTTCAGTCGGAGGTCCCGCGAGCCATTTACGTTAAATTTTGAGAACTACATGGCCGAGGGTTTGGCTGACCGCTCAAATGTGCCAAATATCCCGTCTTCTTCGACCTTGCATGGGGTTTTAATCAGAATTTAGGATATTTTCCAGCAGAGGGAGAAAGAGTCAAATTGGGAGGATCATTTATTTTAATTGGTCAATTAGCTTTTGACTGATGTCTGGGGTCTTATGCCGACACCAAGGCTTGGCCGAGCCTGGGAGCCGCACCCAACAGACAGCTGCAAGAAATGCAAACTCATCACTTTTAAAACTTAAAGAGATGTCGAAATTGATAGATGAAAGTAATATTTGTGAGGCTGAGAAACAAAGATCACAGGGGCAGATTAGATTTAAGCATTAGATTTATAAGTTAGAAAAAATGTTTTGAGATTTTAAATTTAAATTTTGCATTTTGAAAAGGGTTTATTTATATCCTTTCATATATATATATAATTTTTATTTTTTTATTTTACTTTCATGTAGTTTGTAGCAAATTAATTAAAATAGTTTTTCTAAATCCTGACAATGCATGCCTGATATCTGATTTTTTACATTCCTAATGTGTAGCAGAGGTCGTCAACCTTTTTCTTTAGTGCTCTCCCATATTTGTGCACTTTTTAACAGTATAACTCCCTTTAAGTTAATTTAGTATTCATAGAAATGATTACACAAAAAATAATTTATAATTTTATAACAATGCAAAATATATAAAGGTATGGAAAAGGAAAATGGATCCATTTGTTGTAATATAGTAATGTATGGTTTTTCTTTTAACATTTAACAAATAGTCACTGCCCATCTGAAATCCTTGAATGCCCACTAATGGACAGCATCAACCAGGTTGACAACCCACTGATATAGAGGAATAGATACTTATTGATTCAGAATATTAAGGGGGAAAAAGTCTTACTTTCTTAATGTTCAGTGAAACACCAGTAATCCAGATTAATGTGTTTTGAATATGCAGAAATCTGGATAATTGAAGCAGTCATCAAAGAAAGGTTATTTTGGAAAGTAAAAACTATCTAAAGTTGCTTTTGTTAATTAACAGGCAGACAAAGTATTCAATTTACATTAGATCTACCTTTTAATGAGATCTTTTTTGTTTACAAACAATTAAAAATATAGAAGGTACTTACTACTTACATTTAGATGTGTCCAGTAGTAAATTTTGTCATAAATATCATCATAGAATCATCCATATATAAACCTCAAAAATTCAAATGTATTATAAATTTTAAGGCTTGTTTAAATAAAAATTTCAAGAAAATTATACATTTGCAAACAATTACAGTAAAAACTCCATAATGGACACTCCCATTTTCTATCCCCAATGTGTTTATATTTGTATGTTTTAACCCCTGAATAGTGCATAAACTCTGTAATCATTAGGTGTATGCTATTCAGATGTTTTACTTTACATAAATTCTCATTTCAATAGTTAAATAAAATTCTTATGTATATATATATATATATATATATATATATTTATTTCATAATATTCATCAGGGTATTTGGCAATCCAGATAATTGGAGTTTTACTGTAGTTTTGAATTATAATAGAACAGACAAAACTGTCATCAAATTCAAAATACAACAAAACTTCCATAATGGACACTTCCAAATAGTAGACTTTCAATTTTCAAATCCTATATGTTTTTACCTCTGAAAGTGTGTGCTGTTTAGAGATTTTACTGTAATATCTTTAAAATTTTAATCTTTTAAAATGCTCCTGAAAATTTGTTAAAAGTGTAAAATATCAACATAGGTTTATCATTAGCATTTTGTGAATCCAAATAACGCAGCTAATAATAAAAAATTAGTTATATTTATAAATTGGTATCTTTTCTTATTAAAATATAAATATAAAAAGTAAAAGTAATGGTATTTTGCTCTTTGATTTTTAATTAAAAACTTATTCAATAAAAAGAATATTAGTTAAATTACATTTGGTTTTTAAAAGTATTTTTGACATTAGATGGTCTCCTTTATGTTTTATTGCAAAATAGAGTATATTTTGATTGGTTTCTGACATGCTGTCATAGATTTTGCTTGCATATAAACAACATTCCTGAACAAATTGCATTTATAGTAAGCAACTTTCCGTTACTAGTGATTTTTGCTTAATTTTATGGGATTTATATAAATATTTAGTAAAATATCTAATGTAGCATCAAATGTGTTCTGGAGAAATTTGTTCTTTTCTGGGTATTTTTTTTTCTACTTGTTGAAAGGGTTGTAATACCTTATATGTATCTGTGATGTATAATTCTTAGTTTTTTCATAGAATTCATAAAATTAGATAAGCATTTTGTATGTGGAAGAGCTGATTTTCCATTGTATTAGAAATTACAAGAAATGGGAGGATAATTTGAGAAAACTGAATTTTCCCAATTTACTATGAAGAAATTCTGATATTTGATCTGTGTCTAATGGTATGGGGGGTGGGGAGATAACAATGTTAAAGATTGCGTGGTACGCTTGTTGTTTTTTGTTTTTTTTATATAATTATTCTTTGCTTTAATTGAATGGCCATTTAAATCTCATGTTTATTTGGATTATTAGGATGACTACATGATAGGATTTATTGGCACACAATACAAAAAAGCTACAATTTTATATTTCCACAGTTTCAGTTCAAAATGTAAGTAACATTTCTATTTATCTTTCAAGGAGGAAAAGATCTGCTTCTCTTATTTTAAAATATCTGTGGTAAAATTCTATATATAATAAAATATGTCAATACTTATGAAAAATTTCAAATCTTAATATTCAATTTTCTTCTCAAATTTCAGTTTAATTGCAGATGGAATTTTGGATAGCAAGCTAAAAAAACTTAAGTTTCAATTTGACTACATAGAGTTGCATATCTACATTTATTTATTTATTAATAGGAATAATTGTTTTGGATGTGTATTTATGCATCTTGATAAAATGATCAATATTGATAAGCAAAAGATTGGAATGCTAATATTAGATATGTGTCAATTCCTGACTATCATCAATTTAATGTAGGACCAAAATGTTTAATATAATTATTAATAAACTCATTCTCATAAATTTATCATCAAGCATGATTACACGTGTTCACCCTTATTCATCATAGTGTTTAAGCAAGCATGAATAATTAGGGCAAAGTTCTTGTTTGTTTCCTTCTACTTTAATTCTAAAATTAAAATAGTGTTTAAGAAATGTTTTTTTTTAATTCTTAGTTTTAAGCATGTAATATAGTAAAATATAACTTAAAGATGTGCCTTTTAAAATATGATTTTATAAATAGCTTTTTTATGACATAATGTTGGTATTTGTAAAAAAATAATTTAAAAATTAACAAAGCTTGATTTTAAAGCATTTTGACATAAAGGCAGAATTTCATTCAATAGTTGAAAAACTTAAAAGTTTTATTTTTGTAGCATTTTTATTCATATTTTTCTGTCTATCAAATTGCTGTTCTAGACATGATTTTCATAAATTAATATAAAAAACAATTGTGCCTTCATACCTGAAAATATCGTATATACTTTGATTGTAATATGTGAATCCTTGAAATAATTTTAATTATAGTTAAAACCTTACTCATCTTTTAGAAACTAATTATAACACCTGTTAATCCTGAAACCTTTTTTACATAACAGTAAATTTTTAATACATAGCATAGTTTCAAAATGATAATTCCCTAAAATATTTCCCTCATTAGACTGTGCTAAACATTTTGATATGTATCTATGTAATGACTGTGCAATGTAATTTTGAGTTGAAAAAAATTATTTGATTGATTGAATTTGTTTTAACTGGAACCTCATTAAAAGTTGAAATACATTGGTGTTTGTTGATGTGTTATTAACTTCTAACTCAGGGGTTTCCAATTAGTGATTCAAAAATAATGTACTTTTTTATGCTGCTTGATTGAATACTATTTTTTATCTAATAAAACTATATACCATGTTTTCCAGTGTATAGCTTCTAAAAGTCAAAGAAAATTCAGGGGTCGACTTATACACCAGATATAAAATCAGACATCCGACAATTGCAGTTTATACCTATAATGATAGTTTACAAATTAAACTTTGATGTTTTCCTTATCAATTATGACACACAAAATTTATCATTTCCAATATATTTTTCACATAATTATTTTTTTTTTCTATAATTATTATAAAAAACATTTTTTAAATAATAATCAAAAAGTGACATAGAAAAAAAAGATATCTTCTAAGAGAAATTGTTATTTTCAAAAGTTTTAAGCAAAAATTATCAATACAAAGAAGGATTTAGCATTTTTACCAAATCATTTGTCTTGCAAATTATTCATCTGGAAAATCTAAATGTGATTCATTACTGTTCATTCACAAAGTTCCAGGAAATCTTCTACATTTACAGAATAGTCATACAGATACCAACCTCCAACACAGGGGTGATTCTGTTCCGAAAATTCTGAAAAATTAAGGCAGTCATTTCCGAAAATTCGGACATAAAATATATTGTGTTTTTCGACAAATGGTCGCCGGAAAAAAATCGATTTCGTCACTCATTCGAAGAGAAATCGGCAATTTCATCAAAGTATCGCGTGGAAAAACGCAAATTTCATTAAAAGATTGTGAAAAAACACTAATTTCATCCAGGGATTGCGTGAATTTCATCAAAGGTTCGCGAAAAAAAAACGAATATTTCGTCAAAGGATCGCAAAAAAATCTCATATTTCGTCGAAGGATCACAAAACAAAGGCAAATTTCGTCAAAGGATCGCAAAAAAACATATTTTGACAAAGGATCGTGAAAAAACCACATATTTTGTCAAAGGATCACAGAAAAACTGCAAATTTCGTCAAAAGATCTCAGAAAAACTGCAAATTTCATCAAAAGATCGGGAAAAAACACAAATATCGGCAAAGAGGTGCGGGAAAAAACACAGTTAGTGCCGGGAGTGGATTCCCCCTCCTCCTTCTACCCCCTTGTTGTAACCTTTTAGAAAATTTGTTGTGAATTTCAGAATTTTTTTTTTTTTATTCATTTTTAGAAAAATCATTGCAATATTTGCTTTTCTTTTGATGTTTTTTTACATGCGACTATTTCCTCAACATTTTTATTTTCTTTAAAAAAAAAAAAAAAAAAAAAAAAAAAATTTGTGAGGGGGGGGAATTAAGGGGTCAAATTATACACTGAATTCACCCAAAAAAAAAACATCACAGGGTATAATAAAAATAGTATTGCCTTACATACTGGAAAATATGGCAGGTTACGTAAAGTTAAGACTTCACCATTACTCTATGTGCACTGCAGCTTTTCTTCAGTGTTTCTTTATATTGCAATTAATTTTGTGTTAATTATTCATGATTTTCATTCTTAAAATTCTAAAAAATCTTTTATATTAAATAACTATTTCACACCTGAATTATGTATATAGTATGTACTTTGAGAAGAATAGAGGAGAAAGAATGCAAATAAAATAGTAAAATATTTATAACAATGAATTTGGATTTATTTCATCATTAGATAAATCTGAGTTGTGTTTCTATTTCAAGAAATCTTAGTTTTAATTTTGTCACTAAAAATGCAGCATATCAATAGAGGTATTAGAGGCTTTATATATCATTTTTTTGCTGCTACAATCTTGTTTATGATAATTCTCTTACTTAAAATTGAAATGGATGAAGTTAGCTTAAAAGTAGTGTTATTCAATACGCCTCTGAGTAATCAGGGTGTTTTTTGTTTTGTTTTTTCTTATTCACCAGAACCAAAAAATAAATTTTTGTCTATAATTAAAAGCTGTTGAAATAGTCTAACACATATGATTGCTTACTATATCTGCTGTAACAATTTAAACAAAAATTCAGGTAATGTATTTTGTATAAATAATTATAACTATGCTAACTGTTGCATAATAGCTGATGTTACAAATGACTGTACAAACGATTTCGTATTTGTATCATAAGTATTGTTGTAAATATGTTTTATTTGAAAATAAAGTAAAATAAAATTTCATTTTGCTATATTTATTTACTTGCTGATCTGCCCAGTCCCGTGATAATAAATTTTAAAAAACCCTCAAGTTTTCTATATCAAGTCGAATGACCCAAAACCCTGTTGGGATCAGGCCCATAGAACCCGAGATAGGAATGTGCCCCCTGGCGTTAAAAAGTGGAACTAAAATATGTATGGCTATCAATATCAAGTCAAAAGAGTCAAACCCCGTCATAATCAGGGTCCATAGAAGACGAGATACTTTAAAATTAAATTTTTAAAAATCTGAAATTATTATTCGAAAAGAGTGGTATATGCAACTGATAAGTTTACTTTAATGTTATAATGGGTGATTATTAAGTTAATTATACATCCCTTTCCCCGATAATGGGCAAAGCCTGCAAGTCTGTGTGATATTTAATAAAAAGTCATCCCCCATCCTTGCAAATATAACAAACCCGGCTCATTACCATTAAGTCGATAAAATCCTTTAAGATTAAGCAGTGTTTAATAACTAAGCCCACTCTCTAATAGATAAATTTTAATTACCCATAATGCTGTTCAAACCTCTTAGCTGAAATTCTTCCATTATGAATTAGCTTTTCATTTTTTTTTCCATTAAAATAAAATCAGGATTTTTTATAAAATAAAAACTTGATGGCCACATTTTTCGATTTTTAAGAAGTTTTAACCGGTTTATCATTTTGCCTCTATATACCAACTTTCAAAACCATATCTTATGTAGTTTTAAAAATTTGTATATAATTAAAATTTCCAACTTAACCTTATAATTGTTTTCTCCCATATCTTTCTCCCTTCAATGGATCAGAAACATGATGTCTGGATTTGAAATTGACATGTTGAAAGGAATTATTTTTCTGCAATCGAAAAATTTAAATTTTTAATCTTCGTTAATTGTGGGCGGATTTTAGATATTTGGATTTGATGTTAAAAAATACGAATAGATGTGTTAATTTCAAATCAATAAATGCAATATTTTAAACAAATGTATAGAGCCCGAAAAGAATCCAACCTGCTATTTCACAGATGCAAAAATGAAAATTTTGGGGTCTTGCTTGAAGACATTTCATTGGTTCGTTGCTAGCCTCGGCTCGAATCTAAGCAGAAATGTACTTCTTTCTTCCGATTAAAACTATTCTTTTTGCTAATTTATGATCGAATTTTTGTGATGTTTAATGAGTTTTTAATTAATATCTAGGGTAATTTCAAAAGTATTAAAATTCTGATTCTCAGATGCGCCAGGACAGGTTTTGGACTATCCTCTCGTAAATTTTCAGACTTCTATGTGCTCTAGATTTTCCTATCCATTGCGTGCACACACACAGAGAGAGCGAAACTTTCTTGTATTAGTATTAGTACAGATTATATGTTAATTTAGATGTAATGATTTTAATATTTAAGTTTGAAGATTTTTCTCACCATTTAAAAAAAAAAAAAAAAAAAAAAAAAAAAAAAAAAAAAAAAAAACTGAAATTTTGCAATTAAATGTGCAAATATTTTTCATATTCCTTCATAAGATATTTCTTAAAGCATAATTCTGTTAAAAACATTTTCTCTATCGCCAATTTAAGATGCTTTGGAGAAATGGAAAAATACAGGACAGCTGCTTACAGGAATATCAAAAATCAATCTGGTTTTGTTTAGTTCTTCCAAAATTTAGTTCTAAAACTATTTGTAAAAAACTATACATATTACAAATCACAAACATATCTGTCAGTAATGTCTAAGTACAGATTAACACTAGATGTGGCAACAAGTCCTATCACTTTCACTTTGATTGCATATACCTCTGCTTCTAAATATCATATAATTCCACTCATTTACTCAATCAGAACAAAAAATGTACTTTCAATTGAAATATAATTTGAAAACTAACTTATTTATTGACTTTTTAAGATTTTTTTAAAAATAGTTTTCCAGCATGTAATTTTTTTAAGCTATCAATGAATGAATAACCATAAACATTTGTTTGCTACAAAAATGCAAAGTAATATTTCCAATAGCATAAAAAAACTAGGCATTGGGGGCCACTGTAATACTTACCCATCATGGATATGCATAATGTAAAATATTAAAATAAAAAATGTGTAAACTACTTATAAAATGCATTGCAATTCGAATAAAATTGTGGCTTGATGACATCATAAACTTTGAAGGCTCGATTACTGAATTGCTTAAAAGAAACATCCTTAAACTCCAAAAACAATAATCCTATTAACTAAAAGTTTACTGCGTTGGCTTAAGCGTCTCATTTCCAATTAAAATATATCTTTGAATTGAAATTTGGATGAAATACAGGGTCGTGGAAAATAGGATTACAAATATCTCGGTAACTAATTATCCGATCGACTTCATGCTTTATGCAAAATTTGTTTTTTTATTGTCTTTTATATTCACTCCTTAAAATAAACAAATTCGAAAAATTTTCTATACCTTTCATCAGAACAAATATTTCTAGAATCCGAAAAAAATAGTTCTGGATAATCGAGGTTACTGAAATTCAATAGGCTTCTTCCCATTATTACATACTAAGTACATACCAAATTTCAAGTCTCTATCTCAATTTGTTCGGGAGATAGAGCGTTTAGACACACAGACGGACGGCAAAATTTTTTTTCTAAAAATATGTTTTTCGGAATCTCCAGTGTCTGAAACGTGTAAATCCATCAAAAAAAATTTTTCGATTTTCAAAACGATTACAAGTAACAGAGAAAAATCTTGCACCAAGCATAGATTATGAAACACTTTCCAACACTAACAGAATACTTTAACAAACCATCGCTGTTTAATAAGGTAAGTAAACATTTCAGAAAAACACAAAACCTTTTGAAAACCAGATTTCAGCAATTACCATCCACAGCCGAAAATTACTCCAATTTTTTTCTGCAGCCCTGTATATAATTTATATATTTGTATATACTCTATAGCAGCGTTTCTTAAACTTTGTGACCTCACGGACCCTTTTTTATGGGATATGTATTTCGGGGACCCCCAACAAAATTTTTCTTAATATAAGATAAGAAATTATTTTAATTAGTATACACCTTATTTGTATTTAATTAATGGTACTGGACAAATCAGTTGCATTAAGAAAAATAATTATAGTATACATTTTAAGACAGGTAAAATATATGTACTACTATTTGCTATGAGAAGTATGCTGCTTATCTTTTGCTACTGTATGTGAGGCATCACATTCAATGTTTAAGTAAATCTGGTTCGACATTTTGTCGATTTCAACAGTTGTCCTTTATGTGTACAAGGTTGGAGAAAGTCTAATAACACAAATATGTGTTGCAGAATATAAGTAATTCTTCAATGGCTTGAGAGCAATTTTCGTCGAACCATAGCATGATAATTCCGCATCTTGTCCCTATTTCATATCAAGATTTTTATTTCGCTAATTTGTTGGAAATTAGTGAATTAATTCCCTCATTCACTAATTTTCTGACTTCGAGGAAGAAAAATTAAGTCTGAAAGATCTTTTCATGTGCTTCAGGTGTATAACAAAAATTTTCGATAATATCAGGGGTAATTGTATCGCCAGACGTTTGAAAGAAATCAAATAATGTTGGCAATGATTCAAATATTACTTTCAAGTTGATTTGCCCACAAATCATTTTTTTGTTGATTTTACTTTGTTCTGTACTTGAATGTGTACCAAAATTCCTTGTAAGCTTAAATTCAGTTCATTCAAACAAGTGGGGGGTAAGTGTGATCAAAGATAGCACAAAGGGTTTCGTTTAATATTCCTTTCAAAACACTTTATCCTTCCTGTAATAAATACAAATAAATTTCATTAAAAAAAAAAAAAGTCTTTTTTTTATAAAGTAAAAATTTACCGGTCTATTTTTCTCATTTTTACAAAAATCTGAACCGGTCCGATAGCGGGCAAAGCCCGCTATTATACTGTGTCATAATAATATCTGTCATGTGGACTAAATACGATATTTAAAAAAAATAAATTTCAAAATTAAAAATGTTGTATAGTTAATGTTGTACCTTCAAAATGTTAGCCGTCAAATTAATTTTCTTTTTAATTCTCTAATGACGTCATATTAAGCTGCTTTCTATATTTACACATACTCATACTCCTTGTATTATTGAGAAATGTTTGAAAATTTCCGTTTTATTACCAATATGACGTCATATTAATCTTTTTTTTCAATTGGTGAAACTTTTTATTTCATTTTCAATTTTCACGTGGAAATCTCTCAATAGAAAATTAATTATTGTAGAAAGAATTTTATTGTGGATTTTTAATTGTTGGCAACTGGTATAACGAAAACTGGTTAAATTTAATAGGAAAAGGCTGTTAGATTTTTGGTTTTTCATCTCTATATATTAAAATAAGATTTTTTCAAATTTTATGATTTTGAGCTTTATAATAGGTATTTAGCTATAAGTACACAAAATTTCATGACTGTAAGTTACATAGTTTCTGAGAACCGGCTCTGTGACGGACAGACAACTAAGCGGGATTAATAGGTTTTCGTGAGATGAACGAAACCCTAAAAATTAAAATAACCGTCAAATACGCTATTTGATGTGTACCAAAGTTCCTTGTAAGCTTAAATTCAGATCATTCAAAGAATTAAAAATAACCGTCAAATACGCCACCTTGACGAGCCAGGAGAAATCATTTGAAACGATCCTTCAAATGGAATTTAGGGTCCATAAATAGCTGTCTTACTTCATCACGTAAGTGCAAAAATTGCAATTTAACCCTCGTGATAGCCACCTAATTTTTGTATGCAAAAATATTTGTTTGCGTAGACTCCGCAATTCCTTCGTATATTATTTTAAAAATCATGAATTCAATACTTGAACCTTGATATAATTTACTACTGAAACAATTGAACATCATTGAATATAGTCTTCAAATCTTCAGGCATTTTTTGACAACCAGCGACTCAACGGTGAATACAACAGTGTGTCCAAACAACATGTGGTGCTTTAGCTTTAATCAAGCTGAACAAACCATTAACAGTTTCACTCACAGCTATACTTATTCCGACACATGTTGAAGAGCTTAATTCTTTTTCTTGTGTGAAACTGTTGAAATATGTGAATAGTGCTATACTTGTGGTGTGAATTGCAAAGGATTTGCAAAACAAAAAAATGTCACATATCTTACCACCAAATTCCTAATGAGCAAAAACTATTAAACTTACAGTATTCGATATGTATAAACTTTCATATAGGTGCAATATGAAAAAAGGACTGGTTATTTACATGCTCAATCAATCAGTTCTTAATATTTTCTCACAGATTCTGCCTCCGCAGCATTGAAATGTCTCCGCCGACAGATTTGAGGTTTTATGTTTATTAATGATCTATACTAGAAGTTCTAGTCCCCCAAATCATTCCCGAGCTACAGAAATTCCTTCTGAAGAAAAAGTATAAATTCAACATCTTGAAGACCCCCGGCTGTAAGCTCACGGACCCTCAGGAGTCCACGGACCACAGTTTAAGAAACGCTGTATGCTACAATTTAGTTTAGTAATAAAACACATAACACAATTGGAAATTAATCTCCAGCAGTTTCTACCAATAGATGGAAACATACTTGAGTTACTTTTTGTACAGTCCTGTATATTACCTTAAGCTTTTTATACATGCCATATATTAAGCTATATAGTTTAATTCAGGCAAATACGCACTGAAATCACACTTCCAGAAATTATCATACATAAGCAGCCATGTATTCAGTTCTTTGCAGTGTCAAAATTGAATCTATTACATTCACAAACATTTCACAATTTTTAGCATGTCAATCGTACCAACATGTTTGCCAAATTTTAAATTTTAAGCTTTGGAACTTTAAAGTTTTTTATTTTATTCTAAGAGATCTATATAGATCCTGTAGCTAAATTTGATTTATCTTTTATTGTGTACATACATAGATTTTTCGATATTTGTTTCATAATTTTTTGAGAATTTGCTTTATAGAAACCTTCCTTGTATTTTCTAAGCAATATCATGAAGTTTGAAACATTTTCTGAAGCTGAATATTTAATTTTCGTGTAATCATGTGATGATAATTATTTAATTACAATTGGTATGTCCTAAACATAAAAAAAAATAGTGCTTGTTTAAGATATTAAAGGTTGCCTGAAAAGTTTATGGATGTGATAGCAACTTTACATACCTGACTGAGAATTTAAGTAAATATTTTTGTTTCATTAAAAAGTAAAAAATGCAAAACAAAAGATTTTTTTTTTTTTAAGTTCTACAATCTTAACTTAGCTATGATTTCCACAGTTCTAAGCAATATCATGAAGTTTCAAACATTAGAGAATATGAACATTACATTTTCGTGTAATCATGTGACTGATTATTTAATTACAATCAATATTTTCTAAAGAAAACTTTTTCTCTATTTATGATAGAAAATGTTTATGAATTCAGCATTTAAAATTGGATATTTTCAAAATCAAAAAAGTATTCAAAATTTCAGTTGCTGCCTGGGTCCGTTTGGCACATACAGTCCAGTCTCTAAAATCCGGAAACCTCCAAAATCCGGACTCCATAATTTTGTTAGTTTTGCTTTCTTACTTTGGTCATAGATGGCAGCACAGAACAATTTTGTTAAATTTTTTTCCATTCTAGTTGATATTCGGCATTTTGCCGATAGATGGCCGTACCAGTCATTTTCTCTATTTTCTTTTACAGAGAGGTTTATTTAATTCATGATTTTATATGATCAGCAATCGTTCAGTTACATTAAACTTAAGATTTATTAATATATATAAAATTCCGTTTAGTTCATCCTAGTGCATTCAATTATGTCTGCAGTTAGTAAAAAAAGGAAACATATTTCTCTGTCAATAGTGGATAAAATTTCGTTGCTAAACAGGGGACAGTGAGATAAACTGTGTAAACTATATAGTATTTGTTTATCACACTTGACAGTATGATAAACAAAGGAAAAGCTGCCGATGATTTGGTTAATGACTCCGATGATTCGGAAATTAAAAGAAAAAAATAACTACAGAAGAACTAATAAATACTTTAGACACAACAATATCAGGAATTTTATAACTGTGATTGAATTAATGTCCTTATATAGGATTAGAGAGAAAGTAATGGCTAATAAGCCTAAATTAAGACAACAAAAACTGACAGACATATTTAAATAAAATCGTAATCGTAAAAATGTTCTGTGTATATTTAATTTTATAAGATTAAATTAAGTTTGATTTTGTTTTTGAATCATTTAATATGTTATTTAGGATTTTTTATAAGTATGATTTTTTATGATTATTATTTATAATTTTTGCTTATCATTTTAGATTGTTATTTCAGGATCTCTAAAATCCGGAAAAGCCATGTCCGGAACGATTCCGGATTTTAGAGACTGTACTGTACTTAAATCTGACATTAACTATGTATTCATAAGCAGTGTTGAAAAAATAAATACATGTTTTGCTTCTACATAAAAAAAACTTCAACATTTTCATTATCTTGTTTTCTTACTTGTAAGACCCAATAACTTTCTCCAGATGAAATCAACAAACTACTATTTTTTTCAATTAATGTAGTGACCAAAAACTTAAAATGATGGTGTGACATGCTTCTTAGTTATGAAAATATTTGTTTTGCTGTCGCTGATGCCAATGATATATGCCGATTCTAACAAGTAGGATCCACCCATAATAACTTGTTAATTAAAATAAATATATACAAATCTTTATTTTGCCTTTTCTAATTTTGTGCCCTTATGATTCATCTGCCTGGAACAGTTTTTTTTTTCCATCTGCTCCACGATAACTACACTCCTGAATTTTCCATATACCTTAACCATCTGAGCACTCTTAGGATTTTCCTGCATATCTACTAAGATGGTTATAAAACTCAGGTTAACTTAGAATTTTCTTTGAAATTTGGTGCTAAAATACTTTTCATATAGCTTCATACAGAAAATTCATAAGAAATTAATCATATGATCAAGCTTTCATATTGAAAATTCTTAAAATTTCCTTTGGTTAAAAATATTTTTGTTTACAGTCAACATAAGTTGTTAGAAATTATGAGATGGAAAGACTGAATATTAAATAGTAAAAATCTATTTAACTTTGTTTTTGTAAGATATTCATGTAAAAAACAAAACAAAAAAAAAAACCTTTTTACTCCTCCATTACCTAAAAATTTCTGAAAATTTTATACCTCTACTCTGTAGTAACAACAAATAACTCAATTGTTCCTTTAAATTACTCCCACAAAACGTCTGCTTTCTCCAGGCACACAAAATTTAAATTGTTCAAAATTCCATGCTTTTATTTAAAAAAATCTGTACTATTTGTTGCTTTGTTTGTAACAGTATAAAGCAATTGCTTAAAACCAATGTTAATAAATATAAAAATCAATAATATTGTATTTAATCCTTACACACGTATTTACAATGTAGAGATAAGATATATATGAGGGAGTTAGACTGACAGTGGAGTCAATATTTAGTAATTTTAGAAATGAAGGGTTTTGTGAAACTTGTTGTATTGCCGTTGCATTAAATGGTCCAACTTATTTTGCTCTCTAGCCTTTCCCTAAGTGAACTATGACTTATTTGACTGTCACACTGAACAGAAATTAATATATGTTCAGTGAAAATATGGTTATCTAGATTTTTCAAGTTTTTGACTTACTGCACTGTCACACTGTCATTTTAACCCCCTCATATGACCAAAGATACTTAAATTTGTTAAGGCGGTTCTCAAAAAAAAAATCACTCAATAACATGAAATTTTCTAACACATTTATGGACTCATTTTTAAATGCAAGAGCATAGCACTTGCAGGCCTGACTATTGAAGTGATTTAGAATCTAATGGTGTTTTCCATTTTTTAATAAATGAATTACTTATCAAGTTATAATTGTTATGTGACGACAGGTTTTTCTCCTTTCCCACACTGTCCCATCCAAAAATTCGGTTCAAATTGTCGACTTTGACAGTATTTTCTGAAAGATATTCTGCCTTTGCCCCAAAAATGAAAACATCATTTGATTACATAGTTTCTGAATAAGAAAACCTGCCAATTTCATGCGTTTCTGAACAATGTATTCAGAAATGTGCAAAAAAGTAGCTCCTTTGGATTGAGTTTTAAAATAGAATTTTGAGGTTCAGCAGACAATGATGGCTATTTATAGGCTTTAAAATGAGATACAGAAACATTAACCAAGTATTTTAATACAAACATATATTGATGCAATATTTTTAAAATGTAAAAATCATTAAATTGATTTCAAAATAATTTTTACTTTATTTATATGCTTAAGTGTGTAATTTATTTTTAAACATTGACATCTTAAATTTGCCCAAAGTATGAATAAACAAGAATGAAAATTCATGCATCAAGCATAGATTATGTAACACTTTCCAGCACTTCCAAAATGCTTTTAGAAATCTTTACCATTTAATAAGGTGAAAGATGATGTCTGAGTGAACAAAGTCAAAGTGGGCAATAAGGCCTACTTTTTGGCTTAAGCTCAACTAGCCCCGCCCATGTCTAAGTAAACAATTTAGATCATGCATAACACATTAAAAAAAACAATTTCAGTAATTACCAACAGCAATTAGTCGGCAACATTTCAGCAATTAGTCGGAAAAATATCCAAATTCTTTTGAGCAGCCCTGTATATGATCTATAAATGTGCATATATACTACATAAAATGCTAAAATTTAGTTCAGTTAGGAAATGCATAGCACAGTTGAATATTCACCTTCAGCAATTTCCTTTGATAAACAGAAATGTACTCGAAATGTTTTGTGCTGCCCTGATGTATAATAATGTATATGATGTATAGAATTTATATACACCAAAGTAATATGCAAAAAAAATAGTTACATTTAAAAATGCGTACAGCAACTGAAAACACTTCCAGCAATTATTATTAACAGACAGTACTTTACCCAAACTTTTTTGTGTGTCCCTATAAATGAACGATGAACACAATATTCTATAATAAACCTCTTGTAATGCATCTCAGAGATATATATATATCAATTTCAATATGTTTGAAATAGTGAAACATTATTAAAACAAACCAAGATTTTTCTCCATAGACCATAATGTAACATTATCCTTTTGAGTGTCTCTGTAAAGGAACTATAAGTGCTACACACTTCATTTTCAATACTGAAAATGACATAGTATACCTGAATAACATATATCAACTGCATGACAATCTGAGTATAATTATGAGAGTTAGAGCATGGGCAGACAGACAAACTGAATTCGTAAACACTTTTCAACTATGTTGGAAAGTGTTAAAAAAATGTAAACAAAAATTAAATAGACATGAACCATAATCTGCAAAAGTCACAAAATACTTGGAATGAAGCTGTGCAGATTAGCAGTATTCTACTATATACAATTTATATTTTAACAGATTATGAATTAATGGATAAAAGGATTTGTGTGTAAATGTGTGTGGGATAGACTGAAATGGAAGATTCATTGTTAACCTTTATGTTTCTAGTTATTTCAGCAAACTGACTAAAGTAAATATTAACTGGAAAAAAAAAATTAATCACTAAAACATTATTCAGAATATCAACAAACTGACTTTTTATGAAAAGGTAATATGTATCTATTGCACTGCTGTCACTTTTCACAGTTTGTGTAAATCTGAAAATGATGTATTTATTCAAGATTACGAAGTAAAAGTTGAGTGCTAATTTGTTGGAATACTATTTTTCATTTTCAAATTTCATTGCATTGTGATAATTTTATCATATATTTTATTTAGTATTCTAAATAAAGCTTCAAATTTTAATTATTAGTTTCCAATGGTCTACAAATATTTGTTTGTTATAATATATATTTATTTATTTTGAGAGAAATAATTTATTTAAAATTACCCAAAGCAGTTTATCTTGAGGAAGAAAAATGCCTTTTAATGTTTTTTACATAATTTTTGCATTTCATCCATGTTATTTACGATCTAATTACCATATGAACAACAACAACAACAAACAAAATAATTTACGTCTTTACATTCATAAAATTTTCAGATACAACTCAGATTAAAAAGAATCAAACAATTCCTTCTAGTAAAATTTTAAAGTCTTTGCTAATTTTGCTTTTATTTTATTTTTTTAAATTTTGGATTCTAATTTAATTTTTAAGATAAATATTTTAGTCATATTACCTATATATTTTCAATTAAGTTTTGATTTTTATGTCTAGTGGGATTTTTCTCTTGAGCATTTCTTGAATGTAGATTCTGACAAACCTGCAATCCATTGCAAATTATATAGTCATGGGGGTGTGAAAAGTGTCTATTTCCAGCACTTCTGATTGCATTGCATTTCATTGGATCCTGGTCCCTATGTGAAAAATATTTACTGTAATGTACTCTATCAATTCTTAAAGTTTGTCTAAGAACTTCTGCGTCATCAGATACCCTACTTCGCAAAAAGTGTCTATTTACATTTTCACATGCAAATTCAATTGACAATCAGTTTCAATATAAACAAATCTTCTTTACATTCCAGTTGTGCTTTTAAAAAGTATCTAGTTTTAAGAACAATATTTTAATAGCTTTCTTCATTGGATAAACCATTTTAACTTTTGGAGATTAGTTGGATGTTTCACCTGAAGATGGGAGCTATTAAATCATTATTCTTGAAACTAATTACATTTAGCATCAGAAAATTTAGATTTTTTTTTTTTTTAATATTTAATGCAGGTGACATTTTTAATCATAAACAATTCAACAATAATTTGTGGAAGAAATAAGAAAATGAAAAGACATGATTTAAAAAAATTAAAAACTTAATAAATTTATTTACATGTAATATACAAATATAATTTTATATAGTTTCAATTACAATACTTTGCAAGTTTGATTCTACTATGGAATTGTGCAGGAAAGAGGCTGAAATAAATTTAAGAATGCAATCAAAATTATATTCAAACTGTTTAATAAATTGATACATAAACAGGGATGAGAACAGTCAAATTTAAAAAAGTGGAACACATATGCTTTTTCTCCCCATATTTAGAAATTCCCTCATTTTGTTAGAGGAGGAGTAAAGGGAGTAGCAGTTTTCTTTTTCAGGGGAGGGGGCAGCAAATTGAGTTAGTTTATTATTTATTTGTTTTACCACAAAATATCAAAGACAGTTTTTTTTTTTTTTATAGACTAATTTTGTGTGTTGTGAAAAAGCAACGGGAATAAGGAAAAACGTGGAAGCTTGGAAAAGGAAAGTAATTTAGATGATTGATTATTTATTTTTATTACGATGTTGCTAGAATGTTTACTACAAAAGAAAGGCAACTAAGAAAAAAAAAATTAGTTTTAAAGATTCCAAGATTTATGTAGTAGTTGCGGGCAAAGGAGAGAAGCAGAATTTTTAAGGGGTGGAGAGATAATTTCAATATTGATTATTTATTTCTTGTTACTATACAAACAATAAAAAGTTATATTCTAAAGGAAGCATAAAATTTCAAAGAGAAAGGAGGTTAAAAAGCTGATTATTTGTTACTTAAATATAACATATAGGACAGAAACAGATAAAATTAAAGCATTTCAAATATTTTAAACGTTGTGTTCCCGGGCAAATTGGAGAAAGAGAAAGTTTAAAGTAAGGGAGGAGACAGATGAAATTTAAAACAAATTAACAAAAACAGAAAATTCTCACCCCTATGATAAATAATACATACATTTTTATCCTCTACTGCCCATGGTAAGAAGAATGCTACAGAGCTTTAAGATATACATTTTTTAAAGTTTTTCCTTAATAAAACATTGTTTTCATGCCATATTAATATTAATTGAATATTCATCTCTTTAAAAGTTTGAGAATAGATAGCAGGGTAGAAAAATTATTTTAAAGAGACAGGGGGGGGAGGGGAGGGAAGGCCAAAGAAATATGAATATATAAAAGAAACACAAATTTATTAAGAAGTAAATATTTTCACTATTTTTACCTCTTGCTGAGTGCAACATTAAAACAAGTGTCTCTGGACATAATCAGCCACATGAGAACCAGATTATAGCACTTAAGTTTAAACAAGTTTTATTTTAAATCACTTTTGCTTTACAATAATTTCTAATAATTTTAAAAATATAACTACATGGATAATAAATAGAGCAATGTAATAATATTACTGAAAAGCAAAAAGAAAACATATTTAAAAGGATTGCGGAAGGGGGGGGGGAATAATCAATCTAATGATAAAAATAGATAAATGTGTTTATGAGATCAATTTTATCTGATAGAATGTTAACATTTAATCAAACACAAAAATACAATTACAACTTCTTTTATGCCAATCATACATTTTATTTTTTATGTAAAAAAGTTTTATTTATTAAAAATTTTATTTAAAACACTGAAATACCAAATTTAAATCCCAGTAACAAACATATTATATTAAATATACATATTTGTTATCACTACTATTATATAATGGTTTCTATTAAATAATTTGATATTGCAATATTAAAATATTGAGATACCAAATTAAAACAACAGTAACAAATGTGTTATCAATAAAAGTAAATAAACAAATGTTTTTATTTCTATTAATATTAGCAGCACAGTAGCTATTATTTTTAATGACCAGGAAAATGTCATTAGAAATATGATAAAAGAACTCTGATCATTTCTTTTTCAGTGATATAATAGTAAATATTGAAATTTGAGAAAAAGCATTTGTTGAAAAAGCATTGTTACCAAAAAATTGCAGAAGATTCCTCAAGCTAAATGTATATTTACTGGGTTTTAATAAATTCAGGATTTTTTAAAAATTGGAACAAAATGTGCAATTTTATTTATGAGATATTATATATTTCTTGTAATTATATCATACTGATATTTTTTAATTTTAGATATATTTCGTATGCCATTGAATAAAATGGAAATTAAATCTCATTATAGAAAAAGGGACAGTCAACCCGATTATGGAAAAGGGATGGAGAATAGCTACAAAGAATTTGTCAATTGAAAACATTAAAAATTTGTCTTATATGCAGATTTTATCTATGCACCAGTTCACAAAATAAATCTTTTTAAACCAAAATGCAAATAGAAATAAAATTAAGCAGTTTTTAATATTTTATTTAATGTTGGCTTAAATTTAAAAAATGAGTCAAACAATTTTTCTTTCAGGCAATTTCCAATATGGGCAGTAGAAAGTTTATTTCTAAATCTAAATACTTACATTACTGCAATAAGGACACTCTCCAAATAGTTTATTAAAACTAGTCCTGACATCAGGCAGCATTCTGATATACTACAAAATAATTACAATAAATTATAGAGATAGAGATTAGCCTTTAATTAATAACAGGAATAAAAACAACTGAGAAGGAGAAAATACACAAAAGTTTTAAAGAAACATTTTAAAAGAGGAAAGAAATTAAGAACAAACTTTAAAATTACAAAATAAACTAAGAACCTTTAAAAAATACAAGACTTGCAGATCTGCAGAAAATTTTCTTGCTTACAGTAAGAATGAAAACCTTCTCCAGATCTGCATGATAATTTCAACCTTGCTACATTGAAAAAAACATTCATTTTTAAATATTATTATTCATTTTTTAACAATCTTTAGAAACTAAGTGCAATAATGGTGCATAAACCTCTAATCAAATTAAGGTTGAAAATTTTTAAGTCAAAGCAGATTGATATGTTTTTAGGGATGTAGTGGAGGGTATACAGTGGTATATGCTGTATTCTTTCTGGATAACTCCACATAGCCTCCATGGCCACTGTCTGATGTATATCCACTGCCTATAGCATATGCCTTCTGGTTTTGTTATAACTACATCACTGGATGTTTTGATAACTTTAATATAAACAGCGGAGAAGACCGAGCTATGCTCGGTTAAAATTAGCTTTGCATTCAAATTGATATAACAATAAATTCTCACTGTATTATTGCTAGAAAGCATTTTATTTTATAACAGTATTATTTACAGAAACAATCAATATTAAAACTACGTACATATTTCTAAATTTTACATTACATACATATTTACATTGAAAGAGCATCCTTCCAAACTATATTTTTAGTTTGTCGCATTCTAGAAAATTTCTACCGATTCTGAAAGCCAATTTTTTTGCCAAATATTGCCAAGTTTGGAGGCAAGCATGTGTTGAGAAAGTTCTTTGTACCCTGATTGGTTGATTTTGGTTTTTGAGACCGTTCCATGGACTCTGATTGGTTGAATCATGTATCTTGGCTCCTATTTCTAGAAAATTCTTTCAGATTTTAAAAGTCAATTTTTTTCCCAAATGTCACCAAATTTGGTGACATTATTTCATTTGGCACCAAGCATGTGTTTTAGCACTGGTAATCTTAAAATTTGATTTTCCCGCCAAATATCGCCAATGTCACTATTAATAATGTGATCATAATTACTTATTAATGATTGATTACTTATTAATGATTATTATTACTATCATCAATTACTTATTGATGATTATTAATGTGATCACACTATTAATAATGTGATGATTATACAATGTCACTTTACTTACTGCCAACTGTTCAGCAAATTAATAATTTATTTCTTTTAAATGCTAAAAGGTGTAAATTAACAACATAATACAAATTAAAATAAATTTTATTAGGCTGTTTTACATGTTTCAACTCACCCCGAGTCATTTTCAAAAACAAATGAGAATATTCCATAATTGAAGTTATTATTTTCATGTACTTTTTTTTAAATTACACATGTTATCTTTTATTTTTACTTGGTTGTTTATTTTCATATCTATGACCATGGAGTAACTCGATGGTTATTATGGATGGTTGGACCATCCATAATAAGAGAAACATAGAGATACCAACACGCAAAAGTACAATATGTAACGATGCGGCATCTTTTAATTTACCAAAACTGTGGCTTGAGTTACTCCATGGTCACAGATATGAAAATAAACAACCAAGTAAAAATAAAAGATAACGTGCATAATTTAAAAAAAAGTACATGAAAATAATAACTTCAAAGCCCGTGCAATTATGGAATATTCTCATTTGTTTTTGAAAATGACTCGGAGTGAGTCAAAACATGTAAAACAACCTAATAAAAGTTATTTCAATTTGTATAATGTTGTTAATTTACACCTTTTAGCATTTAAAAGAAATATATTATTAGAAGGTGTTATTATTTATTATATTGTTAAATTAATTGTTTCAACCTTCATTCCCATTGAAATGCATTGACCCATAGTGACCCAAAATGACCCACTAATCGAATATCTCTGCTCCTATTGAGAATTTCTAGAAAATGCCTTGAGATTCTAAAAGCCAATTTTTCTGCCAAATCTCACCAAATTTGGTGACACTCTGTCATTTGGTGCCAAGCATATGTTTTGGCATTAATAATCTTAAAAGTAGATTTTTCTGCCAAATCTCGCTAATTTTTCACCAAATATTGCCAACTTTGCGACTTTGTTCAATGCCAACTGTTCAACAACTTAATAATTGTTTCATCCTTCATTCCCATTGAAATGCATTGACACATAGTGACCCCAAAATGACCCACTAATCGAATTTTCTCGAACATGTGACCTAGCCCAATGGTCTTCTGGTACCCCAAAACGGTTGGATACAAAATTTCGTCAAAATTGTTAGAGCTGTTTTTAAAATAAAATTTGCATAACCACACACACACACAGACAGACACACAAAATTTGCTCGTATTATAATATATCATTTAGGATGTATATTTATTTCTCGTTGGGTTGAATTTTGTTTGAAGGTTGTTTAAATGTGTTATACAAATTCAGAAACATGGCTTGGTTTAGAAAATTTTAATGTATTTCAATTATAACAATTTGATTTTTTTATATGAAGTACTCATAACACCACCGTAGTTTTAATTATAAATGCAACATATGTTCAATTTGGCCACATACCTGACAAAATTTGCAGCTGAACATCTGGTCAGCAGGCTGCAGTACGCTTCTATCACTTCCTTTTTAATTTTATTTTTAAAGCAATTAGTTTTTTTTTTTTTTTTAAATTAGCTAGATATTATTTATTTTCTTTTTGATCTTAAGTTTAACTTTTCTGTTAACAATAATTTTGATTATTATCTCAGTTTCAATACAATATTATCATTCGATAATAATTAAATCATTTTAATTCATTAGTTTTATCAGCATTCAGCTAATTAGTTTAGTAATAGTAAATTATTTTTAATGAGAAAACTTAAAACTGAACATATTTGTAATTGGACATTTTATTTAATATCTTTCCCTTTCCTTTTAACTTCATTCTGTCAGTTGTTTTACTTTATAAAAACAAGTTAGTGGTTGTGAGAACAGAAAACTTGTTCTTGTTAGTTACTGACAGAGCCCCCACGAAATAGGGGAAAAAAAATAATAATAATACTTGAAATGCTATTTGTTTGAAAATTGTATCATAATTTACAGATTTTTTTTATAGTTTAAAAATAATTTTCAGGCATGAATATTTTTAAATCTGCATCAATTATAGAAGATTAACCCATTTATACTTAAAACAATGTAAATAATTCAGCATTTTTTCCCCATAACTAAATTGCCAAACAAAATTAAAACTTCACAAATAAATAAACAAGACATGAATTTAACAGACATATATTTGTTTAACACTGCTATTTGTTTAAACACTGAAATAATCAGAATCACAAAAGGTTGCTATAATATTGAAATGTTTCATGATTGATTGCTGGCATCCATCACGAGAGGAGCAAAAATTATTATTATTATTATTATTATTTTTAGTTGGTGGACAATCAAAGAAAATGTAAAAAATCTATTAGAGTTTTCAATTAAAAATGATTTTCATCTATGTTCTGTACACTGGGGGATATATCAGATATCTTTAACCTGCGGATGTCAGTTGGACTGCCTGGTATTCATAAACGCACATAGCATAATTAAAAAAAAAAAAAAAAAAAAATGTAGAATAAAAAAAAATAATACATTGGTCAGTTTAAATCTAGAAAATTTCTGTTTTAATTTTAATAACAAATTTAATTTGCATTTTCACTTAATTTTTATGCTTTGTCAAATAGATTAACTTTTAAAGAGAGAATGAAAACAAATATATGAATCTATCACAGGATGTAGAAATGTAGATTGAAATATCTAAAAAAAAAAAAAAAAAAGAAAAAAAAAAGAAAATCTAGAAAATCTAGAATGGATTTTAAAAAGACATATTTAATTAACAATACTAACTTCATACAAACAGGCATGGTGAAACGACTTGTTGCAATTGGAATCCTCACAAATAATTTCAGGAATAGCATCACCAAGTTGATATGAATAACATATTCCACATTCCATACAAAATTCCTGAAATAAGTTAATTAGAAATAACATGTAAATTATGGCAGGCAAAAAACAAAATATGAATAAAATTAAATTGATGTACTCTTGTATGCATAAATGTTAATCTTAGTTAGTTGCCAGTACCCCAAGGTTTTTAATAGTTACCTTTTAGAAAGATTTTTTTTTAGTTTATTTTATCATAATAACATATTTCCTTCCAAAATATACAAAAAATGGTGTGTATAGATTTCTAAACTCATAAAACATTTTGGACAAAGTTTTATTTAACATGATACAACCCACTAATAAATACAATAAAAAAGTATACAGTTGTTGCAAGTTTTTCTGAAACTCTTTTTAAGAGCAAAATTAAAAATAAAACAAAAAAAAAAAAGAGTGACAACAGATAGGAATATTTATACTGATAAAAATGGATTCAACATCATAAATCAATTGGGAAATAATACAAGTTAGACAAGCAATGGGAAAATGGGGTTGTTGGTTAAGGGAGAAATAAAATTATCTTATCTTTATTTTATTTTTTTCACTTTAGATTGAAAAGGTTCATATGCTATGGAAAATTCATATACTTGTTTTACTTTACTTATGTGTGCTATTTTTTACATTAATACTTCATGTTAAGTGTGCAAAAATACTTGAAAACTTTTCTTAACAGAGAAATAATAATGGTCTCATATTGTTAACAATAAAAGAGAACTATGGTATTATAAAGGTAATAATTCTTAGGTATTATAAAGGTGATATTATAAAGGTAATAATAATCTTATATAATATGATATAAATGTCAGCAACTCAATTAAAAAATTCATTCCAATCTGTACTGGAAGGAAAAGGTAGCTTCCTTATTTCTTGATTTTAAGATTTTAGCTAATTTTACGTGAAAACATGAAGCTAAAATGGGAAGAACTCGATTAGAGAAGATTCATTTCCACTTTTCATCAATATTAAAATTGAATGAGAATTTTACTAAATTATTCAGCTATAGCCAAGTTGGATTTATTTACAGCGATTTATTTTTGGTTACCAAATTTGGTGATATTTCACCAAGTGTTGCCAAGTTTGATGAGGATTCGACAGTAGTAGATATGAATGTACAATTTTATGCTATGAGAGTTGGAAAAATGATTACAACAATGAAAGCTAATTTATGAGAAACCACATTCACTACAACTCATAAATCAATCCCTTATTTGTTTAATCTGTTGTCTTGTTTCAAAATGTCAGCCACCTAGAATTTCAAACCGCTTTTTTCCAGCCATTTTTTAAGATAAGGGCAAAACAAAATATGTTCCAGAATCCTTGTATTAAAACCTAACACTTAAGTAAAAAATAAATTTGGCTTTCTAATTTTTTGAGTTTGAAATTTTTAAGTGACTACCATTTTGAAACAAGATGGCAGAGCAAGCTGGCCAATGAACTCGTCTGAGATCTTAGTAAGTTCAAAATACATGCTTTGTTACACCTAAATTCGTTTATAAATATGAATGCTATCACAAGATAAAAATCAGATACATATATTATATATAATTTAACATTTGAAAGGAGGGTGGCTTTGGGAACTGGAGGTCATGATTAGTGAAAATACACCAAAGTTGCTTTCCTCTAGATGGCTGCAATAGGTAGCTTTTTACTTTTTGTAATGGAAGCTACCAAAAAATGAATATAAATTAAATTTACACATGAAAACAATTTTTGTCACTATTTATGGTTATGGTACTGGTTATGACAGTATACATGTCCCACAAAAATTTCTTTATGTGAAACTTATGATAATCGTAATTTCAATATTTCATATTATGCTGTCATAACCACAACAACTGAAAGGTGTATTTTAGGGATATTATATAATATTAGCACTCTACAATGGAGTCTACAATTAGAAAAACAGGTAGTTGTTTATTTACCATCGACCATGAACACCCAACCCTTAAAAATCATCTATCGCTAATAATAGATAATATGACATAAAAACATTCATATTTCCTTGGTTTTATGTAACCCAGATTATATTCAACAAGCCCAATTTTAAAGGCTTCGGACAGATGCACAGATATTAAACAAAATCTGCCACCAATCAATTTAATTTAACTCAAATAATGAAGTTTGAAGAAACAGATTGCTCTTTATTAAATTGAAAAATGACCAAATACAAGTAATAGATATAACATACCGCTCTGTTTCTCATTTAATCTGTGTTTAATTCTTTTGACCAGCTGTAAATAAACTTTAGTGAAGTTACAAATGCAATTTTGGAGCTGTTGAAATGCTGCTTTTTAAATAAATTAGCTTATCACAATTTTTCTCATAGCACTGTTTATTTGTATTTAGAATTTAGATAGTTTCATATTCGGCCATTCAGGGGTTATACCTACCTGCAAACTTTCAAGATGCATTTTTTTTTTATTGCATTTTCTGAAGGTACACTTAGCAAGGAATACTCTTACATTTACTAGTCAATCTGATAAAAAATAAAAAAGTTTAATTTACTTTGCTCTGCTCTTTGTTTTAGCTCTTTAATTTACTTTGTTCTATCATACATAAATGAAAATCATAATTTGAATCTTTAAACATGATTATCAACAAACTATGTTTTTAAAGTCGGTGATAATGATCAGTGGCGTAGCTACATGTTCAGCGCCCTGGAGCAAGTAAAATTTGTGAGCCCCCTTGTCATTCAAAAACGCTTTGATAAACTTGGAATTTAAAATCCATCATATATTCTTATTTCGATTTAAAAGCTTATGTTTGAAAGCCAAACCATTTTAACAAGAAATTAAGCGTAAGAAATACTAATAAAATGAAGCATAATTCTACGAAGTACCTATTAATATTTACTACCAACACGCTGGGATTTTTATTTTAAGGCTGTTCTCAAATCCATACGGGCTACTTTGTGACATATTTTTAAATTAATTTTTGTTCGGAAACACATGAAATTGGCTGGTGTTGCTATTCAGAAACTATGTAATCAAAGCACGTTTTACATTTTTTGGTAAAGACAAGATTTTTCAGAAAGCATTGTCAAAATCGGCGTTTTGTACTGAATTCCCGACGCTTCATCGCGAGAAGCGGAAAAAACGTGTTGTCACGTGACCAGAATCCAGGGCCGTAGCTAGAGGGGTGCCAGGGGGGGCTCAGCACCCCCTGGAAATTTTTGAGCCCCCCCTGGAAAGTTGCCAAGGCCACCAAATAAAATTCTATTTCAAAAATCCAAATGAAACTTTGTTCAAATATTGAACTTAGTTTGGGGGCTTTTTACAATTTTGCATAAATGCTAAATTGTAGTATTTGTTTAAAAACTGCATATAACTGCCCATTTGCACATACTAAGAATTAGCAACTTGTTGCTGATGCAAACATTGACTCTTGCATTAGTTATATAAAGAAAATTTTCATTTTGCAGTGTTTTCCATTATTAGCATAAAACAAATAATAATAAGGAACATAGTGCCTACAATTGAATATGCACTAATTTATCTTTCTATATAATACTTTGATCATATATATGTGTGTTTGTGCGTGCATGTGTCAGAGAGCGAGAAATAGTACCAGCCCCCCCCCCTACATTTTCTTGAGCACCCCCTATTGTTTACATCTAGCTACAGCCCTGCCAGAATCGCTTATAACTCGATAGGTAATTTATCAAAAAATGGAAAACTTATTTCAATTCCAAATCACTTCCATAGTCAGGCCTGCCAATTTTATGCTTTTACGTTTAAAAATGAGCCAGATAAAGTGTCAGAAAGTTTCGCGTTGTTGAGCATCAGGTCACTTGAGAACCACCTTAAGAGACTCAAATTAACAGTCCTAATTAAGCTACAATTTTAAAATTAACACCATTCAAATCCCCATGGGCCCAGTACAATTTGCCGTCTCCAGTAACTGATTTTCGTTTCAAGGCTTTCGAAACATTATATAGAATAGGAACTGTCTGCACAGGCCAAAATTTCCAGTCCCGACTCGTTCAAAAATTTTATTGGCCCAGTCCGGTATAAAACCAAAAAGTTAGGCCCAAGCCCGGCCTGTACAATTTTGTTTTGTTTTGTTGCGACATAAAAGCTAAACTCTCGGCCTAAGCCAAAACAGATATAAAAACTAAAAGTTCGGCCCGGCCGACTGAATTTCTACAAAACGTGCCAAAATTTCTGAAGCAAATATTATCCTACAATTAAAATTATAGAAAACACACTTTACTTACGGATAGATTTTATTTTCAGATTAAACTCGAAATGCATGGAATATGAAATATCAACAATATTAATCATCACTTAGACAATTACATACATAAACACTGATTAAAAAAATTGACTTAGACAGTTACATTCAAATGAAGATTCAGTAAAGAGAAGAAAATGAAGAGAAGAAAAATCAGGATAGAAGAAACATCCGTTATAGACAAGTTTCATCCTTAGCAGGTACATCGTGTATTGTAACATATGTTATATACTTTTCGTGCGGATTATTGTATTCATTTTACACTGATCAAGAATTCCGTTTCAGACAGGTTTACTTCATAGACAGGTTCTATTTCACAGATTTTACTGTACCTTAATTTTTACTTTGAATTTTTTTTTCTAGAAATGTACGTACTATTCTTTAAAAAGAATTTTAATTGTATAATAATGATCATTTAAAAATCCATACTTATTGTGCAGGATCTCATTTTACGGATTCTTCCACGAGCCAGGCTGGGCCAATGATTTTCATACAAACTGAGTTGGTACTGGGCTGAAAATTTCAGCCCGTTAAACCAACTAGGAAGAATAAAATACAGGCCCGGTCCCGCCCGAGGAGTCTGCAGAAAATGTTAGACCTGGCCCCGGCCCGGAAAGATTGATGACTAAGCGCAGCCGGAGCCTGCAGAAAAAAGTAAAGCCCAGCCCGAGTGTCGTGAATGAAAATTGGCCTTAGCCCGAAACGCGGGCCCCTGCAAACATCTAATGTAAAATGATAATTAAAAAATAACACAGTATTGTTAATAAATTTTGAATTTTGAATTGTCGCATTTGGATTAAACACGTTTTTCCGTTTCTTTGTGCCAGAAAACGCTGAATCTTCCAAAATTCAAAATATCATTACTCGATCAGTTTTGGTGGTACAAAAGAGGAAGTTAATTTTATTTGTTAGAGTACGGAGAAAGTTTTTCTAGATATAACTTATAGGATAAAGGGACCGTATAAAAATTTTTAAGCTCTTAACTTTTAAAAAATAACTATATTTGGGCGTAAATATCTTTTAACACTATGAAGAACAAATTTGAATTTTTTTTTTGCTTATTGCAACTATACTTTCAAAGCCAATCGTTTAAGAAATTAGAGGTAAGAGTTAACACCCTTATATGTCAGTTTTTCTTCCATCTTATAATTCGAAAGTTCTTTGATTTATGATGTGTGACATCGAGTAGAAGGGGGTATAGAGAAAAGTTCGGGCTTTCTTTTAGGATCCTGAACCTAATGATTTTAAATCAGAGCCCGCCGTAGCCCGAAAAATTTTGTGTCATCAAAGCCAGAGGCCGATACCGAAAGTATGCAATAAAAAAATCGCATAAAATTTAAAAATTGTTTCAAATTTATTATCTCATTTTTGAAGTTTAAACAACTTCTTACATAAAAATAACTGGTAATCCCTAGTACACAATAAATTTTATGAAATTTTTCATTCAATTTTTTCAAAAGATAAGTTTGGTATCAAATAAAAATATAGGATTCTAATATTTTTTCTCCCTCAACAAACAAATCTAATGGACACATTAATGAAGCGTGTTTTATGAATAAATGCATAAATTTGCAGAAATTAATATTTATATACCTAAGAATCAAACAACGTTTTCCAATTTTCTATAAATGGTATAAAACTTTAATTACAATCGATTCATATGTGATTTATTTGTGATTATCGTGTCCCTGAAAATCATGTTAAATTAAAAATTTGGCCTTGTTATCAGAAAGATCCAGTGATTTTATAGGAAAAGAGGAAAAACTGCTTGATTGCTTACTATCGAAAAAAAAAAACAATGCATGCCAATTATATCTAATTACGAATGAAAGTGACTTCGTAAATGTGCAGAGAGTTCGTGGTGAAAAAAATATATAAGAATCACTAACATAATTTTCATATGAAGAGCGATTATGACTCGTTCACAATAGAAAACAAAAAAATTCACTAAACTTAAGCTAATGCTGGGTGATTAAAAACAACAACAAAATATAACATTAATTTTACGTCTAAAAAAATCGTTCCAATTAAAAAATATCCTACTGTCACAAAGGAAAACAGAATAATAAATATCCCCGCTTTCCGACTAGCGCCATATCAACAAGTCGCCGACGTCAATGCTAAACATACAAATATCACAAATTTTCTTTTAAAATAGCATTATTTCTGTTCGCCCTTCATTTTAATTAGAAAAAAAAAAGCATTAAAATGACTTGAAATGGAATAAGTAATTTTTAAGGAAAAAGCCCAAAAAGTTTTATTTATTTTTTCTGCTAGCTGACTCGGCCGGCGTTGCCCGGTCCCATTAAAAAAATAGCACAAAAAGCGAAAAAACTCTAAAAATTGCATAAAATATTCGCGAAAAATCTTATTTTACTTTAGGCATTTTCTACATGACAGTTTTTTATTTGAGAAAATAACTGCATTAGATGATATTTTACACTATTAAATGGTCAAATTGAGATTATGAATGAGCATCTTTTTAAAATGAAATAGATTTATGTTTTTCCAAATCAAAAGCATTTAAACATACGAGAGGATGGCGCCATATAACAATTATTTCTTGACCATGTTTCACAATCATGTATTAAACGACTTCCTGCCTAGGAATTGATAAGGATTAGTGAAAGTATACAATATACATATATATATATATATATTTTTTTTTTTTTTTTTTTTTTTTTTCACCGAATGAATAATATAAAATATGTACTTGGGATGAATTTTAGAAATGTTTATGCTTTTACATGCATGTATAGAAAATATAGCCAAAATATGCAAATACATATGCACAAATGTAATTGTATGTAATACGGATTCTACGTGATTAATAATGAAAAAATTATGCAAATATTTTTTTCAAATCTCTATTTTATCCTTTCTAATTTTGCGCCCTTCGGATTCATGCGCCTGGAGCAGTTTGCTCCAACTGCTCCTCGGTAGCTACGCCCCTGATAATGATACCTCGAACAAACCTCAACTAATCTTCAAATTTTAACCAATTTTTAATGACAATATTAACCAGAGAGTACTCCTTCCTTTTGGGGATCTGCTGATGTTTTTTATTTTTAAAATAAACAACCAAAGTTTAAATTTTTTTGTGAAAATTGGTACCTTAACTTTAAAAGGCTGCCATTTTGTTAGAAATCAATTTTTCCAAAAACAGAACAATTGCCCTCTAGTTTTAAGTGTTTGGAGTAGAGACATTATGCTTTTTATAATTGTAGGAAACATTTGACAGAGTTACAGTGATCACCGGGAATGGCTACCAGAACGACACAATCACCGGGAAGTGGGTTTGCTGGGGACACCCAACTTTACTTTGTCATTACAAAAGCCAATTTCTTTTCTTTAAAGTGTAATAAACAAAAAAAAAAAAAAAAAAAAAAAAAAATAGTTTTTAAAACCTTGTTTCATTTTCCTAACCCCCTCCCCCCCCACCCCAAAATACACTTTTTTTTTACCTTGTGGGTAGGTATAACCTCTTAATGCATACTTTTTTTTATGGCTGAATCTCATAATCTTGAAAATACCTCACTGGATCCTGTTCTATAGATGGAAAATCCCAAATCTTTATTATTATTACTTTTTTTAAATACAAGAAAAAATCCAAGAAATTACAATTAACTTATATCATTTATTACAAAAACTAAACTGGCTTATTCACAAAACAAATAAAATGGAATATGTACATTTTATGTGACATGCAGCACTGCAATTGAAAACAACAAATGTAACATCATGTTTGTGCATTTAAATCAAATCCGATTATTTGCTGATAGATTTTGTTTAGCTCAAATGGTCAATGAGAAAGTAAACAAGTAACAAAAAATGTTAACTTCAATGACAACCAATGGAAAAATTTTAATGTCTTCTTTTATTGCATACAAAGAAGATTTTAATGATAACTTTTTTGCTTATTCAGTTGCCTGCATGATGAGTGGTGGTTGCTAATTTTTGTTTATTAAAATTATTTAAGAAATAGAACATTTTTAAAGAATACAGATCACAGTAGATAGATATAGCTAATTTAAAATTTATTAAGATATGGAATTCACAAAGCTTATCTCATTTTAACAATAAGATAGAAGCAGAGATTTCAGATAAATAAATAGAAAAAAAAAAGTCTATGTATAGATGGAAACTCAACAATTCATTCTTTAAGCAAGTGAAGTAGCAATTCAAAGCTCAAATAGTCATTTTCAAACAATTAGAGTAATTGAACAATTAAAATTAACAAACTACTTTGCAAATGTGTCAGAAAGATTTGTGTTATTGAGAAGAATTTTTTTTTTTTTTTTTTTTTTTTTTTTTTTTGAAAATGCCCCTAAAATTATTTTATACATTTATAGACTATTAAAAAAAAAAAAAAAGCCCATATTCTATGCAGAAAGCTAAATATTTATTTCCACTGTCTGTTTAAAAAATTCTGAAAAAAAAATTACTAATTACTCTCAAGTAATTAGTAATTTTCAATTATTTGTAATTTTCAATTTAGTTCAATTACTCTAATTTTCAAACAATTAGAGTAATTGAACAATTAAAATTAACAAACTACTTTGCAAATGTGTCAGAAAGATTTGTGTTATTGAGAAGAATTTTTTTTTTTTTTGAAAATGCCCCTAAAATTATTTTATACATTTATAGACTATTAAAAAAAAAAAAAAAAAAGCCCATATTCTATGCAGAAAGCTAAATATTTATTTCCACTGTCTGTTTAAAAAATTCTGAAAAAAAAAAAAAATAATAATAATAATAATAATGGAATACAAAAAAATTACACAGAAAAAATGTCATGAACTATGTTTTACATACTTCTTCAGTTGTATGAGAAGGAGAAGGAAATTCTAATTCCAAAACTTGCTGCAAATTAGTCAAAATAGAATCATATTCACTCCTGAAAATAAACAATACACCGTATAAAAAATAATGATAACAACAGTAAAAAAAAAGAAAAGCTTTTTTTGAATGCGATTCATAAAACAAAAACATATTCATCAGAATGTCATGTCCATACACAAATAGAAAATACTAAATTTCTAATAGTGAGTGGGATTGTGAACATCCCATATCTGTCCTGTTAATTGAGGTATCGTTTTTATTAGAAGCTACAAATATAATCTCCAAACTTTTAAATCCACAGGTAAAACTGACTGTATTGAAAATTCAAGCAGCCCAAGATGTGCACAGCAAGATCTAATACAGTAAAGCTTGTCAAAACAGAACCTGTATTTAACAGAATCCTGCCTTAAAAGGAAACATTTCATGATTCCCCTAAACCTATACAGTTATAAGCTACAATATATCTGCTAAGAGAGAAAACTCTATTTAAAAAAAAATCTTTTATGATTCTGTCTTAGCAAGTTTTACTGTAATAACTTTCTAAGGAATAAAATTGATAAACATTCAAAACAAAAAAGCATATGAAAAGCTATACAAAAAAAAATTATATCTATATATATATATATAGACAACCTTAAAGTATGTTTATACTATGGTTTATCTAATAGTCATGAATTATCTATGAGTAATTAAACCGACATAATAAATTTATGGTTTGTATTTTGTATTATCATATAATAATTCAAATAATCTAAGACAATGAACCTCACTTTCACTGAACATTAAATCATGCAGAACTATGTTAATAATATCTATATATTTAAAACGCTAAGTGTTTTCTTTCCACAGTCCATGAGAACAAACTACTGCATCAAATTACATTATTCTTTTTTTAAATGAAAGATATGTGGACACAGATTTGTTATTGTACATTCGTTTGTTTGAAAATTTAATTAATTAGCTGTAATTTTAAATTAAACTTTTACTTCTGCGTATGACGTCATAAAGTCGACAATCGGATAATGCCCACTGTTGCAAGGCACAGAGTAACAAGAAACTCTGTGGTTGCGAGGATAAAAGAGAAATAACAAATATTAAAAGCACATGACTTTTAGGATGAATTTTTTGATTTGCAAGTTAAATTTTGGTAAAAATATTTATCCGCATGTTTTATAAGTGAATAAAAATTCATATTTATTGTGAAGTCACAGGAATATTGTCCATTGGGTTTATTTTATCATTATGCATTATAACTTTTTTTATGCCATTTTTTCATTACAATTAAATACTAAATATATTTTTATTTGTAACGTGGTGTTTAAGCATAAACGTAACGTATACAAAGTATGTGGGAAATGTTTGCACCGGTGAAAATGACATTATGCTTAGCTTGAAATGCATTTTAACATTGATAAAACTAAAAAGAAAAATTTATATGATTGTGTCAACATGATGTAATTTTAACTGATTTTTCAATTTTTAATTTTAAAGATTAGAACTGGAACCTTTATTGGTTGCTTCATCTTGATTGCATACCTTGATTACATATTACCAATTACTTTTTTTAAATTATAGGTTAGAAGATTTCATTTTTTAATTAAAAAAAAAAAATCACAAAAGTAAAGGCTTTCAGGAAAATTAAAATTATTAAAAATAGTGTTACGGTTTAAAAAAAAAAAAAAAAAAAAAAAAAAAAACTTGAAATAATGATTGTATTTTTAGCTAGAATATACAATGTAAGACTATTTATAGGATTTAATTTATATATTAAAAGATATATTAAAAGATATTTTATAGGAATTATTTTGGTAGGTTTGTTATAAGTTCATTTAACAGTTCCTTATTATCGGCAAAGTCCTATTTCTTTCACTGTGAATTTCTCTTTTGATGTCAAAAAATGGTAGTCTACTTTTGGAAGCCAGCCAAAACACAGTGGCAATTTTTAGAAATGTATAACGGTTGTGACAACAAATGGCGATATCGCTTTAGCTTTTATCGAGCTTACATCACTTCTAAATACTGCAAATTTCAATTTTTTACTACATTTTACAATTTCAATTCTTACATCATCAATAAAAAAAAAAATAAAAAAACTAGCTTTCGATTGTAATTTATTTGAAAATTGCCGCTTAATTTAACAACTTTTAAAATAATTTTCAAGCATGATATTTTTTTAATTATATTTGACTATCAATTTGCTTTAATAATGTAAAACAGTCCCTGGGAAAGTTGCCACAATTGAAAATAAATTTCCCTAACCATCATGAAAAGTGAAAATAATAATAATAATAAAAACCTGATAAATCATAAGATTATCAGATTATCCATTTTGGCCTAAACTAAAATCTGTCAAAAAAAATAAAAATAAAAATAAGTTTATGACTAACATAAAATTGATATGTTGAATTCGTTGATGTATATGTTGCATCAGAATATGCTATGAACTGGTATTTTTTATTTTATTATTATTATTTTTTTTTAAAGATCTATTGGATATTTAACTGTATAAGAGGGAAAAGATCCCCGAATGTGATGAAAAAGGAATAATCATCCTGATTATGTAAAGGAACCGAAGAAACCATACAAATAAATTACACTTGAAAACATTAAAAATCTCTCATCTGCAGATTGATTTATTATTGACAAAAAAATTCTTCATCTTTACATAAAAATTGATTAGCTTAAAACAATGGATGTGTTTTAGGAGATATGGATTTGAAACGAACAATGATTAAAGAGGGCATTTTAAAACTTTTAATTTAAACATTTTAAAACTTTTTTTTAACGTTGTAATTTCGACCGTGCCTTTGGGCAGATGCAATGCACATGCGTACAGGAGTTCATTCAGTTGCATTATCACAGGGGGATGTGTGCTTTATTTACTATGTTCTTTTATTTACTGAATATGACATGAAAGTAGCGATATACTATTTGTATGATACTTCATAGGTCCATGAAATTTTCTTTCTTGCCGTGGGGAATATGGCGGTAATGTCAAACTGATGTTGTTTAGGGATTGTTTGTTTGGAGTTTGCATCGGAAATAGTACTGTATTTCATTGGGGGAAAAAAACTTTTAAAATAAAATATTTGAAAGACTGTTTCATACGCACCCCTTCTTAAATAATAAAGAAGCTTATTTTACTAATATTGTTATATTAATTTTTTTCCGTCAAGTTTTGACAGGTTCCATCTAGTTAATAATAAAAACAACAACTACCTTTTATATCTTTAAATGCTAATGCATATATATGAGCTACTAAGTTTCAACAACAAATATTTAAATATTTCTGCTTTATACTGATATAATTCAAATACATACACTTTATTATACAAAAATTAATAAATGATCTACACAAAGAAATCATTAAAATATTACATGTTTTAGAAAAGTGTTAATTATGTGATTGAAATAACTGAAAACACTATTGAAATAATTCAAAATAAATAACTCAACTTACCATAAGTGGATATTTCTACTAAATTTCTGGCGTATAGGTTCAGTAACTACAAAGTTAAACAAAACATTACAAATACCCTAAATATAAATATTAAATTTGAACTTTAAAAAATTGACAGTGAATATTGTAAGAAATATCAAAATATTTTTGACAATATTATAAATAACTTTGAATTTTTCTAAAATATATTTTAAAAACGAAATCAGGTTATCGTCAATTTATATACTGTATATTCTGGCATATAACACACATCTAAACTTTCAAAGTATATTTTCTAATGTTCAGGTATTTTCACTGTATAACAGACACACCAATTCCTTGCAAAGAAGTCTTCATGAGATTTGTAGAAAAATAATAAATAACATTAAAAAGCACAATAGTTAATATTTTTCATGTAATTTGAGAGCATGCATTACTAAACTCATAACATATGGGATTCTTTGTAAATAAATAGAAGGTTTTTTAATGTGAAAATTTTAATTTTTATAATCTGTTTTTCTTAATGTTTAACCTTTTAATTTTATAACCAGTATATAATGCGCACATGTAAATTTCAATCAATTTTCTAGTACCAAAAGTGCACACTATTTACTGGAATATGTGATAAGTATTTCAAAAATATTATCTGCTAAAGAATTAATGGATGTTGAACCTTTTATTAAACTCTTGCTTGAACAGTGATTACTATATCATGTACTTGAATAGATATATCTGGTTGCATTATTGAAATAAGACAGAATACGTTGTACTAAAGAATTAGAAATAACAAAATTCTAAATAATAAATTTTTGTACTAAATAGGAAGATTAAAAATTTCTGAAGCAATTGCATTTGTCTTGCTTTTTAATTTATGAATAGACATTTTTATATTCTTTCAATGATAGTGTGCTTGGTGAAAATCCTTTAACACTGGCAGTAATCCATATATATACATAAATCCTAATCTCATTCCCTCTCTACTGTCTAAAAAAATAACCCCCAAATTAACACTACAGTAAAATCTAGAACAATTAATTAGCACCTCAACTGTATCATTTGACTAGAAAAGAAATGAAATTTAAGCTGTCCACTACAATAATCAAATATAAACTCAGGGGCCGTGCTAAGATTTTCAAAATGCTAGCCAATAAATTAGCCAAATTAAAATATTTTTAGCCAAATTTATCTATAATTAGCCGAAAGTATATAATATATTTTTTATCATTAACTCTTTCAGCCCTGACTTTATTGAATGGGTAAAAAAGCATTTTCTCACTGCATTACATTTGCTGTGTGTCCAAAAATTGTGTCCATTTTTTTCTTTTTTAATTTTTTTTAGTTATACTCCATCCAAAAATAAAAGTATTACCTTAAAGCATGGCTGCCAACTCTTCCAATTTTTGCATACCACTGAAATTTAATAGAAATTTTTGCCTTATTTAATCGTCGAAATGCTGTGGTTAAATAAGGCAAAAATTTCTATTAAATTTCAGTAGTATCCAAAAATCGGAAGAGTTGGTAGTTCTGCCTTAAAGTAAAGATTAAAATTAAACTGTCGCCAACTAAAAAAACCCCCAAAAACTGATGATTAAATTTGAACTTAGTACCGTTTTATTATTGTTACTTTTCTGGGCATAGCATACATATTTTTCACTACAAACTTTTTTTAAAAATCATCCGCGTTTCAAAACATGATTACAAGAACAAAAAGCTCCCGATAAGTTATTCGCCATAATAATTTTTTATTCGCCAATTTCATGATGTATTCCTATTTGGCGCATAGGCGAATGACAAGCGCGGCCCCTGAAACTGCAATAAAGGAGTGGTATTTTAAAGATTAGTTAATAAATATTCAGCAATTATTTTATTAATGTATTTTTAAGCATTTTCACATAGTGAATTCTCATAGATACGCAGAATTTTTAATAAAGAAAATATACTATAATCCCTCATATTTTAAAACATTGGTCTAAATTTAAGTAAAATTACAAATTATTATCTTTACCATAATTTTGTACTCTCAAGGGCAGATATTTTCAAATTCTATCTTTAAGTAAACACAATGTGTACTCATTTCAATTCTCAGACATATTTCTTTTCTTTTTTTCTATCTCACCCCAGAACTAAATTTAAAATTCTCCCTGTATATTACATTATCTATAATTATAGATAATATGATCAGATCTGGAAAGTTAAGGTTAAAATTAACATAACTAACAAGCAGAGCATCATGCATCAAATGCCATTAGCATACATGTTAATGAATATGTGGGTTGCATCAATTCTTCAATTATGAGTCCAATGCTCTTTGTTTTGAAATAGATTAGAAGTTACTTGTTAGAAAAAAAAAATTAAAAAGGCCATCAATAGCAATTATAATAATAAACAAAATAGTTAAACAAAGTTTGTTTATAAGAGGATTATGAAAAACTTTCAAGATAATTGTCCATTTTAAATGTTTTTATTTGATATGAGGAAATAATATTAGTTATCAGACTAATTAGTTACAGACGCAAATTAATTTGTTAAACAGATATACTGGTGACCAGTTTATGCAACAATTTGCAATGTATTAAATATTTTATAAAATGTTAATAAGAAAATTTTTACTTCTTTCTGGACCAAGATAATGACATGCAGGAACAGATGAGGGCATGGAAGGATTGATAATAAGCAGCAGTGAAACTCCAGAAGCTAGAATAAAAATAAATTAAAAACATTAATTTGGTACATAATCTAAAAACATTTAGAAATATGAAATTCAGTCAAAGTCTAAAAGCTGTGCCCAAAATTTTGAGCCTATGTAAGATTGAACATAAATATTTAACTATAGAATTTCATAATGATAAAGGGTACATATGCTTCCCCAAAACAATGGTGCATATTTTATATTTAAGATGATGATCTAAATCAGTGGTGTAGTTGTAAAAAAAACCACTCTGCTATTTCTATTAACAGAAAGTTGCCAACAAAGTGATCACAGCCAAAAAAAGACATCCTTTTGGCAGTGAAAATAGAAACATGTTAACTTCAACTCTCTCGCAAAAGAATAATGGGATTCTGATTCTATCCACTTCCATGGTTAATGAGGATGATACAGGATGTGGAATTTTCTTGAAATTCCATCATCGTTCAATAGAAGATATTTCGGGTTTTAACAGGGTTCATACTCTATTTGAATAACAAAATTCCCTAACTTTTCCATTTTTCCTACAATTCCATGCCTTCAATTCACAACATTTTTAGAAATACGATTAGCAATTTTAGATCTTAATGATTAAATATACCTCTGAAAATAAAAGTAATCCCTAAAATTGAAACTAAAAATCTACTTTTTTATATTTAAAATATAAAAAATGAAAAACAATTAAAAATATACAATTTGGATGGATTCAAAGTAACATTTATTGATATAATTAGATTTCACATATCAACCATTCAAAAAAATTTTGACATTTCTACTACCATGCCATTTGTTTGTGTTGTTTCAGAAACAGTTTGTTATGTAACTTTCAATTTTTTGTTTTAACAATTTAATTTTAGCTACAGCTTTTCTATTTTGCCTGCTTTATAATTTTCTTTTTTTTTTCTTATTTAAATATTCATGATATCTCATCCTAGCCACCTTAACATGGCTCAATATTTCTTTCTCAGAAGCATCACATATTTAACAACAAATCTGTATGGCTAAAACATCATTATGTTTAAAATATGAATGTAGCAAAAATACTACTTGCTAGTAAAAAATCTGATTTTTTTGCAGACTGAATTCGGAACTCAGAAGCATCTTGACACATGATAGCACATATATATTTTTTTAAATCCCTGACTTTTCCAGATTTTAGGGAAAAAATGATATTTTCTCTGACTTTTCGAGCACTTGTCATTTTCCCTGACAATTCCCTGCTTTCCATATTTTCCAGTCGTGTAGGAACCCTGTTTAAGTTTCAGCAGGTGTCATTTTTAAAAAATGTCTTTGTTTCAAGAAAAGTCCACCAGATGACAGCATCAAACAATGTTTTTCAAAAACGCAAACTGAAACTCATAAACCTTTTTTTTTTTGCTTAGTTTAGATGTTGAAAGGGTGTAGCAAGCAAAATGCTGCTAGGATTAAAAATCCTATATAATACCAAGCTAGTCAAAGGATTTAAAACTCCAACAAACTAGTGTTAAATTTTCAAAGTATTTCTTCATATTTGTATTCGTAAATAGTTCCAAGAATTCATTTGTTTTGTTATTGTGAACGTACCTTGCAAGTACATTATCCAGTATCATATTCTACATGTATTTTTTCATCTTAAGAAGAATCTATTTCAAATAAATAATTCACAAGACATAAAGGTAAAACTTTTAACTTTTTTTTATTATTTACTATTGAGGAATTTCTTATTCATGCCTTCATATGGAATAACATTCAGACAGTCATCCTTAGTGCAAGGCTGATTGTGGGTTTATGAAAAACTACCTGAAATTTTAGCGAGAATAGTGTTGACTCTAGATCAAAAAGACCATTGGTGAGGAAGGGAATTTAATACAAAAGAAAACGGTTTTAAAAAAAGGTACTCTTGCGTAGTGTTCAAAAACATATTTTGATTTGGTTTGTTTATAGTCCCTTTATCAGTAACTCCTATACAAAAATACACTGGATTGATTGCACCTTTCAATGATAGTGTTTAGTCAAATCTTCAATTTTTAAGGTTTGTGATACTGGTAGGTTCTTACCCCCAATGCAATGTGATGTGATGTTTATTTTTTGGTCTTTCTTTGTCTTATGAGAAAATTTCATATGTGAAAGCTTGGGAACTGAGATAATTGGTTAATAGACAATTTTGTCCTACATACTACATGAATAAATTAACGTTCATACTCAATTTTGGAAATGTAAAAGTAGTTTTACTGGATTTTTTTTTTTTTTTTATAAGTATTTTTGAAATCATAAAAAAAATCAATCAATCAATTTATAAGAGGATAGAAAACAGAAAAACTGATGAATTTTATGATTTGTCATGCGACTGATTGACAAATTTCATGATATTTTCTCAAGATTAATTGATGAATTTCACAATTTTTTTTCCATGAATAATTGAAAAATTTCGTGATTTTTTTTCTTGACTGAAGAATTTTATAATTTTTTCTCTGCAACCAACTGACGAATTTCATGATTTTTTTCCCCATGATTGAATAAAGTAACTCTGTCTCCATCAGAAAATATGGAATTTCGGTATTGAAAATGAAATAAATACTGGAATTCTGGTATATAACAGGAACAAAATCACCCCTGTTGTTGAAAAGATTCTCGTAATCATCACTAAAATCTGAATGAGTAGATGCTCTGCTTTTATTTAGCGATTCACACTTGTTGTAGGCAGAAAGATGTCATTTTTCAAAAATATTTAACTTTTGAAGAGAAAAAGAAAATTATCACAGACTTTTAAAACATCAGGACTGTCAAAAGCAGATTTTGCTAAAAAGCAATCAATACCCAGGACATCATTAAACAAAGTTTTGGCAGCTGAGTCTAGTTATAATAGAGGTAAACAATGGAAAGAGAAAATGACAATGAGTGTTAAGATAGGAAAAAGTAGAGCAGGCTGTTGTGCTTTGGATGGAATACACAAGATCAGAAAATGAATTTAGTGCAAGTAATGGATGGGTACAGAGATTTAAATCAAGGATAGATTTATTGTGTAAAAAAATTATGGAGAAGCTGCTGATATCAATGTTGATTTAGTGAATGAATGAAATAATTCTGTTTTCAGTGATATCTGCAAGCAATTCCAGCCATGTGACATTTTTTACATCAATGAGTGTGGTTCATTTTACTGTATTCTACCTAACAAGACCTATGTTTCAAAAACGAAAAATGCATTGGCAGAAAGAACAGCAAAGAAAGATTAACAGACACACTTATCGCGAATATGGATGGGTCAGAAAAATTAACACCAATGGTAATTGGCAAGTTTCAGAAACCTAGATGTTTCAAAACTGTCAAATCTTTGCCTGTCCATTATGATTCGAATCGTAAAGTGTGGATGACTCCAGAAATTTGGGAGAAAACAATCAAACATTATGATCAGCACTTTTCAAAATTCAACAGGAAAGTTGTGTTTATTGCGGATAATTGTGCTGCACATTGTGAAATTTCAAATCCGAGATCAACTGAACTTATTTTCATGCCCCCCACTCCGAATGTTACGAGTGTTTTACAGCCATTGTATCAAGGCATAATTCAAAATATGAAAGTAAAGTACAGCTCGCGCATGCCCAGCATCAGACTTGCACATCAGGAGGAAATGAAGAACCAAACTTGAGGTTTCTTTTATATATAGTTTTAAATCAGCTTAAATCAACCAAACTGTTCAGTACAGTTAAAAGTGGAAGACATTTTCAGAATGATCGTACTCTTATGTCTTAAACAATCAATTTGAAAATATAGAAAAACATTTTGAAAAACAATTTTCAAAAACATGCTCTTAAAGCTGAAATCATCTTCTAATTGACGATGCAATCTATTTTAAACAGGGTTGTAATAAAAAAACAGGTTTTTTTTTTTTTAAACCTAGCGGGTACCTGGACAGCTACCCACTACAATCCTGATTTTAAAAAATACAAATTTTAACCCTTTCAGAAACACTAGTGAATGCAGGTCACTTCATGCCTCACAAAGTCTATCTTTTTTTCTACGTTAAAAGTAATTAAACGTCCATATTTTTATACAACCTTTTTAGAGCATTTCGGTAGACCAGATTTACATCACCTACAAAATTTTCAGATGTGTAAAAATATTAAAAAATAAATAAAAGCTGAGAAATTTTTGAAAAAAAAAACATGAAAAAGTATGGTGCTTTGATGTGGTGTCACTCTGCTTCGACTCATATTTTCACTGCTAAATATGCATATTTTTTCATGAAATTTTACAGAGAGCTTTGATACAGTTATATTTATAACCAATTACAATTTCAGAGAGTTTGGAAGATGAGAACTATCTTTTTATTGTTATGTTAAAGGAGACGACGTGAAAACAAACAAAAAAGTGAGAAGAAAACCTATGTCCTTTACATCTAGCTAATATTTTTTCATGAAATTTTTACATGGGTTGTAAAATTGTTATATTTGTAAAGGATAAAAATCAGAGAGTTCGGGCAACAAAAGCTCTTTTTTAAATATGAAACGACCCTGCATGAAAAAAGCAAGAAAATATCTTCTTACGAGTGCTTTTATCACTAAATATCAATATTGTTTTGCAAATTTTTCCTTTAAAAATATAATTTCATATAAAATCTGGTTAAATGTATAAAATCATACAAACTTGAGGTTTGTTTAAATTTATTATCATGGGCCTGGGCAACGCCGGGTGGATCAGATAGTTAAATAATAAAAATATCTACAAAAACTATAAAATTTACTTAAAGCAATTCTTCTTTTGCAGTCCTTTCGTGTGGGATTTTCAGGCTCTAATACCCATGTTTTAGCATCCAACTCATCCATATAATTCCAAAATTCAGAGCATCTTGCTAAGTTTTCTTGAAATGCATTGAAGATGTTCAATATAGTATCATCCTTAAAAATTATACACTACATTATACATTTCAGTACATATATATAAATTGAAAAACACTGGTAACATATGCAAATCAATGATTATTGAAAAAAAAAAAAAACTTTATTCAATGCCAAAATTAACTTCCATTAACAATATTATTAAATTTATGGTGAGTAATATGCAGTATCTGATTAAAAGTTTATAAATAAATATGAAATGAAACAAAAATTAAATCATAAAAAAACAAACAGAAGACACGATCATAAAAAAAAAATCTGGTAACAGATATGCTAACTCACTACAGTACACTCACTACAGTAGGGCTGTCCAACATGGAGCTGTTTGAAAGCTCTTATGGCATTTCCTTTGAATGCTTATTGTTACTAGATTTTTTTAATATAAAAATTCATTAAAAAAAATTTTTTACCTTAAAATCATTAATGTTTGCATACTTTTTCATTATAGGCATTTCATTAAGTTTTTTAGCCCCTTCAGCGGGAAAAATATTTTGAGATAAGTTTCCTCAGAAAAATGTAATGCTAAATTTACTATGATGCCATATGGCTCCAGCATCATAGGGCCTTATAGACATTAATGTGAGATGTATATGTATTGTGTAGACATGTGTGTATTGTTACCACAACTATAATGCAATAATATAGTTACATGTTTCCAATTATGTGTCCAATGACATCCTTCATTGTTTGACACCAGATGAGGTGTATCCCTGCTTACCGAATGGAAGGACAGGCCTGGACACCCTATTGAGATTCTTGATGCAACACAATAGTACAAATAAATGTGTCAATTACTACTACATGGTTTTTAAATTTATTTTCCTTTTTCTACTTTTAAGAAGTACACTTTATTATTTCAAGGATTCTTACAACTCTGCCCGCAACCAATCTACAAAATTTTAAAGAAATAAATTATTCAAACATCTGAGCCTTTCCTTGTAAGATCTATTACATTTTGTAAAATAATACGAACAAATTCGTTAAAAGATCATTTTCATTTTGTACTCGCAGAGTACTAAAATTTTAAGTGTAAGCTAAACTACATTTCTTAACGTATTCTGAACTAGATAAAGCATTAGAAAATGTTCAATAAAAATAAAGTAACTTTTTTAATAAATGACGAATTCCCATTACATTTATTACAAATAAATAAATAAATAAAATAAATAATAATAATTTAACAAATAAAAGCATAGTATTTAACTTGCACATCAAATAATAATTGGTTTGTTTTGCTGAAACATCCGCTAATTTAGATTACAAAGTCATGAGATCTTTAAAAAGAAATTGCTAAGGAATAATTTTGGCATGCAAGGAAAGCCCTGGAATTTTATGTAACACCTTGGCTGGTCAAACAATGTGTCAGGCTGTGCAAAATTTTGCGATTCAAATTTAAAGAAAACTTTAACTTTTTTTTAGAAAATAGAGCAGTATGATTAAATAATAGTCCTTTCTATGAAATTGGAAATAAAATTGTTAAGCACTAGGATAATGGTTTTATGCTACAATTCTGAAGCTGAGTTTGAAATCAATTTAATTTTTGGGAAACAAAATATGAGCATATGGAATCATTTGGCCCGAAAAGATTTATTTTAGATTACAAACAAATTTACAAAATATTCTTCATAAGCAATTTTACAGAACTAGAGTGCAAAAAAATTACTATGTATGAGGGGGTCGGGACAAGAGAGTGCCAGACCACATTTTTGAACTTCTGAGATATTTCAGCTTGAAAATTTGATCAAATACTCAAATCAAGATATATAACCTAAATTTTTTTCGCCAATGTCTTAGTAACATCTGAGATATTCTGAGTAACAATATGGCATTACTTTAATGATATTACTATTACATTTTTTGTAAATTAACTATCTTCATTGGGGGCAAAAACGAAACCTGTCACATATGCTGCTATCAAGTGATATTAGAAACAGATTATATGTTGGATATTATAATTTACAATATTAAGCAATAGATTACAGTGTTAGATTTATTTTACTAAAAATGTGGCTTGGCACTTTCTTGCCACCACCCCCTCGTATATCAAAGATAGATCATTTTTAAACTAATAGCATTAAAATTTTATATTAAATGCCAGTATAATTACTTACTGGTAACCACTTATAGTTGAATTCTGAAGGAAGATCACACTTGTATTTTGGTACTTCATTTGGAAACTGAAAAGGATTATAAGATTATAAAAATAAACAAGGAAAAAGTAAATCATAACCACACAAAATAATTAGTTAAATTAATAATCACAAGCTAAAAGTCTTAAATTTTCCCTTTCATTCAAAGATTTGAATTTTAAAATTAAAATTTTCTTATCATTTTTGCATTTACATACATTAATAAATATTGTTTTTTTTTTTGTTTTTTTTTTTTTCAATTTATTGGTATGTTAATGAATAAATAAAGTAGAGAAAGGCAGATGTGATATTTGCCATACTTAGTCATTACATTGATTCATTTAATTATTTCTTCAGCTGATAGATGACACTATTGTAGCATAATTTTGTGAAAGTAAATTTTGAAATGGCCAGGCTGTAGGGCAAAAAAAAATGTCAAGTGGAATAATTTTTTTTTTTTTTTTTTTCCAAAGACATTTTTAAAATGAAATATTTTCTTTAATTACTTCGCAAAATTTTCAGATTTTTTTTTTTTTTTAAATAGTTTCTGAAAATTTTAAGAATAACATTGAAAATAAGTACTATTTGAAATAAGCCAGTGGCATAGCATATGAAAGGCAGGAGTGATTGCCCTGGGTACTAAATTTTTAGGGGTGCCAGAAAATTGCTATATAAAGAATTATAAAAAAACATTATGGCCACTAGGGATCTGATATTTTGAATTTCCCCCAGGAGCTTAAATCTCATTCTATGTCGCTGAGAACTGAAAGAAAAATGTAATTTGCAATTACTTTTAGTCAATTTAACTGAAATGCCATTAAACATTGTTAGTTTTATTAATTAAATTCATATATTAAATTCAAAACAGCAGAGCAGACTATATACAGTCTTACTCTTGAAGTAAACTTTAAGGAAAATTAATTTTTCTGTATTAGAAAAAGGGAGTCATCTTATGTTTTATACCTTTTCAGGAATCCAGAGTTTCAAAATGTGTTCCCTATTAAAATCATCAACAGCTTTCAGATGAAGAGAATTGAAATCTGGACTAATATACTGAACTCTTAAAAGAAATAAAAATTAAACATATAAATTACATGCTATAACAAACAAAAAAGTAACAAAATTTATAGAAAATAACAAAAAATCTGTAAAGAAAGAATAAAGATTTAGTACTTCTTTGTTATATTGGACCTTGCAATTACGATTACACCAAGGTTACAGTTAGAATCTCGTTAAGTGTGAATGTCTAATAGATAAATAAAAATAAATAACATATCAATAAATAATATAATACTTTATAAGAAAATTTTTACAATGTTTCATAAGAATATTTTTAACAATGTTTGTGATGCTACATTTTACATTATAGACTAAATTTCCAAAATTCTTTCCAATAATTTATCAAAAACATGTTTTTACTACATCCGTACTAATTATTGTACAGTGAGGGGGAAGGGGGGGGAGAAACATATCACCCCAATGAACTCTATCTCAAATAATTGTATAAAAATGCGACTGGTACCAATCAATTAATAATATGTCTACTAATCAATGCTATACTTAAATTGGGCTTAAGTCATTTACATATAAAAATTGCAACTTGAAAAATTTCAATACTAACACCTAATTTTGAGAGCATATTTAGACTTTTCAGTAAACTTTACTCCTGGATGCTAAACAAGAAGTCATTTGATCAGGTGGTTTAGGAACTATGCAAGTTTATAGTTTGGAACTCCTAATGTTAAATTCAATTTTAATTGTTGCAAAAATAATTGCAATGTGAACAGTTTATGCATAACTCACAAATTATTTGGCAGAATGAACTGTAATCTGTGTTCAAAGCTCCTAGAAATTGCAAAAAAATCATAGTTTACAATTCATATTTTTCGTAAAAATTCATTTTAAATGTTTATATATATATATATATATATATATTGAAAATAATAAGAATTGTAACATATGCAGAAATTAACTTCCAGAAGTTTCAAACATGTGAATCCAAAATTAGTTTATTCTGCCAAATAATTTTCGCTTAAAAAAAACTACCCACACTGAAATCTGTTTTGCAACAATTAAAAATGAATTTAACATTAGGAGTTCCAAACTTTAAACCTGCATAATTTCTAAACTACTTGACCAGATGACTTCCTGTTTGGTATCCAAGGGTAAATTTTACTGAGAAATCCAAATATTATGTCAAAATTAGGTGTTATAGTATTGGAATTTTTCAAGTTTGGTACAATTTCTATACGTAGACAACCTTATAAGCAAAATATGAGTATAGCATTAATTAGTAGACATAATTGATTGATACCAAACAATTCATAATTCGATTGATACCAGTCACAATTTCGATACATTGATTTCGGCAAATTTAATAGTGAGTGGTGTGTTTTCTTTTCCAAGACTGTACATTACCTCTGTAACTAGGGTTCCCAACAACACAGATGGAGCATTCTGTAATGGTTACTGGCGATGGCTGGTATTTGTTAATATCACAAAAAGAAAACAAAATCAAGCGCTATTAAAAAAAAACAATACAACAAGCAATTTTTTTTTCAAAATATAAAATCTAAAACATGAAATATGTTTGAGAACATTAACAAAAAAAAGCAATATGATAATAATATAAACACAGACATCAAACATTTGGCGAGATTTTACAACCTAACTTGGCAATACGTCACTATTGCTTGGCTATTCATCCTCGGAGGCCACTATAATAAGGAAGTACCAAAGATCCATGCAAATTACATAGTTATTAATACATACTTATCCCAGCCACAAATCTGAAGTTGTTCCAGTAGTAGATTATATTGTGTATGCAGACCAGTCAAATGATTAGGTCCTTTACTTCTAATCTGTTTCTCCTGAAAAATAAAAAATATATATATAATCAAATAATACATAATGAAAACATTTTTCATTAAATTAAGATAAATTGAGAAAAAAAATCTTACCAAGGTATTCTGAATTTCTGATAACATGTCTTTAATAGAATTACTGTGCAATAAATGCTAAAAAAAAGTAACCAGATAATAAAAAATACAAATTAATAAACATTATTTATATGTACACATTTATTTATTTATTTATTTTTGTACCTGTTTACTTTCTTGCAACCACTTTCCATAAAAATAATCTAACACCAAACACTGTGATTTAACATCAATAATGGATAAGATGACATCAAAACATACTCTACTCATCAGACCCGAAACTAGCATTTTTTTCATGGGGGGCGGACATGTATTTTGAGGGTTGGCAAGTTTTTGACAGTGTGATGGTTTTATCCGGTTATAACCATGGTTTTAACCGTCATGTCAAAAACCCCTTTTTGACATAATTTTTGACAATGACTGTCAAAAACCTAAAATTGAGCCCTAAAACTGTTTATAGTTATTTTTAAAACAACATTAAATTTACAATTTTTCATAATTTTTAGTGTTAGACACATGGGTAAACTTTTTGACAGTTTTAGACAGTAAAAACCACATATCCTGTATAAAACAAGTGGTCGATCCAGGAAGAAAGTTGAGACCTACCTAGGGTCCCCTTCACAAAAATCGATTTAATAAATCAGGTCCCTTCACAAAATTCATCTTAATAAGACAGGTACCTTCACAAAATTCCTCTTAATAAAATAGGGCCCTTCACAAAATTCTATTCGATAAAATCATACCCTCCATGGATTATTTTTATTTTATTAGGTTTTAAAATGTATAATTTACAACGAAAACAAGTTCACAAGAAAGGAAAATTTTAGCAGAATAAAAAGTTAAAGAAGTTATTATTAAATGCTTGGTTTGAATTTGAGCAGCTTTCATCTTTCATAACAAAATGATAATTTTCACAAAAATATAGTAAATTTCACAAAAATAATTTATTTTTCACAAAATGGACCCCAAGAAAAAAAAAATCTTCGGCCCATGAAAACTCAAAACATGACTTTGGTTTAACAAGTTGCTTAGAAAATAAAAAATAATTGTAAGCTATAAATATAGAATAAAAAATTAATTAAAAGTATTGTTACATTAAAAATATAAACTAATCAAACTATTAAATACTTGTATAGTTTAATGTATAAAATTTCATATAATTTTTATATTGTTTTAATGTTTGTCCCAGGTTCATAGAATCCAAACAAAGAAAAAATGTTACACCTGTTTTTTGCTTGTAAATGCACATTCCACAAACAAATGATTAAGGCTATACTTACAGCTACAAACTTGAAATAATATGCTCCAATAAATAAATAGGCACTATTTTATAATGTATAAAAATTAAATTTAACATAACCAAATTGTTCTAAATAATTAAGCTGAAACTAACATAATAAAACGAAGATATATTATGTATATGTGTAAATATTGAAAATAACAAACAACTTCTTTTAAGTTATTGATTTAAAGAACGTTTAATTATACTGATTTCATATTATAATTAATTTAATAACTCAGAGAACATTTGTGTTGCAATTGTGGTTTATATCTAATGTTTATGTATAAAAACAAACATTTAGAAGCATTAAAAGTCTAGGTAATTTATGATCAGTCATTGAATAGTATTGGCCACTTTAGCTTTACACAAGATTTTTAAGCATAAATTAGACTGCTAAAATTTTTTATAATAAACTGAACACTTAATAGTACTTTGAAAAGTAGATAAATAGTACTTTGAAAAATGCACTTAATAATAGTTTCAATATTTTTAGCTATTTTTCCTAGCATGACAATTAAGAGAAAAAAATTGAATTATGATATGTAATTTTATTACAACTTAATTAGCATAACTAAATAAAAAATATTTATATAACATACAATTATAATTTAATCAGTTTTTAGCTTGAGTTAATATAAAATATCACTAATAATTGCTAAAAAAAAATGTGTCAGAAATTCCCTCAGGTTTAAAAAAGGGCAGGGTGCTGCTGGTGAGAAAAGGGCATTTTTTTATTCTTAAGGGCACTTTTTGGATTCTTGAGGGAATTTTCCGGATTCTTAAGGTCAATTTATTTAATTGTTAAAAGTATTCTTTTGGTTTTTAAAGCCACTTTTGATATTTAAAAAGTAAGGGCACTCTTTTCAAGACATAATTGAGTCAATTTTTACTATGAAAGCAAATTTTTTAATGCAAAAAGGAGAAATGGCACTTTTTTTTACTGAGGGGCAATAAGGGTGCTAATTATTTTTATGAGGGGCAAGAAGGGTGCTATTTTGTAAACCAAAGGCCAGGCAGGGTGCAACACCCTTCTGAAACTGTCTGCGGGAAACTCTGAATGTGTAAAAGGTTTTTGACACTTTTCGACAGTTTTTGACACTTTTCGACAGGTTTTTGACACTTTTCGACAGGTTTTTGACATGTCATGTCAAAAACCACTTTTTGACGTCAAAAACCCAACCCTGATTTTGGCGCAACCCCCACTCTCTTCTCCGAAAAGTAAATTTACAAAGATGCTTTTACTAAGTTCCTAAGTTTTACTAGTAATATGTATTCAATAAAACTTGTGAAACTGGAATAGAAAGGAACGGGAAAAAATTTCGCTTTATACAAGTTTTTGTCTTAGCAAATAGAATTGCTGATATTTTTTCTGTTGGGTCCATGTATTTTTTTCATTTAAGACAGGATTCCGTTATAGACAGATTTCATTTTCACAGATTTTACTGTAGTTATAGTATTACATTACAAAATTGGGCAGACGTATAAGTCATAGTGATATGAGTCACAATGTCTTAAGAATTTAAAAACCAGGATTTTCTGTAGGTATAACAATGAATTCCAATACTGTAAAATATCTTTGCGCGCTATCTGGAGCCAGTTTCGTGGAACTATCACTTACACTGCTCTTTCTATTAATGGACTGATATGTCTAGATGCTTTTTCCTGAACCTAACGCTAATTTTCAAAAATATAATAGTGACTTACAACGAAACATTTTTTAAAAAGTTTTAACTAAGTATTTTATTTTGTGAATTTTCCACTCTTTAGTGTTTCGTGTCCCGGGCACTCTCAGTTTTTCTTTTGGATTTTCCAGATGCAAAATATTTTTACCTAGATTTCATATATTTTTTTGTATCAAACGACAAACGAAATGTTCATTTTCTCTGCCTTCTGTTCTGGCGCCTGGGCCACATGCCCCCTCTGCCCCCCTTTAGTTTCAGCACTGCTACTCATAAAATGGTTTTATGTAATCCAGATTAATTTTCAACAAGCAACCTATAAAAGTTTCAGATAGATATGTAGCTTTTAAACAAAATCTAGATACTTCTTTGTTATAGCAGCCCCTAGAATTATGATTATGCCAAGTTGCAGTCAATTTCGCCAAGCTTGTGAAGATCCCTGTGGCAGAAAATTACTATGCTTTCTGCGACAAACTTTATTAACAGCAAACCTTTCTGCATGAACAGTCACTGAAGTCAAACAAGAGTTATAATAGGCCAAACTACAAAATAGTTGAAATACATTGCTCCCTCTCTCCATATTTAGAAATTCCACTTGGAAACTTTAGAATGATTATTTTTGGTTGTCAAAAATATTTTAAACTTTGTATGCTAGTAGGGGAGGGGAATAGACATTTCAGGGGAGAGTTTTTTTTAAAAAATTATTTATTAATTGTTTATGAAAAGTAAGGAATGTAACAAGGAAACTGAAAAAAACTTTAAATGTTATGTGTTAGGGGGAAAGGAAGCAAAAAATTTGGGAGGGGGGTAACGATCATTCATTTAATTGTTATTTCAAAGTAATATATCAAACAGATTTATTTTTATTTTTATGAAATTATTTTAAAAGATTTTAAAATGTGATGATGGAGCAAAAGGGAGGTAAATGGAATTTTTGATGCTGTGGTGTGGGAGATCTAGATGAATATTTATGTATTAGTATTTCAAAGAGTAACAAATAAAAGAACTAAGGCAAACATTAAAAAAAGGTCATGCAATTAAAAAAAAAAAAAAAACTTGAAATGTTTTAAGATTAACAACATTAACACTTAACTGTTGTTAGTGGTCTCACAGATCACTGTTTTTTAGGGTTTCGTTCATCTCACGAAACCCTATTACTCCCGCTCCATTGTCTGTCCGTCACAGGGCCATAATCAGAAACTATGTAACTTACAGTGTTGAAACTTTGTGTATATCTAGCTGAATACCAGCTATGAAGCTCAAAACATTAAAATTTGAAAAAAATCGTATTATTTTAATAAATAGAGATAAAAAACCAAAATTTTAACAGCCTTTTCCTATTAAATTTAAACACTTTTCGTTAAAGCAGTTGCCAAAAATTAAAAATCCACAATGAAATTCTTTCTACAATAATTAATTTTCTATTGAACAATTTCCATGTGAAAAATGAAAATGAAATAAAAAGTTTCACCAATTGAAAAAAATATTAATATGAAAAAAAAATGATTGACGTCATAGTGGTAATAAAACGGATATTTTCAAAGACTTCTCAATAATACAAGGATGAGTATGTGTATGTACACAAAGCAGATTAATATTACGTCATTAGAGAATTAAAAAGAAAATCTGACATCATATTGGAAGTTTAACGAATTTTTCAAATGTTTGTGAATAATACATAGAGAGTATCAATATGAGTAATAGAGAATAGTAAATATATGAGTTTGAGAAACATATTGAATCATGATAAAAATCCGATTATGGAAATATTCGCATATTTAAAAATTTTGAAAGTGTACGACATGTTTAATTTTGAAATTATTTTTTTAAATATCGCATTTAGTCCACGTGACAGATATTTTTATGACAGAATATAATAGCGGGTTTCGCCCGCTATCGGGCTGGTTTAGTTATTCAAAAAAACGAAAAAATAGACCAGTAAATTTTTACATTATAAAAAACATGACTTTTTTTTTTGTTTCTAAATGAAATTTATTTGGATTTATTAAAGAAAGTATAAAGTGTTTTGAAAGGAATATTAAACGAAACCCTTTGAGCGATCTTCAGTCACACTTACCTACTTGTTCTTAAATTTCCACAGTTTAACTGTAAATACTATAATAATTTAACTATAGATTAACTATAATATAAATAAATTTTATTTCATTTGGAGCCCTAATTATCACTATTATCACTAAAGAATTCTGAATAGGTGAATTTTAATTATAACTAGCAGGCTATGCGTGCTTCGCTGGTCGATTTTTACAAATGAACCTCAAATGATTAAAACATTTTTTAGTTCCACCTTCTACTGTTAGGGGTCTCATTCTTTTCTAAACAAATCTCTTTCCGAATGAAACTTCTGGAATGGTTCCCCTGCTGCCTACATTATTGGTGTTAAAACAGTCTGAGGATGGATTTTGTCTACTGTAAATGGTTGCTAGGAAGTAAAAAAGTACCAGTTTTTGTTACACAACAAATTATATATATCAGAAATAATAAAAAACAGATTTTACATATATACCTGTGTAAGTGTATCAAGAACAGGTTTCAATATATTTTCCAACTTTTTGCATCCCTTTAAATTTAATCTCTTAGGAGAATATTCATTCTCAACTTTGAGGTTTATATAAAATTCTTCGTTCTACAGAAGGAAAAAAAGAGAAAAAACAGTTATACTGGCAGATTTTATTTATGCACCATACTGATCTGTATGGCTATGATTCAGGGCCATCGCTAAGACTTTTTATTGAGGGGGGAGAAGACCTTAAATTGCCAAGTCAAATTTCAGTATTTGCCAACTCATTGAGAAGCAAAAATAAATAGTTTTCGCCAATTCAACAAGTTTGCCAACTAGTTTTATAATTTTGCCAAGTTACCACAATTATAAAATGTAATATAGTTCTTATTTGTAAAAAGTTTAATAATATTCCCAATTAGATTTATAACTTTTGCCAAGTCTATCAGAAATAGAAAGTATATTGTAGTTTTTATTAAAGTTTTAAACAAAATTTGCCTACTAAAAGTTTTTTAATTTGCCAAGTGTAACAGCATTCGGGAACGTTTGGTGGGGGAGGCTCCCCCCCATCCCCCCCCCCCCCTTAGCGAGGGCCCTGCTATGATTAATAAATAATTTTTATTTTAGAAGTTGTATGACACTCTGGTGTATGAGCAAAATCTGCAGAAGAAGCAAATTTTAATATTTCTAATTGGAAAATTAAAGAAAAAGCAGTTAAATCCTAGAACAAGCGAGACAGTTGGCAGTGTTGGATTTGGCGAGGTGATAAATGAGATTTTCTTGTTACAAGTTTGTTTCTTACATTTCTTCTCTTACATTTCCTGTTTGATCTGGAAATTTGATTGGTTTATGAGTAAATTAAATCGTTTGGTCAGATTGGTTGGTTTATTTTGTGCCGTATTGTTGGATTCACAGAGTTATGAGGTAGACAGAGATGCACTATACCATAAAAATGTCTTGCAATATGAAGCCAGTTATTGCTGAATTTACTAAGCCCAAAGAAGAGAAGCATGTGGAAGAAGGGCTGAATTCATTGGACAGTGAGAGGTTTTCAAAGCAAGCCGCGAGTTGTTTGGGCCGACTTTAGTGTTGCATTTGTAGTGTCACGGCAAATGTCTGTTTACATTACTATTTTTCTGTGAAACGTCTATCTACATGGCCGGATCATCTTAGAAGAGGGTGCACCTTGGTGATAAGATAAAGGCCTTTTGAAATGGTATGTAGGAAGTAATCGTAAGAGATGGGGATAGCATTTCTGAAGACGAATAGATAAATTCTGAACATGCTTCAACATATTATAGACTTTTGGAGGAATCTAGAATAATTTTACTAATAAGAAAGTTAAAACAACAGTGGTGCTCATCTCTTTGATTCATGGCAGTTTGTACTAATACTAAAACTCAGAAACTTGAAATTGTAGCATACTATAATGCAAACATAGATGGAGTAGACAGTCCTCATGAGAAATGTTCAAAACATTCCTCAAGTTGCTACAGATACAGTTGATCTTTAGCTATCTTTTTCTACATTCTAGATGTTTCAGAAGCAAATCTCTACATTCTACATGTGCTACAAGAATAATGAAAAAAAAAAGTTTTATGTTTTTGAAGTCCAGGAACCATTTACCAGTCCAGGAACACTACGATTACAGAATCCTTATTTACTTGAGAATTATGTTTATAATTTTTTTAATTCTTCAACGAAGAGTTGAAAATTTATCACATGCAAATGCTGATTCAATGCTCTGGAAATTCAAGGGAAATCATTTGTGTCATAGAACAACCAACTTACCAATTACTATTGTGTTTAAGAAAGAATCACTGATGCAAACATGAAGTGTGCTTAGTGGTAACACTTCTATGTGTGTGTGTGTGTGTGTGTTTATATATATATATACCTATTTATAAACATGCATCTTCAGCATATAATCTAATCATATTTTTTTTAATTAACTTAAATTTTTGAAATTTCATTTATTGTGAACCTTTTAAAGACAATTTTTGTATAGTCAAAAAATTTTAAACAGTAGCATTATTTAAAATATATATATAAAAAAAGAATTGATATATAAAAAATTCAATTAACCAATATGAAATTAAAAATGATTATTTAACACATCTTTACACATTTGTCATTTTGATACCTGAAATCTGTCTATTAAAAATGGTTATTGCTTGCTGTAACAATTCCTTGAATAATGCAAAATGTTTCATGTTTTTTAAAAGTACCTTATTTTCTTTTGATTAAAAAAATTGGGCACTTTAGTGTAATAGCAGCCCCTGAGGATGAATCGCCAAGCGACCAAGATTTATCGCCAAATTATAAAGCATGTATGACATAATATGATATATTATTACGTTAAATCATTACTTTTGTGATGTATATGGCCGAGTTATTAGTCATATATAATACATATATGATGTATACATATACCATGTGCATAAGTCGTATAGAATGTATATATATATATATGACATATAAGACGTAAATAATATGTATGTAATGACGTATATGGGTGTTTGGAATAATATGTGTATATATGATGCAATATATAAGCTTTTCAATGATTCTTGGCGAAATCAGAGCTGAAACCATGGCATAATTGTAATTGTGGAGGCCGCTATAACACGAAAGCACCAAAAAAAAAAAAAAAAGGGAGGGGAGGCTTTACAGTTTCTTTTTTTTGTGTGTGTAATGTAGGGGAGACCGGTACACACTGGACCTATGGGCACAGTGGGGACCACCCCCTAATATTTTATTTATTTAAATTTTTTTTAAGCTTCTCTTCTATCCTAATAGACAACAGCACTGCAATGATTATTTATAGCCTTCAGAAAATATGTTTAGCTCAGATTGAACTATTTTATCCTGATGGTTGTTTTGAACTTCTAAAAGTAAAATTTTTCATCATCATATTTTTATTTTTTTAGTAATTAAAGGTTGTAGATAAATAAAATAAAAAAGCTTTTTTGCAAAGCTAAGATACTTGTTTTTATTTTACTTTAAAGTTAATATGTTTAAAAGAAAGCTATAAACAATATTAATATGATTATTTATTGAACTTCAACATGGAGTACAGTGGACCATCCACTCCTGGCGCACAGTGGTCCACAATCCACTCTGCTCCTGTAATGCAGAATGTTCAAAATATTTAATAATTGCTTATTTTCTATAAAGAAAGATTGTTTTAAAGTAGATTTAACTGTAAAATAAAGTAAACAAATAAAAATAACAATTTATTTAACATAGTAAGAAATATTTTGTTTTGTATTTACTGCCTTTGATAAATATAACTGTAGTCTAATTGTTGATGATTCTATCAAGTAAGATTCATGAGACGCAACTTGTATGGAAATCAGTTTATTTCTCCCAAAACTGTAGATGAATCTGCTGTTGATGTCAATGATTTCATAATGTTGCTCCCAGATCCAAAATTATTTCTTGAAATTTCCAGGCTCAATCTTACTCATAAGTACTTTGGAATTTCATTTGCAAATTTTAATGTGAGCTGATTTTTTTGTACTTAAGTAATAACTTCAACTAAATTGCAATTGTTCCTGTATTAATCTGTTATTATTTTCAAAATTAAATTAATTTTTGGTTTTTATTTTAAAATTTATATTACTATTTTATTTTGCGGGTGAAGGGGCAACAAAAAAGAATTAGATTAATGAAAAATAGATTTATATTGTATTTTAGATAATACCTAATAGTGGTCCACTGTACCCCAGTGGGTGGACCAGTGTTGGTCCACTTTACAAGTGTATATAATTTTTTTTTTTTTTTTTTGAAAAATGTATTGAGAACTATGTTGTGAGAAAATTATGATAGATGTAAGAAGGTTTAAGGAATATTCAAAAATATTTTCATACAGATCGGTCAGTCTGTTAAAGAGAAAAAAAATGTTAGAACTGAAAAAGTGGCCCACTGTGTACTGGTCTCCCCTACAGCTAAAATATTATTTTATCAGTGCTCGCAGTGAACACTTTTTCTGAAGCAGGCTAAATTTACAACAATAAAAGAAATGCCCTTTCTCCTGAAAATGTAGAATGATTATAGTGTTTTTGTACCATAATTTGCCATACAGCAAATTTAATTATTATTTTTTTTAATTGCATTTATTGGATTTTCTGTTTCTACACACTGCTTCTTTATCTAAAATTAGTCTTTTCCTACAGTTTTAAAAATGACTTCTTTTATATATATTGTTATGAATTTTGTATATATTTGTAAATATTTCATTTTTTTTAATTTATTTTATTTTATTATTGTGAAAATTGCAGTATTATTAATGTATTTCCTATTGAGCATCATGTAACTCAATGCTAAAGGCTTCAGGTGCTTTGCAAGAGAAACAACCTTACAGTATTGTTTTTATAATGGAGTTCTATGGTAAAATCGCCAAGGAATGGGTTTATCGCCAAGTTGGCGATGGTTTTGGCGACTTATTTTTGTCGCCAAATGTCGCCAAGTTGGCGACGGATTTGGTGACTTTTTGTGCAACCCCTCCCCCCACCTTATACCTTACATTGGGATCCTTTCTCGCTTGGGTTCTCTATTGAAAGCTGAAGTAATTTCTGGTAAATTCTGGACATCCGAACCTCTCGAAAATTCTGGAAAGATCTCTGAAACCTATATAAGGACCTCCACCAGTGAGTTTAGTTAGTTGATGATCAGCTGTGATTGAATTCACACGAGATGCTTTTGCTTTGAGACTGTGTTGTCTATGAGCGATTTTGTATTGAACAATACGCTATATTGTTCTGTGTAGAATTTTGCTGTGCTGTTATTAGATTTGAAGATTACTGAATATTTGTATTTTGAGAAGATATTTCTGTTCTAATCGAACTGTTTGTGGTAAATAAAGCCTGTTTATTGTTCTTATATATTGGCATCAGTCCTTTCGAACCCCGAGCTCACAACATTTGGTGTCAGGAGTGGGGTTGAATGCCGATCACCAGAGCAATGGAGGAGCAACTGAAACAATTATTGGAGAAATTAGCTAGATTAGATGTCAACCAACCTAGGCGAGATGAAAGAAGAAATGAAGAAGGATATGTCAGCGATGGATGAGAAAATGACTGCGAACCAGGCTGAAATGAAGGAAATGTCAGATGAAATGAAGAAGGATATGTCAACCAACCTTGGAGAGTTGAAAGACTTAATAGAGGATAAAATAACATCTTTAAACGACAGAATTGACGGTGTGGAAAACAAAGTTCAAGGAAGATTTCAAGAAATAGAAGGAAAGGTAGAAGAAATTCAAAGGACAGCCAATACCGTTGAAGAAAGAGTAGAAGAAAAAGTTCAAAAGATCGCCAAGACCGTCGAAGAAAACATAGAGAATGTAAAAAAAGATTTGGAAAAAGTCAAGAAACAGAAGATAACTGCCGGAAACTATTCCGAAGAAATCAAGTATCCAGATATGCTTCCTCGGGCCTTTATTAAACTCTCGACCTATGACGGAAAATCCTCATGGCCAGTTTTCAAGACACAATTTGGGATCGTAGCGGACGCCAATGGATGGGATCCCCAGACAAAGGCTTGCCAGTTAGCTGCTTCTCTATGAGCTGATGCTGCCGACGTTCTACAGACCTTGCCTGCAAATGAACCGCTGGATTTTGAAACGCTCGTCAGTGCCTTAGAATTGCGCTTTGGCGAGAAATGCATGAAGGAATATAGCAGACTCCAGCTCAAATCTCGACAGCAGAAATCCACTGAATCCCTGCAAGAACTTGCTACGGATGTTGAGAGACTTTCACATCTTGCTTATCCTGACTGTCCGACTGAAATTAGAGAAAGTTTAGCTCTGCAACATTTTATCGATGGTGTGCGTGACTCTCAGATCCAGAAACAACTCCGGATTGCAGATCTCAGTGACTTAAAAGGGGCTTTAGTTTATGCCCTGAAATTCGAGGCAGCCCAGCAAGCTACAAGGAAAGATCGGCACTTTGTGCGAGTAGCCTTCATGCCTGAGACGTCGGATACAGCTGTGGAGCGTTTACAGCAGCAGATGAAGGACGTAATGAGACAGATAAACTCCTTGATGGACAACAAACCTGGCAGAAAGATCAAGTGCTGGAAATGCGGTGGAGAAGGCCATATTCAAAGAGGGTAATAGCTCTGCACGAACGGCGGAGCAGGAAAACTAATTAATGGCCATCTCGCGGAGCAGAGGTTGCCAGATTTTAAGAAGCCCCATTATCAAGTGTTTCAAATTTCTGCAAGAAGTTGCGGCGAGAACGGAGTTTTTATAGTCGGGCGTGTGAGAGATTTGCCCTGTAATATGATCATCGATACAGGAGCCAATGTGACCATCGTTCGGAAAGATTTAGCTCGGCGGCTGAAAGAAAAACTCCTCTGGACCCCGCCCCGTGTTATCCTTTAAACCGTGACCGGGGATAAGATCGACATACATGGAAAAATGAAATTGAAAATAAAGTTTGGGAACGCTGCTTACCATCATACAGTCTAAGTGGCCGATATTTCAGACCCTTTCATACTCGGACTGGACTTTTTAAAAGAGCATAGATTTACACTGGATTTTAAGAATAATGAGTTACGCTCTGCTCAAGAAGATGTCACTATTTTCAAACTTGGAAATGAGTCCGGGTCTATTCAACGGATCACAGCCAAGGCAGATGTTATCATCCCTCCTCGGACCGAAATGATGATACCTGGATTAACTGGAAACGAAAGAATTTTCCAGTATGGCTTGACTGGATATCCTGAGAAGAGCCCAAAGGGAGTGCTAATAGCATCAGCGCTGGTAGATCTGTCGAGTTGGGTTGGGTTGATTATCGACGGCCAATTATCTACACATGGGATATAGGCCCGGGGGGAGTGCCCTTCGTGGGGGTCTTTCTAAGGGAACCTAACCCGTATTTACGCATGGATAAATCCACGGCTCGAAGAAAACCACGAAAACTCCGAACGATTAGGCCGACGGGCGCGATTGGGATCGAACCCAGCACCTCCCGTCTACCAGCTTCGAGAGCACAACCTCTCAGCCACGGTAGATCTGTCGAGAGATGTGATCCCTGTGAGAATTGCGAACATAAGTGAAAAGTCTAGAATTATCCAGAAGGGTGAAGTGCTTGCAACCTGTGCTCCAGTCACCTGCGTTTGCAAAGACCCGAGCTTGACATTGTCAGAGCCGCCTACAAGTTTAACACCTGAAATTGGACGAAATGAGAATTTATCTCCTGAGCAGAGACATGCCGCAGAAAGACTGTTCCAGGAATTTAAGAATGCGTTTTCTCAAAACGAGAGTGATATTGGTCGCACTTCACTGACACGGCATAGAATTTATCAGTTTGTAAAAACAAACTGTCTTAAACTGTAGCAGAGCCATTTTTATTACATCTCAAATGCAGTAAGAAGCCCATATGAAGTATGACTTTAAATTCAATAATTTCATTAGTTAAATATATCATCTTTAAATAAACCTTGTTTCCCCAATTGATCATTTAATTTCAGTTTCATTAATTTCTTTTGAGCTGTGTAAAATAACTTGAGAGAAATATATGTTTAAAAAACAAACATTTTTATTTCTTCAGACAAAATAACAAGTTCTTAAAAATAAATAAACATGCCTTTATCAGATTCAATAAATTAAACTGTTTCTTCATTTCAATAGAAAAAAGGATTACTTCTTAAAAACAATTCACTTTTACCTTTGTAAATAATCTCCTGGCTCAACACACAATTAATTTCAGAAACATATTTAATAAACTTTACTATACCATATCAGCTGAGGGAAAAAAATGATGTATCACTAATTTACTTTCCATATTGAAAGAAAAACAAACTGCTATATTAACTTCACTGCTTAAATGGAAAACATCTGCCATAAACATCCCAGCCTGCAAAACCACAAGATTGAAAAAGTAAAGAGCAATGTCAGCAAAACAACTCACTGTATTTAAAGGGCTGAAAGAAATGACTAGAAACAGGAAGTAATGCCCTCTCCTCAAACAGCTGATCAAAATATGAATGTTTAATGAGTGTATGAACTTCCTGTGCTCTGGCAGGCCAAAACAGACAGTTGTCAAAACATTGAGTGAAGTGTGGTTTTAACAGAGCTCACTGCAAAAGATAAACATGTGTTTAAAGTTTAAACTGTTAAATTAAGAAATGCTTCATGAAAATAAAGTATAATAGGAATGGGTAAGTTAACAAGAATAAATATTTTTTAAATTAAGTTTATATTAAATGTAATTTAAGAAGTGTTGAGAACATAACTAAACTTGGGAGGTTTTTAAACCTAACAACTGTCCCCCCTCTCGACACTTCACAAAACCTCACCCAAACTAAACCACTTAACCTAAACAAAATTTGAAAAAAAATTTCCAAAATGATGCACGATAAAACAAAGTGTTGAGCCAGGATTATACACAACACGTAACCATATCACATATAATATTCAGTTCAACAGTTCAAACACTTTCATCAACTGAAACACAAATTCTAAAAAAACACTAAACATTCATCTTTAAAATTCAATACTAAAAAAAATTATATTGTTAGTGTGTTAATTGTTAATAAAGATTAAGTATGCATAATTGTACAATACACAAAAAAATTTTTGGCCAATCAACAATTTAAAAAAAAATGCAATACCAGGTACCATACTTCAAGATATCTATATTTTCAATAAAGAAAACAAATTCCTTGTTCATGAGTGAAAGAAAAACATTTGAACACTTTTCCTTGAAAATCCATTATTTTATAACGTTTCTGTCCAACTTCCAATTAATTTCAAGTACACAAGTCACTCGCAGAGCAGATGCAAACCAATTTAAAACTGCAACATCTCAAACTGTGACAACTCAGCTAAAGCAGCAAAGGTAGGTATACAATCCTTGTACACAAATTGTAGATGGATTTTTAACAAGAACCTGATATAAAATTAGACATCACAAACTGTAAATTCACTCCCTATCTCCATTCAGCAAGTTCATTCATTCAAGTTGCCTGGCCAGGTCTTTTAGACACATTCAACATTTAATGAACATCAGGTTCCTGTAATTATGAAAAACTACAATAAGCAATAAAGAATTCAAACAATTCCATACCATTTGATAAATTTGAAACATAGCAGTTTTACTAATAAAATTTTAACCTTCAGACAATCCATTTAATTACTTTAAGTTTCATTAATTCAAAAATCCTAAATAAATTTCAGATATAATAATTTTTAACTCTTATTTTTAAAAATATATATGTATATTATACTAGCAAAAATTACTAAACACATTTACAGGTACTTTAAAAATTTAATATATAAACACAATTCTCTTTAACAAAATTTATGCACGACATTTATAAAAATTTCAAACAATGTATAAACATATGGATTCAACATAACTATTACAATAAAGATTATATTCAACCTTTTATATCAAAAATACCTTCAATGAACCGGAGCAGGTCATTCTTGTTGAGGGGCTTTGTAAATATATCAGCTAAATTAGCCTTACTTCTTACAAAAACTAGACTAAATTTATCATAGTAAACCAATTCCCGAATAAAAAATAATTTTATATCAATATGCTTTGAGCGTGAGTTCTCAATAGGTGATTTTACAAAATCTATTGCAGCTTGATTGTCTACTCTCAAAACTGGTTTTAACCTACTATTTTCTATAAAACCCTTCTCTGAACATTCACTAAGGATTCGATCAAACCATACGAGATTCTTTGCAGCTTCCGTCATGGCCACAAACTCCGACTCCATGGTGGACAGTGTGACACTTTTCTCCTTAAAAGTTCTCCAATCTATTGGAGCAGCATCCAATAACACTAATTGTCCCCCCATGGATGTCCGATCATCTCTGTTGGCGGCGAAATCAGCATCTGAATATGTTATTAAATCAAGATTTTGACAATCAAGTTTAAGTTTATAATGTTTAGTATGATTTACATAGCCCAAAAGCCGAAGAAGTCCACACCAGTGTAACATTCCCGGATTTACCTGAAATTGTGAAAAAATATTTACCGCAAAACTTATATCTAGTCTGCTTTTATTAGCAATATAAGAAAGACTGCCAAGTACATTCCGATATGGATATTGAGACATCTCTGATTTTTCATTTTCTGTAACGGGACAATTGATTTTTGAATAGACAGAACCTTTTGAAATTGGAAGAGAAGAGATTGGAATCCTGTATTTCTCAAATTTCCTACATACCTCCTCAATGTATTGCCCCTGATGTATTTCAACAACTCCTTTGGATTCCTCAAATTCTACACCGAGAAGTTTTCTTGTTCTGCCCAAAATTTTAATTTCAAAATGCCTCTTTATTAAATCTAATACTGTTTTAACTACTCCATAAGAAACCCCGAAAATAACCATATCATCTACATACAAAATGAGAAGAACATTTGTTGAAAAAGTATAAACACAATTACAGCTGTCCAATTTTACAAAACCAAGATCAGTCAACACCCTATGGATCTCAAAAAACCACTCGCGTCCGCTTTGACACAAGCCATAGATAGCTCTATCTAATTTACAGTATAAGTTTTCACTCCCCGGGACCTCAAAACCTTTTGGCTGACTCATGAAAATATCCTCTTTCAGAGGCGCGTAGAGATACGCACTTGTAACGTCACACTGCAAGTGGACCCACCCCTTCAACACAATGAGTAGGGAAAAAAAGAAACTTACCACGCTGAAATTCACAACGGGACTAAATGTTTCATCATAAGAAATTCCTTTCTCCTGCTTAAACCCCTGTGCAACCAGATGGGCCTTAAATTTAGCAATATTTCCCCCCTCATCACGCTTTAGGGTGAACACCCACCTACAGCCGACTGATGTGACATTGGTTGGCAGTTTAGACAAATGCCAAACACCCCTCTTTTGCATTATCTCAATTTCTGTCTCCATGGCCTTTAGCCAAAATTCTTTTTCTGGAGATTTAATTGCCTGATTATGTGTTTTGGGAATTGTTACCGGGTCTAGTCATGCTTGTGTACTGTTAGAACTTGGTGTTGTCAATGGTTTTCCTTGGACTTTACCTGAAAAATTATTTTTTTACCTGAAAAATCAAAATTTTCCTCATTAAAATCAATATTTTTAGATTGACAATAATCTTTAGCCTCATTTAAAGATCTAATCCTTTGAGTACAGCCCTCCTGAAAGTAATATATGTCGGTTCTTTTACCAGTAGGTCGCGGTGTGGCCCTCCTGATCCAATTTGGAACTTTTAAACTATTTCCATCATTCTCATCATCTGATGAAATATGAGAGTCTTCCCCCTCAGTATCAGAAATACGACCGATAGGATGTGTGGATAGGTTAGGTATTCCCCCCTCTTCAACATCACTTTCACTATCGTCATTAAAATTTACACTGGGGAAAAGATCATTACAATTATTGAGATGGTTGGGGCCCAGCACTGCTCCATCCCCCAAACTCTTAAAATTTGCCTTTTCATCGAATGAGACATTTATTGTTTCAGTCACCCTATCTTGGTCAGGAAGCCATATGCGATAGCCTTTAGTCTTAAAAGCGTAACCAATAAGTATACCTTGTTTGGCCTTTGGCTCAAGCTTATGACGTTTCTGGACGGGAACACCAACATATGCAACTGAACCAAACACTTTAAGGTGTTTTAGGGAGGGTTTATTACCGCTGTACATTTCAATAGGAGTTTTAGTCTGACCCTTTGGGCATAAACGATTCCAAACATAGGTAAAATGAGTCATTGCATCGGGCCAAAATTTAGTGTCTAAACCACTATCCTGTAACAATGTGCGTGCGCCATCAGCTACTGTTTGATTATAACGTTCGATTATGCCGTTTTGTTGTGGTGTATACACATTCGTCAATTCGTGCTCTATACCTTTATCTGAAAAGTAGTTATCAAAATCTGTATTTACAAATTCCTTGCCATTATCCGATCTGAATGATTTTACTTTTAAATTCAAGAAATTTTCGGCACGCTCAATGTGTCTTTTAGTGATGGCAAAAACCTCAGATTTATCCCTTAATGGGTATAGAGCAACTTTATTTGAGTAATCATCCATAATTGTTAGAAAGCACCTTTCACCATTTCTACCACGGATTTTACATGGACCCCACGTGTCGGCAAAAATAAGTTCAAGTGGTTTTTGTGTTCTCTTATCCTTTATCGGTTTAAATGAAACCTTTCTAAATTTATTAAGTTTACAAATTTTGCATGTAAAATCGTTACATTTAATGTTTGGCAGGCCCTTGACACAATTATTTCTGTATGTATGCTCAATGATGGATTTACTTATATGGCCTAAACGTCTATGCAGTGCCTCAAAATTTTCCCGAGCTTTTGTCACATTTAAATTTTCAAAACTTACTCTTTTACCCTTATAAACATTTTTAGAATAGACATAATACATGCCATTACGTAAAACTGCTTGAAAACGAAACATATGTTTATAAACTTTAACTTTGCCCCCACCGCCAATGAACCTTGCTCCCATCTTATCCAAACGTGGACCAGATATTAAATTTTTCCTCAATTTTGAAGAATGTAAAACATCATTTAGAGTTATGGTATTTCTACCAAAGTTCAACTGTACTGTTCCGGTCCCCTCTACTGGAAAAGTAAGGTCCTTTACTGCAACAGACAAATGTTGAGTCTGAAGGGGCTTGTATTTACTTATTGTCATCATCACTTATATTTCACTAGTATAATTATTAGAGATAGACCGAAATTTCGGTTTCGGTGCAAAATCGGAGTTTTACCGAATATTTGTTTTTGGCGAAACTGCTGCCAAAATTTTGGCCTGACCGAAATTATCTATATTTCAAAATCTCGTTCTTCTTTCGGAAATTTTCAACTTTACTCATTGATATGAGTAGTATCGGCTAAAATAAGACACTGTTTATTGCTGTGAACTCCACTGTTTATCATTATCCGTCATGACCAGGGCTTTACAAATTTGAAAAAATCTGGTAGCCAGGTATAAGTTCTAGTCGCCAGTAAAAAAATTTAACCCCCCCCCCTTCCCCGTTATTGATTTTTAAAAAGTACAAACGTTTTCTTACGAATTAAGTCAGAAAAAATAATAACATAGTTTAGAATTATTAGTTACATAGTTTATAATAGTGCATAATAACTAAGTTTTCTAAGGAAACTTATCAAAGTTATATATTTGTGAAAAAAATAATAATAAAGGAAATATTGTAAACTCTGAATTAACCGACATGTTCGGGAAATGCTGATTGCCGTATGCTTCAAATGTTCAAATAGTTGAGTGCTACAAAATCTATATCGGATGAGAGGGCATCTATAAAATAGTGAAGCCGGAAAACGATTTTATGCCTATTTAGCCTATCAAAATAAAAAAGTCAAATAATTCTGATTTAATTATTTCAAAATTTGCATTTAATGACATTTGCAATAGTTTTGCCAAATTAAAAATAAGTTAATTTTTTCTGTTGTTGTTTGTTTGTGTGTGTGTGTGTGTTAATATAATTTCAAATTTATTTCTTAATATTTTGTAACTTTGCAGCATCTATAATGAGATATCTTACAAGAAATTTAATTAAACGTTGTGATGTTCGCAAACTCGAGGGCTATTAACACGTAATATTACGAGTTATTACGTAAATGTTTGTTTTCGTAGCTAAAAAGGAAAGAAAAAAATATATTTTCCCGAGCTGGATTAAATCGAAATCAGCAGCCGGCTGAGGTTTATTTTCATCCAACGATCTACAATAAGAATTAAAAAAAAAAAAACTTTTTGAAGTGCAATTAATGATTTTTTATTTCCATTTACTGCAGATAATAATCCAAACAATGTAATTATAAAATACTATTGAGAAACAACTCTGAACCAGACACTTGTCGCCAAGACAGAGTGACGACGGCAATGTCTAACGCGTGTGGTGCAAACAGACGCGAGGCGCCAAGCATTTTAAGCCGGGAAAAAATATTAAAAATAATAATACATATTTTTATTAAAATGAATTATTCTTGAAATTTTAATTAAGTTTTATAGATTTACTTCGAATGAATTACTTATAATCACTTATATGTTATTATTTTTTTTAAATGAATGTAATAGATTAAAAGTTTTAATTTTGAACACAAAAGTCTGATTTGAAAGATACAAAAAAGTAAGCATTTTTTATCATTGCATCCAATTTTTAGAAGCCACATAAGACTATTTGTTATTGAACCCCCCCCCCCCTCTCCTCACATTCTAATCACATGACTAGCCGACTAGAGCGGGAAAGAATGGCGTTTTATGTGCATGAAATGGAAAATGCCTTTTTAACTTTGCTTTAGAGAAAATGTCGTTTGTGCTCCTTTTTAAGTTCAATTTTTGTAAAAAATAAATAAATAAATGAAACAAAAAAATTCAGATTAAAAAAGTTAGTCGCCAGATAAAAAAAGTTGGTCGCCAGTGGCGACCTGGCGACCGCATTTGTCAAGCTCTGGTCATGACTGATTTATGATGCGAGCGTAAATTATAAAGCAAGCAATGCATATATGACTAAACTTAAAAGACGCTTATCACATGATCTTTAAAAGCTGCAAACTTATCAGTGATAGAAATTTCTACTTTGTAACTCCAGATTGCTTCGAATGCTTTATGAGGAAGGTGTTGTTAAAACTCTAGGATTTCGTAAAAGATTTACGAAATTTATTACAAAAGATATATCGAGGTATGTATACTGTATACTTAAAATATCTTTTTATTAGATAAAATTCGTATAGTTGGAAACAATTTCTGTCTTATTGATAAATTAATTGCGTTTTATTTTATATGAAAATAAATATATTTGGATAGCGGCACAGAGTCAACTTGGCACCAGAGATAAAATTTTCCAACAGCGGAGTCATTTCAATGCTTTCCTAGGGAGGCAGGGAGTGGCAAACCTTTTTTTTTGGGGGGGGGGGCGGTGAGGGAGCAAAGATTGACCTTATTGCGCACATCCTAAAAGAAAATGGACAACTGTTACATTTTTATCCTTACATATATATTTAAAATTAGCTAAAGTACAAAATAATGTTTACATGTCTCACTTTGAGAATACTGAAATGGAAAATAAAGTTTATTAATTAATAATTTCTAGGCTTAAAATGTTGTCTTAATGCCAATTTTCCTTTTTTAGTCAAATTAAACAAATTATTTTAGCTTTTGTGCCCTTTACTTAAACTAACCTATAATGAATCATACATTCTTATCACATTCTTTGAGGAGGAAACTGACCCCCCCCCCCCCTAATCTTCCGAAATGACACTCCTGTTTGTAAAAAATTGCACATATGGGAGCATAAAAGGTGCATATATATTAGGTTACGTATAGAGTTTATACTCTATATTCTCGGAAAAATCATGGATAAAACCTCGACATGATTTATAATATATATACTTCTAGCTACAGCCCTGGTTGAAATAGGGAACATGCTATAGTAAACGAAAATAACATACAAAAATTTCAGAACAATCGAAGCGGAATGGTACGTTTGTTTGTTAGAAATGAGGTTCAATACACGTATAATTAATAAATTAATTAGTAACGTAATTATTATTATTTGTAATTAATAATTATATGCAGTTATGCATGTATTAATCAGTTTTTAAATATTTTTTTACACTTTCGGTGTCGGTCTTAAAAACCTGTTTCGATCGATCTCTAATGATTATACGCTGAAAATTTTCATTCTGCAGCCAGTGATGTAGTTGTAAAAAAACCAAAGGGCATACGCTTTAGGCAGAGGGTATACTCTAAAAAGCATATGCTATAGTGTATTTGAGAAGAGGGTATATGGTATACCTTAAAATAATCCAGAAGGTATACGCCGTATATCCTCCATTACATCCCTGTCTGCAGCCTTTACTTTTCTTAGCATCATATAAGGTTATTAGAAACAATTTAATAAGAAACATAGGGCCTACAATATCAATGTGCACTAATTTACCTTTCTATATAATACTTTGATCATATATATCTATGTTTGTGCGTGTATGTGTCACAGTGAGAGAAATAATATGAGCCCCCCCCCCCTACATTTTCTTGAGCACCCCCTAATTTTTACTTCTAGCTACAGCCCTGTTGGGCCCACTATGAAAAACTTAAATCTTCAAATGAGAAGTAAAATTATAAATACACTTATGATATCACTGACAATTTTAGCTTACATAAGTTGTGTAATGAATCTAGAAATTTTATTTCTTATTCTATAAGGTTGTTTACAATAAAATTGATTTGAAACACCATAAATTTTTGGGCCCCTTAAATAAGTGGGTTTTGGGAAAGTACACCGCGTGCCTTGACAGTAATAGGGAATTGATCCTAAAATAGAAAAGAAATTATGAAAAAAAAAATTTGTTTGAGATTGTCCCAAGTAAAATTAATTTGTTGTCAAGCAAGAATCGTAGTCAGAAGTTAGGGGAGAGGTAGACAACTTTATAGATTATAAACTACAATGACTTTCTTTTAAATGAAAGTATATGAAATAATCAATTATCACTTTTCAACTTATTTCGGCGCGGGGGGGGGGGGGGCTCGGGTTCGACTCCGTACCTCCTCCACCCCCCCCCCGCATTTTTCTCTGGCTATGGCCTTATTGTCAAACATGATTTCTGTTTATAACGCAGTTCAACATGCTTCGTAAGACTCAGAACATTATCGAAATTTAAGTCAGCCCGCCCCGAAATTAAATCCTGGATACGCCACTGCTGTGGTCTAAAGTTGTTTCGAGAACCTCGTTCATTGGCTTGAAAGTTCTTTCCAGTTCGTGATTGTCGCTCATCAGTTCGAAAGTTCCCTCCAGTGTATGTCTGTCTTTCTCGGGTACGGCCTCTACTCTGCAAATCTTTACCTCTTGACGGTGATCCGGAAAAACTTCTATAAAAATGACAATCAGTTTTTGTCTTACTGAAACATTTAGATTGTGTATGACCTAACTTTCCACATGTCCAACACTTTATTTTTCTAATAGTTTTCTGGATTTGGTTATTCTGTATATCAAATAATTCCCTCTCGGAGTCTGTCTTTCGAAGTCTAAGTCGTGTTTCCTCAGCGTTTAGTTCCTGAACAATCTTTGAAAAGACAAAAATGCTCTTATCCCATCTCAATATATTCTGAACAACTTGGTCATATATTGCGGGTAAATAGCGTAACAATTGAAAACATGCATATATTTCATCAAAATTTTCATTAAATTCCTTAAGTTGCACTGTCAGCCGCTGAAGCCTTGAAGCAAACAGACTCATTCTCTCATCCTTTCCTTTACGTGACTCAATCATTTCGGAAAATATTTCCATGTGCTGAGACCTTGTATCTGGCACATAACTTTCTTTTAAACTATTCCAGGCCTCAACTGGACATTTAGTATTCTCTATTAATTTTCGAAAATCCTTTTCAACATTTAAAAATATAAAGGACAAAGCAACATCAAATCTGTGTTTGATCTTTTTAACATCTGCGGCCGTAACAGTTGAACTAATTTCTGGTATTGTTTCCTCGCCAATAATGATATCCCATAAACCCTGGTTTATCAACAAATACTTCATATCAGCAGACCAACTCTGGTAATTATTTGCATTCAACTTATCAATAAAATTGTTTGACTGGGACATTTAAAAAAAATAAAGTTCTTTAAAACGAAAATAAAGTTCTTGAAAAATATAATCAAACTCTTGAAAAGAAAAAGTTCCGGAAAATAAAATTCTTAAAAGAAACAAAAGTTCTGGAAAAATTTAAGTTTCTTGAAAATACAGTTGTTATTGAAAAATTAAAGTTTCTTGAAATTAAAGCTCTTGAAAAATCAAATTCCAAATCAAAATAAAGCATAAAATTTCTAGAACAATCTTCCCCCTTCTTCCTCATATGCACATTCACTTCACAAAAAAATTTTTTCATAAACATCAATTCCATCATTATAAAAAAAAAAAAAACCATCTTCTTCATTAAAATTCACCACATTTAAAAATTTCCTATAAAAGCCATCTCTCTAAAATCTTATTTAAACACATCTAAAAATTTCATAAAAACCAGCTCATTCACTTTTTCATTCAAAAAAAATTTTTCATATTTTTCGCTTTTAATATCTACTGTCCCCCCATCTCATTATCTAATATATCTTAACTCTTATTGGAGGCAGTATATTCAAACCAAGTTTCCCAGCTAGGATATAAAACACTTCCATGTTCCAAAGAAAATATGGGATAGGATATTACACATTATAAACTACTTGCTTTAAATTCACACTCCCTATGGTTGATAGGTTCGCCCATAACCAATATCAGTTTGTAAAAACAAACTGTCTTAAACTGTAGCAGAGCCATTTTTATTACATCTCAAATGCAGTAAGAAGCCCATATGAAGTATGACTTAAAATTCAATAATTTCATTAGTTAAATATATCATCTTTAAATAAACCTTGTTTCCCCAATTGATCATTTAATTTCAGTTTCATTAATTTCTTTCGAGCTGTGTAAAATAACTTGAGAGAAATATATGTTTAAAAAACAAACATTTTTATTTCTTCAGACAAAATAACAAGTTCTTAAAAATAAATAAACATGCCTTTATCAGATTCAATAAATTAAACTGTTTCTTCATTTCAATAGAAAAAAGGATTACTTCTTAAAAACAATTCACTTTTACCTTTGTAAACAATCTCCTGGCTCAACACACAATTAATTTCAGAAACACATTTAATAAACTTTACTATACCATATCAGCTGAGGGAAAAAAATGAAGTATCACTAATTTACTTTCCATATTGAAAGAAAAACAAACTGCTATATTAACTTCACTGCTTAAATGGAAAACATCTGCCATAAACATCCCAGCTTGCAAAACCACAAGATTGAAAAAGTAAAGAGCAATGTCAGCAAAACAACTCACTGTATTTAAAGGGCTGAAAGAAATGACTAGAAACAGGAAGTAATGCCCTCTCCTCAAACAGCTGATCAAAATATGAATGTTTAATGAGTGTATGAACTTCCTGTGCTCTGGCAGGCCAAAACAGACAGTTGTCAAAACATTGAGTGAAGTGTGGTTTTAACAGAGCTCACTGCAAAAGATAAACATGTGTTTAAAGTTTAAACTGTTAAATTAAGAAATGCTTCATGAAAATAAAGTATAATAGGAATGGGTAAGTTAACAAGAATAAATATTTTTTAAATTAAGTTTATATTAAATGTAATTTAAGAAGTGTTGAGAACATAACTAAACTTGGGAGGTTTTTAAACCTAACAGAATTGATACTGCCGACCATCCACCGATTAAACAGCATCCCAGACGTTTGCCGTTCGCTAAACAAGAAGAGGTGTCTAGGCTCTTACAAGAGATGCAGGATAGTGACATCATCGAACCGTCATCAAGTCCGTGGGCCTCTCCCATCGTGTTGGTCCGAAAGAAAGATGGCTCCACAAGATTTTGTGTGGATTATCATAAACTTAACGATATCACGAAGGACAGCTATCCTCTACCAAGAATAGACGACACACTAGATACTCTTTCAGGACATAAATGGTTTTCCACACTGGATTTGAAGAGTGGATATTGGCAAGTAGAGATCCATCCTGATGACAAAGAGAAGACCGCATTTACTACTGGACAAGGACTTTGGCAATTTAAAGTTATGCCATTCGGGCTCTGCAATGCTCCAGCAACATTCGAGCGCCTCATGGAGACAATGTTAAAAGGCCTGACTTTTGAAGCTTGTCTCATCTATCTAGATCTAGATGACGTCATCATTGGTGGCCGCACGTTTGAAGAACATCTAGAAAACATTCGAAAAACGTTAACGAAGCTAAGAGCGGCGAATTTAAAGCTGAACCCTCTGAAATGCAAGTTCTTCCAGCGCGAAGTAAATTATTTAGGACACATCATCTCAGCTGAAGGTGTTCGAACAGATCCTGAAAAAGTGTCTGCAGTAAAGAACTGGAAGCGTCCGGAAAATGTCCATCAGTTGCGAAGCTTTCTGGGACTATGCACTTATTACAGAAAGTTTGTCCAGGGATTCTCCAACATCGCAAGACCTTTCCATAGGCTCACTGAAAGCAAGCAGAAGTTTCTATGGACACAAGAATGCGACAATTCCTTCCAGCAGCTGAAAAAAGCTCTCACATCCTCTCCAGTCCTTACCTATCCAGACCCCGACAAACAATTCATTGTGGACACGGATGCCAGTCACGAAAGTGTCAGCACTGTACTTTCTCCAGAAATAGATGGCCAAGAACGAGTCGTAGCATACTGGAGCAAATATTTATCAAAACCAGAGCGGAATTATTGCGTCACTTGTAAGGAGTTATTAGCTATAGTGAAAGCCATAGAACACTTCCATCACTATCTCTATGGCAGGAAATTTCTCCTTCGTACTGATCACGCATCCCTAACATGGCTGATGAATTTTAAGAACCCAGAGGGCCAAGTAGCCAGATGGATACAACGACTCCAGGAATACGACTTTGACATCAGGCATCGTAAAGGCTCATCGCATGGAAATGCTGATGCCCTATCAAGAAGACTGTGTCCCGAAAGTTGTCGCTATTGTTCAAGAGCAGAGAACAAGTATAATCCAGAACATGTCATACGCCAGACGAAGACTTCACTATCAACGCCACCAGATCCCTGGAGTGATGAGAAGCTTCGAGAAGATCAAATGGCAGACTCTGACATCAAACCAATCTTGGAGTTATTAGAATCTTCTACCACGAAGCCCAGCTGGAAAGACATCTCGACTTACAGTCCTACGACGAAGCAATATTGGGCTCTTTGGAACTCCCTCCACGTCAAGAATGGTGTCCTGTTCCGAAAATTCGAATCTGAAGATGGGAAGACATCTCGGTGGCAGTTGGTTCTTCCTCGATCCCGAATCCCCGATGTCCTCAAGGAATTACATGACAGTTCCAACGGAGGCCATTTTGGAATCATGAAAACATTACACAGAGTCCGAGAGCGCTTCTTCTGGGGAAAAGCGAGAGCTGACGTCGAACAATGGTGCAAATCTTGCGATGCATGTGCAGCTCGGAAAGGACCCAAGAAACGTAGCCGAGGAAAACTACATCTCTACAATGTAGGAGCACCTTTCGAATGCATCGCCCTTGACATCCTAGGTGCTCTGCCAAGAAGTGCTGATGGCAACAAATACCTTCTTGTTGTCATGGACTATTTCACGAAATGGCCTGAAGTTTATGCCATCCCTGATCAAGAAGCTTCTACGGTTGCGGATGCCTTGGTACACCAGTGGATATCAAGGTATGGAGTCCCCCTTCAAATGCATTCGGACCAGGGGAGAAATTTCATCTCTGCTGTGATTGAGGGTCTCTGTCAACTTCTCGGAATGGACAAAACTAGGACGACGCCTTTACATCCACAGTCGGATGGCATGGTAGAGAGGTTTAATCGTACCATCCTCAACAACCTCTCACTGCTAGTCTCAAGAAACCAACAAGACTGGGACCAAAAACTTCCCTTATTTCTTCTCGCCTATCGCAGCGCCGTCCATGAAACAACCGGTTATTCCCCGTCTCAGATGCTTTTCGGTCGTGATCTTCGTCTACCTTGTGATCTGCTTTTTGGTCGCCCTCCAGATGCGCCTTCATCGCCAGAGGGATACGTGCAGAATCTCCAGGCACGATTTGAAGACGTCCACAACTTGGCTCGAGAGCGGATCAATATACAGACGGAGAAGATGAAGACCAGGTACGACACGAAAGCCACGGGACATCCATTCAAAGAAGGTGACAAGGTTTGGTTTTATAATCCGACTCGACGCAAAGGACTTTCCCCCAAACTGCAATCGCACTGGGACGGTCCTTATACAGTCCTAAACAGACTGAACGATGTCGTTATTCGGATCCGAAAGTCACCAAGTTCGAAGCCTAGAGTTGTTCATTACGACAGGCTGGCTCCATACTATGGCCATAGTACTTAGTTCATTGATTGTAAATAGTGTAATGTAAATTAGTATGACCATGGTCTTGTATATAAGTTAATGTAATAATTTCTTTTGCTTAGCATTATCATTATTAATGTTATTATTTAAATACTTGTATGTAATGATGTCTATGCTTTAATTTAATTAAGTGTATATTTTGTATAATTCAGCATTATGAATGTGTTTAATTGTTATTTTCCATGTTTGCTTTAAGTGTTTGGAATAGTATAGCATTTGTTGGTAACGGGTTTGCTTTCCGATCAAAGGTTGAACTGCCCGGGACGTGCAGTACTTGAGAGGGGGGCAATGTTATGAATTTTGTATATATTTGTAAATATTTCATTTGTTTAAATTTATTTTATTTTATTATTGTGAAAATTGCAGTATTATTAATGTATTTCCTATTGAGCATCATGTAACTCAATGCTAAAGGCTTCAGGTGCTTTGCAAGAAAAACAACCTTACAGCATTGTTTTTATAATGGAGTTCTATGGTAAAATCGCCAAGGAATGGGTTTATCGCCAAGTTGGCGATGGTTTTGGCGACTTATTTTTATCGCCAAGTTGGCGACGGATTTGGTGACTTTTTGTGCAACCCCCCCCCCCCCACCTTATACCTATACATTGGGATCCTTTCTCGCTTGGGTTCTCTATCGAAAGCTGAAGTAATTTCTGGTAAATTCTGGACATCCGAACCTCTCGAAAATTCTGGAAAGATCTCTGAAACCTATATAAGGACCTCCACCAGTGAGTTTAGTTAGTTGATGATCAGCTGTGATTGAATTCACACGAGATGCTTTTGCTTTGAGACTGTGTTGTCTATGAGCGATTTTGTATTGAACAATACGCTATATTGTTCTGTGTAGAATTTTGCTGTGCTGTTATTAGATTTGAAGATTACTGAATATTTGTATTTTGAGAAGATATTTCTGTTCTAATCGAACTGTTTGTGGTAAATAAAGCCTGTTTATTGTTCTTATATATTGGCATCAGTCCTTTCGAACCCCGAGCTCACAACAATATATATATAAATATAAAACTAAACTTTAATTTACATTAATTTTGCATGGGTTTTTTTTCTTACCTTTTTCTATGTTTTATAGATAATTTTTTATGTACCAAGTAAATAGTTTTTATGAATTATGGCATATATAATTCATATATGCATTTATATTCAAATAACTTTTTATAGATCAGTATTAATTTGTCTTTAAATATGCTTAAAAAATGAAATTCTTACAACTACTTGGTATTGGCCGAGTACCGAGTAATATACTGAGTACTCGGTACAGCTCTATTTACAATCTTCTAATATATAAATAATGCAATGGTTGCATAAAAAATGCATACATAGAACATGCTGCAATTTCTACTTATTGTTTTGCAAATTTTATTTCCTAACAGTTATCTTTAAATTCATTCGAACATATGCTTTACAGTCACGCAGCGTTGTTCGGCGATTTTTTGGCTGGTGTGATTTTCAAGCCCGCGCCAAACCAATAACTTAATACAATTGCTAGGTTGTCATTAAAGGAAAAAATCCCCTAAATTTGGCGACTTTTTTCGAGACCTGCTGACAAAATTTGCCGTTTTTTCGCAATCTTTTGATGAAATTTGTGATTTTTTGCAATGTTTTTGACAAAATTTGCCGTTTTTTCGCAAAATTTTTGACGAAATTTGCCGTTTTTTCGCAATGTTTTTAATGAAATTTGCCGTTTTTTCGCAATGTTTTTGACGAAATTTGCCGTTTTTTCGAGACCTGCTGACAAAGTTTGCCGTTTTTTCGCGATCTTTTGATGAAATTTGTGGTTTTTTGCAATGTTTTTGACAAAATTTGCAGTTTTTTCGAGATAAAATTTCCGATTTTTTGACGAAATTTGCCGTTTTTCGCGATTTGTTGACAAAATTTGCCGTTTTTCGCAAAGTTTTTGACAAAATTTGCCGTTTTTTCGAGACCTGCTGACAAAATTTGCCGTTTTTTCGCGATCTTTTGATGAAATTTGCGGTTTTTTGAAATGTTTTTCGAGATTTGTTGATAAAATTTCCATTTTTTTTCGCGATGTTTTGACGAATTTTGCCGCTTTTTGCAATCTTTTTGTCGAAATTTGTCGTTTTTTCGCGATTCTCTGACGAAAGTCACGTTTTTCTCGCGATCCTTTGACAAAATTGGCGACTTTACTTCGAACGAATGACGAGATTGATTTTTTTCGGCGATCATATGCCGAAATACCGATACATTTTATGACCGATATTTTTTTTAATTTTCGGAAATTATTTCCTTAATTTTTCGGAAAATTCGGACCAGAATCACCCCTGCATATTCTAAAGAATGAGGGGGAAAATTTGAAGCAAAAATATTCATATTTGTAAACGTAGTAGGGATTTTAAAAAAGTAAAAAAAAAAAATTAAATTTTAGAAAATAAGGCTGTTTTACAAGAATTTTTTATTTAATTTTTAGTACTAAGTATTGTGCCACTATTCTCATTGAAGAGAGTTTCAAAGGTACTGTGTCTCCTTAAAATGTTTTATAGCTTTTCTACAATAAATACACTGCATTTTCATAGTTGAGTTGGTGAAAACGGCTGGCTACCTGTCAATATGTACAATTTCATACTACATTATTTTGTCCAAATATAGAATTTGGTTTCATTTAACTCTAATTAGCAGCAAATACTCTGAATATTAAATAGTTAACAATTATTTTATATGTACAGAAAACCATAATTTCGTTCAAATGTATGATTTTTCCCCCCATCACCGACTATGAAAATGATTTTTTTTTTTTCGACAAGTTGATGAATTTTGAAATTTTTTCTGCTATTGTTCAAAGGATTTCACGATATTTTTGCAATTTTTTGACGAAATCTATCGTTTTTTCGCGATCTTTTGAAGAAATTTGCTGTTTTTTCGCGATCATTCGACGAAATTTGCCCTTATCTTCGCGATTTTTTGACGAAATTTATTGTACCTTCACGATTTTTTGACGAAATGTATCTTTTTTTTGCGATTTTTAAACAAAATTTGCCTTTTCTTCGCGATTTTTCGACGAAATATTCTGATTAAATTCGCGTTTTCCCGCAATCCTTTGACGAAATAGGTGACTTTTCTTTGAACGATTGACCAAATTGGTTGTTTTTGGCAACCATTTGTCGAAATTTGCGATATATTTTATGTCCCAATTTTCGGATTCATGACCGACCTTTTTTTTTCGGAAATAATTAATTGCCATTTTGGTGATCATTTTTTCACGAGACGAGATCTTCCTTTTTTCGTGAGATCTGCCTTTTTTCGCGATCTGTTGAAGAAAATTGCCGTTTTTTTTCGCGATCTTTAGAAGAAAATTGCCGTTTTTTCGCGATCTTTTAAAGAAATTTGCCGTTTTTTCACAATATTTTGATGAAATTTGTCGTATTTTCGCGAATTTTTGACGAAATCCTGATTAAATTCGCGTTTTCCTGCGATCCTTTGACGAAATTGGTGATTTCTCTTCGAACGATTGACGAAATTGGTTGTTTTCGGCGATCATTTGTCGAAATTCGCGATACATTTTATGTCCTAATTTTTGGATTTATGACCGATTTTACTTTTATTTATTTATTTTTAATTTTCGGAAATGACTGATTGCCATTTTGGCGATCAGATGCATAACATAAAGTCGCCAATTTTTTACATTTAGTCGCCCTGTGGCCGGTGGCAACCGGGAATTTTAACCTTTACAATTTATATTAAAATATTTGCAATTATTTTAAAATGGTTATTTTTAGTAGTTATGTGTACTTTTATAGAAAATTCTGTATGAGATTTTCAAATCCTGTTTTTCTGCTGTCATATCAGCAATTGGTCCTGTTAATGAAGATTAAGTGTTTACATTTAATTTATGTTAAGTCAGGAGCATAGCTACCACAAAGAAGCTGGATCACATTGCTCCAGGCACACAAATCATACGTGTGCAAAACTAGAAAATGCTATAAAGATTTGAAAATATATGTGTACCATATATAGGGTAGATGTGCCAGTAATGGACACCCTTAAGGAATTTCTTCAAAAAATATTTTTTAATTAATAGTTATAATTATTATAGTCTACTTTTTTAATATTATATTAATCTATCAACATTATGTAATCAATCTCATAGTCTCATTTCCCAATGGGAATCAAAATTTAATTGTAAATAACAGAAATGTATCAAAACATCCAAAATTCCAGTAATGGACACCCTCTCTTCCAGTAATGGGGCACTCTCTGTTCCAGTAATGGACACCCCACAAAAAATAATAGGTAATTGATTTCATGATTGTATTTAAAACCAAAATTTAATGAAAGCATATTAATGAAATAAAATAGTCATTTTCAAATAAATTTAACAAATAGGATATCAATAATTAATACAATATTTATGAGATTATTTATTATTATTCACTATTTAAATTAATTATTGTCATTATTACAAGAGCAATATTTTAATTATTTTAGATAGAAGGTTTAAAATACTAAATTTCAAAGAATTATATCTACCAAAGTATTAAGTCATTGAGGGGGGGGGGGGGAGGGAGGGGGTTTAGAAGCGTTAGTTAAAAAAAAAAGTGTCTTGGCATACCAGTGGATGGAATCATATTTATTTTTATTCTTAACAGTTAAACTTCCTAAAACTGCTTTATATATTACTTTTAGCAATTTGTATAAAATATATCAAATAAATGAAAGTGTAGGTTGAATGTTTTTTTAAATACTAAATTAAATTATTTCAAAATAAAATATCAGAACTGACATTTGAGCCCCTTGATCTGCAGATGTACTACTTTCATTGCTACTATAAATTTAATATTATAGGGATTTTTTTATGTATGTAGTTCTTTTGTCAGAGATGAATAATGAAACATTTAAGACAAAAAATAATAGATTTTTAAAAACTTGTGCGATTTAAAAAATGTCTTTTTTTAAATGGGGAGAGTTTGAACTCCATGAGCCCCTCATTTTCCCATGCCCTTAAAGATTATTCTCTGCTTCCTGATGGGTGTTAATTGCCGCATTATAAAATATTCAAGGTACAGCTTACAAAAAAATAAATTGATAACAATCTTTAAAAAAATTATTAATTACGTGAAATTAATAAAAACAGCTATTTATATATAAAAAATCTATTATTAAATTCTGGTAAGTGAAATTAAAAAATTATATTTGATTACTCAGCTTTTCAGTTAAATAAAAAAAAAATATGCACTATGAACATTACTGAATTTGCTTTTTCAGTATGTCCAGGGGTTGATCCAGAAAAATTTTGGGGCCTATTTAGGGCCCCTTCACAAAAATCTATTTAATAAAATGGGCCCCTTCACAAAAATCAATTTGATAAAATGGGACCCTTCACAAAATTCTATTCCATACAAACTTATTATTTATTTATTATTTTGTGATGTTTTAAAATGAGTAATTTGTGAACAAACATGTTCACCAGAGAGGAAAACTTCAGCAAAAGGATTTAAAAAAGTTTTTGTTTATAAATGATTGGTTCGAATTTGATTAACTGGATTTCAACTTTCGTTACAAAATATCATTTTTCACAAAAATATAATACATTTCACAAAAATAACCTGTACTTTTCACAAAATGGGCCCCAAGAAAAAAAACCTGCATCGACCCCTGATGTCCACATGGGGTGTCCATTACTGGAAATTGACTAATTAAGCATTCCAGTAATGGACCATGGTCGTAAAACCTGAAAAATAAATGAAATTTTGTAAATTGCCATTGGTATGTAAAATTCAAAGTTTTCTATTATTGTCAAAACAAAAACATGCAATTTTTTCAAGAAAATAAAAAATATATGAATTGTTTAAGTGAAGCCAGCTCTTAGCATGTTCATTAAGATTTTCACAGAAAATCTATGGAACTGTGAAACATTATCTTCTGCTTCCTGATTGGTTTTATTAAGTGTGTCAACAATAACCTAGATTATAAAACAAGCACAGAGGAATTATGAAAAAATATATAAAAGGCTAAATTTTTATTGGTTATTTTTTTTATAAATCAAAAACTTTGAAAGTGGCTCATTACTGGAAGGGGGTCCATTACTGGCACATCTACCCTATATATATATATATTTTTTTTTTTTTTTTTTTTTTTTTTTTTCAGTAGCCAGATTTTCTATAAAACATACTACAAATTAATATACATAAAACAATAAGCATGTAAATCGGCTAGTTACTATATTAAGTGAAAAAACAATTTGATCAACTGAATCTGGAGAAAGTTATTGACCGATTTAAAACGAAAATTTTGAGTGTTATTTTTTTAAGTAGAAAATAAACATACATATATTTTGTCAATACAGTTTAGAAAGTTTGTAGTAAATATTAAAAAAGTATGCCGTACTTAGATAATCCTAATTTATTTTATTATTAAATTGAACGTTTTATTGTTAAAATGCCTTAAATTTCAAATAAATTATTATTCATTAAAGCTTTCAACTGAAATAAATATATGGTTTTGAAGCGTCAAAAAATGTTTGCCAGAACTTTTTGGAGTGACAATGGGGTGCACGAATGTTACTCGCTCCAGTGCGTTGAATAAATAGCTGCGCAGCTGTGTTAAGTTATTAAGAGTTTTCTTTTATTTTCTTTGCGTTTAGTAATTAGTAGAAATTAGTAGTCTCGAAAATGGTACGTTATTAATTAAGAGCTGATATTCCCTGTTTCCATTTAAAGGTTAATCATCAGTAGCATAATTATCAGTAAATTAATGTTGTGTACCGTCCTATAAAACAAAATATTTAGAGTTGTGAACTAACAACTTACCAAGGCATTTAAATAACCACAAACTTCTTTTCCTGATGAATTTACTGGCATAATCTTGTCAAATGATTCAAACATTGAAAATAAATTGATTTTAAATTAACTTATTTAAAATCCGTATTATTAAAGGCATTTAATAAAAATCATGCAACTATTGATTTGGTTGGTTGGTTGGCAGAGAGGGGAATATACATATGCTACAGCTCTAGCTCACAGACGAAGATCAGATGGCACGCGGGCGAAGGAGACTAAAATATGGAGTTATTATCTACTGTGAATGTATGCATCATGGTATGCATAGTGTTCGAAAAAACAGTTTATTTCCAAAAGACCTGGTTTATTCCTTAAAAAAACGGTTTATTCCAAGGTTTAAACCGGGTTTTTTTAAGCCTTTGCAACTCTAGTTCCAAACATTGATATTTTGTTGAAGTTCACTGTACTTCAATTTCACATTCACAGTAGAGATCCACTCCATATATTAGTATCCTTCGCCTACGTGCCACCTGATCTTTGTTTGTGAACAGAGCCATTAAATCAGATAGCAGACGTTATTGTGATACAGGATACAGCCAATCAATCAACCAACTAAAGTTGTTATGAAAGTGAAAGGTTATTTTTGTGTATGTCTGTGATTTTGTTGCAAGAAAATAGTCATCTATTTGAATATGTTTTATTCTAATTATTTATTCGGAAGTTAAATTTTTTATTTTCAAAATGGTTGCTTTCCCTTTAATGAAATTGGCAGCTTTAGCCGTACGTCAAATTAGTAAACCACTGGCAAATAGTTTAAAGACAAGAGCAAAAAACAGTCATTTTTTCAGAACTTACATATGCATGCCTCCAGCTCAATGTAAGTACATTTAATTAGCTTGTGTAGTAACTTATTATCTAAGTTATTGGGAACTTTAGTTATATGAATTGGTGTAAATATATAGCTTTAAATCGCACTGAATCTTATTCTGATTGACCAATATTATAAACGTCGCACACAACTAACCTGTGTTGGCAGAAGATAACAATGTGGCTGGTAAGCCGGATTTTCTACCACCCAGTTACAAAAACCTACCCACCTACCATAGTTTCCTTGATTTACGAAAGAAAACTATAGTGAAGCATGCTTTTAAACAAATTATATTTGCAGTTATTTATAAAACTATTAATAAATTCTTTATCCCACATATAAAAGTAGTGTAGTCTTTTTTTGGGGGGGGGTCGGCGAAATTCGTGATTTTTATGCACCCGATTGGCGAAATTGATCCGCAGGCCACAAGTTGTGCATCCCTGATCAATCTGTATATTGAGTATTTTCTCAGTGAAATGTTGTGATAAAGTTTATTTTATTATTTTTTTTTTACTAATGACCTCCAGTGCCATATTTTAGATTATATATATAAGGTGTGTCCCACCGAAATAAAGCCACCGTGATTCTGTGATGTAACTGGACACGAAACAAACCAATGAGAATGAAACAAATATATTAAGAATGTCAATATACAAATACATATTTACAAGGAGTAACTCACTCCCTGGCTCACCTCAGCAGGAAAAAAAGATGAAAATGTAAAAAAAAGAGTGAGGAAAAGTGTCCCGCTGAAATAAAGCCATCACCCCTATCAGTGTTTATAGGAAATCCCGACATTTGAGCTGCTACAGGTCAACAGGTTTATGACGTCAAGAAGTTGTCAAATACCTGTTCTATGCCATTCGAACTGTACATACTTCAGAAGGTTGTATTTTCTATTTCTTCTGCAGTATTGCAATGGGAAAGGGAGCCCAGCTATCAGAGTTAAAAAAAGGCCAGATAACAGCTTTTAAGGAACAAGATCTTTCTCGTAGACAAATATATAAGCTAATCAAAAGATCTAAAACAGTAATGGACAATTTTGTGAATCAGGGCAATACGTACGGGTATAAGAAAAGTAGATGTACATGCAGAAAAAGGACTTCCAGGCAGGAAAGAGATGTTGTGCGTCGTCTTTCACGAGGTGGTATTGCTCTAAGACAATTGGCCAAAGAGGATAACATCTTTGTGACACAATCAACCCTGTCACGGATTGTAAAACGTACAAGCAACTTGCAATATAAAAAAAGAAACAGCAGCCCATGTTGAAAGCTATCCACAAGCAAAGAAGAGTCGATTGGGCCAAATATCATCAAACCTGGAAGGACCAGTGGCATCGTGTTATATTCTCAGATGAGAAAAAAATTAATTTGGATGGCCCAGACGGTCTTGTCTTCTATTGGCATGACATGAGGAAAGAAGAGGAAACGTTCTCCAAAATACAGCAAGATGGAGGCTCATTAATGGTGTGGGAAGGCTTCGGCTATGGTGGTAAACTTAATCTGGCTTTTCCCTCAGGCTGTATGAAGGCTACCGATTACCAAGAAATGCTAGAAACCCATTTACTGACATATGTAGAGAGAATTGGTGACCTAAGTTGGATTTTCCAGCAGGACAACGCCCCCCATTTACCTTGTAAAATCCTCCTGGCAATGGTTTTTGGATACTGGGTGTGCATGTCATGGAATAGCCTGCCCTTTCCCCTGATCTAAATCCCCAAGAAAATGTGTGGGGTATGCGCAGTAGGGCTGTATATGCCAATGGCAGACACTTTCAGTCTGTGGCAGAATTGAAGGCCGCCATCATTGAAGCCTGGAATAATATTGATGCTACTGTCGTCCAAGGAGTGGTAAATAGTATGCCACATCGTATATTCCAAGTCATATATAAGCATGGTGGATATATTGGCTATTAACAATAGTGGCTTTATTTCGGTGGGACACTTTTTCCCCCCTCTATTTTTTAAACATTTTTTTCTGCCCAAGTGGTGCAGGGAATGAGTTACTCCTTGTATATATGTATTTGTATATAGACTTTCTTAATATATTTGTTTCGATCTTGTTGGTTTGTTTCACAGGGATCATTCTAGAACATAAAAAAGGGCAGGGCGCACATTAAATAATAAGGGCAATTTTGTTGAAAAGGGCACATCATTTCATAAAAAAGGCATTTTTGTAATAAGTGCATATACCAATATACTGGTGGGGAGGGAAGTCTGGCAACAGCTTAAAGTGATCTTTAATTTAAAAAATCCAATAACATTTCATATCTCTCTAACTTCACCGTTTGAAGAGTATTAAAATTTGCAAAATGAAACTTATATTCTTGATTTTTATTGTAAAATTGTTTACTATATTCATGATCATTTCCCCTTTTTCCTACGATATTCAAAAACTTCTCTCTCTAAAACTTTTATTCACCAGATAAGTTTTTGCCGGTTTTAGCAAAACTGGTTTTGAAAAAGCTACAAAATAAAAGTTCTAAAGCTAATTCTCAAATTTTTTATAGAATTTATGTAAGTTATCCTGTGGTCAAAGGCCAGAATGCCTGATCTAATACTATATTTTACTAGAGAAGGTGAAATGAATCAATGACCCTTACTTCTTGTTCAATTGAAAAAATGATAAATGGAAAGATGAATCACTCAAAGTCGAAGATTAGACATACCAGAACATTTCACAGAGAAATGAAGAGGGATAGAGGAGACATACCAGACTAGCATTCTAAAAATAAAAGATAGGTAAAGAATTTTTGAAAGTACAATGCAAACAAGGCAGAATTTTACCTAGGAATAAAAGGAGGGTATTCTACCTGGTAAAAGGGCAAGGAGGGTTCAATTCAACCTGGAAAAAAGGCAAGGAGGGTGAGATTTTATCTAAAAAGGGCATGAGGGCAGGCCGCCCCTCTGAAATTCTCTAGAGAGATCCCAGTGTTTCATGTCCAGTTACGGCACACAATGACAGTGGCTTTATTTCGATGGGACACACCTTATGCATATATTTTTGTTATTTTATTGAGAGCAATTCTGTCTCATAATGAATTTTGTTGTAAAATTCTTAAGTATTAGGATTATTAGGTATTAAAAAAATATTAATAACATTCTACTTCGGTTGGCAGTTTGTTATTAACTAGGAACTTCCTTTGCATATATAAATTGTTATATTTATAGGTAAGGAATGACTTTTTACCTTTTATCCAGTGAAGGTCTTGGCAATTACGTGTAGGGGAGACCGGTACACAGTGGTCCACTTTTTCAATTAACATTTTTTTTCTCTTTAACAGACTGACCGATCTGTATGAAAATATTTTTGAATATTCCTTAAACCTTCTTACATCCATCATAATTTTCTCACAACATAGTTTTCAATACATTTTTCAAAAAAAAAAAAATTATATGCACTTTTAAAGTGGACCAGTGTACCCCGGAAGCGGGGTACACTGGTCCACCCACCGGGGTACAGTGGACCACAATTAGGTATTATCTGAAATACAATATAAATCTATTTTTCATTAATCTAATTCTTTTTTGTTGCCCCTTCACCCGCAAAATAACATAGTAATATAAATTTTGAAACAAAAACAAAAAATGTATTATATTTTGAAAATAATAAGATTAATACAGGAACAATTGCAATTTAGTTGAAGTTATTACTTAAGTAAAAAAAAAAATCAGCAAACATTAAAATTTGCAAATGAAATTCCAAAGTACTTATGAGTAAGATTGAGCCTGGAATTTTCAAGAAATAATTTTGGGTCTGAGCAACATTATGAAATCATTGACATCAACAGCAGATTCATCTACAGTTTCGGGAGAAATAAACTGATTTCCATTCAATTTGCGTCTCATGAATCTTACTTGAATAGAATCATCAACAATTAGACTACAGTTATATTTATCAAAGGCAGTAAATACAAAACAAAATATTTCTTACTATGTTAAATAAATTGTTATTTTTATTTGTTTACTTTATTTTACAGTTAAATCTACTTTAAAACAATCTTTCTTTATAGAAAATAAGCAATTATTAAATATTTTGAACATTCTGCATTAGAGGAACAGAGTGGATTGTGGACCACTGTTTCCCAGGAGTGGATGGTCCACTGTACCCCATGTTGAAGTTCAATAAATAATCATATTAATATTGTTTATAGCTTTCTTTTAAACATATTAACTTTCAAGTAAAATAAAAACAAGTATCTTAGCTTTGCAAAAAAGCTGTTTTATTTTATTTATCTACAACCTTTAATTACTAAAAAAATAAAAATATGATGATGAAAAATTTTACTTTTAGAAGCTCAAAACAACAAAGCAGGATAAAATAGTTCAATCTGAGCTAAACATATTTTCTGAAGGCTATAAATAATCATTGCAGTGCTGTTGTCTATTAGGATAGAAGAGAAGCTTAAAAAATTTTTAAATAAATAAAATATTAGGGGGTGGTCCACTGTGTACATAGGTCCACTGTGTACCGGTCTCCCCTATCCGTTATTTTATTTGCTCAGTTTCCAGACTTTCACATTTCACAGGCGACAGGCCTCTTCTTCTTTGTTGCATTTTTGCTGAAAAAATGCCTTTTTTTATGTGTGTAAAAATAATGATTAGTTATTTATTCCAAATGAATGTTGTATGTATTTTTTTTTTTCACTTTAAGCTAAATTTAATTTTACTAATTAGAATTTATATTTTTAATTTTTACATAGTACTTGCTTTAAGAGCAAGCAAAATATGCAGTTTATAGCGCTGAGTAATTTTGACAGACAGAAAAGAACGGAATAAAAGTTTTTCTGCAGAGATAGTGCTTATATGAAAGAGGGACAGAAAGTTCAATGTTCTATAAAGTTCAAACTCGTGGCTTGCTTTGTCAAAGGGGCCATGTGCTGGCTTTTCGCACACGTTTTAATTGAGTCATCTGTTTCTGCATCTGGGATTATTGATCAGGAGTTAAATTCACTATAGGTGCATCCCTAGTATACTGCATAAAGTAAAGCAGAAAATTCCTTTTGTTTGAGATTTTGCCCACCACATGATCTGCTTCAAGCACAGCATGCTCAATTTCTCATAGACAGGGTTGCTACAGGCGACCATGTTTTAAAACTTTGAATACCACTATTTCCAAATTATAATCTTGCTATTAGATTTTTAGTAAAAATGTGTGTATTCTTGGATATAGCATTTTTCCTTATTTTTATATTTTGTTATTACAAACTGGACTTGAAATCCTTTTGTATCAATATTTGTATTAAATACATTTAAGGCTGTTCTTTTAAAAAAAAATTATAAATATACTACTGGATAATGCAGTTTTTTCTGGCACAATCCAAGTACTTTAGAATGAATGGTGCTTTTCATTTATCTATAAATGTATTTCATCTTGAGTAGTAATCGATTATTGTCTAATGAAGACCCTTCTCTGACAGTTGTGTCTGTAAGGTTGATTCTACCTCTGATAACGATTCCCAGTTTTGTCAAAATCTCAGATTTTCTAAAACATGGATGTAGCACATGTGACGAAAATAAATTATTTATTGTTCCAAATATGAGAGGAAGTAAAAAGGATAAAAAGATTTGTTCTTAGTTTGTATAAGAATAAGTAAAAAAATATGTAGATCGTATAGTAGGGGAGACCGGTACACACTGGACATATGGGCACAGTGGACCCCCCCCCCCCCCTAATATTTTATATATTTAAATTTTTTTTAAGCTTCTCTTATGTCCTAATAGACAACAGCACTTCACTGATTATTTATAGCCTTCAAAAAATATGTTTAGCTCAGATTGAACTATTTTATCCTGATTGGTTGTTTTGAGCTTCTAAAAGTAAAATTTTTCACAATCATATTTTAATTTTTTTAGTAATTAAAGGTTGTAGATAAATAAGATAAAACAGCTTTTTTGCAAAGCTAAGATACTTATTTTTATTTAACTTTAAAGTTAATATGTTTAAAAGAAAGCTATAAACAATATTAATATGATTATTTATTGATCTTCAACATGGGGCACAGTGGTCCACAATCCAATCTGCTCCTGTAATGCAGAATGATCAAAATATTTAATAGTTGCTTTTTTTTCTATAACGAAATATTATTTTAAAGTAGTTATTTAACTGTAAAATAAAGTAAACAAAGAAAAATGATTTATTTCACATAGTAAGAAATATTTTGTTTTGTATTTACTGCCTTTGATAAATATAACTGCAGTCTAATTGGTGATGATTCTATTCAAGTAAGATTCATGAGACGCAAATTGAATGGAGATCAGTTTATTTTTCCTGAAACTGTAGATGCATCTGTTGTTGATGTCAATGATTTCATAATGTTACTCCCAGACCCAAAAGTATTTCAGGAAAATTGCAGGCGCAATCTTACTCATGAGTATTTTGGAATTTCATTTGCAAATTTTAATGTGTGATGATATTTTTATACTTAACATTCCGTTAGTCGTGCCTTGTCTGACAGATACAGTATTATTTCTTTTTTCAATAAATACACTGCTCAAAACAATTAAAGGATATTTGAAGTTTTATATAAAATAAAGATATAAACGAAATTTTTTTTGCCGAAAATAGAAGAAGAGAATCACAAATGCAAATTTTTCTGGTTTTCAAACTGTGGAGTATGCAAATTTTGAGTTCGACGTCAAAAACGTCGCTTCAGCGGCAGCGAATGAAATTTGACTTTCAACTGGATAAAAGAGAATGAAGACAAGGATGATCGGCATTCAGTGATTGCTTTGTTTCGATGAGTACGATGTCTCAGTGAAGTCATTTGACAGATTCAGAAGCTTGGAGAATTGTTGGTAGGTTAGAAGGGGGCCAAACTGAAGCCGAAGTAGCGCAAGCCATTGGAGTGTCACAAAGTGTCATTTCCAGGATCTGGAACCGTTTTTTGGAGAGTGGATGTGCAGGCCGAAGACCAGGGCAAGGTCGTAGACGGGCAACAACGCCCAATGAAGATCGGTATTTAGCATTAACAGCTCGGAGACACCGAAACATGAACGCTACTCTTCTCCAACAACACCTTCGCTCGGCTACAGGCACCACGATTTCAACTCAGACTGTCCGAAACCGGCTCCATGCTGTAGGTCTGTATGCTCGCCGACCGATGGTATGTGTTAGATTAACATCAAGGCATCGTCGCGACCGCAGGGAGTGGGCAACCGAGCATGTCAACTGGAGGAGAAATGAATGGAGCAATATTCTATTTTCTGACGAGTCCCGTTTTTCTGTGCATCCGGATAATAGGCGTATTTTCATCTGGAGGGACCGTGGCAGTAGGAATAATCCTGCGTTCGTGCACGAAAGTGTCAGATTTGGCGGTGGAGGTGTGTTGGTGTATGGTGGCATCTCCATTGACGGGCGCACTGACCTCTACATCATTCGAGATGGATCTCTGACTGGTCGCCGATATAGGGATGAGATCCTCAGACCTATTGTAGTCCCTTACGCTGCAGCAATCGGAGATAACTTCATTTTAATGGACGATAACTGCAGGCCACATCGTGCAAACCTGGTGGAGGATTTCCTTTTCGAGGAAGGAATCGTTCGAATGGAATGGCCAGCGTGTTCTCCAGACATGAATCCAATCGAGCACGTTTGGGACGCTCTAGGAAGACGAGTTTCTGGCCGCCAACAACCCCCACAAACTCTCCAAGAACTGGAAAGAGCTCTTCTGGAAGAGTGGGGCAGAATACCCCAACTCGTCATTAATAGCCTCATTGAGTTCATGCCTCAAAGGTGTTCAACGTTGCTGGCCGCCCGTGGAAACCATACACCCTACTGAAAATGATTTTCTTTGAAGAAAACACTTTTTCTTATTCTTTTTTTCTCATATGCACAAATTGTGTTTTTTTCCTTTAGTACACAAATGCGCAATAAAATGCATTTTTTCTGCCAAACATGTGTAATTTATTCTCATATAACCTACTATGTCTGTCGACCATGTATCAATCAGCTAAAAAGTTTCCCAGATACAAAATCCACCTAAAACTGCAATATCCTTTAATTGTTTTGAGCAGTGTAGATAGCGCTACGTATCAGAGAAAATTCTCTTTTGTAATTAATTCTTCTGTAAACTATAAAATATATTCATAATATTAAAGAATTTGATTTAATGTTATTTATTTCTACTTTAAATTGTATTTTTTATCTATTTTAAATATTTTCTTAACAATATATACTGGTGTTTCTGACAGATACAGCACGACCACACTTGTTTGAAAAAAACACGCGACTAGCGGAGTGTTAAGTAATAACTTCAACTAAATTGCAATTGTTCCTGTATTAATCTGTTATTATTTTCAAAATATAATTAATTTTTTTTTGTTTTTGTAAATTTATATTACTATGTTATTTTGTGGGTAAAGGAGAAATTTAAAAGAATTAGATTAATGAAAAATAGATTTATATTGTATTTCAGATAATACCTAATAGCGGTCCAGTGTGCCCCAGAAGTGGGGCACACTGGTCCACTTTATGGGTGAATATATATATATATATATTTTTAATGTATTGAAAATTATGTTCTGAGAAAATTATGATGAATGTATAAAGGTTTAAGGAATATTAAAAAATATTTTCATGCAGATCGGTTTGTCAGTTAAAGAGAAAAAAAATGTTAACTGAAAAAGTGGTCCACTGTGTACCAGTCTCCCCTATTGGCAGTTGTATTCTGCAAAAACCTCGTACCACTGTACGTGCTTCTTTTTGGTCAATGGAGAAAGTAAAATAATGGAAAGTGTTTTTACTTGTGATGAAGGAGACAAAAACTCATTAGGCTTAAAGAATGGCGACATCTGAATGGATATATATTCTGTTTATTTCAATAAAATCAAGGAAGAGAACTTGAGTAATTCACTTTTTGGTCATGACAATCTATATATATATTTGTCTTACGTGGCACGGAAATAGGGCTGAATTTCTAGCTTATTGATGGCAACAACCGTAGTCTCCAGAGCTCAGACCAATGAAAAGACTAGATTGTGTTAGCTCCACCTCCAATATGGCCGTCAGTGTCTGAGCAGTGAAAATCAAGCTAGCAAATATTAAAAATAAAATAACATGTACGTAATCCAAAGAGTCTGAGATTATTCCTCATTTTAATTAAATTAGTAATTTAATGAGTAATATTGCTAATTTCAAATGTATTGTCAACTGTTATTTAGAATTTATTTATGGTACTTTTCAGTTAGCCGGGCGCCAGTGAAATGTATATATCTATATATACATATCTATGTATACATACACACATATATGTATGTGTATATATACATACATGCATATATAAATGTGTGTATGTATAGATATATGTATATATATGTATACATAGATATATAAATTTCACTGGCGCCCGGCTAACCGAAAAGTACCTTATTTATGAATTTCACTCACATGAAAAATCGGAGAGAAGTAAAAATATCAACTATCTAGGTCGCACCTGCTGCCATCTGTTGCAGAAATCTATAATCAATTAGAATAGTAAAATGTCGAACAAAATTTAAACAATCATTGATGATAAACTATCTTCCTATTATGTAGTGGTTTTTTTTTTTTTTTTAATGAATAAGCCGTGCTGTACAATATTATAGGTGCAATAAGTTTTAAATAAATTATGTTTCCAAGATCCTTTATTCATAGTATTTAAATGATTTAAATGCTCATTAGTAGCTCCAACTAAATGCATTTTTAGTTGTGTTTTCAACGGAGTTCAATTACTTTTTTACATAAAAAAAAATTATCAATTTCATATGTTCAAATGATTTATGGTAGTACTTATTCCGGCTAGAATTACTGCAAAAATAAAAAGTGGCGAGCGAGCGAAGCGAGCTGGGACTCTCAATGTGAATTGCTTCGCAATTCACGGGGGGTTGACGAGCGTTAGCGAGTAGGGGGCTGAGCCCCCTAGTTACAAAGAATTTAAATACTTGTGAACTATTCCAGGATTCCACAGAAATACCTTTTATAAAAGTTGATCAGCAAACATCTTTACAAATTTTAAATAATTTAGGATTACGGCAAGCTTATTACATGAGAAAATCACCCGATTAAGGCTTAAGTTCGTAGACGATAAATTCTGAAGCAGGCAGGGGAGACCGGTACACACTGGACCTATGGGCACAGTGGACCACCCCCTAATATTTTATTTATTTAAATTTTTTTTAAGCTTCTCTTCTATCCTAATAGACAACAGCACTGCAATGATTATTTACAGCCTTCAGAAAATATGTTTAGCTCAGATTGAACTATTTTATCCTGATTGGTTGTTTTGAGCTTCTAAAAGTAAAATTTTTCATCATCATATTTTTATCTTTTTAGTAATTAACGGTTGTAGATAAATAAAATAAAACAGCTTTTTTTGCAAAGTAAGATACTTATGTTTATTTTACTATAAAGTTAATTTGTTTAAAAGAAAGCTATAAACAATATTAATATGATTATTTATTGAACTTCAACATGGGGTACAGTGGACCACCCACTCCTGGGGCACAGTGGTCCACAATCCACTGCTCCTGTAATGCAGAATGTTCAAAATATTTAATAATTGCTTATTTTCTATAAAGAAAGATTGTTTTAAAGTAGATTTAACTGTAAAATAAAGTAAACAAATAAAAATAACAATGTATTTAACATAGTAAGAAATATTTTGTTTTGTATTTACTGCCTTTGATAAATATAACTGTAGTCTAATTGTTGATGATTCTATTCAAGTAAGATTCATGAGACGCATATTGAATGGAAATCAGTTTATTTCTCCCGAAACTGTAGATGAATCTGCTGTTGATGTCAATGATTTCATAATGTTGCTCTCAGACCCAAAATTATTTCTTGAAAATTCCAGGCTCAATCTTACTCATAAGTACTTTGGAATTTCATTTGCAAATTTTAATGTGCGCTGATTTTTTTATACTTAAGTAATAACTTCAACTAAATTGAAATTGTTCCTGTATTAATCTGTTATTATTTTCAAAATATAATTATTATTTTTTTGTTTTTGTTTCAAAATTTATATTACTATCAAGGTTGGGTTTTTGACGTCAAAAACTGGTTTTTGACATGACAGTGGTAAAAACCGTGTTTTTACGGGTTTATTCCGTCAAAAACCTATGTTTTTCGATTTTCCTCCAATTTATTATGTAAGTGTAGCATACAATACATTTCTATATTGATTTTACCTTGTTGTTCTTGTTATTATTATTATTTACAATTACATTTGTTAAATTTATTTAAAAGAAGAACATTTCCTAAATGGGAAAGATTTAAAAATACAAGAGTAAAAGGAAAGAACAATATTTTTCATAATCTGCTTCTGCACTAATATGGATTCTACTAACTGCAATGAAAAATAATATTAAATGATATATAATAAAAAGTTATTTATAATTATTAAATAACATTCAATATACTTTTTTTTAATAAAGTACATTGCAATTACTTTAGAGATGCAAAAATGGTGTTATATGGTATGACCAGGGATCGGAAAAACTAAATTTTTATTGTAGCTAACTACAACTACAATTACTTTATCAGAAACATAGTTAATTACAACTACTTGTTCTAAAAATAGCGACTACAAACTACTTTTCAAATGTAGTCATTACTTTCAGGTTTTGTCAAAGGATTCAAGGTTCAATCCAAACTGACGACATGGATTAAATAATACTCCGACGACCCTTATCTGCCTGTATACAATTAAATAAGCACGATATAATTGAGGACATTAAAAAATTTAAAAATACAATATACAGAAAAATGTTTTGTGTTCTAGAAAATTGTAGAAATACAACTCGAAATGCAAACAATAAACAAATCTGCAAATAAAGCAATTCTAAATACAAGGGTCGATCCAGACAAAATTTGGGGCCTGTTTAGGGCCCCTTCACAAAAATCAATTGAATAAAATGGGCCCCTTCACAAAAATCAATTTGATAAAATGGGCACCTTCACAAAAATCAATTTGATAAAATGAGCCCCTTCACAAAATTCCTTTTAACAAAATAGGCACTTTCACAAAATTACATTTTATAAAAACTTACTATTATTTATTTATTATTCTTTGACTTTTAAAATGTATAATTTGTAAACAAACGATCACCAGAGAGGAAAACTTCAGCAAAAGTATTTTAAAAAGTTTTTGTTAATAAACGCTTGGTTCGAATTTGAGTAGCTGGATTTCGACTTTCATTACAAAATGTTATTTTTCACAAAAATATAATAAAATTTCACAAAAATAACCTTTACTTTTCACAAAATGGGCCCCAAGAAAAAAAACCTGCATCGACCCCTGAAATAAAAAGTAACCCGGAATAAAAACATGAAGACCTAATAAATAGTATATATTCAAATAAGAAAATTAATTTCTTTAGTGGATTAGTATACTTGATTTTAGCAGCAAGTGTCAATAGAGGAAATGTACGACTTCATGCGATTTGTTACTATACACTGCAACTGAGATCTGTCGCTGAAATTTGCAAATTATTGTGCAGAACAAATTTTGCATGAAAAAGCAAGTTTTTGCCACATGATTTGTAGAATGTCACATTTTTTTTTCTCCTTAAAGTAGCGTCGATTTTCACTGCAAATTACTGTTTTTTTTTTTTTTTATCTTACTACTCGCTACACTACATTGTTCAAAATGTAGCACGCTACACTACAAACTACTAAAAAAAAGCAGCGACTACTGTAGTTTCGCAACTTGTAGCGCGCTACTTCCTACCCTTGGGTATGACAATAGATGTTAAGCATGGATTGGCAATGAATAAATTTGAATATTCTTAGATATAATATTTTAAAATGCATGTCTTATGTATTTCATAAATGCAATTATGGTGATTTTCATTTGCACTTCAATAAGCAGAATCTTAAAGTTTTGTTTTAAACAGTGTAATAAATTCTACCAAAAATATACACATTTTTTATTATGTACTACTTATGGGTTACAGAATTTCTTCAAATAATCTAATTTTTTTAGACTATGCCAAATAACTTAAGATTATTGTAGAGATCTTCTAGCAGAGATGTACACGTATTATTCTAATGCAATTCTTTTTTATTTTTCTTGGGTGGATAAATATACTTCAGTCTTTTTGATAATGAATATTTCATGTAAAACAACGTAATATTAAAGATAGAATGAAAAAAAAAATTTTAAACAAACTACTAAAAATGGGTTTTTGACATTTTTGACAAAGAGGTTTTTGACATGACGGTAAAAACCATGGTTAAAACCGGTAAAAACCGTCATGCGTCAAAAACTTGCCAACCCTGATTACTATGTTATTTTGCGGGTGAAGGGCGCAACAAAAAAGAATTAGATTAATGAAAAATAGATTTATATTGTATTTTAGATAATACCTAATAGTGGTCCACTGTACCCCGGTGGGAGGACCAGTGTACCCCGCTTCCGGGGTACACTGGTCCACTTTACAAGTGTATATAATTTTTTTTTTTTTTTTTTAATGTATTGAAAACTATGTTGTGAGAAAATTATGATGGATGTAAGAAGGTTTAAGGAATATTCAAAAATATTTTCATACAGATCGGTCAGTCTGTTATAGAGAAAAAAAATGTTAACTGAAAAAGTGGTCCACTGTGTACCGGTCTCCCCTACTGGGGCCCGGACTTCAAAAACAAGCATACTGAACTTTAAGCCATCACATTGAATTCTGACTGAAAATACTGTTGCATTCTGTATAAATATGAAACAAATGGGGGTTACAAAAGTAAAGGAATGCAACCATTTAAAATGACTTGATTATTAATTAATGCCAAAATCAAATGAATAAACTTTTAGAAAAATAATTTAAATACCATATGTTAGGAATGCACCGAATAGTGATTTTGGCCGAATACTGAATATTCGGCCCACAGGTATACCTAATATTCGATTAGCTGAATAGTAACAGTGAGGCTGAATACTGAATATTCAGCCAACTGAATAGTAACTATTCAGCCGAATAACAAATATTCGGCTGGTCGAGTATTTTTATATTTCAGAATTTAAAAGTATTACGAGTTAAATTATAAAACAATTTTACATAATATTTAACACAGATACTATCATTTTAGAAACTAGACCTTTTTACAAAAAACATTTGCAAAAAAAAAAAAAAAAAAAAAAAAAAAAAAACAGTGCTTTGATTTATAACTTAAAAAGAGGATAGTCTTAAAACTTTTTTAATTAATAAAGCTTTATACTTTGTAGCTTCTTCTGTGAATTGAAATAAATTCTTAAAATGTTCTTATATTCTAAAACAAATACTTTAAAATCAAGGAAAATTTTTGAATGAATTAGAAAAAACATGTTACAGTGATATAGTGTTTATTCACCAGGAAGGAACTAAAGTAAAACAATACAAAATATTAAAATGGTGGCAAATCAACAAGAATAACTTTCCTGCTTTTGATTTGGCAAGGAAGTTTTTAAATGAACTGGAATGGGCGATCATATTCAGAGGTTATAAACATACAGAGTGTTCATACATCTTGAAACAAACTTTCTACGTAGATAATGTGGTCAAGGCAAACATTTTTTGAGCAAGAAACATTATCTCAATCCACTTATTCCATCCAAAATACATTCAATCAAAAACACAAGTTGTGTCTACGCAAGCTGAAACTGAATTTTCGTTCACAATTTTAAATACAATGAAGATATTTTAACGAGATTTGCATTGTATTAAGTTTGCTTGTAGCAAATATGATGTTATTGGAAGTGGCTGAATTTTGGCTAGTGACACAGTTATAAGTAGTATTGTTAGCTGCATTCTGAATAAAGGAATATTTAGCTCAGTGTTGTTTAGATATGAATGGTGGCAATTTCCAGTACTTCCTGTGATTCACAGAAATTAAAGTACCTATGTTGAAAATATAGTTACAATATCTTCAATATTATTAAAGTAGCAAATGAAAATTCAAATTTGATCTGCAGCGAGATGCACTTTCTTTTTGATTGAATAAGAGTGTTGTGATCCTGATTTCCCTGACAAAAATTGTCTGTCTTGATGTCTATTATCATCTGTGAAAGTTTTTTTCTGTTTTGTTTAGAAACATGATGTTTGCGAAAAAGCAAGAAACAGGTTATTTACTAGACAATATTCAGGAACTTGCATTTATTTGTACATCATTAATTCCTATGAAGGTCATCATTAATGGTTAATTTTCTTAAGTGACACTTTTCAAACAGCGAATAAATAATGTAAAAGCATTCTCTTTCATTGAAATATGATTCTATTTCTAATTATTTTGAATATTTTTATTAATTGACAGTTAAAAATAGAAATTGCGGGTTTTTTTAAATATTTAAAAAAGTTTTTTCAAGTATTCGGTTTGGCCGAATATTTTGCTATTCAGCCAAAATGAATATTCGGCAAGTCGAATAGTTCGATATTTAGCCTAACCGAATATTCGGTAATATGGCCGAATACTGAATAGATACCGAATATTTGGTATACATCCCTACCATATGTTTGGGAAAAGATAGATACACCCCTAAATATGGAAAAAGCAAAGCGAAACCGTATCAAGATTTCACCAAACAGCTGGCGGCAAACACAAGATTGGCACATGCGCAATTCAAATTATTGAGAGCTCTGGCCAGGGGAGGGGAAGCGAGAGGCACTCCCAAGTGCGAGTCTACATGGATGAACTGCTATGCCATTACTGCAGCTATGCCGTTATGATTAAATATTTAATTTAATGAACTACCTTTATAAATTAAAAAAAAATTATATGCCTGTAAATAAAAAATCCAAAGAATATTTTACTTTAAAGAACAGTTAAAATTTAAAAATATTGTAGAATGCTCATCTTTCACAGAAAAATACAGACAGCTCCGAGGCCAGTAAAGACATCTGACATCTCGCTAAAAACATCGACACAGAATATAAATAGCATAGAAAAAATAAAAATTTACAGATGTAAAGTGCTATTTAGCACCTTTTGTAGGCATAAATAATAATAAGCAGGTGAATAAAAAATGAATCACTGTTGTCCTTATTGTGCAGGAAACAATTAACATTTCACTCATCAGCAGAATTGATTCATCTTATGGTGAATTATTTTGATAATTTTGCCATCATAGGACATACTGTCACAAATAAAAACACAACTCGGCAAGTAAAATATTAATTGGACCACTGTTGTACAATGACGTAAATTTTTGTAGCACACAAGCACATATTGGTGAATCACTTGGCACACACAATAAACTTGAAATGCTGAAGGCACAATCGGAATAAAAAATAAGAGCACAAACACTTGGCAAATTCTTAGGAAATTGAAGTTAAAGAATATTTCTTCTTTTAGTGCACTGGTAAAGGTCTAAGAATATTTATGCATCTTTTCTTTACATATTAAAATATGTAGTAAATATATATAGAGCTATGGTGCATGAATTAAAAAAATAATATCTTCTAATTTCTTGATTAATAAATTTCTTAATGAATTTCAAATATTTAAGAGATAGGCATATGGCAAAAATAAATAGCAATTTGGGCTAATATAGACAATAAGGCTCTATAGTTAAATTTGGTAAAATTTTCAAATAATTTTTTTTTTATTTTGACAAGATCTGTATCAGGTTATAATATATATATATATATATATATATATTTATATATACTTAACTGGATTTCAGTAGCAGATCAGCCAACGATTTTCACTAAATGAGGACAATTACTACACACTAGAGATTTTTTCCCCACTACCAATTGGCGAAAGTCACGCTTTTTTCCCGCAATCCATTGACGAATTTTACGATTTTTTTTGCAATCAAGTGATGAATTTTGTGGGTTTTTCCTGCGACAAATTGATGAAATTCCAGATATTTTTTCCCTGCAATCTAGTGGTGAAATTCGCAGGGGTTTTTCACGTGACTGATTGACGATTTTCAAGATTTTTTTCTCCCCCGACCAACTGAAGAATTTTGCGATTTTTTTTTTCCCTACGACCGATTACAATGTTTATCTTGCAATCGATTGACGAATCTCGCAATTTTTCTTGTGATCGAATGGCGAGTTTCGTGGTTTTTTTCTTGCGATGGATTGATGAAATTCTGAATATTTTTCCTGCGACCTACTGGCTAAATTTGCAGGAATTTTCTCGCGTCACCGATGGGCGAATTTCACAAATTTTTTTTGCGATCGATTGGCCAAAATCTTGGGGTTTTTTTCGAGAGAATGATTGACGAAATTAATGATTTTCTTTCCCTGTTTGATTGTCGAATTTATCTTTTTTATTTATTTTTTCATGACTAAAAAAGAAAAAGAACTGAATGGATCTATCAAAAGTGCAGTAAGGGCCGCGGGGCACTTAAAATAGTTAAAGAGGGTTGCTGGACATTGCCAAATTTGGCTAGAATCAGCACTATAATCTAGATTCCCATGGTGGGAATTAGATGTTAATTTCAAAGTTAAGTTTACTTTTACAAAAACAAAGATATGCTAATTGTAAGTGACATTTTGACACGGATAGAGGATCTTTGTTACATAGCTCTTAAAAGGCCTCCATGAAATAATAAATATCAATACTTATAAAACATGGCTTGGATTCAAGTGTAATATGAATCAAATGATAAGAATAATTTGGCAGAAACCATATTTGTGAAAAACTAATGGCACCACCACCTATATTGCAGTTTGATTAAAATTAAAAATGCTTTTTTTGCACTATTATTTTAATAAATGTCTGTTCGTTCAGTTCTGACAGAAACTAGTTTTTGTCAGGCCACTTTTAACCAAATTTTATAAGTGCTTGTCAAACACCCCTCTCAAAAGAAAAAAAAAACTTATTTTAGCTTGATCTTTATTCGAGTAGATTGTCTTTTTTCTTCATTTTATTTTTTATCATAATTTTGTTATTTTTTAAATTTTATGCATATAGCTCAAATCATCAGAAAGTTGAAATATTTTGTATTTTTATATTTGCTTCATACAAGTTTAATTAGTGAACTGCCATTTATGAAAATGTTAGTATAAATGCAGTCTCTGCAATTAATAATTACTTTATATATATAAATACTGTATTCTTTTATATTTTTCTTTTTCAGTTTATCATTGGGTGGAAGTTAATGTCAAAATGAGAATGCTGAATTTAGGAAAACCTACTGAAGTTCCTAAATTAAATGAAGCCATGGCAATCGAATTAGGTGCTGATCTTTTAGGAGAAGCTACAATTTTTATGGTTGCTGTTCTTTGTTTAACTGCTGAATACGTCAGAAATGCTCGCAATGAAAAAGCCAAACTAGCTGCTACAGAAGATAGATTTAAAGGTCTTGAAAATGATGTAGCTGAACTAGTATTTGTTGTAGATAGACAAAATGCTGAAATATTACATCTGACGCGAATGTATAATTCTTTAGAAGAAGACATTAAACAAGGAAAGAAGAAAAAATAATAAAAATCCAAAGTTTTTGAGTGGTTAATAATGATTATTTGAAAATTTATCTTTTTTTAAATAGATTAGTTTTGAAATCGTACAATGTGATGATTTTTTTTATAAGCTAGAAAATTTAAAATTGCATTTTTACATTAAAACAAAAATGTATCCCAAAATTTGCAAGAGTGAAACAAGAAACAGTAATATTTTTAATAACTTGCATTATACATACAAGTCATGTTTTCCGAAATCATTGGAAATGTTTAGCATTTATTTTTCATGATTTGTAATAAAATTATTATAATAAAGAATTCAAAGCATCATTATGTTCTTGTTTCAATATTAATATATGTAATTTATTTGTGATTGAATTTGTGAAGAAAGAGCAAGTATAAATGAAATCTTATTTCTATTGATTTTGTCCATTATTTAATTCCTAATTTAACATTTGTAAGAGTGTGATTTACTATTTTTAAATCTTAAAGCAACTCACTTAGTTCTTTATTTTAATTTTATTTTTATGGTGAAATAGAGTATGATTACAGTGTATTAAATATAAAGTTTATAAGTATAGTTTATCTGTTTGAGTACACTGACAATGACAAATCTTTGTACAACCGAAATGAAATTAATCTAAAATATTTTTTGTTTATTATAAACATGAGCAAGAACTCTAAAGTACTATCCATAAAAATTATTACATCTAATATTTTTCGTATAATTTTAAAAATCAGTGTGTGAAGAAGGAAGAGTTATATATTTTCTTTATCCCAAAGGTATAGATTTAAAATTGTGTAAACAAAATTAAAAGTCTGACACAAGTATTACAATACAGCATATCATCATTTACTTTTTTAAACTATTATTTTTTTAGTTAAATGATCTCAATTCATATTTATCTAGTTGTATTTTGTTATGTGCATTTGTGATATTTATTTTAAAAATAAATCACTTACTATGTTTGTTATTTTGTATTTCTATTTTATCAAATACTGTTCTGCTTATAGAAAATAATGATTATATGTTGACTTCAATACAACTTTTATGTATTAATTTAAATTGTCTTTTTATAGTAGTTAATAGAACATAGCATTCATTTCAATATCAAAAGTATCAGTTTAAATATTTTTTTTATTCTCACTTACTAATGAAGGCTCTCTGATCGGTTTCTCCTAAACGGACATGGACTTGGGGCATCACTGCCCTCGGCTGTGTACACCCGTGCGGGCTTAATACATTGTATCGTACATTAATTACATTGTATTGGCTTAATAAATTGTATCATTGGACTTAATACATTGTATCTTGCTGCTGTATCGAATCAAGCCAACCTTGAATTATAAATTTTAATATCGCCACAAGTTAAAATGTTCACTATCGTTGTTTCAGTTGCTGTAAGAACCGATTTGGCATTCTCAAAACTTAAATTGAATCACGACGGCAAAATGTGTAGGCGAGTTCTTCCAATTTGAGAAAAAAAAGTCTAAAGATTACCGCAAAACGCTAAAACTCGCATAAAAAATTAAATAAGAAAATCTTATTAAAAAATACAAAAACTCGCTTCGTGGTGCATAACTTCTGATAGGCACGTACCTGCCGGTCTGGGTGCATGGCCGTTTGTTTAACGTGCAACGAGTATGGCAGGGAGTCGCTTTTAGCATATTGTATTTAAATAAATCAATTAATATCCACCCTTCCTCGCAACACGATCACTTTTTCAAAAAGCTCGCATGTACAGACAGGCCCGGGGCAGTCTCAGACTAATTTTCTTTCATTAGATTTAGGCCGTACTTAATTCTGACAGATCTGGTTTACAAATAGGAACCAGGTGCAAACACATTCCGGCATCCTTTTGGTATGTAACGCTAGTTGTCAGTACTTGTGATGTAGAAAGCGAAATTTATTAAGAGCTCTATAGATCTAGAGGGCTAGACCGTGTTTTTTTTTCAGAATTCGGACGATTTTATTAGATTTTTGACGTGGGAGCATAGGATAGAACCGAAGCAATGCCTTGACTCGGAGCACACGGCTGTCTCTAAACGGTCTCCAGTAGACAGAATGTGTTGGGGCTAAGCTTGCCCAGTTTTCTCGGTTTTCAAAAAGCCGGAATTAATTGGGTATCAGTTATTTCAGTTGGTTAGAACTATCCACATAAAGGAATTGAATTCATGATGACACAATCAGATGAGGGTGCCACTGACTTTAATAAGTCAACATTGTCCGACATGGGTGTCCCCACCGTCGATGAGGATGGGAAGTAGGACAAACGAGTATCAGCACGATACATAGTGAATAAAATGAAGGTCATGTTGCAAGGGAAGCCAAACAAAAATGAAAAAGATACGATGGTGACACTTCTGGAAGAGCTTTCTGTTTGTACAGCAAGCTCTGTATCTAGCAGTCGTTAGAACTTAAATAATTAACTTGACCTAGAAGGTACCTGAAGGATAGGGTCAAGTGCACTGTTCCTAGGCTTCAAAGTCCTCGTATCATCGCATACGACCGCAACCAACGAAATACACTGCCGGCTCATGATTTTTAAAACGTCACACGGAGTGGATCCGAGGCTAACGAAAAAGACAGGCCACCGCGGTACATTCCACTTATCTTTTTTTACAGACTGCTAGAGTGACATGATGCTCTTTTCGTACGCCTTCATTGGTGCATTCGAGCAACACGTGACTCCGGCGGTCTGTAAAAAAAGATATGCGTAAAGCACCGCGGTAGCCTTTCTTTTTCGTTAGCCTCGGAGTGGATCATCTTTAAATGGCGATTGGCACAAAATGATGGGTGCACCGCTTTGTACCAATCAAAGTGTACAGATGATCCACGCCGTGTGACTTTTAAACTTTATGAACTGGCCATGTATATTGTTGGTCACGATACCACATACCTAACGACATCGATGGGACAAACGTAGTCGAAACTGCAATAAAGCAGTAAGGTGCTGAGGCAGGGTCAGTTAAGATCAAGTTTCCTATTAAGGGACAAGACTTGACCAACTGAGTTCTGGAAGTAACTCCCGGAGCCTTCCATGACCTGATGTAATGTAAGGAAAGTACATTATCGGGACTTTCCCATAAGTCGCCTCAGTTGAAAGATTTAGGATGGCAAATTTATGACCAGAGACTCGCTGGCGACAATTTTAAGCCATAAAAGTCAAATAAGAAGGACTTTGATTTAAGTTGGTCTGGGAGATAATATCAAAGAACACACACGTAGTTCCGAGAAAAAAAAAAAACACGCTACAGAAACAACTGATGCATAGCCATTGGTTGGGGTTGGTAAAGAGGAGGTGAAACTGACCCTCTGTTATGCAAATTTCAGTTAAAACGGGAGATCAACTACCCAATGAAAAAAAAAGAAGGATGGGCTTAAAGCACTGTCATGCAAATTTTGGGCAGAACGAAGTACGGCCCACCGTGGTGATGAAAAAGGAGTTGTGAAAAAGAATGAAAACAGAACACACATCGATCTCAGAAGCGAAAGTGAGAGGTGAAATAAAATGACGCGATGAATTTTGTGCGGTCCGAAAGAGGAAAATAGAGTGAGTGGCAATTCTGATGGTAAGAAAGCAACGAACCCGAACAACATATATGGAGAGTGGGGAAGTTAAGCTAAGTTTTGTGAAATGAACATTTTCAATAAGTGCAGTGCTATTTAGTTAGCGGAAACAGTGCTCTGATACAAAGAGAAACCTTCTTCAATCAATGTGTAGAGGTAAATATGACTCTGACCTAAGTAATTCCCCAGTTTATTTGATTTTATCAAAATATTATAAGAGAAGCTGGTAGTGTGACCTTAGTCACAAATGGAAGTCAGAATTTTAATTGTAAACAAATAATGTTGTCAAAGATCAATTTAAATATAAAAAACAAACAAACAAATATAAGTATCCTTTGCAAGGATCAAAGTGTTAATGCCAATATTATAGGAGAAATTTTGTTAGGAAATTAAATCAGATGTGTTCTGATAAATCTTTTTTTTTCTTGAAATAACTGTAAATATTGTAAATAAATAATAGTGTTAATTATTTGGAGTCTTCTCATTTAAATTATCTAGTATGTGTTTGTTTATTTAGATTTCCATTTTAAAAGTCAGCTAAGGGCAAGAATGATCATTCTCAGAAAGGGTAATGGGCTACTTCGAAATCACACAATGCAATGGGGGAACATATCCAAAATTTAATCTCTAAGGATTCCTTTTATTATTATTTTCTGAATAAATTAATTTATTCTATTAGCCAACCCCAGAGAAACCTTTATGTATTGAATTCTAAGCTTTAATTTTGATCAACTTGTCCCAGCAAAAGGGTTATGTTGGGAATGGGCAGCAATTAGAAGGGAAATTAAAGGATAAAAATCTTAAATAAATAATATAACTGAGCCATGCATATTTCTCTTCAACATGATGAATCTATGAAAAATGGTAATCGGCTGGACAAGAGCTAAACTGGCTGAGCACCTCCGACCGACTCAATGTCATAGATAGAGTTGCAAAGACTAGAATACCAGCTTTTTTGGAAATAAACCGGGTCCATTGGAAATAAACCGGTTCTTTGCAACTGTAGTCATAGATGTGGGAATTATGGCCACATAAGCAAGTCGTGCAAGAATAAGGAAGTATGTTTGGAGTGTGGGTGGTCCAAGCAGAAGTTGGACAAGCATTGTAAAAATCCCAAATGTGGAGTGGGAGAAAATAAATTTTTGAATTATGTCATGGTGAGCAAGTTGTTTCCTGTCGACCAGAGGGCGAATTGAATCATTCACCCCTCCACCTCCATTGCCCTACATGAACTCTTGAGGTAAGCAGGTTAAATCAAAGACCATACTATGGTTAATTTTCGCATAGGGCAGCAGAATCTAGGCAGGTCTGTGACGTCATTGAATCATGTGAATGTGGCTATCGACGAATATGACTCCTGCTAATAAAATCCAAACTCTGAAATCCATTCTGCTACACATAAGAAATAATTTTGATATGGTTCTGAAAAATGCTTCTTATTTGTGAAACATTTTCAGATGCAACTAATAGAAAATGAGTTACTCCACTGAAATTGAGAGTTTTCTATTGGAAAAGAGAATATCTATAGTGAAACGTCGATGTGGTGAATATTATCACGATGAGACAGGAAGTATTGTCCGGTAACCATCCGAAACATTTAAGGTAAACGTTTATAATGTCATCAGACACATAGACCGGGAGGTGGCAGCATAGACAATCACCTCATTGAGTCCACGGCTGAAATTCCAGAATTAGTTAAAACTCGATTAGCATATTAAAACGCAATCAGTCTGCCAAGTCATATCTTGGTAGAAAACACCTTAAAGCCTGATTTTAGCGGTTGACTCGTATGTTTACCATTGTGTTTTCCTGCACTCAAAGGTATGAAAACATGGAGGACTGGGAGCAGGAACACACAATGGTAAACCTATGAGCCAACCGCTAAAATCGGGTTTTCGAGTGTTTTCCACCAAGATATGACTTGGCAGACCGATTGCGTTTTAATATGTGAATCCAGTTTTAACTAATTCTGGAATTTCAGCCGTGAACTCGATGAGGTGATTGTCTGTGCTGCCGCCTCCCGGTCTAGCAGCTATTCAGCAGCTGAATACACGATTTACTGGAATTGACTTGCTCATGAAAGACATTGCCTGGCTCGATCCTCATCGATAAGTGAGGTTAAATTGTTAAATGAACTTCCTGAAGAAGCTCTTAGTACTCTGGCTTGGCGAAAGACAAGAAAGAAGATGTCAGAAAAGAGTTGCTGCAATTTTCCCGGCACTGTGCTGATTATAATCAGTCGGTATTGCAGGAACAATCTCAGCTGCTTATAGCAAAGAAACGAACGATTCAGAAGAACTCCTCAAAGATGATGAGAATCACTGTAAAGTTAATAAGAAATGTAAAAAATGCCTAGCTTGTGCATTAGAATTATTATGCGAGTTTAATTCCTATGGTCGTATTTATCCAACCTTGTACATAGCGTATAAATATTGATTTTATCATGCACTCAAGTAGTTTGCGAACGAGTATTCTTAACACTTAAAATTATAAAGAGCCGCTTGCGTTCATCTATAGGACAAAAACTGTTAGAGGATTTTATCCTATTTAATGTGGAACGATCTTTTGATTAAGATTATGATAAGATAATAGATGGAGTTGGCTCGTGTTCAAAAGAATTGTCCAGATATCTGACTTTCTAATTAGTAAATAATGAGGATATTCAATTTTCAGGTCCAATATTTTAAACAAACAGTAATCAATGTATAAAGTGTATGTATGTTGATAATTTCAAATAACAAACTAAAATGTACAAATGAATATAATGATATTTCAAATAACAAATTAATCAATGTGTATGTGTCCATTTTAATAGTACCAACTCCTTCCAATCAATACTAACACTTTCCAGTCTACATTTTTCAATGTAATGTACCGACAAGTCTAAGTTTTTTATATCATAGTGGTTAACCTTCCCCGCCAAAGGGGTCTCGGTTCAAATTCTGGGTGAAGCATGAATGTTCTTAGAAGTTGTCAATCTCCGTACAAGTACGTTAAGGTCAGTGATGCCCTATTTCTGTTGGGATATCCTTCACAAGTAGCCATTATCTGTTCGATATCCTTGGCCGATGCGGACAGCGCAATTGCCCCGCCATTTCACCAAACAAAAAATGTAATACAAAGAATAGAATATCTGAACAGAATTTCCATAAGAAATTTCAAGCGTTTTTATTTATTACACATATACCTTTTAATTTTTTGAAGCTTACATATTCAAAAATTAAATAAAAATTAAACAAGTTAACCTCTTCTCCCTCCAAGATTTTTTTTACAATAAAATTACTACCTATTGATAATAAATGATTACAAAGATGCTAATATGATTCGAATTGGAGTTAAGTCATCTTCATAATCATCATCTAGAATTAGAGCAAAGAGCCGTGTTGATAGTCAGTATTGAAATATTTTAAGAATGGGGTTGTCGATTGGTGGGCCAACGCATAAGTCTAGCGAGGTGGGCCAAACTATGCCAGTCCGCGCCTGCTGTTTTCAGGAACCTTCGCTGAAGGTAAAGTTGATGGGATTCCAGATGGGAAAACAGCGTTCTACTCTCAGGCCCAAGCGAGATCTGTGGTCTACGTCTTGAACAAAATCGTTCCAGCGGTGGAAGTCATGACGGAAATAGACGTTGCGATGCAGTCTGACTTAAGTGCAGATGTAAAAATTCTTGGGATTTCGGTCTATTTGCCGCCACAAAGAGATGGCGCCGACATCACTTCCCAGATGGAGCTGCTTCAGGATCTGTTTGACAGTCCCACGGACAAGTCCATTGTAATATTTGGATATATGAATACCAAGAGCTCAGTTTGGGGGTACCCTCTTCACAAGTCAGACGACCAGGGCGACCTTATTCTATAAAGAAAGGGTATGTTTATAAACAAACAGTTTCATCAACGAATCTACCACAATATTTTTGTCGCAGCTATCATTGCAGGAATCGTCATGGCGACGTAGGCCAATCATATCACAGACCAGTTTAACGTAGACCAATCAAATCGCTCCATCTCATGTGTACTGTAGGAGTCGTAAAGAACGAACAGGTTTTCTCCCAAACCAACAGTAATTTAACCAACAGTGACGTCAGTTGCCCTTTCCTTAAATTTTTGTGCTCAGAATGATGTAGAGGTGTGGAATGACCCCACCAGTGAAGGCACGTTCATCGGGTCCCAAAGCAAAAGCTGGATATATTTAGTTTTGTGCAGACTTCGAAGACCAACTCGTTTGGTCAAATGGGAGCTCGAACCTCGTGAGACGGCCTGGCTAGATGGGAAGTCAGTCAACCAGAGCATCGCTCAATTAACGGGAATTTTGCAGGATATATGTGCAGACGTCAAGAGAAACAAAAGACCTTGGCTTAAAATTGTTCCTTGGTGGAGTGAAAGTCTAGCGATCAAGAGCGTTCTTTCTGCCGCTTGAACAAATGGCAAAAGGCGTCGCTTCCAGCATTGCAATGACAACCTGAATCAAAGAAAGGAGTACGAAATACTTTTTCTTAAACTCCAGGGCCGTTTTAGAAAATCGATCTGCCGGGCCAAGTGGGATCATTACCAGTATCTTGAAGACATTGACCAGTGTAAACCATTTGGTCCTCATTTGATCGGGCTCGAGGTAAATCCTTGAACCGTTTAAAGCAGTGCAATTCTCGATCGGGGTGGGAGCCGAACCAAGGAATTTAACTCGGCAATAGAAGAGCTCATGAATTATCACTTTTGAAGTGACAATGAGAACCGCGCTGTTCAGGATTTCGCTCTAGGGGACGACGACCCGAAATTCACCCAGAAGGAGGTTGAGGCGGTCATCGTGGCAAAGCTCTGCGGATGAATGAAATACATCTCGAGATTGTAGAACTTCTCTTTAGGGCAAATAAAACACTTTTCATAGCGTTAATGAACAAATGTCTAGCAGATGGTGTCTTTCCAAATCAATTGAAAGTAGCGGAAATTGTTCTGTTTAGTAAAGTGGGCAAGGATCGTGGGCTGGCCAGCTTCTATCGTCCGATATGTTTATTGCCCGCCTGGAGAAAGGTTCTAGACAAACTTGTGAGCTAGAGTTACAAAGACTAGAATAAACCTGGAAATAAACCGGTCTTTTGGGGAATTAACCGGGTTCTTTGGGAATAAACCAGGTCTTTTGGGAATAAACCGGATCCATTGGAAATAAACCTGAAAATAAACCAGTTCTTTGCAACTTTACTTGTGACCAATAGATTGATTTACCATTCTAGATCACATGGGTTCATGAATCCATGTCAATTTGGTTTTACTCCGGGTATGAGAACGGAAGACGCATTCCAGAAGCTGCGTATGACAATAGAAGGTTGTCAAAATCGGGACGATCCAGTAATTGTTGTCTCGTCCTGTTGGATATCAAAGGAGCCTTTAACAGCTTGTGGTGGCCCTCGATCTTTCTGGATCTAAGTAAAATGAAGTGCCCTAGAAACCTATTCAATCTGGTTAGAAGTTTTCTTTCTGAGAGGAAGGTAGTTTACCGAACAGAAATCTCAACCCTGGAATGAGAATACAACGTCGGATGGCCGCAGGGTTTAAATTCGGGTCCTTTTTATAGAAATTTAGTAGCAAATATGCGGATGTGGTTTCGGTTCATAGACCAGCTCTCTTCCAGATAACAAGATGCTTTTGTACTACCAATAGGCAGCTATTCAAATACTGGCCGGTGCAATGCCCCTAGATCGACAGGTGGAGAAAGAATTCCTTCTCACAAGAACCCTCCATATGAATAGCGACCTAGAAATAGGCTCAGTCTCTATTCGTGCAGACGAAATTAAACGTAAAGCAGAACGCTGGAAGGTACACCCCGCAAAAGACCCAGCCATCGATTGGAAGGGGGCACCTCAACTGACTGAAGGCTCCCCAGTCTATCGGGTAATTTGTGTTTGCACCGACCTACGGATTGAAAATAGCTGGTAGTGTCGGCTCTGCCGTAGCTAGTTTTGATAATGAAGTTCTTCTGAGGAACTTTCACATGGGCTTCCGCCCTACGCACAGAGTGGCACACTCCCTCCAGAGCATTAAAATCCCCCCCCCCTTTTAAGATCTTAGATCTTATGCTTTTAATGGGTAAAAAGTGCAATTCCCCCCCCCCCCCCCCCCCCCCCCCACAGAAAGCTATAATGTCCCCCACGGAGCCCACAGAAATCCCTACTCCAGAAAAATGAGTGAATTCGACATTGCGGGGGCTGGCTTTTACAATCTTTTCTGCTAGTAACTGATATTAGTTATTAGGGATAGTAGTTTATGTTATTCAGTTCTATAGGGCTTTTGGGATATATTTCCAGCTTTGGGGGACTTCTATTTTCTTTATTTTCTCTGTAGCTTCTTTTGATTCTAACCACCCCCCCCTCTTGGGTCTCTGCCCGCAATAGATTTATCCATCAGTTGCGCACATGTGTTTTCTGTACGGATAATGTTATGGTTTTGTTGCCTTTTGCGGTCACCGAACTTCCTCTTCTATCCTTGAGACCTTAGTAGTATGGTATTTGCTGCCACCACCGGTATTAAACTGATACTGGACACATTGTAAAAAGAATTCCTCACTTAAATAATCAACTAATAATTTATTGATTGAATTAGCATAAAAAAATGTTACAGCAATAGTCCTTATTGGTCCATATTTATTATTAGCACTTGCCGTAAGCGACTGTCGAATGACAATCTCCCTGATCGTACGTTTCACGCTACTGCGTTACGCACCACTAATACACACAGTTCTGGTGGAGCCAAATCACAACCACCTCAAAAGATGATTCCCATACTCGCATTATATATATATTCGGCAGTATGTCACCTCGCTACCCCCGGCACAGTCTAGACCTTCCCACAGGTCTATTCTGATCTGTTCCGTCTACCAGTGGCGTAGCTACATATTTAGCGCCCTGGAGCAAGTAAAATTGGTGCGCCCCCTTGTCACTCAAAAAAAATGTATCAAAATTTGTTTTGAAGTTTAAAAAAAAATTCTTATTTCGATTTTAAATCTTATTTTTATTTGGAAGCCAAAAGTATTTTAACAAGATATTTAACGTAATAAATACAAATACAATAAAAAAATAAACTACCATTCTTTAAGTGTGGTGTACCTTACTAATATTCATTACTAATTGGACGGGATTTCCGTTTTAAATGCGCTCATGGGCTAAGAGTGCAATCTGTGCTTCAATTCTTTCGAAGCGCAGTTCCTTTCGAATAGTTCTATAGTTCCTTTTGACTATAGAATGCGAAAAAATAAACACACTATTTTCAAGAAATTTTTTATTTTGACCTGTCGCATTTGAATGAAATACATTTTTCCATTTTAAGTGCAAGGAAACGCTGAAAATTTATAAAATTCAAAGTATCATAACTCGGTAAGTTTTAGTCATACAATATATATATATTATTCTTTTACCTTTTAGAGTACGAAGAAAGTTTTTCTAAATATAACTTATAGAACCTAGGGACCGTATAACAATTTAAATTTTGTAACTTTTAAAAAATAACTGGCGCGAATGGCTTTTAAGAGAATGAAGAGCAACTGTGAAACTTTTTTTGTTACTGGAACTATACTTCTAATGCCCATGGACAGCTGATAAGAGTTGACACCCTTATATGTCACTCAAGATTGAAGGATTTTTTTCATTTTATAATTTGAAAGTTCATATGTGTGATATGATCGAGTAGAGGGGAGAGGGACAGAGCATGATTACGGCCTGTGCAAACTTCCACCACTTTTTTCGAAAAGTCCAAGAATTTTGCGATTAAGTAAGGCAAAAAATACTTTCTGAAAAAAGTGGTGGACGTTTGCCTTAGGCGGTAATCAATTCCAGAGAGAAGGGAGGCGGGTGAAAATACTTTGAATACTTCACTTTTTGAAGAATGGAATCTATAACAAATTATTTTCTTTAACTTGTTTGCTCCTGACACATAGTAGAAGATAACTAAAGCAACCATGCTTGAGATACCAATAAAAATGGTAAAATTCTGCGATAAGTTCTAAACAGTAATACATTTCATTGTAGCCATGTGACAATAATTAATTAATAAAATCAATAGTGTCTAAGAAACACTGCTTTGATACAAACTTTTTCTCTCTCATTGAGAAAAAATTCTTATCAATTCTGCATTTGAGATTTGCCATATTTTCAAAATCTCAAAAATAATACACAAAAAATTTCATTAGCCGCCCACCCTAATTTTTGTCGATCTTTACCAATAGGACTAAATCCGGCACTGATTATTGTATTTTATAAACTGTATTGATAAAGTATATACATGTTTAGTTTCCACAAAGGGGGAAAAAAAACTTCAAAATTTTCATTTACTCGCATTTTTGTATGTTAGTACAAGATACCAGGAGCACCCAAGGGTAGAAGTCTGACTTTACTCCAAACAGGTCTCCTAATTTTGAACAAATTCCAGATGAGAGACCTGCATCTGGATTGGCACCCCCAGAGGTAACGCTTATATAGAACTTGGAGCACTTTGGAGCCACGAACAGATTTAACGTGCACCAGCTCCCATTAACGTACCCGGTCCCACAGCAGAGGCAGGCGAGAGAGGATAGACAATGCACCCTCCCAAACACTGACCGTGGTCGATGCTGCTTGCCTTTCGACGATCTTACGAGAGCCGAGCTTTTACCATCCGTGCCACTGCGAGACCCTTTATCACTAAAAGGAACAAAGGTATTGGAGAAAATAAGGGGGATAGTGATGTTAAGTTGAAGAGAGTGGTTATGAGTTATTATCCAGGTTTATTTGAGTTTATAAAATTTCCTTTAAAAGCATTTGGTTTGAGTTTAGTCGCGAGGGCTCCCCCGAAGTTAAAGACTGTTTTGAGCACGAGAATTGATCCTGTCAGTAAGGGTGACCTTTCAGGTGTTTATGTTATTCCATTTATTAGGGAGGGGGGTGTTAGAAATTATTATGTTGGTATGACACAGAGGAAATTCAATGTTAGATGTAAGGAGCATATTGCAGATATTAAGTATGGGAGAGGGAATACTGCCTTATCAAGGTTAAATAATAGAGAGAGCATCAACATCCTATTTAATGAAGCTAAATTGATTTATTGTTCCAGTTTTTATTTTCAACTTTTTGTGAGGGAATCTATTGAAATTTATTTAAGAAGCTCGAAAGCATGTAATGATACGTTGTCATTTAATATTCCGAAAATTTGGGTTGAGTTGTTGAATAATAATGGGATGCGGTCTGTAGATAAATCTAAGAGCGGTGTTAAAATTAAAAGTATAGAGGGCGTTGTAGCCAGGGTTGTTACGTTTAAAACATTTTGTTTAAAACAGCTGTTTAAAACATGTTTAAAACATTACATATAAAAGAATGTTTAAAACATGTTTATTGTTTATAATGTCACAATGTGACAATTCACAAATTAAATTCACGTGGAAATCTTTCAATAGAAAATTAATTATTGTAGGAAGAATTTTATTGTAGATTTTTAAATTGTTGGCAACTGCTATAACGAAAAATGTTTAAATTTAGTAGGAAAAGGCTGTTAGATTTTTAGTTTTTTATCTCTCTATATTAAAATAATATGATTTTTTCAAAATGTTATGATTTTCAGCGTGACAGTAGATATTCAGCTCTCAGCTGTAAGTACACAAAATTTCAAGTTTGTTAGTTATACAGTTTCTGAGAACCGGCTCTGTGACGGACAGACAGAGAAGTGGGACGAATAGGGTTTCGTGAGATGAATGAAACCCTAAAAATGTTATGCTGTCAGTTACGAATCATAAATTCGCTACTCAAGAATCAAATAAAGTGGACAATTTTGTAGAAATAACACCTTTGTCTTGGTGGATAAGCCTTGAAAAACACGTCGATAAAAATGTCATGCAGATCATAAAACAATTACAAGCAGCTGTATGTATGCTCTACTGCTGGTTTAGAAAGAGTGTTTTCTACTTTTGGCTTTGTGCAGAACAAAACTAGAAACCGGCTAGGTGTTTGATAAGGCTGCCAAACTTGTTACTATTTTTAAAGAACTTAATAATTAAATGTTTTAGTTTAGAATAAAAAAATTAATTATTAATTAATGTTTGGTATTTATTATATAATTTTTTTCTTCCTTACTGTTTTTTAAAAATATTTTCATTCTTTATATTTAATTTATTAATTTTTGCTCACTTTAATCAAAATTGTGCTGTTGAATGAGAAAAAAACGTTTTAAACATTTAAAACATGTTTTAAACAAAAAAAACATGTTTTTTGTTTTTTTTAAAAAAAAACATGTTTTTTTCCAACCCTGTGTTGTACCTTCTTTTACATAGTGACTGTTCAGACTCTCTGGTTTTTAATTAATTTAATCTCTCGTTTTTTATGTACATTGTATTTGTGGTTTGTATATATTTTGATGACGATTTGATGAACAAATCGAAACATTTAAATTTTAACATCTTTAAAATTTATGTTGACGTCTTTTAAGCAAAACAAAAAGTGTTTTTAGTGTATATTTAAATGTTTAAAAAATATTTTTATTGACCCAAATCGCTTTTAAAATACTTCTTTACATCATTTAAAACATTTTTGCAATCAAAACTATATGTCTATGATTAATGGTTTAGGAATTAGCCATTGGATATCCTGTAATGTTATATACTGAATAACCGAACACTAGATCTTGGAATTCATAGAAGTTGAAAAGAAGAAACTTTATCATATTTTGAGAGTTATTTAAAGAATAACAAAACAGATTTTTAGAAATTTGCTGTCCACTCGCCTTCTCCTAAGTGGGTTTGGGGAAAAGGAATCTATTGACTGCAAACAATAAATTTCATAGGATTGAAAATATTACAACGGTGAGAATCTTGTTTTCACATATAATATTCTTTAAATTTTTTTTTTTTTTTTGTTGCAAAGACTGATTTTAAATTGTGTTATTTATATAGGCTTGTTAGTAATTCTTGGAAACTATCACTGCTGAAGAAAGGAAATTTCAAAACTTTATGGGTAGGGAGAAATTTTTAAAAATTTTTCACTCACCTCCCTTCTACTTCTAATAGGACGTTAAAGTTGTGGTGATGTCTTATAGCATGGATGGGGAAACATAAAATCTCATAATTCTACCAGTTTCAAAGTTCTAAAAAAATTATTTATTTAAATTTCAACTTGCTCCAAAGTAATTTTTTGCTATTCCGAAATTGGATAATTTCCTCTCCAAAACTTTATTTTTAATGCTTAGAAACTACTCCAAAATGAATGTCGCGTATTTGCATACTTGTTTCTGCTATAAAGTTGATTTTTACTTGCTACAAAAGTGGGTTTTTTGCTGCAAAAAATGTTTTTATTTGTTAAGAAATTGATTTTTGTTTCTACAAAATTCATTTTTTCCTGCTTTAAACACTGCAAAAAAATATACAAATATTTCTGAGTGAATGTGACCCCATGTAAATTCAAATAGTATCAACACTCAATCCAACAGTATGCCGGAGCAGTGCCCCCATGTTTTCTGTATACACAACAAGAGGTACTAGAAGAGAGTATTTTTTAATTCACACAGACCACACCTTTTTGTGCTAAAAGCACACTTTTGGCAAAGACACAGGTGATAAGAATTTTGTCTCTTTATTGTAATACATGGGGGGGGAATTTTATTTTAGCAGAAAAAGCGGTTGATGAGAATTAGCCAAGAGTTAGTCCATAAGAATAAAAGAAATGAATTTGTCAGTTGGCAGGTTACAAGAAGAAATATAGATTGTGTGTTTAGTGCGAATCGTATAAGGATAAAAGAGAAATTACGCAGGAAGGAAAAAAAAAAGAACATTTTCATGGCAACTGATGGCACCAAATGAGATGTGAAACATCACCTACTGTTTTATTAATTTGCTGAGACAAAGTTAGTTTTGACTTAGCATCAATGTATAAAAATAACTGCATGGTATAAAAAATCGACTCAGTGGATAAATAGCTAAAAAGATTTTGACTAAAGTAGTTGTGAATTATTATTATTATTTTAATTTTATTAGACTGGGGATAAAAATGAGTTATCTGAGAATGCTTAAAGAATATATAAATGTGAAATGGGCGATTCCACTGATACGTGTGTGACTTTTAGAGAGTGTTTTTTTGCAGACAAATTTGGAAGTGAAATTATTTAGACAACGTTTTACTTTTTTTATTGCTATTACAGGACACATACAGAATCATTTTTGTAGTGACTCAGAAAAATCACACATGTAACAACGACTTTACTATTTTTTTTTTTTTTTTTTTTAATTGTTATTATTTTAGACTAAAGGTGTCACTACAAAAATGATTCTGTATGTGCCCTGTAGTAGCAATAAAAAAAGTAAAACGTTATCTAAATAATTTCACTTCCAAATTTGTCTCAATTTGCAAATAAACACTCTAAAAGCAGGGATGAGATTCTTCCGACTTTAGTCGGAATTTCCGACTTTTCGTAAATTTGTGAGAAATTTCCGATTTTTATCTGTTAAAAAAAAAAAAAAAAAAAAAAACGACTTTTGCCGTTTTTTTTTTATCTGGCAACGAAAAGAAAATGCGCCAAACGAGACATATCTCGCCAGCATTGCAGTCGACCAGTATGGTGGTGAAAGATCGTTAGTTTTATGGCAAACCTGGAACCTGAACGTTGGATTGGAACGTATATTCTCATTCTCCTTCTGGTCATCGTCATGATTTCCTTTCCTCTCCTCAACGTATGTTTGGCTGTTTGGGCATTCACGTGTTAGAAAGTGGAAGATGATGTGCTTTTATTATTAAAGATAAAAGAGTAATAAGGTATGTATGAGTTACTTTTTAATCTGATTTTTCTTTCAAATAAAATAGGTGTTTACAATTTTATGCGACGTATGATATAAGGATAAAAATATTTGGCCGATTTTCGCAATTAATTTGATTTTAATCACGGAAACTTTAGAAATTTTTATTTTATTTTGTAATTAAGAATTTTTAATATAGCTTTTAAAATAAAAACGAATTGAATTAAGTACTTTTTTTTTCTTAGATTCTTGACCAAATATATTTCACTGTTTTTTATTCACCTTAATTTAGGGGTACACAACCTTTTTAAGAGGAGAAGGCCAACCATGGGAACAAGTTTTCCGTCCACAGACGGAATTCCGTCTTTTGAAAATTTTCGAGGACGGAAAAAAAATTCGCCGTTTTTTCGAGATTCTTCGACAAAATATGCCGTATTTTCAAGATCCTTTGACAAAATATGCATGCCCTATTTTCGAGATCCTTCGACGAAATCTGCCATTTTTTCGAGATCCTTCGACAGAATTCGCTGTTTTTTCGCGATCCTACGACGAAATTAGCCGTTTTTCGTGATCTTTCAAAGACTTTAACATTTTTTCCACGAATCTTTGACGAAATTGGTGTTCTTTTCTGCAGCCATTTGACTAATTCTTTTTTTCCGTGGCCCTTCGGCGAACTTCGCATTTTTCCGCAATCCTTCAACAAAACTCATGTTTTTTTTTTTTTTTTTTTTTTACGTTCTTTTGACGAATTTTTTTTTTGCGATCTGTCAACGAAATTAGCCATTTTCCGTGATCCTTGATGAATTTTCCGTTTTTTCCTTGGCCTTCGGCCTTATGTCATTTGCTTTAAAAGCATTTTTAAGGTTATTAAGTATATACAACTTTAATATTATTTAAAATTAATTTAATTTTTACGATTATTTTATGTTTGCATTTTAAAAAAAAGAAAGAAAAAGTCATAGAAAACTCTCCTGATTTCTTTTTAAAAATCTCTTTATTTGCACCCTCTGGAACTTGGCAATTCTGCAAAAGATCATATCAGAAATATATATTATAATAAAAGATTCTTACATAGGAAAATGATAAATTTATTACATGATAATACATGATGTGAATTTGATAAAAAATTGAGTGTACAGTTTTAACAGCTTATAACACTGTATAACAGAATACTTCTGCAAGTAAATCTGGATCATCACCATCTTCAAAATTTTCCATTGGCGAACTTTTATTAGAAAATGGTCTTAGCCATGAAGAAATATCTATCTCTATCTATAAAGTAAAAAAAAACAATAATAAAGTATTTAAAATTGATTCATAATATACATGTAGCACAATTAAAATTTCCTTCAAAACTAATAATAAATTGATATGGGTTCAAATATTTGTACAAAAATGATTTTAAAATATAACCTTAACTCTTTGCAGTCCACTGTTCTACTAAGCTAAAGAACTACATGTACTGGGATAAATAACTAATATTCATGCAAGCATCAATCTTAGAGAATAACAGCAAAATTAAATCTAAAAAGTTTTATTTTAATATAATAAAGCTTAGCTACAAAGCTATAAGATACTTTGTGCCTGTTAATGTTTTACATACTTTAATATAAAATTGGGCTTTCTTAAGACAACATCTAATTTGCTGACAAGTTTTTGAATTTATTTCCAACCCACCCGTGAAATCAATTTATGTAATAATGTTTACACATAAATTCTATCAAGTTTTTTTATGGTCATATCATATCAATTTTTTAAATTATTTAAATAATTCTGAAACCATATTTCATGCAGTGCATGCATCATTCTGAATAATAAATTCTATGGAACATAACATTGCTTCATTTTGAAAACAGTAATAATAAGACAAAATTATTTAGCAAAGTAATCAATAATTATTTAGTAAAATGAAAAGTATCAATGAATCAAAGTACTAACATTTTATTTTTAAAAACCCAACAGTATTTTCCTAAATGACTTGCAGCAAAATGTACTGTATTTTTGCTATCATATCACAAAAATTCAAATTTGAAGTCAGAATACCTGTTACTATAAATTTTACAGTTAAGAACATTATAAATAAATATATCATATGCTTATGTAAAAAATAGCATAACTTAAAATATAATAGATCTAAAGCTTTTTGGATCTAGCATTGTGCAGCATTACTGCTTACAAATTTTCATACAATCCGACATAACCTGGTTTATAGAAATAAATACTTTTGTCTTGGTTATAAAAGATATTAAATTAATTTCTGTTTCTATTTACATTAAAAAACAGATAAAGTGCTTACATATTATCTGTGTCAGGAAGATAGATCAGCAAAAATGGTTGCTAATTGCTTATCATGTTTACATGTGGACATGCACATGTGCAGGGGTCGGAAAAACTACCTTTTTATTGTAGCGAACTACAACTACTTTACCAAAAATGTAGTTAACTATAACTACAACTACTTGTTTTAAAAAGTAGTGACTACAAACTACTTTTAAAAAGTAGTCGCTACTTCGCTACTTTCAGATTCTGTCAAAGGACACAATTTACACTCGAGATTGAAGACACTGATTAAATAATAAAGTGTATTAATAAATATATTCTGTGGAGGTGCAATGTAGATAAACGCGGACAACGTATTCAAATAAGAAAGGACAATTCATATGAGGGAAGTGGAATTTCATGCACAAATGTTTTATAATTTGTATATTTCTGAAGTATATTTATTAATTATCCTTATATTGCGTCTGCAGGAATACAATTAAATAAGTGCGATATAACCAAGGGTATTAAATAATTAAGAAAAATAACATACAAGAAAATGTTTTGTGTTTGTATCCAAAATGTTAGTTTATACAGATATTACAAATTTCTTAGCGAAATTAAAAGATATATACAGAATACAATCAATATTTAAATTAAGTTGCAGAAAAAAAATCGGGTGTGACTCCACTGGACTTTCCGAACACTTAACAGAATACTGTGGGTTCAAATAAATAATAATAAAACAATAAATAAAAACTTAAATTCTAATTTTACAAAGTGGAGCTCTGTGCACCTGAAAACGTGAGGAAATTTTAATATATACATGCTTACATCCACACATATATATGGAGTCATTGTCATATTTTTTTGGCCCGAAAGTAGCGTTAAAAGTAGCATCAGTTCTCGCTACAAACTACTGATTTTTTGTATCGCGCTACTTGCTACACTACATTGTTTTAAATGTAGTGAGATACACTATAAACTATTTTAAAAAGTAGCGACTACTGTAGTTTTGCTACTTATAGCGCGCTACTTCCGACCCCTGCACATGTGTTTACATGTAACATGTTTACATATGGTTTCTGATTCAAAATCACTTTAACACAGCTTGAGAATTATTAAAGGATTTAAATAAATTTATGAAAACTTACTGTATCATATAAATTTAAACAAACTTCGTTGAACATGATATTTTCTTACGGTATATTTTAGTAAGCATTTACATTCATGTCTAAGTCTTATTTATTAATAAAATTTTAAACTAGAAAGATTTTAAATATGGCAAAACTAAAATGCAACTAAAGAAAAAGCATCGGAACAACTAAAAAAGAAATATCTCCTTTGTAAATATTGATTTAATAAAGTAGCTAAGATCTATGGCTAAGTACATGAAATTTGGACTTGACACGACAGAAATAAAAATTTAGTGGAAGTCAGTTCTTTGCTTCAGAAATATACAAATTATAATACATTTGTGCATGAAATTCCACTTCCCTCATATGAATTGTCCTTTCTTATTTGAATACGTTGTCCGCGTTTATCTACATTGCACCTCCACAGAATATATTTATTAATGTACAAATTTATTTTGTTCATATTGGAACCTCATGTATATTTAGTATTATAGTACCATATTCTTGGAAATAAAGAATACCTTCTGTTAAAATCTCATTATTCAAAACGTGGATATAGAAAAAAGGTAGAAAGAAAATAAGCTAAAACACATGTCACAGTTAATAATAAAGAATATAAAATGCAGTCACAATGTAGACAGAAAAAAACAAGGATTACTGTAATTAGTATAATTGGCACCATTGTTGGCATGATGTTTTCTGACCTGGTATGGATAATATATAAGTACCAAAAGTACTTTTGTACAGGAAAATATTTTTTATATTTTCTATTTTTTTCTTTAGCCATGTTCCTTATGGAATAAGTGTACAATATATTATTTACCCATCATACGTAGTATAGGGTAAATCTTGTATCGTTTTAAAAGTCGGGAAAAGAATTTTGATGGATTTACATGTTTCAGACACTGGAAATTCCAAAACACATATTTTTAGGAAAAAAAAAATTGCCATCTGTGTGTCTGTAAACGCTCTATCTCCTGAACAAATTGAGATAGAGACTTGAAATTTGGTATGTAATAATGAGAAAAAGCTTATTGAATTTCAGTAACCTTGATTATCCAGAACTATTTTTTTCAGACTCTCGAAATTTTTGTTCTGATAAAAGGTATATAAAAATTTTCGAAATTGTTTTTTTTAAGGAATGAATATAAAAGACAATAAAAAAACAAATTTTGAATAAAGAATGAAGTTGATCGGATAATGAGTTGCCGAGATATTTGTAATCTTACTTTCTGCACTCTTCGATTTTTCATGACCCTGTATTTGATCCAAATTTCAATTCAAAGATATATTTCAATTGGAAATGAGACCCTTAATCTGATGCAGTAAACTCTTAGTTAATATTATTATCATTTCTAGAGATATGAGGATGTTTCTTTTACACAATTCAGCAATAGAGCATTTAAAGTTTTGTTTATGACGTCATCATGCCACGATGTTATTTGAATTGCAATGCATTTTATAAGTAGTTTACACAAGTTTTATTTTCATATTTTATATTATGCATATCCATGATGGGTAACTATTACGGTGGCCCCCAACGCCTTGTTAAAGTTTTCTCTTTTGCAGATTCATCACTGATAAATTCATATCTTCAATATATATCTGATATCACATCACTGACAAAGTAATAAGATGTCTGCCTTGTTATTACAATTTTAGAGCAAAGAGAAAATAGAAGTTTTGGATGATATATTATTATTATTTCCCTATAGTTCTTGTTTGATTAAATAAATAAAAAAGATCATTATGAAGAACAAGCAAACAATAAGTTACAAAACTGTGAAATTTTTGTGTATCTGGTTTTTGATGACATCAGAAATTTTTTGAAGTAAAAGCTTCTTATATTTAAAATTTTTACTAATTATAGTAAGAGAAACTTACAAATGATTTTTGAAAATTTTTACTAGTTTTTCAACATTGGAATGAACCTACAATGGTAAGTTATTCTATAAATTAAGAATTCTTAGAATAACTTCATATCAATAACTTGACAGTATCATTTTTATGACTTAAATCTAAATATCACTATCACATTCTTTTTATTTTGTGCATTTTATGTGCTGTTTCTCTCCGATATTTAGAGCACCCACACAATCGGCAGCTAGCGATTTTCATCTTTCCCTACCAGGGAGATGTCCCATGGAATGCACATGGGCAATTCCATTGTTACAGACCAAAAGTCATTGAGGAAAAAATGACCATACCTCATTTTAAAAATAATAATTATGCAATTCAAAGATGGCTACAATTAGCATATGATATTAGAAGATAAATTAATATAGTTATGAATAAATTGTTTAATGTAAATAATTATGATTAAAAAAATGGTAATGTAACAGACAAACAGGCCCAGTGACAGAACTATCTTCAAGTGCCTGCAACGTTAATAATGTTTACAAAAATAGTCTGCAATACGCAATGTACAGCAGAGTCCCGCTATTCCGAACTAATTGAGACCGAACACTGTTCGGTTTAGCGGGAATTCGGAATAGGCAGATTTCATTAATAATAATGAACGTATTGACTTGTTAAAGCGTAAATTAAATACGGAGACATATGCTTGTGTCAGTCTGTCAGCTCTATACAGCGTTGATCGGCTCGTGGTGAACAGGTTCAGTGAAAGTGGGAAGAAAAGGGCAGTAACCTTCGACGACTCATCCCCCCACCCTACCTATCCCTATCCCTCCCGCGTTCCAAGAATTACTACCAGGGTTACTGCATTTCCGCTGCCACAGAATATTGGACTATAGATTCCGTGTGTTTGCCAACTTTGAGAAATGATTTTGAAACTCCCCTCCCGGTCAGTGTTTACTCTAGCAGAGTTTAATGAACTGTGTGCAAAAATTGCAAATTTATTGCGAAAAGTTGTGTTGAAGAGTGGACAGCTGTTGACGACAATGGCCACCAGGAGTACGGAGACGAAGACATCGTAGCAATGGTGCAGGACTCATCAACTGAGAACGACTCGGGGGAAAACGAGGAGGAGTTGAATGCTCAAACTGAACTCATATCACACACAGACGCGAAAAATACATTTGACCTCGCCTTACCCTACGTCGAATAACACGCTTCATAACACCAAATGATGTTATGTTCATACGACGATGGCGGAACATTACATCCTCAAGTCGATTCAGTGCTCTTTGTCAGAAAAAAATCACTGACTTTACTTCTTAAGTGTGCGTAAATTAGTTATTTTTTGTGTTTAGCAATGATTAAAAATTATTTTACAGAATTGTACAAATGGAGCCGACATGTACTGTAAATAACCAGCTTTCATTTCTATTTGGTTTCAGGCGTTTTCATCAATCTTAGGATCTATGTATGCCTCTATTTAACTTCTTTGTATAACAATAAATGTGCGTTTTTTCACAAACGTCTTTTTAATTTTTCCTGTTTTTAAGTTAAAAAAATCGGTATTTTTCTGAATTCTGTTCGGAATAGGCGGATTTTCGGAATAGCGGGACTCTACTGTATCATATAAATCTATTCTTGCTGCTGCTGTAGTTGTAGTGCTAATTAATTAAGGCATCAGCATTTATCAGCCTTTCTGAGTAAAAAAAAAAAATTCTGAAATACACAGCAAATATTCTGAAAGGTTACAGCAGAGGGGGGAGAGGAGAAAATCCCTTCTCGGCAATAATTATTCTTGTTGAGAGTTGGATTAAATCTGCTTTTGATTCAAGTCAATTTCAGGCTGAATGTAGATTCTTGCAAATTGGGTTCGGGTTAACCCAATTTTCAAAAGTTAGTTCAGTATATTGTTTCAGATTAAAAACTATGCCTATATTAATAAGCATAGAACTTTGTGTGTGTGTTTTCTAAAGGAATGCTGCATCTTTTCTGGGACTATTACACAAAATTCACGTTTTTTTCGTGAACCTTTGACGAAATTAGTGTTTCTTTTTCTCCTCGCGATCTTTTGGCAAAATTTATGTTTTTTTTTCATGAACCTTCGACGAAATTTGCACTTTTTCCGTGATCCTTTGACGAAATTAGTAGTTTTTTCCATGATTCTTTGACGAAATTTGCATTTTCTCTGTGGCACTTTGATGAAATTTGCATTTTTTTTCACGATCCTTCAATGAAACTCATGTTTTTTAACAGTCTTCTAACGAAAATCAAGTTTTTCCGCAGTCCTTTGATAAAATTTGCATTTTAATTGCAATCTGTCAATGAAATTAGCCATTTTCCCAGATCCTTTGATGAATTTTGCATTTTTTCTTTGGCCTTTGGACGAAATTCGCGTTTCTTCCATGATCCTCCGACGAAATGTGCTGTTTTTTCGAGATCTTTTGACGAAATGTACCGTTTTTTGGCATTCCTTTGACGAAATTTGCCGTTTTTTCGGCAATAGGTTGGCAGAATTCTGTTTTTTCGCAATCCGACGACAAAAGTTGCCGTTTCTTCAATGAAATTGACCTATTTTCCGTGATCCTTCGATGAAATTATCAGTTTTTTCCACTATTCTTTGACGAAGGTGGTGTTTTTTACATAGCCCTTCGGCAAAATTTGCATTTTCCCACGATCCTTCAACGAAATTCATGTTTTTTTTATGGCCTTTTGACGAAATTCATGTTTTTTTACGGCCTTTTGATTGCGTTTCTTTTTCGTGATCTGTCAACAAAATTAGCCATTTTTCGCGAACTTTAAATGAATTTAGCTTTTTTCCAATTCTTCGATGAAATTCGCCATTTCTTTCGCGATCCTTCGACGAAGTTTGCCGTTTTTTTCATGTAATTTACATGCTACAGCGCATCCGCATCATCGCTGTATGTTTTTAGTCTGCAGGTGCCCTAAAAAGTCTGCGATGTCTGTCGCAGCGTCGCGTACATTCTGCCACAGGGCAAACAGCAATTGCCATGATTTTCGGATACCTTGATGTTTATCGATATTACTTATAAAATAACTTACAATTTATTATAATAAAAATGTATTTTCATTCAGAGGGAGTTCTGAAACATACATCTTTCACAAAATTTGACTGTTGACATAAAATAGTTATGAAAAATATGTAATCTTATCTGTAATAGACAAACAAACACATAAAAAGAAGCCATGCTGATTATAATGGATTTTATTGATTTTGACTGTTCAAAATTTTATAAAATGCAATGCAAATAAAATAAAAAATAGGTTTAATACTATCAGAAAAAATATATATTACCTATATTACCTATTTGATGTAAAAAATAAAAATACTAGAAATAGTAACATTGGCTTGGAATTGCCCACATGCGCTAGTGCCGAGCACAGCTGGCTCTGAATGGATTAGTTTTGTTTTTGCTATGCACTATGTAAGAAGGAGTGGCTTTCTCCAATCAGACGTATTAAATTCATTTTTATAATTCTAAATTAATTTTATTTGTTTATAGTGATTTCTTCATCAATTTAATTATTGAATCCTTTCAAAAATGTCCATCCTTGCATTTTAACATGCCAAATTACAAATTATTTTAACGTCCTAATGATACAGCAGTTTGATTTTAAATTAAGATATGTTATATAGTGTATTTTTTTAAAAACGTTGTTAGCCCTATATATATTTTTTGGACCTTGAAACTTATACGTAATGTCACCTTTTGGTACTTGTCTAATTTTCCATTCAATCCTGTATTTGTTTTCTTCAGTATGTAATTTCAGTCGCTATCGTTTCCACTTCTGGTATCGTTGAAATCTTTCTTTTCGTTTTTCAAATCGCTGATAATGTTTATTTTCCAAACTTCATTCTTGATATCGTTTTCTCACATCGACTAGTGTTTTCTCAGCCCTTTTTCCGGATTCAGTTGCGATTACTAATTACGACGTCATTTCATTCATAATGCAATAGAGGAGCATGCGCTGGGGCCGTGCCGCAGTTTTCAAAGGTACTCTAAATTACTTAGCCAATAGGCAGTTTAAGAACCTCTCAACTTGGCACATTAGGAAGGGGGCGTTTTCGGAAAGCGGTATGTTGATGCTTTTAAAAGGGATGAAAAGGCCGCCTGGATGGCGAGAGAGAGGCGACAATAGTTAAATGATATGTGTAGCTGCCAAATAAAAATATGTTAGCGGCGTTGTAAAGTTTTTGAGTGCAGTGGTGGATTTAAACGTTTTTTTAAAGTGTTTTATTTCGGCTGCTGAAGTTCTGGTTTTCTTCTGTTCGTGGTGATGTGTGTTCATTTCAAAGATCAATAATGTGAGGACTTCTTTTCATCTTGCTTTCTTCACACCAACTCAATGATTGATAAAAAAGGGCCTGCTTTAATTTGGTGTGTCGTTACATTCAATTAATTATCATGTGAGTTGAAAAAGGAATTTTTTTACAAGTGTATTTTGAAAGCTTCATTTATGGTCATACTCATATTTTTGCAACCTGTGTTTTTTTTGTTGCCATGCTATATGTCATTAATTATATTTTTATTTAATTAAATTGCCTGTTATATTTATTCATCTTTATTTTAATTTTTGTGATATGTCAATAAACGTTAGTTTAATTTAAAAACCTAAAACTGCTTCATCAATTTTGTTATATCTACATCCAACACTTTTGTCACTACCTTGCCAATATCAGCCATTGGGATTCCACGTACTCTGCTACTTAATTTAATTCTGTTTTAGACCGGTCCCTGTATACGGAACGAACAAATGTTTGCCATGCCAATTTTAAATTATTCAATATCTTACAAGACTTAACATCATCAAATGCCAACAGTCTAAATTCAAATATGTTCTAAGGAATCTTCAATAAGATCCATGTATTTTTAATGGAGTACAGTGACCAAGAAAAAATTCTCCATTTTGCTTTCCTATTCCATTCTGATGTCTGAATAAAGATTGGATTTAAACTACTATATTTGTCTTCCTACTTCTATATTTTTCTTCTATTATATTTTATAGCCTGCTTATCTGTCTGCCACACTTAAAGTAAGATGCATTATATTATTAATATTATATTATTTCTCTTCATCCACATTTGACCTAAAGAACTATTAATTTGGTATTATTGCTTCCCAATGTACCACCACCAGCATTTTTATTATATTTAACACCACAATAACTATTTAAGCTGTTTTAGCTACTAAAAGAAAACTAGTTAATTTTATTATTCTTTCTGAACTTGGAAGTGTATTAGGTATGGTTTAGGCAAAACGGTGGTTTTTCTAAAATCTTGAACATGCCTAAAAAAAAGCCAGAAATAAAGTTGATTTTGAAAAAAAAAAAAAAAAAAAAAAAAAAACCTCAGTTGGCAATTTTGACAACATAGACTGGTAAGTGGATAAAGCAGAAGCTAGATAATATATTTTTTTATTATCTTTCTTTTTATACTCTCTATTAAGCCTTTAGCACTTAATATCTTTTCTGAGTAAACACAGTTTCATGATTTTTTTTTTTTATCACTAAATTTAATGATTATTCAAGAGATACCTATTAAAAATACCATTTATATTTAAATAATGGCATCTACTTAGTCACGTAAGCCAGCCACACACACATCAACTAATTAAGTCATTGTATCAGTTTTTATTTTTTTTAATTGAAGGTAGTGTTTATTTTTTATTTTTAGTTCAGAAAAATGTTTTAGATTTAATTATATTAAATGGGCTTGACACCTTTCACCTACGAGAAAATAGTTCCTCTCAATAGGGGTGATACTAAATTTTTTTAAAAGTTCATTTTGGTTATTTCTGGAGTCCCATTAAGTTTAAAGTGTTATTTTAGATTTTTAAAAATAATATTATGGTCTGCCACAAAAGGTTAACAATGATGGGATATACAGTGAATAAAAATACATACCGTAAAATCCCGATTGTAAGCCCGCCCTTTTTCAAAATCAAAAAAGGTTAAATTTGGAAGGGGGGGCTTATAATCGGGATTTTTTCTAAAAACCATTTAAAAACCTGTTTTTATCATTAATTTAGAAGTAAAAAAGGGGCGAGAATCTTCCATATTTCGGCAGATTAAAAAAAATAATAATAATAAAATAAAATAAAAATAAATTCCCAACCCTACAATCCTGCCCCCCCCCCCCCCAAAAAAAAAAAAAATTAATATATATATTTTTTTCTTATTTTATTGTAACAATAAATATTATCTATCTAAAATCAATCTAAATCTGCTCTCAAAATTACTGTTTCTCCCCTTTGCACCCCTCCCCTCTGGTACCAAAAATGCATAGTTTAACCTTTATACTTTTTAATTTTAAACTTCTTTTCAGACATATTAAATACTCTATATTAAAATAAATAGATCCTACTTACCTCCTAAATTAACCCCACCTCCTAAAATCTCTGCTTCTCTCCCCCTGCCCCCTCCAAACCTTATCTCATGAAGATCCTCCCCCTCCAAATGCATCGCAAAAAATTTAAAATCTCTAAAATTTAAAAAAAAAGAGTGAGAGTCTTCCATATTTCGGCAGATTAAATATCTATACTAATAAAAGAAAGTTTCGCTCTGTGTGTGTGTCTGTTGGCGATGGCTAGGAAAATCTAGCCCACCTAGAAGGCTGTAAATTTAGGTATGGATAGTCCAAGGTATGGCCATGTGCACCTGAGCCTCAGAATTTTAATATTTTGATAATTAGCCTAGATATTAATTAGATTATCATTAACCATCGCTTCTAAAATATCATCTTTTAAATCAAAATGGCGCTAGAAACGAACCGGTGCATTGGATTTGGAAGCGGAAATGAAAGAATTCGAAATTATTTTACTAATTGGCGAATTTTAAGAAAACTAATTGAGATATCAATTTTAAAATTTCTGAGCATATGTAAAAAAATATTCTGTATCTGACTATGTGATTTTTGAAATATTCGGTTGGTAATTTTTTTTAATTTATGCAAAAAACTGATAAAAAATACGCTTTTTTTCTCTTGGGTTGGTTGCATCGATTCTTAACAGAAGTAATTAAATAAACCAGAGAAGCGATGTATAAATAAGGATTTCTAACTAAATAGAGTCAATATGGATTGAATTTATCAGCGTAGAGCCATGCGATTGTCGCGCTACCTGCACATGACAAATTACACATACGTCCCCCTGATTGAAATATTTTTCAGGGGCATTTTTCTTCATGACAATTAGTCGGGTTTAAGTTTTTTTTTTTTTTTTTTTTTTTTTTTTTTTTTTTTTTTTTACATGACATTTATTATTATGATGGAGATTGTTAATACAGAAAACTTTATTTAACAGGTTCTTTTTTATATTTGCGGGAATGAAGAGGGGCAAGGGTCTAATTACATTTAAGCTTCAAGGTGTATTTCTAGAAAGCAGTTACCAGAATTTCCGAATAATAGTCTAAGCCAAATTTCAAATTAAGTTCCTAGCTTAATCAAATGAATCAATCTTTTAATATGTATTGTGATCCTCCTAATTAGTTATTTGCTGAAGGCCACTTAAACAACCCCCCCCCCCCTCCCGACCCGTCCTTCAAGGTTTTTTCTCTAACTCTGCTTCGTTGCCATATCTCAGCAACTATCTTTCCGATTTCAACGCAAGTGATTTCAAACATTATAATTAATTTAATAGTCACCCTTTATAACATTAAACTAAATTTATGAGTAGCGGTTACCACTATTTACTAATAACAGTTTAAGCCAAATTTGTAATTAAATTCAAAGCTTAAGGAAACGAACGAATTTTGAAAGATGCATAGTGGTCCTCCTAATTAGTCATTTGCTGACGGGCAGTTGAACATCCCTTCCCCCCCCCCCCCCCTTACGGGACTTCCTTCAAGGTTTTTTTCTCTAACTATGCTCCGTTTCCATATCTCAGCAACTATTTTTCCGATTTCAACGCAAGTGGTTCCAAACATTATAATTAACTTAATAGTCACTCTTTATAACATTAAACTAAATTTATGAGTAGTGGTTTCCACTATTTCCGAATAATAGTTTAAGCCAAATTTGTAGTTACGTTCCTAGCTTAAGCAAACGAACGAATTTTGAAAGATGCAAAGTGGTCCTTCTAATTAGTCATTTGCCGAAGGATACTTGAACAACCCCTGCCCCCCGGCCCTCCCTTCAAGGTTTTTTTCTCTAACTATACTCTGTTTCCATATCTCAGCAACTATCTTTCCGATTTCAATACAAGTGATTTCAAACATTATAATTAATTTAATAGTCACCCTTTATAACATTAAACTAAATTTATGAGTAGCGACCACTATTTACGAATAATAGTTTAAGCCAAATTTGTAATTAAGTTCAAAGCTTAAGGAAACGAATGAATTTTGAAAGATGCATATTGGCCCTCCTAATTAGTCATTTGCTGAAGGGTACTTGAACACCCCCCCTCCCAGGACCTACTTCAAGGTTTTTTCTCTAACTATGCTCCGTTTCCATATCTCAGTAACTAATTTTCTGATTTCAATGCAAGTGGTTCCAAACATTATAATTAACTTAATAGTCACTCTTTATAACATGAAACTAAATTTATGAGTAGCGGTTACCACTATTTCCGAATAATAGTTTAAGCCAAATTTGTAATTAAGTTCCTAGGTTAAGCAAACGAACGAATTTTGAAAGATGCATAGTGGTACTCCTAATTAGTCATTTGCTGAAGGACACTTGAACAACCCCCCGTCCTCCCTCCAAGGTTTTTTTCTCTAACTATGCTCCGTTTCCATATCTCAGCAACTATCTTTCCGATTTAAATACAAGTGATTCCAAACATTATAATTATCTTAAATGTCACTCTTTATAACATTAAACTAAATTTATGAGTAGAGGTTACCACTATTTACGAATAATAGTTTAAGCCAAATTTGTAGTTAAGTTCAAAGCTTAAGCAAACGAACAAATTTTGAAAGATGCATAGTGGTCCTCTTAATTAGTCATTTGCTGAAGGGCACTTGAACATCCTCTCCACCCCGGGACCTCCTTCAAAGTTTTTACTCTAACTATGCTCTGTTTTCTTTTTTTTCTCTAACTATGCTCCGTTTTCTTTTTTTCTCTAACTATGCTCCGTTTCAATATCTCAGCAACTATTTTTCCGATTTCAACGCAAGTAATTCCAAACACTATAATTAACTTATTTGTCACTCTTTATAACATTAAAATAAATTTATGAGTAGTGGTTACCACTATTTCCAAATAATTGGGTAAGCCAAATTTGTAATTAAGTTCCTAACTTAAGCAAACGAACGAATTTCGAAAGATGCATATTGCTCCTCTCAATTAGTCATTTGCTGATGGGTACATGAACAACCCCCCCCCCCCCCCGGGCCCTCCTTCAAGGTTTTCTCTAACTATGCCCCGTTTCTATATATCAGCAACTATTTTTCCGATTTCAACGCAAGTGATTCCAAACATTTTATTTAACTTAATAGTCACTCTTTATAACATTAAATTAAATTTATGAGTAGCGGTTACCACTATTTACAAATAAGAGTTTAAGCCAAATTAAATTCCTAGCTTAACAAAACGAACGAATTTTTATGCATGCATAGTGGGCCTTCTAATTAGTCATTTTTTGAAGGACACTCGAACATCCCCTCCCCTCGGCACCTCAATTAAAGTTATTTTCTCTAACTGTGTCTTATTGCAATAACTGGGCTAATAATGTTCCAATCTTCTCGAAACCAGCTCAATTTTGTAGTGTGCCTACTATACAGTAACCTAGGCAGCAGGGACCTGTCTCAGAAGTTCGTTCGGAAAGAGGTTTGTTTAGAACAGAATGCTCCCCTGGCGGTGGTAGGGGGAAATAAAAGATTTTCTAGAGCGTACGACCATGTCCGGTATACGGTTCCGAAGCCATCGTAGACCGTGGCCAGAGTTCCGTTTTTTAAGAGATTTAAGTTTATTACAAGGGCTCGGGCAACGCCGGGCGGGTCAGCTAGTAAATAAATAAAATAAAATAAAAATAAATTCAACCCTAAAATCCTGCCTCCCCCCCCCCCCCCTAAAAAAAAAAGAAATTTTTTTTTAAATCATTTTTTTTATATTTTTCTTTATTTCTTATTTTATTGTAACAACAAATAATCAATCATATAAATCTGCTCTCAAAATTACTGTTTCCCCCTTTGCCCCCCCCCTCTGGTACCAAAAATGCATAGTTTAAACTTTATAACATTTTAATTTTAAACTTCTTTTCAGACTTATTAAATACTCTATATTAAAAATAAATAACTCCAACCTACCACCTAAATTAACCCATCCTCCTAAAATCCCTGCTTTTCCCCCTCTGCCCCCCACACTTATCTCATGAAGATCCTCCCACTACAAATGCATCTCGTAAAATTTAAAATCTGTAAAATAAAAAAAAGGGGCGAGATTCTTCCGTATTTTGGTAGATTAAAAAATATATAAATAAAAAATAAATAAATAAATAAATTCCCAACCCAACAATAAATCCTGCCCCCCCCCCCCAAAAAAAAATATAAATAAATAAATAAATAAAATAAAATAAAAAAATTTAAAAATCATTTTTTAAATAATTTTTTTAAATTTCTTATTTTATTGTATAACAATAATAATCCAAATCTGCTCTCAAAATTACTGTTTCCCCCCCTTTGCCCCCCTCTGGTAACAAAAATGCATAATTTTCTTCTTAATTTTTTCTGCTCTATTTGTGATTTTTTCCCAGCAATATTTAAATAACGATCTACATTATATCCTCTTCCCTTTAAAAAAGTCCTCTTTATTTCCTCCCCCCCCCACCCCCACAGTACATACTTTAAAGTCTTTAAAAGTTTTTTTTTTTATCTATTTAGAACTTTCTTGCAACTATAATTAAATAATTATATAAATTGCTCCCCCCCCCCCACACACACACCTGTAAAAATTGGCTTCTCCCCCCAACCCCCCTCAGCACACAAACTTAAAAATCTTTAAAACTATTTTTTAAAGATTTTATGTGGTATTGTCACTTTGTAGCAACAATAAACAAATGATCATTCAACTCTCCCTTTAAAGTTCCATTCTCCATCTCCAGAAAAAGGGATGAATTTCTAGACATGGAGGGGGGAATGGCAAAAAAAAGATTTTAGTATTTTTGTAGTTTGGCTGTTCTCACAGCTGATATTTTGTTAATGGATGGGGAGTTATTTTAGAGAACATATTTATTTCGAAACATAAAACATACACGTGATTCAGGGAAGAACAGCCAAACTGCAAAAAAGAAACATTTTTGCTTTCCTCTCACATATTTAGAAATCCACTCCTCTTCTTTGGGAGAATAGGACAGAGAAAAAATTTCAAACGGAATAATGATTTTAGATGAGTGATACTTATATGAGATGATGTAAATGAGATGAGTTACCGTACTACAAAATAAGAAATAGATCAACATTAAAAAAAAAATAATAATAATATTAAAGATTTTAAACTATTTGCTGGGTGAGAAGACAGGGGGGGGGCATTTTTGGGAGAAAGGGGGTAATTTAGATGATTGATTATTGATTAATATTGTTACTAAAGAGAAATAAATACAGCAGTTTAAAAAAAATAGAGTTTTAAAGATTTTAAAATTTGTATGTGTGTGTGGGGGGGGGGGGGAGGGGTGCAGACACTTTTGGAGTAGACAGAAAACGTAGTTGACAAATTAGAAGGCAACAAGTAGGACATAAAATTTCTTCACATAAGAGTTTTATAAATTTTAAACTTTGTACTCTTTGGGTGAGAGGGAAATAGGAATTTCGATGGAAGGAGTTTGTAATTTAGATGATTCGTTATCTATTTTTTGTTAATAGAGAGCAACAAAGAGGACAGAGGATTTTTTTTATAGATATTTTTTTTTTTTATTTTTTTTTTTTATAGGGGTTAGCTAAGTGAAAGAAGCAGACATTTTGGTGGTAAAGCGATCATTGAAATGGTTGATAAGTTATTTATTGTTACTAGACAGCAAATTTTTTAATAAATAATTTAAACTTTGTATCCTGAGAGGAGAGGAAGGGAAGGAAGGAGAAGTGTATGTTTCTGAGAGAGAGAGAAGTAGAGTGGAGGGTAATTTATATGATTGATTATTTACTTATTTTTACTAGAGAGCAACATGTAAGACAGAATATATTTTTTAAATAGAGTTTTAAAGATTTTTTTGCTGAGGGGAGGCAAAAGAGTGGAAGCAGACATCTTGGTGGTAGAGAGAAATTTTAAATGGCTGATTATTTATTTATTGTTAGTAGAGAGCAACAAATACAGCATAATTTTTTTTTAGAAAGAGTTTTAAAGATTTTACACTTGATATGCTGAGGAAGAAAAGGAATAAATTTTGGATGGAAAGGGAGATTGTAGTGTAGAAGATTGATTTTTTTACTAATTGTTCCGTTACTAGTGAGCAGAAAGAAGTACAGAAGGATTTAAGATTCTCAAGTTTTCAAACTTTTTATGTTAGAGAGGGCATAGAAGGGAAACAGACATTTCATGTGAGAGGAAGGATTTCATTAACATCATATAAAAAAATAAGTGGAAATCTGTCAAAAATATCAAAAGAATGAAAATTGCCTCCCTTGGATTTTTAAACTCAATTTTTTTGGGCATAAATTTTTTTTTTGTATGTGAGAGGAGGGGGGGGGGGAGCTATATATGGGAATGGAAAAGAAAATCAAAATTGCTTAAAAGTGGGAAGGGGGCTTACTTTCAAGATTTTACGGATTTTTTTTTTTTTTGGGGGGGGGGGGGCTTATATTCAGGAATGGAAAAGAAAACCAAAATTGCTTAAAAGTGGGAGGGGGGCTTACTTTCGGGATTTTACGGTATACAATTTATTAAAATCAACTTAGAAATAAGACTGATATTTATACACTAAAAACACCAACGTTTAACACACAATATCATAGTACAATGGACAGACGCATGTTTCATGAGTAACTTGGACTCACTTCCTCAGTGTCAATAAAATAAAATTAAACATTATTGTATCCCTCCAAAGACATGAAATTGAATCTAGAAACCCAAATGAAAACAACAACACATCGAGAAACACGTCACGCATGAGCCACCAATCAGATTAAGTTGGAAGTGATTCACTATGACACAGTAACTCAACCCAGAAAGGTAAGATGTAAGGTACACTTGAAAAATCATTGACCAGGGAATTACCAAATTTATGAATATAAACTGCCTCAAAGAAGTCTAAATCTAATGGAGTGTTACATTTCTTAATAATAGTGGCTGAATCAAAGTTAAAATTATGTCCCTCACTCCAAATCATCATCTACCACTGATATTTGTTGGATTCAAATGGAAATACAAAATGTATAAATAAAAAACCCCATAAAAACATGAATATAATTTTAAAATGAATGTTATAAAATTCAATAGATAACAACATTTATTCATTGCCTTAACTTTTGAATGGTAAATTCAAATATTCATTATAATTATATATTATAAATTAAAAATTTTACACTCAAAAACAATATTTATGGAAATATACCTGTAAATTATTGAGTGTTTCTTCTATACTTGGAATAGTTATTATCACAGTTCCAGGAGCAATAATATTTTTTAACCATTGCCAAATGTTTTGCTGTATTTCAATAGGCAAAAAACACTGGAATACATTATTTAATAAAATGACGTTGGCTGACTGTACAACACTGGGCACATTGATTACGTTACTACATATAACCTATGACAAAAATAAGATCAATAAATACCATAAAATAATAAAATAAAATGTTAATCATTTATCAACATTTACAGCAATAGTAAAGAATAAAGTTACAGTTACAATATACAAGTAGGTATTTTTTCACTGGCTGTTTAATAAAAGGATGTTGTAACTCACAAAACAGCATTTTTAAAATAACATTTTTAAAAGATTCATAATATATTATACAGATTTTTGTAAGTATCATTACACAACTTTGATGCTAGATAGTATTTTTGTTGTTTTATTCATTGATAGTACCATTTACTACTCTTCTCAGAAGAATTAAAAAAATTAAGTTGATTTGTGACTATGACTGTTTTCTAAATTTTGTAAACAACATCTTAGTACAAAATATCAATGGAGCATGTCTGGGTAAGACTCACATGATGCATTGCTGCTACACTGATGCCTCCATTGATAAGTGGGATGGAAATTGCAGTTCTTGAAAAGTGGAACAGAATTTTGAAACACTCAAATCGGCAACTTCACTGCTTCCTCAGAAAACAAACAAATAAGCAATCTTAGCTGTTTGAAGAGATCACATACCATATTAAAAATCTTTCACCATCTTAAAAAAACCACCACATTTTTTGTCATTTTTATGTATCGAAATTGATGATGCGTTTATGTTATTAACATCATTTCAAAGCATCAAAATCCCATTACATTATATTTTTATATCTTGCTTTTTATATTATGCTTTATATATCTATACTTTCTATATTATGCTTTAACATATCTATACTTTCTATTTTATGCCCATACTTTCTATTATATGCATTGGCATGGATACTGCTTTGGCATGGTTTTCTTCACTTGTTTGTTTACTTACATAATTAGTTTAAGCAGTGTGCAAATCTGTGTAGTCAAATTCACCTAAAATGAGCAAGTTATGTGTTAAGAATGGTTTATCATTTAAACTATATTAAAATTTTCATGCTTTGTATGAACTACAAAAGCAGGATTACAGCTAATACGAGCAAAACAACTGTTCATTTCAATGTGATTTTTGACAAAACGCAGAGTAGAATAAGAAAAGAAACCCCTTTCTTATTGAACACTGTTCTCTCTTAGCGATAATATATTTCTACATTACAACTGTCTGCCAAAATGTAGTTATTTATCAGTTTTACCAGACAGAATTTCAACCTTCAATGAGATCACCTCTTACTGAAGAAAATCCAAAGGAATGTCTTGAAATCTTGAAAGAATGAAACAAAGAAGGGAGAGATATGACATTTTAAACAACAAAGAAGCACAGAAGAAAACTTTTTTAATAAAAATATAATTAGATGGTTCTAATGCCATATTTGTTTCTTTCTTTAAATGTGGACTCTGGGCCATATTAAAAAACCTTTTTATGTTTCTTATTACACTGTTAAAATGAAAAGAATATGTGAAATCAATAGTTCGAAAATTACAATGGCTATTGCAATGTTAGCCTTGTTTTTATGGGAAGAAAATGTGAAGTGATCAGTTGTATTACTGTATGTTTTTCATGTCCTTTAGAATTACTAGTTTTTTAGAGGCTTTGACTTCAGTACTGTGATGTTTTCTAACGAAAATGACATTCACAAAGGTAAGACTGAATATTTTACTTTAACATGTTGATATTAAATTCATTTTAACATTGAGATAATTAGAACATTTAATAGTCGAAAATAGTTTAATTATGTATGTTTATAAGATTTTTAGTATCTTAATGGGTATTACATGTAACAATTAATATGAGGACTTATATTGAATTGTGTTATTTTGAATTAGGGGAGGGACACCAAATGAAATTACTTCTTGCCCCAGGTGCCCAAAATTGTAGTTATGCCACTGTCTTGCAGCCATTTTTTACAATAAAGGGGAAACAAAAAATGCTGTGGAATCCTTATATCAAGGCCCAACATTTAAAGGGGAAAAAAAAATTGAATTTCTAATTTATTTGTATTGGGTTGTTCGGAAAGTTCTTTCCATTTGGGAAAGTTGGTTCATACTGAAAATTCGATCATTTAATTATTAGACATTAATTCCGATATCTAATATCTAATAATTGACGGACAGAATATTCTGGTACAAATTGGTTTTCCCAAACCAAAGGAATTTTACGAAAACAATCCAATGTATTGTTTTGAGTTTGAAATCTTTAAGTGGCTGCCATTTTTAAACAAGATGGCAGATCGAACTGGCCAGTGAACTCTGTTAGTATCTTAGTAAGCCATATACAGATTCAATTTATTTGTTTTTCTTAAAATTTCAAGTAAATTTTGGTTTGGATTATAGGGATTTTCAACCTAGTGCAGTATTATAAAACTGAAATATTATTTTTGTCGACTTTCCATTTTCTCAAAACCTTTTAGATATTGACAACTGATGACAGTTTTGTCATACATACTCCAAGGCATTAATATCGATAAGTTTTCCAAGAAAACATAGAAGATAGGCTGTCAAGGAATAATTTTAGAAAATCTTAAAATTGAAATAAAAACAATTTATAAATAAGGGTTGCCTGGGTTCATAAATATTATGATATTTTCAAAAAAAATATACAATATTTTGATATATATCCAATATTATATATGTTTAAGTTGGTGTTATGATTATGTTTCATTTATGGTTATATATATATATACAGTAGAATCTCGTTACAACGAACCTCGATTTAACGAATTTTTCAATTTAACGAATATAATTTGGATTGTAAAAAAAGTCATATTAATCTATTTCAGTATAAAAATATTTTCACTTTAACGAATATTTCATTATAGCGAATTTAATCAGTGGTCTCCAGAGATTCGTTGTAACGAGATTTTACTGTATATATATATATATATATAAACTTATTGTAAAAATTAACCATTGAAACAGAAGCAACTGACCATATACAATGAGATTACTATACCATACAGCACTGTTAAATTACATATTATAAAACATAGTCCTAATATATGAAGTATTATTTATTCAAAAAGTGAAGCAAAAGTATAAACACAAAAGGAGGCTTATAATGTAATTCACTTTTTCAAGGGCAGGGAAACCACATTATAAGCAAAGAATGATTGTTTTCTGTAATTGACACCAGCTTAATGCCAAAAATTGTGTCAAATCCTTGCCCAAACAATCATTGGAACAAGATTGAAAAACAAAGATAACATTGGAAATGGAACACTACAAATCAAACCAACAAATTGATAAAGAGGGGAGAAAATATATAAATGTATAAACAAATAAATAAAAAGGAATATAAAGAAAATCCATACATTACTACATCAAGTATTTATATATATATATATGATATTTTCAAAATAGCTAATTTATTGATAATTATAAATGTTTTCAGACTTATTATGAATTAGAAACTAAAACATATTGCATTTAGCATGAAAGCTTAATAAAACAATATTTTAAATGTCTTTTTTTTTCAGTTTTTGTTCACTTACAAAACTGAAAACAGAAACAATTTTTTGAAGAGTTAAACTATTTGTTCTTTAGACTCAAAAAACAAACTATAGTTTTCAGTATCATGTATAAAGAAAATGTTATGTTTTATATAAAAAAGTTTTAAATATAAATTTTTTTTAATCGAAAAACTTGTCTGTTTCTTCATTCCTTAACCTGTTGTGCAGTTTAAATTGAACTAAACCAAAACCAGAAGAGATTCTTTTTCATGACGATGTAAATAACTGGTTATTTAAATTAGACAGTTTATCTTTCAATGGTGATCCAAGTTAATATTGTCCCACATAAATATTGGTTCTACATTTAAAGATTCAACTTCAAACATAAAGCTTGGAAAATACATATTTTTCCTTTTTTGGCTAAAAAAGTCACTGACAGAGGCAAAAGTCCTTTGTCTACAGAATGACACAGTCAATAACAGTTGAAAAATTGACTTACACTTGTTTTGATTGAAAAAATATCATGCACAATATTTTGAAAATAATATCAAATATCATGATATTTGGAAAATATTGGATATATATCACCAAACCCTGCAGTTTGGAATGGGATTTCTGGAAGATTCAACTCAGCAACTAAAATAATTCAGCATCTCTCAATTACTATTTTTTCAGGTAAAAGAGAGGATATTAAGAATGGATTTGAGAGAGCAGATAATGAGATATTTTCGAAAGAACATTTTAATTATTATTATAAAGGGTGTCTTTTTTTATTTTTGATTAATAGCTAATTCCTAAACCATTTAGAGGTTTAGTTCTGATTGCAAAAATGTCTCAAATGTTATTTTCATCATATGAAAATCCATTTATTTCAAGGAAGTTATTTTTTCAAAAAGTTGTGAAATTTAAAGTCCCTGGAGTTATATTTTGAAAAAAAATGTATATAAATTTTTCTATGCTTTAACAAGTAAAAGAGTAAAAATTCGATTTTTGTGCAACCGAAACTTGATGAATTCTGATACTTCAAATTTATGAATTTTTTGCATTTTCTACCACTAAAAATCTGTTTTTCCAATTTTGTGATTTTTTTTTTTTTTTTTCAGATTTAGGGCTAAAATATAAACCTTGCAAATGAAATGATTATTGCATCACATGTAAGCAAAATGACTTGAATTATAAGAAAATATTGCTAACTTGAATTCGATCTTTTAAACTGTATTTCTCTACGATATGATTCTGTAGTTTACAAAGATCTTCATTCATCTCAACCCCGATGATTTTTTGAGCAGAACTACAGTAATAAGCCTGAAAAAGATACAGAAAAATAAAAAAACAATTCTGTTTAAGAAGGTTTGATAGCATTTTTAAGTACTTATAAAGTAAAAATAATAACAATGAATAAGGATTATATTTCTAGAAACAATGAAAGAACAATAGTTTTCAAATTTGAATAGCAATAAATTTGAGCAATATATATTTTTCTTTTACTCTCTCAAAATGATATGCCTGGATAGTTTCATACAAAAAATCTTGGTACATAAAATTTTACCAAGTAAAAAACTATAAGAATATTTCCTTTTTATCAGATTAAAATAAATTTTTTATTACTACAAATTTTAAGTAAATCATGCAAATATAAGAATTTTGACAGGTGTTGTTGCAATGTTACATTAAATATGTACTTTTTTTTGCTTTTAATGGCAAAATTACAATTTTAATAAGCTCTTATTTTAATTCACAAACTACCAATTATTAGAATAAAAATGTTTTAAGTCATATTATGTGATGTGTATAGCAAATACAATTTGATTGCCAATTATATACATGCTCACAAATAATAATAATAACATATATATATTTAGAAATACTTATTTTGTAGGTTGAAAAAATAGGTTGTTTTGTAGGTATTATGAAAGTTGAAACTCACTGAAAAAGCTGAGTATACGTATGATACAAATTTATTGTAATAAAAATGCACATGAACATACAGAATATGCTACCAATGAAAATTGTGTACAATAACTGATATCCTATCCTATCCTATCCTAATCCTAATAATATTATAAATCTGATTGTGTGCAAATGTTAGGCTGAAGCCAGCGTCAAAATGGAGCATTTAATGATCCTGTATCTTTGCATATAGGCTGATTATAACCCTCATATGAACATAGGCTGGTTTTTGTTTATTTTATTCAAATATTTTTCTTAATAATTCAAAATTTCGTTATTTTCATTGAGAATAAATGGACATTTTTTCGTATAGCATTTTAAAATGGTTAAATTTACTGTACCGTTGCTAATACTTTATCATTGCCAAAACTAATTCAAAACCCGAAAAAATAATTTTTACTCAACAATTTAGTTTCAATTGAAAAATTTTCACGGGAAAAATGAAAATGAAATTAAAAAAATTAAAGAATTAAGAAGAAGATTAAATAATATTAGAAATAAAACGTACTTTTTTTAGTTTTTGATAATAATACAAGGTTTCAATATGCGTAACCATAGGAAACAGGCGAATATGACGTCATTTATCGAAAATAAAGCGGATATGCTTTGATTGATGAAATAAAATGATATTGGGTGTTTCTTCACTTTTTTTCTTTATTTTCCCTTTTGTATGGTAACAGTTCTTGCCGTTTTACCGTCTGCGCACGGCTAATATAACTATACCGTATTTTTTATTTAAATTTTTAAAAAGTAAAAAGAAGTTTCAAAAGAAGATGGTTAGCAAATGTCAATAATATGCTCTGCAAAATTATCCATGTCATAAATGATGTCCTGGATAGCGAGAAATAGTGATTTTTCATTCTTAAAACTAAAAGAAATAACTTGATTACCTAAAAAAAAATGACGAATGTTAATAGTTCCATTTTTGTTGATAAAACCTAAAGATTTAATATTATTTCGTTAAAGTAACATAATTTTCCCTATGTCAGTATTGAAATTAATTGCCTGGAAAAAAAAATTAACAAGAATTATGTCATTAAAAAGGGATTTCTTTGGGGAAAAAGGAGACGTCATATTTGAAATAAAACGGGAATTTTCCAATATGTTTTAAAATGAGTGTGAATCAATTCCTTACATTAATAATACAAGGATCAATAAGTATAGAAAGTAGATGAGTTTCACGCCATATTTATAACGAAAAATTTAAATGTTTTGTTATCTATACTGATTATTAAGCATGAGTATCCGTTATTTCGTTCCGCATGAGTATCCGAGTTTTCTGCTAAAAATCACATCATAATTTTAAGAAAAGGAAAATGAACACGAATCTATTATATTAAAATCTGACCGTGTGTTTATATTTCGCAACTACTCCTAGACTATCGAACGCAACGCGATTTACTACCGGTTAGTTTACTACCAGTTTAGCGAATACCGGTTATAATTGATCCGAGGATGTCACACAAACTCTCAGAATTAAAAAAAATTAAATTAAATGCCTTTTTTCTTTAACGAAGTTTCTCTAAAAACGGAAAGTAACTTACTCCATATTTGTGTATAAAAAAGGAGAAATAAAACAGATCAGTATATTTTTTACACAATTTTCTCATTAAAACTGAAAAACAGAATTTATTTTCACTTTGAATAGATGGTGAAAACAAAATCTTGATTTCAGTAAATTATCCGAAAAATACAAACATATTTTCACATATTCAAACTTCATGAATCAATTTATTCTGGAGAACAAAAATTGCCTGCCAATATACTGTCATTTAGAAAAGAAGATTTGTTTCAACTATATATTAAACCAAGGAGGCAGAATTGAATTTAAAGAAAAAAAAATATATACTATTTCTAATTAATGTTTTTTTTTTTTTTTGAAGGATGGCTGTTAAAACGTTTCACAAAGGCGTTAAAAGTGAAATTGTTTATCAGGTAAAATTGAAATTTTTTTTACCCAATTCGTCTATTTCCACGATTTTATTTGGCCCTCCCTTTTGCATTGGTTGCAATTTCATTTTCGCAATTATTTGGCAAAAAATTTCACTTTTTTAAGACTGAGTTATGTCAAGGTCCCTATAATAATAAATACTGTATTGTCTCCAATGAAATGTGATAAATAGTTAGTTAATTATTAACGTTTTTAATTATTGGGAGTAAAATATTTTGCTTAATTAATGTATTTATTCTTCTTTTACTGTTGCGTGAACGAAGTCACGGGTAACAGCTAGTATGTATATAATAGGCAAAATAAACAGACAAGTAAAGTTAAAAAATATCAGTTGGTTGGCTGAATTGGGTTTAATGGCACAAGACCCATCTGTGGATATGCTACACCAAGGGAAAAAAAATAAAAAAACATTTAAATATTAAAATAGTTAAAACAGTGATACATGTAAAAAAAAAAAAAAAAAAAAAAAAAAAAAGAGATTTACAGGTGCTTTCTGTGAAATATCAGATTCATTGGTGCATTAAAATAACTTGAAAGACTTGTGAATGAAATAACTATTCAGGACCATCTTGTAGACTGGACTTATATTTATCAGTTCCATCTTACAATTATAGTTGTGAGTCCAGAGGAGGCCCGGGAACTATCTAATTTTTTAAATTCCTACATGGCTTCGAGGAAAGGCTGATTGTTTCAAGTTCTGCCAAAGTTTTTGTGCATGTTTTTGCTTTTTGATTAGTGCTTGCAATATTTTCCAGGGATCATTCTAGAACATAAAAAAGGGCAATTTTGTTGAAAGGGCACATCATTTCATAAAAAGGGCATTTTTGTAATAAGTGCACATACCCATATACTGGTGGGGAGGGGGAAGTCTGGCAACAGCTTAAAGTACTCTTTAATTTAAAAAATCCAATAACATTTCTAATTTCCATAACTTCACCGTTTGAAAAGTATTAAAAATAGCAAAATGAAACTTATGTTCACGATTTTTATTGTAAAATTGTTTACTATATTCACAGTCATTTCCCCCTTTTCCTATTCAAAAACTTCTCTCCCTAAAACTTTTATCCACCAGATAACTTTTTCCCGGTTTTAGCAAAACTGGTTTTAAAAAAGCTACAAAATAAAAGTTCTAAAAGCTACTTCTCAAATTTTTTATAGAACTTATGTAAGTTATCAGATGGCCAAAGGCCAGAATGCCTGCTCTAATACTACATTTCACTAGAGAAGATGAAATTAATCAATGACTCTTAGTTACCCTTTATGTCTTGTTCAATGGAAAAAATGATAAATAAAAAGATGAATCACTCAAAGTCAAAGATTAGATATACCAGGGCATTCCACAGAGAAATAAAGAGGGAAATAGGAGTACTCCTGATGTACCATACTAGCATTCTAAAAATAAAAGATAGGTAAAGAATTTTTGAAAGTACAATGCAAATAAGGCAGGATTCTACCCAGGAATAAAAGGAGGTTTGGAAAGTTCTGGAAAAAGGGCAAGAAGGGTAGAATTCTACCTGGAAAAAGGGCAAGGAGAGTGGGATTTTACCTAAAAAGGGCATGAGGGCAGGCCGCCCCTCTGAAACTCTCTAGAGTGATCCCTGTATTTTCCAGAAGAGGGTGAAGGTGTCAAACTGAGAGGACACTTAAACTTAGTTGGTTCTTGATTGATGTCCAGGCCTGTGAGAATAGCAAGGCCTGGGTGCAACTGAAATCTCAAAGTGTTGCAAATTGTGTTAATCTTTGAATTTTGACTCTTAGAGTTGGTTACAATTCAATACCTGAAAGTAATATTTGCTGGGCTGAGAAGCAAGTTTAAAAGGGGCAGTTTCAGGATTAGACATTAGCGTTAGAAAATATTTAATTGGAAATTAATTTAAATTTTGCATTTAAAATGGGGTTTTTATTATTTTAATAACTTTTATGCATATAACTTTTATGCAAAGCTACAAATCTTCAGCAATTGCTAATAATAATTATTCTTTGCCAACATACAGATGTATTTTGCAGCCATTTTCACACTTTTTTTCAGAAGATAAAATACCTTTCTCTTTGGAAAAAAAGATGTTTACTTTTTTTTTCTGTGAATGAAAAATCAAAAATAGTAAATAAAATTGAAATGTTGAAAAAAAAAAAAATGTTAATTTAGCAGAAACAAATTTCATGACCAGAAGAAATGCAAACTACATTCAGATATTTTATCATTAGATACTACTTTAATTTTGTAACTGATTTCTTGCTAACTTATTATGTTTAGGAAAGATTAGCACTTTCTAAAATCTGATGTATGCCAATCTATGAAAAGGAAGTAACATATAAAACAAGTTCGGAATGCTTAGAGATTGAATGCTTTAGAGGTTGAAGAAAATAATGAATTAAATTTTTTGAATGTAAATTTAATCAAAAATTTGTCTAACCAGAATTTAGATCGCACAGTATATAGGAAAATTCATAAGTTGAACAAAACTATCTCAGATGACAGCAGTTCACCATTTAATTATAAAATCTCAGCGTATAATTTTTATGTAAGAAGGGCCTTTATGGTTTGTTCCAATTAATTGTTTACAAATGGAACTTAATGTTATCAGAAACATTGCTCTTGAAAATGGATTCCTGTTATATCTTATTAATAGATTTATTTGTTCGTTTCAAAGTAACAAGCAAAGCAATCAACCAAGAATAACTTAACACAAAAGAAATATTGTAGTATAAACTATATACCGGGACTTTTTGAGAAACTTTGACATGCTCTTTTTGGTTATGGAATAAATTTGATAGCTAAACCCCCAATTAAAATGAAGAATTTACTGGCCGCAAAGATTGATCCTATCCCACCAGATGAAATGTCTGGAGTATATGCCATTCCATTTAACACTGATGAAGATGAACAACTAGAATATATAGGAATGACAACAAGAAAATTGAAAGACTGTATAAAAGAACATAAAAGAGATTTAAAATTTAACAAACCATCTACTGCTTTATCGAGACTTCACCAAACCCGAAACGTTAAAATAGATTTTAATAATGCTAAAGTAATATGTCCTATGAGAAATTACTATGATTTAATAATTCGAGAATCTGTACAAATTATAAATAGCATGGAAAAGTGTGCAATGATGTACTGTCTTACAATATTCCGAGAATATGGCTTAATTTAATCAAGGAACAGTAAAATGTGATTTTTTCCCCACCTGTTTTGCTATGCAATGGTATCGACCGGCCATTGGTGAATGTGAATGATTTGAACTCTCCCGCAGGCTCGCAGTACAGAGACATACTGTTATATAAATGTGATCTAGACGTTTGTGTTTTAACACCTGTTTTTTATAAATCCTGATGAAGGCTGGGTTCACAGACGAAAGTGCTCAATTTTAATGTTTTAAAATTTAAAATCTAACTAAAGTTTTAATCATTTTTTAGGTAATGTGAATTGCATGTTTTTGTGTGTACTTTTTATTTTAGGAAGTAACAGTTATTTTATTTTATGCATGTACCATCAGTATAAATCTGTTTAATAAATGCTGCAGTGCTTTCGGTTAAAAAAACAAAACTAAAAAAAAAAAAAAACAGTCTAACTAACCATTGTTAATTATATGAGTATACAGAACATCTCACAATAAAGAAATAAAATATATATATAAAGAAAAGGACAAAAAAAATTACCATTGCCTTAAATTGATCAGCAATGGTTAATGATGTTGACTCTCATAGTGAAATAATAATTAGTTAATGGTTTGACAATAAATAGTCAGAAATAATAACTCTGTTCTGAAACAGAAATTGTTTAATACATACAAACAAGAAATCTATAAAAAAAAAAAAAAAAAAAATCCAGATCAAAGTAAAAGGTATTATTATTATTATTATTTAAATGAATTACCCCATAGAGTGCAGCTCCTAATCTTGATCCAATATCAAGAAATATCTTGCCAGTCAAATTTGGCAACGTGTGTCCAAAGATATGCTGAATTCTTTTTATTGATAAAGAGTGAGAGATGAATGCTGCAACAAATACAACAATTAATTAAAATAAAACAATAACCATGCATTTGAATTTTAATAAGATTAGATAGGAGGGCTATATATTTAATGAATATAAACTTTGGTTATTATATTAAACAGATAAGTAAAGAAATAATATTTTCATTCTTTTATACAGAGTCACTGCATATCCTTGAAAGTATAAAATACTTTTTAAGAATCTTAAGAATATATATATATTTATTTATTTATTTAGATCTCCTTAAAACACAAGAATTATACAGTAAATTTCATTATGATACTCAGTTGATATGCTTCATATATACATTATGATATGTTTTGATGGGCTCAAAACATAATGATACAACTTCAATAATAATTTAATAATAATAGCTGGCAAAAACTAAAAAAGAATAAATGTAAAAAATCTGTATTGTTTAAAAATACAAACCAAGTTTTTTTTAGCAAGATAATTTGTTCTAAAAATTATACTTCAATAGAATATATGAAAATGTTAGAATTTTTTAATAATAAATTAATTCAGTTTTAAATTTTTAATTACTATGGCATATAATTTTTATAGACATTCTATTAAAATAATTATAATCTTAATATGAATTTTCTATTATTATTGTTTTTTAAACATCCTTATATAAATGCCAATAGTGTTTCAGAATTAATCCTTGATAAATGTCATATTAGTCAAACCAAGTTCCATGTTTTTGAAGAAAATTGTAACTTTTAACCTTCTCAGTGACGTGAACTGATATATCCATTCACTATGATGTAAGTTTCACTGCAACAAAGGCATTAGTTAAATTGATATAATTCTACTAACAAAATGCAATTCTAAAACAATGAGTAATGATTAATACTCTCAAGGATTACAGTGGCGGACAAAAAAACTGCATCACCTAGAAAAATTAACATTTTGTAATGCTAATGAGTTATTTCGTTCAAATAAATTAATCTTAGTTGCTGCAAAGCAAGATAAGATATAATTCTACATTTCTATTGGATAATATACTCCTTATGAAGTATTGCATCATCAAATTAAAAAAAAATAGTGCAGCAAAAGGGAAAAACGGTTATTTGTCTTGTTCTTTAAGTGGTCAAATGATTGCTTTGTATGTTCAATTGACGCAAGGGGAAAAAAAATGTGTGATACTTGCTTTAGTTAAAGAAGGATATTCGACACGTGTGTTCGATAAAAAAATTGGTTGCAATCAGTCGACAGTTTGGAGGACGATTAAATTAGAACGTGAAATTGATAATGTTGATAGAAAGGCTGGATTGGGCTGAAAGAGGGTGACCCTAAATTCTGATGATCGATATCTGAAACGGATGTATCTGAGTATTTGTCATGGAAGTGCTCCTGACTTAAAAATCTTTTGTGAAAAAATCTGTGGTGTTAATTTAAGCGCATGAACTATCCAAAGACGACTTGTGGAATGCGGTTTGCATGCGTATCGCCCAAAGAAAAAACCTTTACTTACAAAAACAAATGATGCAGAAACAACTTTTTTGGGCAAAGGACAAAGGCTCAGTGGGATTCAGTAATGTTTTCGGACGAATCTAAGTTCAACCTACATAGATCAGACGGTAAGTGGTATGTTCGAAGACATAAAAGTGGAGCTTATCATCCAGACTGCATATCGCCTACTGTAAAATTCCCAGTCAGCCAAATGGTCTGGGGATGTATATCCAGCAAAGGTGTTGGATGTCTGAAACTTATTACTGGAACTGTGAATGCACCCATTTATACTGAGATTTTAGAGTAGTGTTTAAAACCAGTTATTAAGGATGATTTTAAAAGTGCTAGAAATTGTATTTTTGAACAGGACTCAGCACCCTGCCATACAGCGAAATTGGTAAATACAATCTAACTTATTCATGAATTATTTTGTTGCCTCATTTACAAGTTTTAATCTCCATAACATTAAGGATATTGGAAAAGTAATTTTCACACAGTTTGCTCCCTTTAGGTGACGGCCTGACAATTTTGGAATGGCCTGGGAATAGTCCTGACCAGAATCCCATTGAAAATTGTTGGTATATAATGGGTACAAAAATTGTTGCTCAGAAGCCTGCTACTAAAATAAAACTGCTGGAAAGCATTATTAGGATCTGGTTGCATGAAATTGGCCAGGATTGCATTCAGAATTTGATATATTCTATGCCGGACCACTGCAAAGCTCTCATCGCAGCTCTTGGAGGATCTACTAAATACTGAACTAATTCTTATGCATGTATACACATCTAAGTATATATAATATGACTGCAGTTATGTAAAATTTACATCAACTACAGAATTTGTGCATCTATTACTTTTCCAGTTTTTTTTTTTTAATATTGCGTTTTTCACCTTTTTCCACTTTTCCAATTAATTATGCGTAAATAATTTATAAATCCCAGTAAAATTTAATTTAGATTAATCCTACAACTGTATTTTATCGTAAAAATATCATCCTTCCATAATACCTGTACTTGAAAACATTATTTGCAGCGTTTTCCACTTTTTCGCAGGTGATGCAGTTTTTTTGTCCGCCACTGTATATTCATATATGTAATTTAGTTTTTATATCATGTTTAAAACATCATCTTTTTTAGCATTTGTTAAAAATTACAGAGAAAACAACACTACAATTTTGCCCTTTTGCTCTGTGGTCAGAGGGCTAAAGACTTTATACAAAATAAATATTTTTTGGCAGTAAAGAATGAATGCTATATGACTAATTATGCAAGCACAGAAGCAGTTATAAAAGAATTAAGCAACTTTCCAATACAGTGTTAAAAAGAGAGAAAGAAACAAAAATCTAGATGTTTTTTCATTTTTTTAACAGACTTTTTTTTTTGCTTGTAGTAGACAAAGGTTTAAACAAATAAATAATACAGTGGTAGATGTACTGCAAGCAGAAAAAAAAAGAGCTCCCTCATACTTAATTCATATTCATGATCATCTTTTGTTTTATATATAAGTAGATAATAAATAGGGACATTATTTCAATAAACTACTAATTTTACAAATATTTAATAATTGAATGATAAAATAAATAATTAATAGCATTATTTTTAAATATTTACTGATTGGAGCCACATCCAAAGATCCACACTTTTCACAATAATTTCTTTTTAGTTTTCCTTCAGCTTCAAGGGTATCTATATGTTCTTCTTCAAACAGAAAACTATCCACATGTATAATAGGTTTTCTGTTTCCACAAGAGGGCTAAAAGAGATTAAAACATATATGAGATTTACAGAACAAAATACAGTTTAAAAGTACTATATATATGTTTATGTACAACTTGTATACTTATAATGTTTTATTATTCTGTGAATATTTTATGAAATATTTATTTATTTTATTTATTTATTGTTAAATTGATTTAGTTTAGATTTAAAATTGCAATTCATAAATAAGAAGCCAATTTGCTTATTACTGTTAGAATGCAGATCTATTGAATGTGAAAAATCTTGTTTTATAAACTAAGTAGCTGACCCATCCAGCATTGTCCTAGCCCAACAAATAATAATAGCACAAAATGCAAAATAACTGAAAAAATTGCAATAAAAAATCACGAAAAATTTAAAAATCACTGTATGCATTCCGAATAAACTTTACATAAAAGTGTATAAAATTTATATATTGGGCTAAAAGATTGAAACAGAATTCCTTTTAATGTGGAAAAATCGCAGCAAATCAAGAAAAAAATGCTAAAATTTATTTAAAAAAACCACAGGGGACAAAAGTTATTATATTGGGCTAATAGATTAAAACCGTATCTTTGTTACAAATGTAGAAAAATCACCGAAAAACGCGAAAATTCTCTAAAAATCTCGTAAAAATTTTAAAATTGCTGTACAAATTCAGAATAAACTGCATTGAAAAGGGGACAAAATCTACTATATAGGGCTAAACGCTATAAGATTAAAACCGGATCTATGTCAGTGAAAAAATCAGTATAAACTGAAAAAAAAAGCTAAAAATTGCAGAAGACAAAATTTATTACAGTGCTAAAACATTGTAACAGGAATTCTTTCACAAATGTCAAAAAATCGGTTTGAAACGCAAAAAAATGCTAAAAATTGCATAAGACAAAATGTACTATGTTAAGCTATGTTTTAAACTGAATTCCTTTCTCAAATGTCAAAAAAAAAAAAAAAAAGACTAAAATAGCATAAATTTAAAAAGTCTCATAAGACAAAATTCACTATACAGTAAAAATCCTCTAATCCAGCACTTTCGAGACTTGAAACATGCCGGATTACAGGATGAATGTCCACAAAAACATGTAGAAATTAGAATTAAGCAAAAAATGACAGTAAAGTATGCTTTTTATTCTTTAAACAGCTTGAAAAGAATAAAAAAATACTCAATAATGTAAAATACTACCTATGTACATGACTATAAAATGAAAACATGCATGGCAAGCCTACTGTAGAAGACATCTTAAACAAATCTGGAATATGAGTTTGTTTTGTAGTGTAGTCTTCTCTCTTCTTTTTTTTCAGGAAGTCATTTTGTATCATGTGGAGTTTCATAAAAATTCAGTACACTCCGAATGATGGCCTCATCTGTCAAAATTTCCTCTGTCGGCTCATCAAAATATTCTTTACCCCACTCTTTCTCTTCGATTCAGTTGTGACATGGGGTTCTCTAAAGGCAGACAACCTAAAACATCTTCTAGTTCATTGTCAGCTGTATTGTTTTCAGTAACTTCAACAATTTCGCCTATTACATCAGGTCAAAGTTTACACCATGACTTTTTCAAAGTTTCCTGATCAACCCTACCCAAAACCAAAGCAGCATCTTTAATAGAAAACTGTCCTTGAAAATTTTTCACATTGCAACCGATGCCAATAAATTCTGTACAAGTAGCATCTGTAGTGTGACTTGAAGCTCTGGATCAAACTTTGATCCATGGGTTGAAGCAAGGATGTGACATTGTGAGGAAGATAGGCTACTGAAATGTTACCAGACACTAATTCTTCCTTATCTGGATGGGTTTTACAGTTGTTTAATAAAATATTAAAACAGTAATGCTTATATGTAAGTTTTTACCAGTAGTATAAATTTTTATTTTTAATGTCCTCTAAATACATCTATCTGTAACATCATTTTTAATTTTCTCAAATAAATAATTACTGATTACTTTTGAAAAATTTGTTTTATTCTATCAAGTAAAAACACAGTCAACATCATACATAAAAAATCACCTGGAAATGCAAAAATCGTCAGTACATGAAAGATAAAATTTACAATGCATATAAAAAAATATTTTTTTTTAAATCGTCTGCTGCGGCTTCCACGGTAATCATATATATCATAAAGCAAGAGGCCCTAAAAGTACATTTTTTTTCTTATCCAGGTGCCAAATATAGCCAACAAAAGTGATAAATTGCCAAATATTGTTTCAACGGCCACCTTTAACATTGAATTCTTCTTTTAAGCCGTACAAACATTGCTTAAATATCTTCATTTTAAAATATTATTTCTTATTAAAACTTCTTTTTCTTTGCATTTTTTAATTTTATTTTTCGAGATGTTTGTATTTTTTAATCCCCAACTGATATAGCTGTTTCTCAAAGACTGTTAACCAAACGATAGCATAATATACTGTCACCAAGATGAAAAACATATACCAATAGCAACCTTTTCGTCCAAAATAAGGATAAAATACAAACTTTTATTATAAAAAATCATGGTTATATCGGGATATTATACATCATAATGACCATGGGAATTTTCTCTGTCTGATGGTGCAAACCACAAATAAAAAATCCATTGGGTAGTTTTTGAAATTACCCCAGACATACATTTTTAGGGCCTCTTGCTTTATAATATATATGATAACATGTAGCAAACCTTGAACCCGAAGTCTTAATATATGTTTCAAGTTTCAAAATAGTTTTTTTTTTTACTATCACAAAAAGGTTAAGACTTTTAAATGCAGTAGTTTTGCATTGTAGTGACAATGTATGCCTAAAGAAAAAAAAAAAAAGTGTTTGATTTAAATGCAACACTTCTTGAACAGGAAGAAGGCAGAATAGAGCTTACAGGATACATACAGAAAAAAATAATTTTCTAAGCAACTGATGAATGTCAAAGCTTCTTACTATTTCTTTTAAGAATTGTATATTTCACAGACATTTTCGAACAGAACTGCATTGATTTTTTAAGAATTACATTTGAATAAGTTTTCATTGACTAAACAATGGAAATTTTTAATAATAATAATAAAAAAGTATACTATGAAAATTATTTTAAAAAAAACATAGGTCTTTCTCTTTATTTAAACTTCCCTGAATTTAAAGTATAATAATTTTTTTAGATGTATATAGAAAATTTGAATCCCAATTAAACTTATTGCTAGAGAAAAAGGAATGTTTTTTTTTTGTTTATTTATTAAAGGATAAATATTAAGTAACTCAATGACAGACATATCCTATGACCCAATATGACAGTACAGCACAAACAAGCCAAGACAGATAAATTTTGGTGCTTCAAATTGTCAAAGAAAATCCTGCTAATAAGAGGGAAAATATGAACTTATATAATAAATCATACAAAAAATTAGAAAAAGTGCTAGTTAAAAAAAAAGAAAGAAAAGAAACATTTAAATTTAATCACAATCTGCAATTATCTAAACACTACATCAATCTATTTTTAAATAATATGATAAAGAACAGCATATGAAATTGAGTTTCAAATTTTAAATATTTTAACTTACACTTTCAATCTGAGAATGATCAATATTTTCTGAAGGCAAAATTGCTTCAACTGGAACCATTGTTTTAATATCTTCAGCGATGGTTCTAAGATCAAAATAAGATTTCGAGTAATTTGCTTCTAGAAAGGAAAAAGTGGATGTTAGAAATTGAGAAAAACATTAAAATCAAAACTAAAATGCGCTAAATCAGGGATCTGTTTAGGAAAAAATTGGGTCCTTTAAAGGACTCTTCACAAAATTTTTCATTTAAAAAAAGGACCCTTCACAAAGTTATTTTCCCTAAAACAGGACCCTTCACGAAATTATTTTTCCTAAAACAGGACCCTTCACAAAATTCTTTGTCTTAAAAATAGGTTTTTCACAAAATTTTTCCATCTTTAAACCAAACATTTCACAAAATTAATCATTTAAAAGTAAAATCTGACCTGTCACTTTTACATAATATATAAAAAAGTATATGTATTTTATATCCATATATCTTCTTAAAAATGCATAAACAAGAACCTGAATATAACGACTATTTCAAATTCACAAAATTATGATTAGATTTTTCACAAATATAAAAAGCTGTTGACAATTTCACAAAAACAGGACCCTGTGAAAAAAGTCTGGACAGACCTCTGTAAATTATCAGCATAAAAATATAGAAGAATTTTTGTGGTATTAAATTTCTGTAACACACTTCCTTAATATTTATTCCTCAAATTAAACATAAGAGTTTTTCAAAATTTATGATCAAATAAAAAATAATTAGCTTTTACAACAGCACAACTTTAATCATTAATGTTATTAAAATATGCACAAAACACCTTATATTTAAAAAATTATCTCACCCTGTGTATCCTATGTTCCTGTTCTATCCTTCTACTATATATATAAAACACAAACGGAAATTTCGTTCCGTTCCTTTATAACTCGAGATCTGCTGAATGGAATTTGATGGAACTTGCACTGTTCGAGAGATAATTTTTCAGGGAAGGTTTTAGTATATAACATATTGTTCTACGTACATTAGTTATAGAATTATGATAGAAAGTTCTGTTATTTTGGCCGAAAAGGTTACCATTGCTAATTTTTTGGCGATCATTATTGTTGAAGAAAGAATTGAAAAGACTATACATCTCGAAAAATAAAAGAAAAACATGTGCTAATTTTATTAAAAAAATAAAAGAAAGAAAAAAAGAAAGAGAAAGAAAAGTAAAAAAAGAACAAAAACAGTTTTAATAGAGATAATATTATAAATCGAAAATATTTAATTGGGAATATTCGTAATGCCTAAGCAAATATTCAATGGGCAAGATTACTATTGAAAAAAATATTTGGCGATTTATCTTTTGTTTTTGGCGATTTTGATTTTACTTTTGACCCCAAATAATTTGATTTTAAGCCAAAAGGTGTTTTTTTGTTGCAGAAAGAATTAAATGGATATACATTTCGAAAAATAAAAGAAAAAACTGTTACTAATTTTATTTAAAAAAAAAGAAAGAAAGAGAAAGAAAAGAAAAAAAAAAGAAAAACGTTTTGATAAGAGATTTTAAGCCAAAAGATGTTTTTTCAAGTGTACGACATCATTTTTGCAGTATTTTTTTTTTGTACTTTTTGGTTAGCCGGGCACCAGTGATATATATACATGTATATTAGAGATGAGTTCGAGTCCTCTTTTCGGAGTCCGGGCCCGCTCGAGCCCGACGATTATCCGAGCCCGCCCGAGCCCGAAACATTTTGTGTTTTGAGAGCCCAAGCCCGTCCAAACCCTATAAAAAAAAAAAAAAAAAAAAAAAAAAAACATAATATTTAAAAATTGTTTTAAAAGTAATATCTTATTTAAAAAAAACTCTGTACTTTAAAATAACTGTTAATCCCGTGGACATAATTAATTTTATGGAAATTTACATTCAATCTTATCAAAAGAGAAGTTTGGTGTCCAATAAAAAAAAATACTTCCTTTAAAGGATGTTCATATTTTTCTCTCCGAACAAGCAAATCTGATGGACACATTAACGATGTGCGTTTTTATGAACAAATGCATAAAATTTGCAGAAATGACTATTTCTATGACGAAGAATCGAACAACGTTTTCTATTTCCTATAAAAGTTTTTTTTACGTAAATTATAATTGATCCCTTAATTAAAGCAATATTTCGTGTTCCTGAAAAGTAGCTTAAATTAAAAATTTGACACCGTTATCTGAAAGATCCTATGCTTTTATAGGAAAAGTGAAAACACTGTTCGATTGCTTTCTATCGGAATAGCAATACATGACAATTATATCTACTTACGAATGAAAGTGACTTCGTAAATGTGCAGATCAAAGCTTTAGCATGAACAGAGTTCATAATTAAAAATTGAATCATTAACGTTATTTTCATATGAAGAGCGATTATGACTCGCACACTATAGAAGACTAAAAATTTGCAAACCTAAACTATTGCTGATTGACTTAAAAAAAAAAAAAAATCATTTCGCGTTAGAACTCTAAAAAATAAAGAATAAAATAAATAAAATAAGCGTTCCAGTTAAAAAATATCCTACGGTCAGAAACGAAAATTTTGCAATAAATATTATGCGCGCCTTTTCCCAAAGGCGCCATATAACCCAGTCGTCAGTCGCGTCACAAATACCGTAAATTTTCTTTTTAATGTAGCATTCTAACACTAGAAAAGTAAAAAAAAAAGAATGTTTCTTCTTCTATTCATTATGATCAAAATAACATTACAATGACTTGAAATGGAATATGTAGTTATCTTAGAGTAATGAAGGTTTTTTTTTTATTTTTCCTATATGAGAAAAAATAAAATTGTAAGTTTCCGAAAGATTGAGCCCGAGCCCACCCGGGCCCGAAGGCTGGTATACAATACCCAGGTTCGGTCTGAGCATGTCTCATCTCTAATGTATAAACACACACACACGCACATATATATATACACATATATCTACACATATACGTATATATACATACATATATATACAATTATATGTATGAAGATATATATACATACATATATATATTTATATATGTACATATATCACTGGCGCCCGGCTAACCGAAAAGTACCTTTTTTTTTATTCAAATGTAAACTATATTAATTGCAATATATTTCTATTTACTTCTTCCTTATATATGAAATTTCGTTCCGGCTGCTTATAACTCGAGTTCTGCTAAATGGATTTTCGTAGAACTTAAACTGTAAGATAGATAATTTTTCAGGGAAGGTTTTATTGTATAACATATCGTTCTACGTAGCTTAGTTATAGAATTATTATGGAAAGTTCTATGATCAGATCAATCCGATTATGAAAGATTAACCTTTTTAAAAGATCCTGCCGAATGGATTTCGATGAAACCTACACCGTTAGTTAGATAATTTTCTAGGGAAAGTTTTATTATATAACATATCATTCTACGTTGCTTAGTTCTAGAATTATAGGGGGAAATACGAAAATCGGGTGACCGCTTTTTTTTTAATCAAATATTAGCCTTTTTAATATTTGATTCCGATTATGAAAGATTAGCATTCTGAAAAAGTTCTACTGGACGGAATTTTGATGATAATTGTATTGTTAGTTAGATGTTATTTCAGGAATGGTTTTAGTGTACAACATATTGTTCTACGTTGCTTAGTCAAACAGTTATGTGTGAAGGTTATCAAGTGAACCCGATTCCAAAAGATTAGCCTTTTAGAAAGTTTTTACTGGGCGTATTTTTTGCAACTTGCATTGTTAAGTAGATGATTTTTAAGGATGGTTTTAGCATATTTCATATCGTTCTATGTTAGTTTTAGAATTATGTGGAAAAGTTCTATAATCAGATGAACCCGATTATCAAAGATTAGCCTTTATAAAAACTTCTACTGGATGGCTTTTGTTAGTTCAATCATTTTTAGTGATGGTTTTAATATATTGTATATAGTTTTATCGTTCTTTAGCAAACCCTAACTGTAAATTACCAAATAAAATAGTTGGTTCTTAACAGCTAAAATTTTGACTGCACATTAGAAAATATAATAGCGCAATGGCGTCATTTTTCAGTAATGCGGAAGGATATTCCAGGTAAATATACAGATTGCTTTCAAATACAAGGTGAAATTAAATGATATATTTCGTTTGGTTGAAGGTTCATTTGTTAAACCGACCAGCGCAGCGGGCGTAGCTTGCTAGTTACATATAAAAAAGATAAGTAATATGTTCTTTGATGAGTTCAATTGTTTAGTGGCAGGTCATATTTTATTACATGATTAAATTTGTGAAAAGTTCAGTTTGTAGGTGGAAAATTTTTATGAAATGTCTATTTTTAAGACAAAGATTTTTGTGAAAGGTCCTTTTAAGAACCCAAAAATTTCCTATACAGATCCCTGGTTTTGTTCATCAAAATTGTCTTTGTATTGAAAAATTATTTTAAAATTTATCTTTTAAAACCCTGAAATATAGGAGTATTTGACAAGCTGAATATTCGGTATTCGGTGAAATAATTACTATTCGGCTGGTCAAATATTTGGTATATCCTTAATAAATATGGAACTTGCTCCGTCATATTTTATTTTAGTTTTAAATAATTGATTCACTTATTTCATTTGGAATAGATTCAGATTAAATAAATAAATGCTTTACATATATATTATAACATGTTTCTTATTTTTCTCTGAGAGGGACTTTTTTTAGCATTATTCTTTTAAAATTATTTCTATAAATCAGGGTTGGCTTTTTGCCGGCAAAAAATGGAAAAAACCGGGCAAAAATTGGAAAAAACGAGGAAGAGTGGAAAAATAAAATTAGAATGGCACTATATATTTCAATTTTCACTCTTTACATTTTGCACCTTAATGAATTTTTTTTTTTGAAGATTTTTTAATTTAAAAAGTATTTTATAATTAATCAATTAATAATAAATGACATAACCATAAAAATAAAACTACAAATTTACATTTTTATTTTATTAAAGTAAAACATCTAAAGAAAGACATATTTCAAAGTCAAACAGAGCACAAAATTACTGCATTAGCCTTTTTTAAACATTGTATAGCAAATTAAAAGTTTTGTGGAAGTTTCTAGAGAAAGTGTGTTTCTGATGTCAGAATGAATAAAAGAAAAATTTGGAAATATTCTTTCAACAGCAGCAGGGCTTGGGCAACAAATTTGCAAATGAGTAATTAGTTCACAAAAAGTCTTGATACGTCACAAACAGATGAAAAACTTTCCCACTATTTGTGAGCTGTAACTGATTCAACAACATTAGCAGTAAAGTATGATTTGGGGGCGATTCTTTCATGTCAAATTTTATAACAAGAGGTACGTAGTCAGGATCTATTTCTTGCAACCACTTTCGAGCTTTCTTTTTTTGTTTATAATTCAATAATTCCCCTCTGTATTTTGGGTGTAATAAATATATGACTAAATGATATGGTAGAACTGCTTGGTTGAAATGTTTTTTGACTATGGCAATATGACTTTGCAAAACAAGATTCTGTACTAAAAAACACCACAAGTGACAAGCATCTACTAATGATGAACTATTTTTAGAAGTGCAAAAAAATTACATTAATTGTTGATGTTAAAAATTTTATTTAAAGAAATTTTAGAATGCATTTTTTAATGATTTACAAAAGAAACAGTTGATCAAGATTAGTGGTGTACCGAATAGTGTTTTGGCCGAGTAGCCGAGTACCAACTTCTGATACCAAACCGAGTACCGAGTAATTGTGTGTAAGAAAGAATCACTGATGCACACATGAAGTGAGCTTAGGGATAACATTTCTATGTGTGCGTGTGTGCATTTATAATACATATGTGCATTTATAATACATGTGTGCATATATATACATAAACATGTTTCTTGAGTATATAATCATATTTTTTTTAATTAACTTCAATTAGAAATTTAATTTTTGGGCACCTTTTAAAGAAACTTTTTGTAAATTCAAAATTTTAATACAAAAGTAACATTATTTGCAAAATATGAAAAAAAAATTAATATACATAAAAACTACATTTAACCAGTATGAAATTAAAACCCATCATTACTCATTCTGATACCTGAAATCTGTCTATGAAAAATGGTTATTGTTTGCTGTAACAATTCATTGAATAATGAAAATTTCTCGGTACTTTTCGGTTAGCCGGGCGCCAGTGATATATATACATGTATATATATACACACACACATATGTACACATATCTACATATACATATATATACATACATATATATATGCATATATGTATGTATATATATACAAATTTATGTATATACATATGTATTTATATATGTACATATATCACTGGCGCCCGGCTAACCTAAAAGTACCAATTTCTCTCATTGACTCATGATGAAATTATAGCTATTGTTTTAAACCACACTGAATCAAGGAATAAAAACACTAAGATAACTTAAATGCAGGGTTTAATATAAATAAAAATATAATAAAATTGCTGGGATATAAATATTTAAGTTTTGTTGAGCAAATTTTATTTCAGAGCATGAAGTAATGAGTGTTTATAGACTACAGAAAAAAAAACATTGACAATAAATCAAAACTTAACCTAAAAATTGAGTCAAAGTTTAAAAAAATGAATAAATCAGTAAAATTTGTATTGTATATAATTTAATTTTTGTGTATATTAACTTAGTTATTAAATATATTAAACCAATTTTGCATTATATTTTCTTTTCTATTGCAATTTTTATTTAACTGTTCTTAATTTATACTCAGACTTTAAAAAATACAATGTAAGCAAAGGGATGATCTATAATCTGCAAAACCCTTGGCCCCTAAGTGTGCGGATTTCACAGAATTGACTGTACTAGTAATTTTTGCCGGGACGTTTTTTTCCGTGGTTTTTCTACTTAGGCAAAAATTGGCCAACCCTGCTATAAATTGTATCTGTACCAGTGCTAATATTAAGCATGCCATTTCGGCGACTACTTTAACTCTAGAACGATAGTGTGTTCGAGTACAGCTATTTTACTGGGGACATGAATACGTCAAATATTTATACATGCTATCAATCCAGAGTTAATAATAAAAATAATTAGTTATACATTTGTGATTTAATCTTCCGTAATCCGCCTCACAGTCAATGTTAGTGTCGAATATTAATGATGCGGACAAAAATATATGTATTAAAGTGAATATTGGATGGGTTATCATAAAAACCAAAACTATACTCGCTTAAAATGCACCGATAGACAATGGATCCGGAACAGATGTGTTACTATCACGCTAAATGTAAACAAAAGATTGGCGACTGTTTGTTTGGCGCGATTTCCAAGACTGCGCCAAACGAATAACTTAATACAATGGCTAGGTTGCCATTAAAGAAAAAAATCCCCTAAATTTGGCGACTTTTTTCTTTTTTTTAACCGATAATTTTTTTTTTTTTTTTTTAGCGTGAGTGTAAAGCATCTAAGCCACTTAATTAAAACAAAAACTATAATGAAGTTTTTTCACTGACCTAAAAAGTTTTCTTCACACCACGACAAAAATGATGAACGATCCTCATCATTTAAAGAGTTTAAAATATTTTTAAAGGCAGATTTTGCAGAATTAACGTCCATTTTTATATATAACATAAAATTTCCGAAATTGAAAAAAAGGTAAATAAACAAACGTGTTTTTGTTTGTTGCCAGCCGGCAAAGGACTGTTGCCAATTCTATTTTGAAAAAAGAATGTCTGAGCAGCGATCCACAAGTAAATCAACAAGTTCTTGACAAAGACATTTAAGATAATCTTAGTATCTTAAATGTCTTTGGTTCTTGATTAGCAAAATGTTATTTTCTCCTGCTGTAAAAGTTTCAAAACCCCGAGTATTTAGTACAGAGATAAACGTGCACAATTTTATTAACTGATAAACATTTTTATTATTTGAGAAAATAAAAAAAGTTTCACTGGAAACCGCGGTTTGATACAATTGGTTTGTTTACATATTTACAGGTTGGATTTGTAGTTTTTCGGCCGTGACTACGCTGCCGGCTGGTCGGTTTCGTAGTACTGGCCACTCCGCTGCCGTCCTACGAGTTTGTTTACAATGTTGCTTTGTTTATTCGGATCAGCGCCCTCTATCGGTTGCCGGCTGGCCAAGCCAGCCGGCAATATAAGGTTGTTTTGTTGTGGTTAGATTTGGAAACCGGCTGGTTTAAAGAAGAACAGAGAAATATGTTTACTTTGGCTTCAGATCAATGATTATATTTTTATATGATGATTATATTTTTATATGATGATTATATTTTTATATGATCAATGATTATATTTTTACATGATTTATATGATCAATGATTATATTTTTATTTTATTTTGCTTTCCACTTTCGATTTCTTTCTAAAGAAGATGGATTAAATTAAATTTAAATAAATAAATATTTTTAAATTTTTAAATATATTAAATAGTATTATTTTAAAAAGTATTAAAAATTATCATTTCTAAAAATATGAAATATAAAAAATATATTAAAATTGTAATATACATTTTTTTTTAAAAACTAGCTGGTTTAAAGAAGCACAGACAAATATATCTATTTGGACATAAGAGATTAATACAATTACTATATTTTAATTTTATTTTGCTCTGCGTTTTCGATTTTTTTTTTTTTTTTTTGTAAAAATGAGCTAAATTTAATTTTAATTAAAAAAATTACTTTTAAAATAAATAAATAAAAATTTTAAATTAAAAAATATATGTATATTCAAAATTAGTATTTAAAAAAGTTAATATTAAAAATTAAATAAAATTTTTAATTATTATTATTACTGTTATTATTTAATGAAATAAAAAACAATTTTTTTTTTTCAAATTTTCTAAGTAAAATTTTAATATCCACCAAAATATGAACAAACTGGAAGGCTGTATGCTAAAAATTGGTCCGAGTTTAATATTACTCACATAAAACTAAATGAATTAACTTAAGGAAGTAACTTTTAATATCTAGGTGATATCAAGTACTCCTCATACTTGACTTAAGATTTCAGGTAAATAAAAGATGATGGTTAAAACTCCACAAGTAAAAAAGTAAATCCCAAATTCTGTTTGATGATATTTCATCAAACATATATCTGTTAAATTTAGTACCAATATAACAATAACATCATATAAAAAGCAGTTTTCAGTTATGAATAGAACATTGGTCTTTAAGAAGCATATTTTATTTAAAATCATGGCCTACTTTAATTCATATCAATTGGAGTTTGATGTTTTGAGATAGAAGTGTGATTAAAAATAATCATCATCCAGAGACGTAGGAAAGAAAAGGGCTTATACTACAATTTATTTAATATTTAAAACTATCAATCAAAATTTTTAACCTGTTAAAACTTTATATTTTATGAAAGTGGCCCCTTGTACTCTAGTTGTCTCATAATATGATTGATAATCGAAACTCTGTATAATTTTTTTAAATTTTTAATCTTCTATATAAGATAATTAAAATGTCTATTTCGTGATAATAGCATTAGTCTGGACAATTGATAATCGCAATCTGTCGATAACTTAAAAATGACTACTTGAAACACCTCCTATATATATATATTTTTTTTTTTTTTTTTGCTATGCTACTATCATCATCATAAACATCCTACATTTGAATGACAAGAAGCAGTACAGCTGTTTCATTAGATATATTATTTTCATTTAAAAAAATAGAAAATTTGAGGAGTGTATTATTAGTTTCTGTATTATGTCCAATGCAAAGGATGGGGGGGGGGGACGTCATTCAAGAAATTTTCAATAAATTAGAAAAAAAAATCCTACGATGAATGTAATGTAAGTGTAAATAGAAATGTGTGAGTGTGACCCTTCCTTTAAAAGTAGCCAAAGTTTGGCGAAAGACACAGATGATTGCCTGGATGATAGGCGTGTTCGAAGGAAGAGCCTTTGCAGCAACCCTGTACAAAACTCATTCGTCATTGTATTACTAGCGTCTTACTAAAAAGTTGCCTTCTCATTGCTTTTTTCTTATTATTTCTAACCTTCTCCATCCGTTTTTTTTTTTTTTTGTTGTTGTTTTTTTCTTTTTTGCGCTTAAGAGTGGATTAACAGAATGGCTTTCCCTTAATTTTTTCTCGACATAAGATCCGTGTAGTTAGAGCAAAGAATATAAAGATAATATTCTTTGATTAGAGGTCTGCATAGAATGAAAATTCCAAGCCCGGGAACAGCCTGACGCATAGAAGAAAGTTTTTGGTACAAATTATTGGTCTGGCCAGGCCCTGTATTAAAAGCTAAAAGTACGGCCGAGCTCAGCTCGACCCGACTGAATTTCTACAAAACATAGATTTTTGCGCCTCTATGGTTAGAAATTGTCTTGTGCGATGGGTTCTGATAGAAAATACTCATTTCAGCCCTTTTTTTTCTTTTTCTTTTTTTTTTTTTTAATGTTTATTTTTTAAAAAGTACCCAGAGCTGTCGCTGTGATGCATTGCATAGGCTCGTCCGTTATAAAATACTGCCCCTCCTTACATTTCTTTCTTCCTGTGCCTATTTAAACTATATTGATTTTTTAATGAATCTCTATTTGTATATAATTGTTTGTGTGTGTTATCATTAATGTCTTTAATCCATATTCCATGGCTTGAAGACATAAAAATCTGATAAATGCTATACAGTAAAATCTTTTAAGTCGGAATCGCATAGGAAAGAAAAATCCGTTATAGACAGGTTCCCTTATTAACAGGAACATCGCCTGCTGTAAATGTTTTATCTTCTTTTCGCACGTATTATTATGTACATTTTGCAAAGATCAACACTTTTTCCGCTTAAGACAGGATCCCGTCATTGACAGATTTATTTTCACAGGTTTTACTGTACTTTATTATCATTACTTATGAATAAATTTATTAACACTTTCCAACCTAGTTGAAAAGTGTTTATGACTTCGGTTTGTCTGCCGTCTGTCCGAGCTCTAACTCCCGTAAAAAAGGATTGCCCTGCAATTTTTATATGTTATTGTCGTTAACTATAGCATGTTCCCTATTTCAACTGAAGTGTGTAGCAGTTATAGTTTTTTTACAGGGTCACTCAAAAGAATTCCGTTACATTACGGTCTATGGGAAAAATCATTTGCGGTTTATTTTAATGATGTTACACAATTTCAAATACATTGTAATTGATCTATATCACTAAGGTGCATTACAAGAAGCTTAATATGGAATAGGGTGCGCATAGCACTTATAGTTACTTTACAGCTGGACAGTCAAAAGAATTCCGTTACATTACGTCTATGGAGAAAAATCGTTTGCGGTTTAATTAAATAATGTTTCACTATTTTAAACGCATTGAAATTTATATATATCACTAAGGTGCATTACAAGAGGCTTACTACTGAATATTGTGTGTATAACAGTCGTCGTTCATTTACAGGGACACACAAAAAAATTCTCTACCGCCTGTTAAAAATAATTCCTGGAAGTGCGTTTTAAGTTTCTGAACGCGATTTTAAATTTAACTCACTTTTTGTCTATTACTTGGTGTGTATAAATTCTGTATTTCATATACAGGGCAGCACAAAAGTTCGAACACATTTCTGTTTATGGACAGAAACTCCAGAAGTAGAATTTTAAACTGTGCTGCGCGTTTCCAAACAAAACTAAAATTTAGCATCCTATGTGGTATATATACAAATCTGTAGATCCTGTACAGGGCTGAATAAAAGTATTCGGATATTTTTCCGAATATTGAATATGTTGGAAATTCCTGAAATTACGTTTTTAAATAGGTTATGCGTTTTCCAAATTGTTTACTTAAATGTTATCTTTCAGCTTATTAAACGGTAATGATTTGTAAAATTATTTTGGAAGCATTGGAAAGTGTTACATAATCTATGCTTGACGCATGATTTTTGTTATTGTTTTTTACGCAGAAATTACTATTCATTAAAAAGAATTTTAATTGTACAATAATGGCGATTTAAAAAATACATGCATTTTTCGCAAAAAACTGTTGAGCCAAGCGAAATTTTACTGATTTTTGCAGTGGTATCAGTATGGGTTGGGACCGGGCCTGAAATTTTCAACCTATTCAGACTTCTAGAAAGAATGAAGTCCGGGTTCGACTCGACTAGGAAAAAAGAATTTTGGCCCTACCCGTGTCTGCAGGGAAAAGTAATGACCGTCCCGGAAAGAGTGAAAAACATGCCCGGTCTGGACCGAGTCTTGTGAATGAAAATTGGTTCGAACGCGTGTCGTGCTCGTGCCCGTGCAGACCTCTACACTTAGAAAAAAAATATATATTTATATATATATAGTGCTGTCATTTTCCCATCCATAAAAAGCCGGACGGCGGCTTCGAAATCGGACCGTAAAAATACACTAAATTCTATGAAAACTGCATCTGTTTGAAACGGAATCCTGATTTTAATGTAAAAAAGTTCTTAGTCCATAAAATTATACCTGTTAAGACGAAAACCTGTCTAAAACAGAATCTCTCTCCAGTCGTTTCAGTTTTCCTCTTAGTCAGGGCCTGATTACCGCAGGGGCAAACGGGGCAGCTGCCCTGGGCCCCCATCTCAAGGGGGCCCCCAAATGACAAATTTTCGTAACCCAATGTTTATGTTCCTGCATATAAGAAAAAATGAAAAAAATGGAAAAAAAATACTTTTCATTTTCTTTATATAAGATCTAAGATTTGCGGTATCTACAATCAGCTGATCAACCAACCCTTGTACTTAAACTGGAGGTCAGGGTAGTTCCAAATTTTCCAGGAAATATGTTCAACACCATTACAAGGCTTAAAAAAAAACAAGTGAATTAAATTAACCAAATACATATAATATATTTTTGTAATTGAAAATATGTTGACTATTCCATAATTAATTTTAAGAAAATAAGACTATTACAATATTGATATTGCATATTGTATTTGCATGGAAATGTATAAAATGGAATTTTCTGATATTTATATTTAACAATAAAAAAAATTCTGTGTATATATGTGTTTATCGAAGAGTTTTTTTTGTAATTTTATCTTTAATTCCATAATTATCCATGTTGCATCTAACTCAATGCATCATAACAACAGGTGATTCATTTTAGTTGTGCATTAATTCTTAAGAAAATATTTTATGTTTCCTTAAAACATTACATAAATTTTAAAATATTTACTTAAATTTTGCTCTTCTACTTGTTAAATAATTTTTTTTCTTTTTGCATTTTCAGTTCACAACCTTATAAGATGTTATTCAATTTGCATTTGTTTTAATCGATCTATTTTTACATAAAGTAATGATGAATTTTATTTACTGTCTTGTTACCTGGTGTAAAGAATAAAACGACTGATTTTTAATATTTAAATTGAGGTCAGGTTGGGGTAAAATCAAGCTTTTTTTTTTTTTAAAGAGAAGGTGCTAAAACAAAACAAATATACATATTTTTAAACTTTTGGTGCATTTTATATACATTTGATTCATATAGATTAAACATGAAGCATATAAACATTCAATTTTCTTTGATTGTTTTCTCTCAGTGATGCATTTAAAACAGCATATTTTGATACCATCACTTTACCCCATGGTGAAAGTAGTTCTAAAATTAGTGTATATTTAAATAAAAGTATGTAAATATTATTTTGGAGATAAAAATACATTGAAATAAATGTATCTTAATTATATTTAAAGGTACAAATGCACAAAAAATATTTTTCACATATTATTTAATTAAAGAAAATATGTCCACAGCTATCAAAATTAGGTTCACTTAGTATGTTAATTTTTAAGAAATATTTTATGTTCCTTAACAACATATTACATAAATTTTAAGATATTTCCTTAAATTTTGCTCTAGTACTTGTTAAATGTTAAATTCACAAATAATTTTCTGCCAGTTCATAAGCTTGTAAAATGTTGTTTAATTTGTATTTGTTTTCATCTACACACTTTGACTTTGAAGGGAGGTGGGCTTTGAGAACTATAGCTACAAGGCTGTCGTCTCGAATGATCCATATACATTTATTTATTATTCACAGAAACATATACATGAATTCTACAATTACATACATCTTGACGAGATAGTACAAGGAAACATGACAACACCAGAGACACATCCTGGGGGTTCCACACAAAGTGTGTGTGCAATGGAACAAGTGGGAATTGAACCCACATCCTCGTACACTCGCAAGCGATTAGTGGCGTGGTGCCTTAACCACTCGGCCACGGAGGCCCCTCCCCTGATCTACCCATTTTACATAAATAAAGTAATGGTAAATTTTATATACTGTCATGTTACCTGGTGTAAAGAATAAAACGACTGATTTTTGATATTTAAATTATACTTTTTAATATAATATTTTTCTAAATAGAATATTTATCAGACAGTAATCAGTTTTTCTGTGTTAATACTGAAAATAGCTGACAAGTAAGTGAAGTATATGTGAGTTTGCAGGTGTCATTTCCAGGGTTTTTTTTCTTTTTATTTTGTGGAAAGTAAAGGTTATTTTTATGAAAAATAACATTTTATAACAAAAGTTGAAATCCAGTTATTCAAATTTGAACTAAGCATTTATTAACAAAAACTTTTTAAAATCCTTTTGCTGCAGCTTTCCTCTCTGGTGAACTTGCTTGCTTAAAAAATACACATTTTAAAACATCACAAAAAGTAAATTGTGAGTTTTTATGGAATATAATTTTGTGAAAGGGCCTATTTTATTAAAAGGAATTTTGTGAAGAGGCTTGTTTTATTAAATAGAATTTTGTGAAGAGTCTCCAAATTTTGCCTGGATCAACCCTTGATTTGTAAACAATGGTAAATTCATTCGTGCTTTGGTAAAAGAAGACAAAATGCCTGAATAGTTTTTGATTTTATTTATTGCTATCTAAAATCGTTTCTTGCAAATGACTAATGTATTATTAACAATGAAATTTTGTGTCTTATGTAGCATAATCTTATCTGATTGGGAAAATTTCAGCCCAATCCAACTAGTAGAAGCCAAGATATCAAATCAGAATGTATAGTTTTAAATTTGTTCTATAATTTCAAAAATTATAATGTATAAAAACACTTTATATGTGCAATGGGTACTTTTCCATTAGCCGGGCACCAGTTAAAGGGCAAAACTGGGAAATTTCATTAGTAGCCAGTAGTAGCAGTTTTATAAAAACTTTCCACTTTCTTTAAACTAGTGGACACATTTTTATTTAAAAGTTCTAAACACTAAACTTTTATTAAAATTTCAATTAGTATTAATCTAAAATTAAACAGCCCAAATAAAAAATGTGTTATAAACATATTTCAACCAGCAAAAATAGAATCCTTGATGAAATACAAAAAATTTTTACTCTTTCCTTGTAAGAAAGTGGCCCTGTAGCTGGTGGTTAGTGCTAATTTTGTCCCTTAACACCAGTGATATATATACAATACACATCTATAAACATAGATTTATATGTATATACACATGTGTATATATATGTGTGTATATGTATAGAAATCACTGGTGCTCCGCTAATGGAAAAATACTGTATAATGTTATCGTAGCAAAAATATTGCATATGAAAATTTTGGTATAGGGGGCCCCCCAAAAATTGAAGTCTGCCCCGGGCCTCAAAGGAGCTTAGTCGGGCCCTGCTCTTAGTAGGTTTTACTGTGCTAAATAAACATGACAATCTTACACAGTAAAATCCGTGAAAGCGGGATCGCTAAGGAGGGAAACAAAATTCAATTTTGGGGATGTTTCCAATTGAACAGTTACAATCGTATGGTAATATTCCTTCAGTAGGCACTATAATTTTTTTATGCTTTTAAGACAGGATTTCGTTATAAACAGCTTCCGTTATCCCAAGTTCTAATACTGATCCATGTACATTAAAACGTGTAAAAACAAAATCGCTTAGGGACCGGATTTTTTTTTTTTTTTTTTTTTTTTTTTGGACAGGTTACAGACTTAGCATGTAGATTTGTACGATATCCCTTTCAGCAGTACCATAAAGATTTCCCATTATAGACAAGTTTTGTTTACACAGGTTTTACTGTATAAAGTCAAACTTTACGCAGTATGGTACTAAAACTATGGTATACTGTGGTCTAAAAGAAATTTAAGAGAATTTGTTGCAGTTTCACACAGACAGTTGGAATATTTTGGCGAAAGTGGTGTAGTCCATTGTTTCTGTAACGCGTAAACAGTTTTAACCATAAAGAATATTTGATGATTTATTATCTGCGCCCTGCTAACAAAAAAATTGCTTAAAATTAATTTATTAATTTATAATTAAATTCTAAAAATATCAAAATGTTGTATTAAAATTCTGTACACTTTCCACAATTAAAAAAAGTTTTGTTTTAATGTAGGAGGTTAAGCATTCATATTTATTAATTAACTTTAAGGCTGTACTCAAATCCAAACTGGCAACTTTCTGACACATTTCTGAATTCTTTTTTGTTCGCAAACACATGGAATTGGCAGATGATCTTACTCAGAAACTATGTAATCTAACTGTTTTTCCTTTTTTCTGTAAAGGTATAACGTGCAGAAAATACTGAGAAGTTGGTGGTTATGAATCGAATTACTGGGCGCGACAGCGCGGGAAAAGAAAAAACTGTCGTCATGCGACAACAATCGCTTGCAACCCAAGATGTAATTCAATATCAAAAAAGTGAAAAGGCCTGTTCGATTACAAATCACTTCAATAATCATGCCTCCAAGCGTTATATCCTTTTGCATGAGTTCGCATATGTGTCAGAAAGCTTCTCATTGTTAAACGGGCTCCATCCTTACCTAAAAAAGTATCTAGTGTTCTTAGAGAGCATTTACATCTTATAAATAATTACCATGCCAAATTTCGAGTTTCTAGTTCCTTCAGTATAAAAAAATTGAAATTTTAGAATGTTTTCCGCTCTTGCACCCCTCTGTGGTAGTGGCACCGACATAAAATTTAGCCTATGTTGGAGCAGGAATTGTCACCATCAATTTGCAACCATCACTTTTGAAAACGGTTCTGTAGTTCCAGAGATTCCATAGAAATTGTAATTTAGAATGTTTTTAGAACGCTTTTCACTCATTTTACCCTTTTAAATTTCGATTTTTTTTTTAGAATTTGTTCTTAGAGAGCATTTACATCTTATAAGTAACTACCATGCCAAATTTCATGTTTCTAACACCTTCAGTATAAAAAAAATCGAAATTTTAGAACATTTTTTGCTCCTGCACCCCCCCTGGGGGTTGTGGCACCGACATAAAATATGGCCTATGTTGGTGCAGGGATTGTTACCATCAATTTGCCACCATCACTTTTGAAATCGCTTCGGTAGTTCCAGAGATTACCCCCTACAAACAAGCAAATAAACAAAAAAACAATCGTTACTCCTTTATAATATTAGTATAGATTATTATTTATTTATTTATTTATTTTATTATTATTATTATTATTTTTTTTTAGGGGAGTAGCGTATAGTTTTTTAGTTACATTGAATTTGTATAATAATACAAAATAACAAATAAAACAGGGGGGGGGGGGATTAAGAAATAAAGTATTTTTTTTATTTTTTTGCTGTCTTGTTTGTTATTTCGTAACAACAATAAATAGATATTATCATTATTATAAATTAATATGGGGGAATTTAGATCATCTAAATCCCCCTGCCCCTGTGACAGTTTTGAATATATAAATATTGGTTGGACTATAGAACTGACTTAACAATCTTTTATATTTACAGACATATAAAAACTGTATTTTGACAGGTATTTTTTTTAAATCGGTTTGTTTTATATAATTTAAAGTAATATATCAGCTATTAAGGTTAGAGGGAGGGAGCTACAAGGGACTAGTGGAACTTTAATAAAATCATTTACACATAGATAATTATAATACAAATTTAACATATATGTGTTTTAGGGCTGAAATAATTAGAATCAATCAATTTGCTCTAAGTAGTAAAATCTTTGTCGATTTCAATGGCTTTTTAACCTCTGGCATGCAGATAATGCAAAAGTATTGCTCTGAATACATTTCAAAACTTTTCGAATACACAGTTGTCTAATTTAACACTAGCAAAGCTGTCACAAGTGACTCTTTTTTTCAAGGTTTAAAATTTAGAACCCCTAATATGTTAAATCCATTTGTAAGTATTGCAAACAAATTTGGTACGTGTGTAGTTTTTTTTTTTTTTTTTTAAGCATAACTCCAGAGCTTACGTGGCGGAATGAACTGTAATTTTATATAAACACTAGCTGACCCGCCCAGCGTTGCCTGGGCCTGTGATAAAACTTTAAATAAACCCTAAATTTGTATTATTTTATATATTTTACTCGATTTTGTATGAATTTATATCTTTAATGACGAAATCGCAAAATCGTAAAAAAACATTTACTTATTTTTTTAAGTATGATCATTATATAGTTAAAAAAATAGATTTTCTTGTCCAAGCATTTTGCAATTTTTAATGGCCTTAAATGTAACGGTTTTGCGTAAAAATACTATTTGTCGTTCGATCTCTATGAAATTTTAATCGTTTATAAATATAACTGTTTCCAAGTGCTCTATAAAATTATGTGAAAATATATGCATTTTAGGTAGATTTCGTAAGAAATACTACATATTACATTCTCCTCTAAGTTGGAATTTTTGAAAAAATTTTGCAGATCTACGCCGATCATGACTCCCAGAACCCAAAACCACCCTCAGTTCAAAACTTTATCTATCTATCTTTCTATCTATCTATGTCACTTTTTTATGGACACGATAACTCGAATAATTCTTCACAAATCTCTTCCAAACTTATACATAAAATCAAGGGGCATAAAATGTCAGTCAGGTTCGTTAACGGGCAAAATCGAACCAAGGAGGGGGGAAATGGGGAGGCTTTTTGTGAAAACAGAAAAAAACCCATAACGTCTTAATTATGATACGAATCGAATCCGTTTAAAGTTATTATTACTTCTAGGAAAAGGGCCGAAAATTAATGTATGACAGAGTTTTGATATAATTAAAAATGGCTTCAAGTGGGGAGGGGGGGGGGGTTTAGAAGAAAAAAAATCATAACTTCGTCAATTCAAAAGATATCAAATCCACTTAAATTTATTATAACTCTTCTTAATATTATCTAAAACTTTTATATTGGCAAGTTTTTTATAGGACCAACCCTTATAGAAAAAAAAATTAAAAACAAAAAAATCCCTGCCGGCTCCGCCTGCAAACAAGTTAGGTTTCGAAGTGGACGGTTCCAACTGCCGCATCATGGCAGAAAGGTCATTTCTTCCGCAATTCCCAACAAACAGGCGCCCCGCGGTCTGCGCCTTCGAAATCTACCTGTGGCCGAGCCGTCAGGGATTTTTTGTGTTAATTGGCGTCTTGTAATAGGGGACGTTAAACATAATCCAGTTAACATAAACGTAACATAACATAACGTTAAACATAATCCAGAAGAGTCAGGAAGTTGTATTATACTAAAGAAAAGGAGTACAGTCATAGTCAAGAGACCTTTTCTCTTCCCATAATGTACATGCAAACAGCCTTTTAGAATGAAAGAAGAAAAATATGTTCTACTTTTCTGCAAAAAAGAAAAAAGCAGGGAATTATTTTTACTTGTAATTCGATTATACCATTAAAGATTTTGTTAAAACGTGATGGAAAAAAATATACTGCTTATTTGAACAAATATTTGTGTGTTACAATAATGTAAAGCAACATTTGCAGTAATAAAAGAGTGCTGTTTTACTTTCATGTTGCCAGTTGCCAGTTGCCATATCTCTTTAAGATAATCTCAAATTCCCTGCTCAACAATATGTGAAACTTTGTGACACATTTTTAAACGTAAAGGCATAAAACTGGCAGGTCTGATTGTTGAAGCGATTTGGAATCGACTGCGTTTTCCATTTTTTGATAAATAAATTCATTATCGAGTTATAAGCGATTCTTGTCACATGATGACTTTCCCCAGTCTCGTGCTGTCGCGCCAGGAATTCGATTAAAAAGGCCCACTTTGACAGTGTTTTCTGAAAAAATCTCCTGCCTTTTCCAAAAAAGGAAAAATGTCATTCAATGACATAGTTTCTGAATAGGAACACTTATTAATTTCATGTGTTTCTGAACGAAAATTAATTCAGAAATGTGTCAAAAAGTAGCTCCTTTGAATTTGAGAACTGCCTTAAGAAAACTGCGCAAAAATTAATTTTTAGCTCACAGGCTATCAAAGCCTGAGAGCTTATGTGCCCGCCCGTTTTGTATGTATGTATGTATGTATGTACGTATGTACGTACGTAACGCGATAACTCTTGACAGAAATAACCGTTTTGCTTCCAATTTTGTTTATAGGTTCCTTGTGATAAGGCGCTTCCCTGATTAGTTTTGGGGATTGATTGTTTAACTATAAAGGGGGGAACGGGGGGCTAACCCCCCTTAATTAAGATAAATGGTTTTTTCATGCAGAATTGTCCAATTTTCTTCAAATTTTGTATATAGGTTCATTGTGATAAGGTTCTTTCCTGATTAGTTTTGGGGGTTCATAGGTTAAGTATAAAGGGGCTAACGGGGGGGAGGAATCCTCCCCCTTAATTTAGATAAATGAATTTTTCATGCAGAGTTATCCGATTTTCTTCCACTTTTGTTTATAGGTTCCTTGTGATAAGGCACTTCCCTGATTAGTTTTGGGGATTGATTGGTTAACTATAAAGGGGGGGGGGACGGGGGGCTAACCCCCCTTAATTTGGATAAATGGTTTTTTCATGCAGAATTATCCAATTTTCTTCAAATTTTGTATATAGGTTCATTGTGATAAGGTTCTTTCCTGATTAGTTTTGTGGGTTCATAGGTTAAGTATAAAGGGGGTAACGGTGGGGTTAATCCTCCCCCCTTATTTTAGATAAATTATTTTTTTCATGCAGAGTTATCCGATTTTCTTCAAATTTTGTATATAGGTTCATTGTGATAAGGTTCTTTCCTGATTAGTTTTGGGAGTTCATAGGTTAAATATAAAGGGGGTAACGGGGGGGTTAATCCTCCCCCCTTATTTTAGATAAATGATTTTTTTCATGCAGAGTTATCCGATTTTCTTCAAACTTTCTATATGGGCTGATTGTGGTAAGGGGCTTCCCTGATTAGTTTTGGGGGTTCATTGGTGAAGTGTAAAGGAGGGAAACGGGGGCTACCCCCCCCCCTTAATTTTGATAAATGGGTTTTTCATGCAGAATTATCCAATTTACTCCAAATTTTGTATATAGGCTCATTGTGGTAAGGCACTTCCCTGATTAGTTTTGGGGGTTCACTGGTAAAGTATAAAGGGGGGAACGGGGGGGACTAACCCCCCTTGATATAGATAAATGGGTTTTTTAAGCAGAATTATCCGATTTTCTTCAAATTTTATATATATGTTCATTGTGATAAGGCGCTTCTCTGATTAGTTTTGGGGGTTCTTTGGTTAAGTATAAAGGGGGGACGGGGGGCTAACACCCCCCCCCCCTTAATTTAGATAAATGGATTTTTCATGCAGAATTATCCGATTTTTTCAAATTTTGTATATAGGTTCATTGTGGTAAGGCGCTTCTCTGATTAGTTTTATGGGTTCGTTGGTTAATTATAAGAAGGAGAAACGGGGGATGGTTCCCCCCTCTTAATATATTGTCGATTTCTTCATTTTTCGAGGGCTTATTTCAAATTCTTTGAAATAAGAATATAATTTACAGTTAGTGTGAATAGCCTGTGAGCTCAATGCCGTCAGTTTAACTGGGCAGTTTTCTTTTTTTTTTATATCAATCCATTATTTTTTAACCTATAATAATGAATTTTACATGGGAATGCAACGTCGTATAAGGAAGCAGATTTTCATTTATAAAACAGGAATTTTAAATTTGGCGTATTTTCTACTTTTAAATGCACTAATGAAAGTATGCTTTTTAAAAAACTATTTTTACTTTTACAAGTATTCAATTATAAGCTTATTAATTAAATATATTTCCTGTATTATCAAATATTAAGTTGTAAAACACAAAGGGAATAGAATTATAACAGAAATTTAAGCATTATGCCAAAACTGGAATTCTGAGTTTATATAGATTTTCGAAAAATCAAAATTATATTTTAATTGTAAAAATATTATATTATAAAATAATATCAGTTTTTAAAGAAATAGAAAATTTGAATACTGATTGTATTAAGAAAAATGATAAAATCCAAATAATTTAGCAAGTAGTCTCATTAATCTGGTTTTAATACAGTTTAAAAGACATATTATAAAAATAGGATATATATGGGACGAAAGGAAAAAATTATGATAGTCATAAACTATGTTATTCTGAGTTATTTTTCTTTACCGGCGTGGATATCTTAGCTTCAGCACTATGTATCGATCTTGTCTTTAACTGCTTTTTCAAAGGATTATTTTCATTTTATTCCTCTACCAAATGATAGTACGCCTTTCAAACCATTAAATGAAACTGTCACCCCAAATTTCACAAAAAATGGTTTATTATCGTTTTCCTCTTAATAATTTAATTTTCCTCTAATTTATCTAGAAAGAAAACTGGAAAGTAGAAACATTTTTTCCCCCACCATTTGGAAAATTTAGGAAATTTCACATTTCTAATTTACAATAATAATAATAATATATATATGTTACACAATTTGGCAATAATAATATCTATATTTTTTTTTATTTCAATATTTTTTATTAAATAACGTTCGAAGTTCGAACTACACGATAAAAACTCAGAAATGATTTTAAAAATAAAAAATATAATATTCAGCCATATTTTGTTTAGGTTTGGCTGAATAAAACCCAGGAGGAAAAAAAGATTTAAAAACTGATGTAATATAATAAATTAATATTAACTCATATTCAAATCATTGAACAAAGCTTGAGAAGCAAAGATATTTGAATTTTATAATCAATACGTATGAATAACTGAACTTTCTATATTAGTATTTCTCAATCTTTTTTTGGATAAATGGCACACTTTACACGTAAAGACATTCTCACAGCGTAACATATTTATTTTCCATCTGGCATAAAATTTTCAGATATTCTTCTGCACTGCAAAAAATAAGTGTTGATTTTACAGTATAATACTGGAACCCCCCAGTTGTCAGTACTATACCGTAAAATTATCAGTAATAAACAGTAAAATAAACAGTAATACGCTGCGGCACATGCGCGGTAGCGTATTAATGCTTATTTTACTGTTTATTACTGTTAATTTTACGGTATAATGCTGGCAGCTGGGGTTCCAGTATTATACTGTAAAATCAAAACTTATTTTTTGCAGCGTGAACTTTTTGAGAATCGTACAAGGTATTTCCTTTTACTTTCATATAAGGCATGTTTCAGATTATGCGTTCAATATTGCTGTTTAAAAAAATTTTTTAGACTTATGGCGGTTTTCAAATCCAAACTGGATAACTTTCTGACACAATTTTGTTCTCAAACGTATCAAAGGGACAGATGCTCCTATTCAAAAACTACGAACGCTAACAGTTTTTCCCTTTTGGGTTAAAGGTAGAAGATTTTTCAGAGAATACTATCAGTGTTAGCGTTTTGAACTAAATTTCCGGATGCGACAGCACAGAAAAAAGACTGCCATCATGAGAAAACAGTTACTTATAACTCAAAATGCAATTCATTTATCCAAAAAAAAAAAAGTTGGACAACAAATCATTGCAATGTTATACCTACAAGTGTCGTGTTTTTATGTTTTTAAATGAGTTCGTAAATGTTCCAGAAAGTTTGACGTTCTAGAGCAGGGATTTGTGTGTGTGTGCAGGGGGGGGGAGGGGGGGGGGGTTCTGAGCAGAGCAAAAATCATTAAAATCATGCAGGCCCGACAGGCTCAATTCCTACAAAAATGTCCGGTATTTTTTAGTCATTATTAGCCTACAATTAAAATTATTTAAGAGAATATTGCATACATATTTAAACAAATACTTTAAAGTGAAGCTTTTTTCAGATTATATATTTGCAAGTCATGGTATACGGAATTATAATATTACTGATCACATAAGACAATTATATTCAAATGGAGATGCGTTAAAATTAAATTGTTTAGAAGGAAAGAAAAAGTCCTGTGTGAAGTTGGCAACCCCCATTACGAATTTAAATATATGTATTACGTAGAAGTTTTGCCCATCCATTATTTAATTTAGCCCACCTTTTATAACTCTGTAAATCACATTTTATTTTTTGACCCATTTCTCATACTAGCACCCATCAGCTCACAATACGAAATTAAAAAGAACAATTGTGCTACTGTTTTACCCACCCATTATTTAATTTTGCGCACCATTTCTAATGCTGTAAATCAAAGATATCTTTGTTGACCACGTGTGGAATTGGCACCCCCCCCCCCCCCTCAATTACGATTTAAGATTTACAAATTACATAGAAGTTTTGCCCACCCGTTATATAACTTTGTACACCTTTTATAAAGCTGTAAATTAAAAAATATGGTTTTGACCACGTGTTCAACTGGCACCGCCCAATTCGAATATAGCTACACAAATTACGTAGAAGTTTTGCCCACTCATTATTTAATTTTGACTATAATTTTTAACGCTCTAAATCAAAGATATCTTTGTTGACCACGTGTGAAGTTGGCAACCCCCCCCCCCCCCCCCATTACGAAATAAGCCTTACACACATAAGTTTTGCCCACCCATTATATAATATTGCCCACCTTTTATAACGCTGTAAATTAAAAAAATATGGTTTTGATTACATGTCCAGCTGGCTCCAGCGAATTTCAATATAGCCATACAATTGTACAAAGCAAAATTTTTACATTTTTACGTAATTTAAATTACGTAAAAATGTAAAAATTTTGCTTTTGCACATCTTTTATAATGCTGTAAATCAAATTTTATTTTTTGACCCAGTGTGAAGTAGGCACTCCTCAATATGAATAAGGGCATATAATTTACGTAGAAATTTTGTTCAAGTTTTGCCCACCCATTACTTCCTATTGGGGGATGCTATTAAGAAAAATAGGTCAACAAATAAAATTTAATTTACAGTTGTATTGGGAATAGGGTAGTTGCGATGCTAACGAAAAAGAAAGACAACCGTGGTGATTTACGCGTATCTTTGTTTACAGACCGCGAAATCACGTGATGCTCGAATGCACCAATGCAGGTGTACGAAAAGAGCATGACGTCACTCAAGCGGTCTGTAAAAAAAGATAAGTGGAATGCACCGCGGTAGCCTGTCTTTTTCGTTAGCCTCGGGGCAGTTGCAATTGACGTCATGATGGAGGTCACACACTACAAATAGGCAGTTCTGATTGATGAAACTATACTGACCTCCAATTGAAGTACAATGGGTTGATCAGCTGATTGCAACTTCCTTATAGTCATCGAAAAACTTTCGGAACATCAGCTAAATCCTGGCACAACTTTAAGAACGGCCGATAAATCTCGAAGAACGTTTGGCAAAACTCCGAGAACACTGGAAAAAACAGGGCAATTTTATATGGTCACGAGCAATGCAGGTCAAAAATTTAGGAACTGTAGGGGGGGGGGACTCTAGGATATTGGGAAAAAACGGCCAAAGCCACAAGAATGTTGGACAAAGCTGGACAAATCCTTAGGAACGCTGGACAAAACTTTAGTAACGTTAGGCAAAACTTCAGGAAGGCTGTGCAAGACTGGGTAAACATTAATAATGCTGGACAAAACTAGATGAAACTCTAAGAAAAGAGGGAAAACTGGGCAGTGCTATAAAAGAATTTAGGCTCAGCCGGATAAACCTTTAGGGACGATGGACTAAACTAGGATTGTTGGGCAAAACTCTAGAAACAATTGGAAAAACTGGGCTATGCTATAGGATTACGGGTAAAAGTCATAACTGCTGAACACAATTCTAGGAACGTTTTGAAAAACTTTAGGAATACTGACCAAAACTTTGCAATGCTATAAGGAAAGGGCATGTTTACAAACAAACACTCCCGTCAATCAATCTCCCCCTCTCCCAGCCAATCAGACAAACTCGTCCCTGTTCGTACACCAATCAAAACCATCTTTTGCCCTGAGTGACGTCAACTGATCTTTCCTTATAGAAACAAGGGCAAAGCCAGACAAAAAATTAGGAATACCGGGCAAAAAATTTTAAACATTGGCCAAAACTAGGCAAATTCTAGAAACACTGTACAAAACGGACAATGCCATAGGAACACTAGACAAAACCTGGGAATGCTATCGGAACACGTGAAATCCACGTAAAACTTTAAGAATGCTGTTCAAAACCGAGTAATGCTAAAGGAAAACGAGTAAAGTCAGGTAAAAAATTTGAAATGCAAGATTAAACTCTAGAAATTCTAGTCAAAATTCTGGAAACGCTGGATAAAATTCTAGGAACGTTGTGCAAATCTGGACAAAGGTCTTGTAAAATACTGAGCAAAACAGGGCAATGCTATAGCATAATTTCAAAAAACGGTCTATGAGCACGTTCAGAGACCAAAACGCGAGTTACTCGTATAATTGGGGAATGACGTCATCTGATTTTGTCGGGGTAAAGTTGGGTTAAAACGGCTGTGAACGCTTTTGGGTGAAGTTATGGGTATGTTTACAATCAAACACTTCCGTCAACCAATCTACCATTACATTTTGATTGTACGAACATTGCAGGAAGCATCCTAGCCTACGCTGGCCAATTATATCATAGTCCTGTTTAAGGTAGACCAATGAAATGATCAGGACTCAAGTGTACAGTAGGAGTCATAAAGAACAACAGTTGACAATTGCAGTTAGCTATAAAACAAACAAACAAATAATATTTCCCAACCACGTGATCACTTTACCCAACAAAATTCTTCAGGTAATGTGGGTTACCCGAAGTCTGGTAATTTCCGGCTCCGAATGCTACTGGAAACCCTCAAAAAGTCACGTGATATTGATCTCTGAACGCTTCGGGTTCCCCATGCGTTACTCTATGTAACTCGGGGTTCGGTCTGTGAACGCGCCCAATGTTATATAAAAACAGGCAAAGTCTGCAAAACTTTAAGAACGCTAGGCAAAACTTTATAAATACTTGGAAAATGCTGCAAGAATGTTAGGCAAAGCCGAAGAAATCTCTAAAAAAGCTAAACAAACATAAGACTGTTGGGAAAACACTAGGAACAATTGGTAACACGTGGTAATGATATAGCATCACGGGCAAAGCTTTAGTAACGCTGAACAAAACTCTAGACGTTGGACAAAACGGGACAAAATTTTAGGAATACTAGACAAATCTGAAAACTCTAACCCTGTCAAACTCTCAAACTGTCAATCTGGAATCACCCTCTCCTTCGAAACATACCGCAAATGGGACGCTGATATAACTTTAGGAACTTTGGGAAAAACGCTACGAACACTCTAAAAAACCGGACAACGCTATGGACTTTACCCACGAGTGGCAACAGCTACGTCTCTGCGAGTACATGCACTCCGAAAAAGACTGTTTATTGAACGAAGGGAAAGTTGTGCTAAGCTAAAATGTTCTTCACGCCTATTGCTGTTTTTCTGCTATATACCCGCAGATGATCTGGCGGGTCCCTCTTGGTGGTCCTGACTTGGCCCCTTAAGTGGGAAAGATGACCGGAAGCCAAGCATTTTGCGACTCTCCGTCGGGTTGTTCCGACTCGACCCCTTAAGTGGGGAAGAGGACCGGACTCGATATAGTGAGATGTTCGTCGACAAGACAGAGACAGGAGACGGACGAACTACCGCTTCATCGTAGTCCGCCGGTGAAAAAGGGATATCCGAGATACCCAGAAGACCCATTGTGGGGCCTCAACGAGGTCTCTTAGGGCCTGCGGGTCCCCCTATCGTAAGCGCAGATTCTCCGTGGTGCCAGGACTCGGTCAATGCTCGGAGTCTCCTCCGTAGGTGGTGGAAGGACATCCCGTAGACCAATCCCAGTTGCTTGGGCAAGGGGCTCACTAAGGAGACTAGTCCTTCTCTTTTGTGCCGAGGTAGGTGACGCTGGGGAAAGGCAAGCAAAAGGTAGCTGGGCCATCTCCACAAACTTATCCAAGGAATTGACGGCGGCGAGATCAGGTTTTGGTTTTGTAGAGCACGATGCGTGGTGACTCTGTAGCGCGCTGGGAGATACGGCATTCAAAAACTATCTGCACCGTACCAGCGTCAGAGGTGGAATATCTACTGGCGTGCGTGCGTATGGGGCGCATAGCCCGCAGCCACCACGTCATCCCTTGCAGCTGAATCAGTTGGGAGCCAATCTCAATGGTGGACAGCGCAGGAGGTTCCAAAACCAGATGGAGTTTCAATCCAAAGGCGGCTCCTCAGGTCGCTGTGGACGAAAACAAGGCTACACTAGATACCAGCAAGGCAACACTAGATACCGGGCTTGCTCATTCATTCTCAAAACGTCACAAATGGTGGCTGACCGCGACCAGCGATTGGTCCAAAGCAACGCGCCCATCGTTTTGTGCCAATCGCTGGATGTCTTTCCTCCTAGTTAGCCACCTTTTGTGACGTCATCATAATGAATGAGCAAGCCCGGTATGTAGTGTAGCCCTGATACCAGGCTTGCTCATTCATTATCATGACGTCACAAAAGGTGGCTGGCCGCGACCAGCGATTGGTGCAAAGCGACGACCCCATCGTTTTGTTCCAATCGCTGTATGTCTTTCATTTTGTCGTTTCGCTTTGTACCAATCGCTGGTAGCGGCCAGCCACCTTTTGTGACGTCATGATAATGAATGAGCAAGCCCGATATCTAGTGTAGCCCTGACGAAAACCATATCTTGGTGAGGGGATCACCTACTCCTCGTGTTGTTCAACTACGAGGAACCGGGCCGGAGGCTCGTCGACTAACGCGACGGCGATCAAGCCAAAACTTGGTCCTTCGCACAGTGAGGCGTTTTGAGGATCTAGGTGGACAAAATTATTGCGTTGAAGTTTAATTAGGTTTTTGCTGGGTTTTCGAATCTATCACTAATAAAATAACCAAACAGTGGTAAATATTTGACTTATTTAATTATTTATATTATTATTATTATTATTTATATTATTATTATTATTATTATTATTTATATTATTATTATTATTATTATTTATATTATTATTATTTATTTATATTATAATATTGTATTGTCATTGAAACTACACATGTATTCAAAGTTTCAGCTCAATCGGATAATTAAAAGTGGTTTAAAATTGACTTGCAAGATTAGAATTAAACACTCATACATGCACTTCAAGTTAATATAATTTAATGATTCGCAAACTTTTGCAGGAGCTTTCTAAAGTTTCCAATAGACGCTTTCAGTCGTGACGTCAATCATGACGTTTTGCTTGGTTACTGACTCCAAACAAACGGTTGCTATGTGGTATTTTCTATTTTGTTTGTATATTATAGGTATATCTTATAGCTATATTTCGCAGTTGGGTGTTTTAATACTTTATATGCAGTGGTAACATTTTCTACGATTTATATTTAATAAGAAATCAAACATAGCAACCGTTTGTTTGGAGTCAGTAACCAAGCAAAACGTCATGACTGACGTCACGCTGAAAGCGTCTATACTTTAGGAATGACACTTTGATTTTAAAAAATGCTTATTTTTTAATAATGGTTAATACTGTATTAAAAGTCAAGATGAAGTTTGAAAACAAGATGGCGCTTATTTTCAAACAACAATAGGTTTAATCTTGTGAAAAACATGTGACATATATTCAGTAAACTCCTGCTTTCAAATAAAACAGAAAAGTCACGACTTGTTTTAGAACTTACAGAAAAATAGTGCAACTGTTGAAACTATCTCAAACCAACTGCCTTTTTTACGGTCGTAGTTAATCGATAAATCGGATTTTTTTCGACAAACCTCGTACGGATCTCGAAAAAAGAGACATTCATCTACCAGTATACGCGGTCTTGTTAAATTCCGAGATAATCGGAAAAATGAATTTTGTCCACCTAGATCATCAAAACGCCCCACTGTGCCTCGGGTCAAAAACAAATCCAGCGTGTCTTTGCGTAATTGGAACTCTCCGTGCCCGATGGTTGCATTAGCGGTAGTCTTCACCTAATTTTCACGCAACTAACCTCGACCGAGACTGCTTCTTTAGCGTTCTTGAAGGAATTTTTCATGCCCATCAGAGTTCGGTAGTGGATCTAAACCTAATTTTCCGTTGTTTCTAACATTTTTGTGATATTTTAAGTTTTGTGTTTGCATGTGTTGTTTTTACATGTGGATGATCCTCTTGATGGAGTCCATCGAATACCACCTGCATTCTTACCGTAGGGCTCACCGGAAGCAAAGCCATAGAGAGAGGATAACCTAAGGCGTCAAGGGCCAAGTTTCTTTGTGGTCCCGGGTTGGCGAGAAATTCCTTCTATCGCACAAGCAATAATCGCGGCAGATGAACTCCTTCCCTAGGACCCGATGTTCGGACGCCGCGGGAAAGCAAGGATCGTGAGGGGGAACTCGGCATTATGGCTTAGAACCCGGTTACCCTCATGGGGTTCCGGCGACGAAGCCGTCGGCTGTCTTCGTGGAAGTCTCCTGATTATGGGAACCTCCACGTATCGTAACGACCTATGTCGTCCCCACTTCGTAGAATCGGAGTGATGCGTAGGAGGTGGTGCTCCGACGCCGTAGCGCATATGGGCGCAGACCCTGTTCGTGCGCGTTATATGTCCCTCAGGACATGTGTATGGCGGTTGAGACGCTGACGGTCGCCACTCAGGTGCCTCACGGCGCAGCTCAGTTTTTATACCCGCAGATAATGTGACATGGGTTTTATGTAGGGCTACTGTTATCGCGACCTACGTTATACACGGCCGGTGCATGACGTTTAAAACGTCACATGGAGTGGATAATTTTTACACGATGATTGGTGCAAAATGGAGGGCGCGCCAGTTTGCGCCAATCGCGATATAAAAATGATCCACTCCATGTGACGTTTTAACAGTCATGTACTGGCTGAGTATAACGTAGGTCGCGCTATAATACAGGCTGAATCATCAAGCATTTTGATGCTCACTTAAACCAATCCGCGATTGTTGCCACGCTGCGTGGCCAATCGTTCTCCTCCTGCTCCTATGGGCAATTAAATGACGGCGTGAGTCAGCCCGGGTTGTATTATAGTCCTCCTTTACCCATGTGAGTGGAAAAATGGAAATTTGTAGGAACGATGAGCAAATTTCCAAGGACACTGAGAAAACCAGTTACTGCTGTAAAAACTATGGGCAAACCTTTAGGAACGCTAGATAAAATTCTGGCAATATGGTCAAAAGATACATATTTGATTATAGCGTTATAAAACTTTGGCAAAATTATTTCAACTTAATTCGTATTGGAAGTAGGGGCGCGACCTGTGTTATACACGGCCGGTGCATGACGTTTAAAACGTCACATGTAGTGGATCATTTTTACAAGGTGATTGGTGCAAAACGGGGGTGCGTCGCTTTACACCAATCACCGTGTAAAAATGATCCACTACATGTGACGTTTAAAACGTCATGCACCGGCCGTGTATAACGCAGGTCGCGGTAGGGTGGAGGGTTGAGAACTTAGTCACACATGAGTCAACAAATTTCTAAATCGGATAAAAGCGGGAGTGAGACAAAATTGCAGTACATACAAATTTTAAACTTTAAATAAAAATTTAAAAATTTGATAAATATATTTTTGTTGTTGTTTATGTACATATTGAAACTAATAAATTTGTTTTAATATAACTGAACCACCCGGCTTCGCCCGAGTTAACCTTGGTCTACCGGGTAACATAAGTAAAAATATAATATCCTAAAAACACGCCAATCACAACAACGCACTCGCGTCCATAAACCGTCAAAATGATATTAAGAAAAACTTTATCTATTTTGACGTAATCATACTAAGTCCCTCAGCTTTATAAATGATAGTTAAAAAAAATTCTTTTAAAAATATCTTACGTAAAATATCTAATCAAAAATCAGCAATAGTTGTCTTATTCGTCTAACTTCCCATAATCGTGTTCATATATGATGTTTAACGCCTTTAGTGGGTGAATTTCTAAAATCGCTGACATAAGTGCATAACTATTTTTTTTTAGTAGATTTGTTATCCTGAATTTCATGCTCCTACCTAACACTCCTGCTGAGATATGACGAAATGACTTAAAACGTTCGACCCTCCATTTAACCCCCTTAGTTGGTGAATTTCTAAAATCGCTGAAATACGTGTCTAACTATTTTTTTTAGTAGACATGTTATGCTGAATTTCATGTTCCTACCTAACTTCTGCTAAGATATGACGAAAAAAAATGACCTAAAACTTTCGACCCTACTTTAACCGTCTTCAAGGAGAGGGAGGGGGGAATTTAAAAAAATACTTTTTTATTGCTTGCCCAGATAATAATAGCAATCTACTTTCCAGATTTCGTGATCCTGACTTTAGTCATTTCAGCTGGGCATTGATGAGTCAGTCAGGCGTTCTCTCTTTATGTAATAGTATAGATATAGATATTAGATAACCAGGGCTTAATATGCGCTGGAGCCCACCGGAGCCCAGCTCCGGTACTTCTTTGTTTTTAGTAAATATTTAAATATTGGCCATAAATCAACGGAGCTATAAACACTGCGCTCCGGAGCAATAACGCTTCCGAAAAACGAATACTAAATGACCCTTTTCTTTCCCTCCTATCTCCAATCATTTGCTTTCTTTTGTATCAAAACACTTATAAGTGATGTAATGTGCCGCTCACGTAAGAGATAGAGATGAAACAGGCTCGATTTTTATACCAGCCTTCGGGTTTGGGCAAGCTACAGCTCAATTTGTCTTAAATTCAATTTTTATTTATTTCAAATCATTTTAATGCTATTTTGATCACAATAAAGAGTAAACAGAAATAGTCTTTTTCTATTCTGCATAGCTGCGAACTATTAATTTTTTGTATTAACACTATTTCTGAATCATACTCCTGAGCTTATTTAATCGCAGAATTCTCCAATTAATTAGCATTAAGATTAGGCAAAGGTTTCTATTTGGAAGTAGTAATAACTAAAAAGTGGAATAGTGGATAGCTAAAATTTTTATTTTTCTAAATAAAAAAACAATGCTTTGAATTTTGAAAATAATGTATGAAATATAAATATGCAAATTGGAGTGACGGCAGAAAGAGAGGGGGGGGGGGGGGGGCTGAGGGGTACGCTACGGGTGTTAGTACTGCAGAATATTAGGACTCCGGTACTTTTTTCCTTAGAAATTAAGCCCTGTAGATAACAATAAAATTTTAGGCTGCTTATGCTTTTTTTTTTACTTTAATTTTTACACATTATAATCAATCTTAACACAAGGTTTTATATACATCTGATTATCTTTAAATGCTATGGGAAAGGCTTTAACTCAGAAATCACCCTCCGTTCAACCCCACACTTCTTCAGTACATATAGCTTTAACTCTGAGGAAAAATAGATGCTTGATATTTTTTGACTTTCTTAACTTTTTCTACGGCACATAATAACATTTAACTAACTTACATAGAGGAAGACCCTGCAACGTTTAGCCCTTTAAAAAAATTGAAATTTGATAAATTTTAAACTGGAATGAGATTGATAATATTAGCTTGATGCAGATTGTTGACTGTTAAAATTTTCGACAATTAAGTTTATTTACTAGAAAAGCAATTTTTGTATATGAAACCATGGTCACAATGAATTTTTTCAGTCAAATATACAGAATGTTTCGCTCCAACCAAACCCTAATTCTTGTTTTGTTAAAATGATGAATCTATTTTAGCGAAAATCTCGATAGACTTACCTTGTTTAGCGACAAATGTAACAATATTTACGTATCACGAGAATTGGTCAAAGTTATTATCACCCGCATCCAAACAGTGCTGAATTAGGTGCTCCATATTTCGGAATGTAGTTGACATTACATACTGTGTCATCGACTGAATTACTGTGCACATCCAGCACTTTTCTTGATATCGCACTCCGCATAAAGCAATGTAAATCTGTTGAACTTTTCGTTAAAATATCGTCATATTATTAACCTCTAAATAAATATTTGGGTTTGGCTTAAAGTCTATACCCTATATTTTTGACTAAAATGCATTGCGACCTAGTTTACTACGATACAAAAATTGTTAATGGTAGTGTGCTCTACCACCTTTTACAGTTTGTCCCATCTTTTTTAAAGTGCTCTGTAAATTCATTTTTTTTTTTTTTTTAAGAGAGAAAGTATGGTTGCTTTTAATATTTATTTTTCATTTGTAATATTTAATAACAAAATTATGAATAAAAATTTTAAGAGTATGTTAGCATATAAAACATTGTTATTGACTCTTTACAAATTTTCCCCTAGTGAAAATATTTTACAAAATCACATAACACTTTTTTAATAATCATAATTTCAATATTTTTAACCATATTTTATTTTAATACTCATTGAAGTCTTTTTGTAATAATGTATAAGATACACAGATATAAATATCCGGCGATTATGTGAGGTACTTTTTAGCGCAGCGTTGTGACATTTTATTACTTTACAATATGATTTCTTTGTGCGCCATGCAATTTTTCACGTATGTCATACTGATTTTATTTATTTTCCCAATAAAAATTGCCTCACAGTCTCAGTGCTGTTAACATGTTATAATAATAAGCGAATAATACTAGAATAGTCACATATTAAGCATAATCACTAAAATTAGATCATTTATTTGGGGAGTTCCGATTTTCCTTGATACATAAGTTCACTTAAATTTTCTTTAGTACCATGGTGTTCTTTAGTCTGCATCGAATGGAACTGAAAAAGAAAAAAAAACCTGTGTAAACAGAACCTGTGTAGAACAGAAAACTTTTACGTTCTTTCTTGCCGAAAGGAATATAGTGCAAATCTATACCGGCTAAGACGAAAACTTGTCTAAAAACAACATATTTTTCCTGTCACTGTCCCTAACGATTCAGTTATTACGCAAATTTAATGTACATGGTTCAATAAAACCTGGGATAACGGAAACTGTTTATAACGAAATCCTGTCTTAAACGTTAAAAAAAATAAAAAACTTTCTAGTGCAGGAATAACCATACAATTATAACTTCTCAATAGAAAACCTCTCCAAAACTGAATTTTGTTTCGGGCCGAAGCAATTCCACTTTCACATATTTTAACTGTGCAAGATTAATATTTTTATTTAAAATAGTAAAACCTACTAAGAGAAAATCTCAAATAACCATCAGAAAAATATTCCGTTTTGGAGAGGTATCAATCTTAGAAAGTATAATTTTGGGGTATTTTTTCGAAAGAGAGTATGAATTTTTTACGTTTAAATCAGAAATCCATTATAGACAGGTTCCGTTCTCGTAGAATTTAGTTATTTTATATGTCTTGATTTAGAACTCGCTGTCCCGCCATTTTGTCAAAGTGGAACTGCCAACACTAGCTTTAAAATACAATTGTGAACAGTGTCCATTAATAACTGCTAAATTAGTCGCTCTCACAGGGAAAGGGGCAGAAGAGGTTCCGCAATTTGTTGTATATTACAGCCTTCTCTCTTATTTGGCTCAAAGTCCTCCACTGGTACGAAAGTGCATTCAAATATTAATCTAAAAAAGTAAGTCTTTATGACATAAGAAAAGTATGATACATCATAAGGCGGTCCTCAAATTCATTGGCAGATGTATTTATAATCGAATAGTGTTTTTCATTTTTCGATAAAAGCACGGGATTTTCGAAAAATGCAGTCAAAGTTGGCATTATGAACTGAATTTCCAGATGCAACAGTCTGAGAAAGGTCGTCATGAGACAACAATTGCTTACAACTTAAAATGCAATACATTTATCGAAAAATGAAAAACCCTATTCGATTTTCAATCATTATAATAGTTCAATTTCATGCTTTTGCGTTTAAAAATGAGTCGGTGAATGTGTCAGAAAGTTTCTTGTTGTTAAGTGCAGATTTTTATTTTTCGAGAACGGCCTTAAATGAAAAATACATTTTATTCAACAATTTAATTGATTTCTCATAAATTCGTTTGTATTGAAAAGAAAAAAAAAAGTCCTATTTAATCAACAGTCTTCCATATCCGAGGATGCGTTTGCTTTATTTATTTTAGTAATGCATTTTCAACAAACAAAAATAATAGCCAAGAAAAGAAATTTTTATTATATTAAAAATTGTTATTGTTTGAAAATATATTTCCCGAATACAATAAAAAAAAATTATATAAATTAAAATTTAAAGCAATTAAATGAAAAATGTCTAAAACAGTGAGTAAACTTGTTTTAAATTATTCCAATAAACGAAATGAAAATCATTTCTGAATATTAATTGTCTGAAATCTTTTAGCCATTTTTATCATAATTACTTTAATATAAACTAACTTTTAAGTGCTTTGTTCATCTAAAAGTCGCATTTCAAAATAAAATGAAATTCTTCTGATAGTAAAAATTGTTGTGTCTAAAAATCTGTTTATTTAAAGGATTGTAAAACATGTCCCTTATACCCTTATTTCTCGTCGTCTATCAATCAAAATCCAATACCCCCTTAGATCTGAAACACCGCCCTTTCTAAGAAATTCACTATCACTTCCAACAGATGTTTCTCTTTATCTCCCTCCTACTCCTGGAAACAGAAACACTTCAACAACCAGACCAGCCAGAGCACGTTATCGCTCTGACCATCCCCAAGACTTTATCGCTTTCTTAAAACTGTTTTATCGCCATATTTGGCGCGGTCAAGCATAGCTACACTCATCCCCATGAGGTTTTGAGAAATTAACATATATTTTTTTATAAGAACATTTCTGCTCTGTTCAGGAAGATTTTCATAAACATTTTTTTTTTTTTTTTATCAAGAGTTGAATCTGAGTCATCATTAACTCAAGGACAAGGAGGGTCCTCCTCAATATTTCAAATAAAGTAAGAATTGAAAAGAAAACTTGAGTGAATGTAATTATAAAGAATAAATTATAGCATGATTACAATTTCATTAGAAGTGTACGATACAATTTAATTTTTGCTCAATCCTATTTGCTCACTAATAATGCTTTCTTGTTTAAGTAAATATTAATAAGTAAAGGAGTAAAATATTCAAATTTTCTCCCTTTATTTATTTATTTTATTATTATTATTTTTTTTTTTTTTTGGGGTGGGGGGGGGGGGGGGTAGATCTTGTAAGTCTTTAGCTACACTTCTTTTAAATAAAAGTACATGAGTAGTAAATGCAAATATCTTTATTATCAGCAAATTACACATGCAACATAATACTTTTAAAGCTGGTTTAGCATAATTTTTTTTTTTACCTTTCTCTATACATTCATAAAATGTTTAGTGATGTGTATACCTATTACCTACTCATAAAAAAACCCATGATAATAACTATTATTGATTTCTCCATTTACATGTGGAATATGAAGAAAACAAACAATCAAGAATTTTTGAGTGAAGGGGAAAGAAAAAGGCCTATGCTATGATACATTGGCTCAGTAAAAAGGTGGTGGTAGTCTTAAAATTTTAGTGTTGGAATTCCCTCTCCACAATCTCTTTGGAAATAGCAATGTTCAAAAGGTGAAAAAAATATACATGGGATGCTCACAATAAAAGGACTATAGTGGAAAACAGAAAATAAATATTTTAAACTGCAGGTACTAAAAAATTCAATTGATACTATAACAGGGATCCAGATTTTTCTCTCAGGGTCCTGTTTTTGTGAAATTGTGAGAAGTTTTTATATTTGTGAATTTGCAACTATCGCTACATTCATGCTTGTGTATATCCTTTACACAGGAGCTTTTTGACGTATAAAAAGAAACCAAGTGTTCTTTGACAAGTTCAGTTCTTTTGCGACAGGTTAGAGTTTATTTTATTTTTAGGTTAAATTATTATTAATCTATGAGATTCAGTTTCGAAGCAGAAAAGTTTGTGAAAAGGTCTATTTTTAAGACAACAAATTTTATGAAGGATCATGTTTTGGGATGAAATATTTTATAAAATGTTGTTTTAAGATGATGATTTTTATAAAGGGTGCTGTTTTAAGACCTAAAAATTTTCTAAACAGATTCCTGCTGTATTATATTGTTTCCTGCCTTACCCTTTCCACTAATTGGTATTATTGACTTTTATTAAAAATTTTTAATAAAAGAACAAGGGTAATAAGGTAAAATTTGGGGTCTAATTAGGACCCCTTTACAAAAATCAACTTACTGAAATAGGCTCCTTCACAAAATTCTTTCTTATTAAAACAGGTCCTTTCAAAAAAATTTTTTTAATAAACCACACACTTTCACATTTTTTTTTATAAATATAACAGGGCCCGTCATAAAATTCCTCTTAATAAAATAAGCTACTTCACATTATTTACATTCCATAAAAACATAATCTTCATCAATTATTTTTATTTTGTTAGGTTTTAAAATGTGTTATTTGCAAGTAAAACAAATTCACCAGAAAAGAAATCTTTTGCAAAAGAACTTATTAATAAAATCTTGGTTCTAATTTGAAAAATGGATTTCATCTTTCATTAATTTTTTTTATTTTTTTTGCAAATATTAATAAATTCACAAAAATAACACTTAAAATTTTCAGAAAACGCCCCCCCCCCCAAAAAAAAAACTTTTATCGACCACTGAAGAAATAAGATTATGTTATCTGTTTTTCCAGTTAATGTTTTCATGTGGTACACTGAACATAAAAGAAAAACGAATAAAATTTGAGCATTTGCCAAAATGGAAAACCCTTTGAAGAAAAACAAAAAAAAATTTAGCTTAGACAATCAGATAATAACGAAATAAGAATTTAAATGAGGAAGTTAATATAAAAGGCAGTTTTAAGAGATCGAAATTAAAATTGTTTACTGATTCTTCTAAAGGTCAGTTCAGAGCTTTCCTGAGCAAGTCTTACTGAGATAGGTCCTTCCTTCCCATTCTTCTTGAATCATTTTGTGGTAATTGACAAAAGAAATGGGTGTTTTTCAACCTGTCAATGGCTCCCGTTCTTGACCTCTGACTTTTAGATATGCTAAGCTAAAAGAAAGTCATAAAAGAGGAAAGGGAGCACTTTACCACATGAGAGATGCTGCACACTTAGAACATAGTGTGTATGATCATTAATTCTTTCAGAGCAACTATCCGGGTGGGGGTCCCTAGTGCACGGCCACCTTTCAATAAAAAGAGCTCTGTGCACTAGAGATTTTCACCAGGCTATTGCTCTTAATATCTGAAGATTTCACAAACAGCTCCAGGGTTCAGCTAACCTGCAGACTTAAGCTTTGAACTTATTCTCTAAATCTTCAAACAGGAATCTCTCAGGCAGAGTTGTATAATATAGACGCACGCGCGCACGCCGTGCGCGGAAAATTTTCTGTAAAATTCGGAACTTTGCAGAAAATTTTTTAGGAAAAAAAAAAAAAAAAAAAAAAAAAAAAAAAAAAAAAAAAAAAATTTTTTTTTTTTTTTTTTTTTTTTTTTTTAATACCAAAAAAATTTCTGCAAAGTTCCGAATTTTGCAGAAAATTTTCCGCGGCTCCGGGGTTTTCCGTTTTTGTGTCATTTTCCATTTTTGGATTTTCCGAAAAAACGCGAAATTTGCCCAAAGATCGCGAAAAAAAACCCACAAATTTTTTCAAAGGATCGCTGAAAAACGCGAATTTCTTCAAATGATCGTGTGAAAATCGCCAAAAGATCGCGGAAGAAACACAAATCTTGTCAAAGGATCGCTGAAAAACGTGAATTTAGCCAAAGGATCGTTGAAAAAAGCGAATTTAGCCAAACTATTGCTGAAAATACGAGAATTTAGCCAAAAGATCGCCGTAAAAACGCGAATTTAGCCAAAAGATGGCCGTAAATCGCGAATTTAGCCAAAAGATCGCCGTAAATCGCGAATTTAGCCAAAAGATCGCCGTAAAAAACGCGAATTTAGCCAAAAGATCGCCGTAAAAAACGCGAATTTAGCCAAAAGATCGCCGTAAAAACGCGAATTTAGCCAAAAGATCGTCGTAAAAACGCGAATTTAGCCAAAAGATCGCCGTAAAAACGCGAATTTAACCAAAAGATCGCCGTAGAAAACGCGAATTTAGCCAAAAGATCGTCGTGAAAACGCGAGTTTCGCCAAAAGATCGCCGAAAATAAGCGAATTTCGTCAAAAAAAAATCGAAAAAATAAGAGAATTTTGTCAAAGGATCGCTGAAAATAAGCAAATTTCGTCAAAGGATCATTGAAAATAAGCGAATTTCGTCAGAATTTACTGCATTGGGTTAAAAGAATGAAACCAAATTTCTTTTAGTAATGTAGAAAATTCGCTATGATACCAAAACAGATTAAATTAAAAAAAATCTATTACTAAAAATCTAATATTAAAAAATCCAAAAACTAGCTTCAAGCTGACTGGTAAAAATGACCTAGAATCTGGAATAACTATAGCACTGACTAGTTGGTGGCACTGATAATGTCCTTAAAAAATCTATAATTCCTTAAAAATTTATTTTTTATTTAAAAAAGGGCTGTTCTATCATTTATTTAAGGTGGTTGCAATTATTAACATATACTTGATTTGCTCTTTCAAGAAAAGTGTCTGACAATTTTTCAAACTTTCAATTAAAAAAATATTCATGCCATTGAAAGGTTTTATTAATGTGCTGTATCTTGGTAAAATAGACTTTTTATTAAAGTAAATAATTTCTACCTAATTTTTGTTAATAAATGTACATTTCTTTTTAATGTACTCAAAGCTAAATTGATGTTATATATTTTATTTAAAAATATATATTTTTTTAATTGCAATTATATTTGCTGCGCTTGAAATTCATAAGTTATTGCTCAAACGTCGTTCGCACAGTTTTCAGCTTTTTTGTCAATCTCATCCCTGAATATTCCCTTTTTACGCAAATAATCCTTTTTTGTGCAAAAATATTTACTGTGTGCGCACAATTTAAAATTTAAAGATGCAAAACATTGTTGTGACATTACAGACGCTTGCGAAGAGGTCAAAATATTAAGGATTGGGTTGTTTCTAAATGTATTGACAAAATAATTGATAAGAATTCAGCTCTTCCTATTATGGATTTTTAGCTTTATTATTATTTTTAACCAAAATAATTATTCTTTAATTAATATTAATTTTAAATGGTAATTATTTTAAGCTAATGTTTTTAATTTATATCGTCAAAATAATATAACACGTAATTTTATTAAACATTAAATTAATTTGCAGAAAGTTTTTGACTCAATATTTACGTGCGCAGAAAGTTTTTGGTTTTATACAAGTCTGCTCTCAGGTGAATTCAAACTTTCTTTTCTTTGAAATGTCTAAGCACTTCTTTTCATAGGATCAAAGATGAACTGGAACAAAAGCTCGCAAAATTGCCCTGTTGATAGGAAAAAAAGAAAATCAGTTTAAGTATATAATTTATAATAGTTATGTCAAAGCTTTATTATGGAATGGTACACAAACACTGCATCAGACAAACTTCATTAGTTTTTTAATTCAATTGTTTACCAGGGCATATACTGTATATCTTCTGGATTTAGTTAAGGAACTTGTTACGAAACTCTGTATACCCTCTATTTCTGAAACAAAGCTATAGCATATACTTTGATTTTTTTTTTTTTTTTTTTATGACTACACAACTGTTGCTCATGCTCAAGGTTGTGAAAAACCCGTTTTTTTAAAATAAAAAACCCAACCAGGGCAGCTACCTGCCCGGGCTGGGTACAATTCTTATGGTTGTAAAAAACCCAGTTTTTTTTTTTTTTAAACCCAGCCCGGATGGGTACCCGGGCAGCTACTCACTACATCCCTGTTCATACTACACACTAGGTGCCATTTTAGTTTTCAGCTACATTACCTTAACGAAATTCGGGTATAAAAAGAGTAATAACCTGTCTATATGAAGGTCAATGATCTTAATATTAACAAACCAAATGTAGAAAGAAGAGCAGTGACAGTTTAAAACAGTAGGACGGCATATATTCAAACACTCATATTTCCCTCATACATAAAATTTGACAAGTCATAAAAGTAAAAACGATTGATGGGATATATGCAATAACATTTATCAGGGACATAATCAGAGAGAGGCTACTCCCCCCCCCCCCTTCCCCCTCAAAAGCAGATTTTTAAAAAATTAATTTTAATAAAAGCATTGAGAGAAAAAAAATGCTGTTTATGATTGTAATTGAACTCATTATTGCAATTTCATCCAGCTCATTTTCAAAATAAATGAATTAATTTAAGCATGTACCTAACTTTTTTTTCTTGAGAGGTAGGGGAGGGAGGGTACAGCTTTTTAGTTACAATGACTTTCGCTTAAATAAAAGTAATTGAATACATATTTTATCACTTATTTCGGTTGCCTGAAGGCACGTACTCTTCATTGACCTCTCCACGCCTAACGAATGCGATTGATTAGAAAGTATATCCTACCACATCCACATGTAATACACGTAATTATATCTAAAATTCAACACAAAATAACACTGACCTAAAACAGTTCAAATAACAGGATTTAACAAAAAAGATAATTAAACAGAAAACAATATACAAAACACTTACTTGGCATATTTTCTCTTTTTGCCTTCATTAACAACAGACACAACACGAGGAAAGGTTGAACTGAAAATGAATGAAAATGAAGCGCGAACGGAGGGAGGGGAAGGCGGGGAATACACGCGCTTACTACGCATGCTCAACCAGCCGGTGCTTTATCCCTGTTGTCTACGCTGCCGTCTACCAGCCGGCAGCCTAGACACTCCCTAGTTTTTCCATTAAAGTATTCGGTGCTTAATAATGTCTATAAACATTTATTCTGCCATAAAACATTTAAAGTTTTTAAATTTTAACAAGTTATATAACGTTTTACCGATTGGAAATCATCGCTTCTGTCATTCTGGTAATTCTTGTCTATTGATTATCAGTTTTTATTTAACTTTAAAATAGGTCATTAAACATTTTTATTTATTGTAGTCACCGCCAGGGTTAGGAAAGAAAGACTATTCATCTGTTAATAATTACAATGAACTGGCATTTATGGTATATAAATTTGTATTAACTGGGGATGAATGTTCCGTTTAGACTTTCCTGAATTTCATTGTTTTGGATACAGGCTTTAAAAAAGGAGACAGGTTCTGAAAGTGTCCGAATCTCAAGGAACAGGGATTACAGATATCTAATAGCATCATCACTTGCTCTGTAAATTGACATCTGCTGAAGTTGATATTGTATTCTGATCCTTCTGTGATATCAAGTTACTGAGGTTCCACTGTATAAATAATTTCCTTGAAGTTTTAAATTTGTGATACATATTTTTTGCTGCAAGAGACTGGAAAAGATTCCATTTGAGACAAATTTCTATCTATAGTAAGATACGCCATCCTTTATAATTGTATTAGGTATTCTTTTGGCACAGATGTCATATACGCACGACGTTGGCGCGATTTTTTTTCCCCCGCCAATTCGGCGAAAACTTTGTTTTTGAATATTAGTTACAAATAGCATGCAATAATAGCACGTGATTTTATATTTCAATATAAAAATAAAATAACGTAATAAATGAAATAGCTTCTATTACTTTAAAAATGAAAATAAAAATAAATAAATGATTGTTTGATATAAATAAATATTGATGTACATAATAAAAATAATTTATAGAATGAAAAATAAAAGTAAATAAACAACAATTTATTTTTTCGCCTAATTGGCGGGAGAAAAAAAAATCACGCCAGTGCGTATATAACATCTGTGCCATTCTTTTCACCAGGATCACAAAGTTTTCCATGATTATTATTGTTTTTACAAAATTATGACTGCTAGATTTTCGAGTAATGAAAGGAAATACTTTGACTTTCTTTCTTTTTTAATTTAATTTCAGTAGGGAAAAAAAATCAAAATTTGCTGGCCAATTTGTAACTTCTCCCAAACTTGAAACATTTTAACCAACCTGAGATTGCCATGAACTTAAAATGCTTAAATCTGAATTCAATCTAAAATCAGAAATTAAATTAATATCATATTTAAATTCAATTATGGTACAATGCTTACAATCATCTGTATTATAAAGTAAAAATGTGTCTATGAGATTATTGTTGGCACCATATCGACAGTGACAACGTCTGAGCAATAAATTTTGCTTTTATCAAAAGTTTGTTAACTTTTAAACATTGTACAATTTCAATTTTTCCACTGTCAATTGGGGAAAAGAATGTATACTTTCAAAATGCAATTTGTTTTAAAATTGTACCTCAATTTACTGATTTTTTTATGTTTTTAAAAATGATTTTCAAGCATGAATTTTTTTTAAAAATCTATATTGTGTGCAGCTCGATTACATTGGAATAACCTATTTGTACTTTAAAACAACATAAATAGTTCAACATTTCTTTCTGTCTAATATTCCATTAACAAAATTAATGCTTCATCAATAAATAAGTATAAATGAAACACAAATTTAACAGTTATGTAGTCCTATGGGAAATTAATAAGCTCAAAGCCGCCTTAGTCATCCTATGTATTAAATGCCCCAGCCTAAATGAACCAGCTACTTGGTGTCTTAAACTTATTGAATTTTGCTTTAAATTTTTTCCGGCGAGGTCTTCCTGATTGAGGCACTATGCCTTGGAATTTTGAAGGGCACCACAATTTTCCACCTGTTCCATGAGTAACAGCAGTTACTGAAATAATCATAATAAAAAAGGCAGCTGTAAGTTGCAAACTGTGATTTCTTTGGCTATTGACTTCTGGCATGCAGCTAGCATGAAGGTATAGCTTTCAATAAATTTTTATGGGCACACATAAAATTGCATTTCTATAGGTTTTTCTTTTAAAGATGTAATTTCTTAGTTTCTGATATCAATCTTAAATGATTTGAGTTAACTGTATTTTAAACCAGGATTGGGTTTTAGCTTCAAAAACTAGTTTTTGATGTGGCATAGATTTGAATCATGTTTACACCATCAGAAACACTAATATCTAAGTACACTTAGAACAAAAAAGAAACAATGCTGTTAATATAGCAAAATACAGCATTGCTTATTGTTTAAAGATAGTACACTTTAGTTTTAGTATACATTCATTGAATTATAATCAAATATGAAATTATAACCTTTTCTTTGTTTATGATTAAGTTTCCAAAATTTTGTATGTAGATTTTTAGGGTTTTTTTTTTTTTTTATTGGGGGTATAGGGGAGACCGGTACACAGTGGTCCACTTTTTCAGTTAACATTTTTTTTCTCTTTAACAGACTGACCGATCTGTATGAAAATATTTTTGAATATTCCTTAAACCTTACATCCATCATAATTTTCTCACAACATAGTTTTCAATATATTTTTCAAAAAAAAAAAAAAAATTATATGCACTTGTAAAGTGGACCACTATTAGGTATTATCTAAAATACAATATAAATCTATTTTTCATTAATCTAATTCTTTTTTGTTGCCCCTTCACCCGCAAAATAACATAGTAATATAAATTTTGAAACAAAAACAAAAATTAATTATATTTTGAAAATAATAACAGATTAATACAGGAACAATTGCAATTTAGTTGAAGTTATTACTTAAGTACAAAAAAATCAGTGCACATTAAAATTTTCAAATGAAATTCCAAAGTACTTATGAGTAAGATTGAGCCTGGAATTTTCAAGAAATAATTTTGGGTCTGAGAGCAACATTATGAAATCATTGACATCAACAGCAGATTCATCTACAGTTTCGGGAGAAATAAACTGATTTCCATTCAATTTGCGTCTCATGAATCTTGAATAGAATCATCAACAATTAGACTACAGTTATATTTATCAAAGGCAGTAAATACAAAATAAAATATTTCTTACTGTGTAAAATAAATTGTTATTTTTATTTGTTTACTTTATTTTACAGTTAAATCTACTTTAAAATAATCTTTCTTTATAGAAAATAAGCAATTATTAAATATTTTGAACATTCTGCATTACAGGAGCAGAGTGGATTGTGGACCACTGTGCCCCAGGAGTGGGTGGTCCACTGTACCCCATGTTGAAGTTCAGTAAATAATCATATTAACAGAGCTGCCAACTGCTACGAAAAAATCGTAGTTGCTACGATTTTGAGCCACAAACTACGATGCTACGAAAATCTGTCTAAAACTACGATTTTCTGGAAAAAAAAACGCGAATTTTGTCACAGGATCACTTGAAAAATCACGAATTTCGTCACAGCATCGCGCGAAAAATCACTAATTTCGTCACAGGATCGCGCGAAAAATCACGAATTTCGTCACAGGATCGAGCTAAGAAATGTGAATTTCGTTACAGGATCGCTGAAAAAACGCGAATTTCGTCAAAAAATTGGCGGGTAAAAGCAGATTTCGCCAAAGTATCGCCGAAAAAAACGTGAATTTCATTCAACTGATTGCTGAAAAAATGCGAATTTCGTCAAAAGATCGTTCAGGGGTGATTCTGGTCCTAATTTTCCGCAAAATTAAGGCAATGATTTCTGAAAAAAAAAATATCGGTCATAAATCTGAAAATTCGGACATTAAATGTATCGGTATTTCGGCAAATGATCGCCGAAAAAAATCACTCGTCTTTCGTTTGAAGAAAAGTCGCCAATTTTGTCAAAGGATCGCGGGAAAAGCGTGACTTTCGTCAGAGAATCGCCAAAAAGTGGCAAATTTTGTCAAAAACATTGCGAAAAGCGGCAAATTTCGTTAAAAGATCGCGAAAAAACAGCAAATTTTGTCAACAGATCGCGGGAAAAACGTGACTTTCGTCAGAAAATCGCGAAAAAACGGCAAATTTTGTCCAAAACATTGCAAAAACCGGCAAATTGCGTCAAAAGATCGCGAAAAAACGACAAATTTTGTCAACAGATCGCGGGAAAAACGTGACTTTCATCATAAAATCACGAAAAAACGGTAAATTTCGTCAAAAACATTGCGAAAAACGACAAATTTCGTCAAAAGATCGCAAAAAAAGACAAATTTTGTCAACAGATCGCGGGAAAAACGTGACTTTCGTCATAAGATCGCGTAAAAACGGCAAATTCCGTCAAAAACATTGCGAAAAACGGCAAATTTCGTCACAAAATATTGAAAAAAACGCAAATTTTATCAACAGATCTCGAAAAAAAAACTGCAAATTTCGTCAAAAGATCGCGAAAAAAACGCAAATTTCGTCAAAGGGACGCAAAAAAAAAAACGTGGCGGGAGTGGACACCCCCACTCCCGGTTGTATCAGCTTACTCGACCTGATGAAGGATTTAACTCAGACATTTTTCTCTGAAAGATATACCCGTAGTTCTATCAACCCCCCCCCCCAACCGTCTTGGAATCTTTCAGAAAATTCAATGTGAAGTTCAGAAATTTGGCTTAGGAGTGGACAGAGCATTAATTGAATAGGAATAATTATGTTTAATCAATCCCACCCGCAACAAAAAAATTAGCAAAAACAAAAGAGTCTCCTACTTTGTGTGCTTATGGATATACACACGCGTTTAATTGATTAGTATTTGATCGCTTAAAATTTACAGCGTAAAAAACAGCCACCAACCAACCAACCAACCTTCAGATAAATTTGAATTTGGTGTGCTACTATTTCTCATTTTCAAAGGTTGGCAGGTCTGTATTAATATTGTTTATAGCTTTCTTTTAAATGTATTAACTTTAAAGTAAAATAAAAACAAGTATCTTAGCTTTGCAAAATAGCTGTTTTATTTTATTTATCTACAACCTTTAATTACTAAAAAAATAAAAATATGATGATGAAAAATTTTACTTTTAGAAGCTCAAAACAACAAAGCAGGATAAAATAGTTCAATCTGAGCTAAACATATTTTCTGAAGGCTATGAATAATCATTGCAGTGCTGTTGTCTATTAGGATAGAAGAGAAGCTTTAAAAAAATTTAAATAAATAAAATATTAGGGGGTGGTCCACTGTGTCCATAGGTCCAGTGTGTACCGGTCTCCCCTACTTGGTTAAGCACCTTATTTTAACATATGTATGTATAGCCTTTAATTCAAACATTGTCAAGCAAGAAAAACTGTTTTGTACTGGTAAATATTTTTTAATTTGCTCCATCTTAAGGAAAGTAGATACCCTCATTAGATACCAATTGTGATGGATTACTTTCTGCTTTTAGCCATACAAAGTGAAAATTTTTTAACAATTTACCTCTGGAAAATATTAGATTAAACCTACATAATTGTAATTACTACAAATAATTAAGGATTTATTAACTGTTAATGTTAAAATCATGGATTAACAATAAAATACTACATTAAATAAGAGTTAGGCAAGTTTTATTAAAAAAATTATCATGCTGCAGTCTATTTGCTGTCTACAACTGGGTTTCAAGAATGTATTTGTCCAGTTTATACCCCACAGTTTTAATGTATTTATACAGTTTTATTTAAAATTTATTGGTTAAAGTCTAACTCTGCTAAATAACTCCTTTGATGATATTTTATTAAAATTAGGTTTTTGACTTGACAGTTTTAACCATAGTTAAAACCAGTTAATACTGTCACATGTAAAAAACTTACTAACCCTGCTTTAAGCTGAATTGCAAGAATTAAGAGCTAACTTGAACCTTCCTTGCAACATACGAAAAATATAATAAATTTAATCCAGAGCCCCCCCCCCCCCCCCCCCCCCAAAAAAAAAAAAAAAAAAAAAAAAAAAAGATAAAGGTCAACAGCATTTGAAACCACTCTGTGGGTTGCAGGCAGTTGGGTTGTGTTTGAATAACATCAGATTAATCTGACCTGATTTTCAAATTTTTTAAATATTTATTTGTTTTAGATACTTAAAACAACTTTGTTAGAATGAAAAGTAATATAAATTTTTTTGTTAAGATCTGTGATGAAGAAATGTTAAGGTTTTTGAGTACTTTTCCATTATACCAACACCTTTGTCGCCAAGTGTAATAGTTGGCAGCAAATGAATCATATGAAAAAAAAATTAACAGTGTTAGTTTGAAAGTGGTCATTTAAAAAAAAAATAGAGTTTTAAAATTACAGACTTTTGCAAACTATTTTATTGTATCAAATATAAAATACAAATATATAATTAAAATACAGGGATCTGTTTAGGAAGAATTTGAGTCCTTTAAAGGACCTTTCACAATTTTTTTCATCTTAAAACAGTCACAATTTTTTTCACATTAAAACAGGACCCTTCAAAAAAATTTTCACCTTGAAACAGCACCTTACACATTATTTTTTTTAAAAAATGACCCTTCGTAAAATTTTAAGTATCAAAAATAGACTTCACAAATTTAATCATCTGAAAATAAAAACTGAACCTTTCACAATAAAGCTGTATCACTAAAAAGAACCTATTATCTAGCTATAATGTAAATATGTATAAATTTATACATCTTAATGCTTTTTTATATATTCATTAAAATAGGATCTTGTTAAAATCTAATTGTCAAAATGGGAACCTGAATATGTGTTAATTTGATTCATGAAAGATTAGATTTTTCACAAATATAAAAAAAGTTCATTATTGCCCAAACACAGTACCCTTTGAGAAAAGTCTGGACAGATCCTTGAAATAAAAGAACAAATAAATATTATACAATAAAATAAAACTCAATTTAAACTGCAGACATGAAATCTGAAATATTGCTTAGCATTGCAATAAACATTTCATTTTTTGAATAAAGACGTGTTAGGGTCAACAAAATTATATTTTGTGATTTACTGTGAAATGATCTTAGCCAACATCTCATAAAAAAAACTTTCTTTAAGTATCATTTGATAGGCCTGAAACAATTTTCTTGCAGCTCTCTCATCATCTCTGCTTTAGCGAAAAATGTAAGTTATAATGTGTAAAAAAAATATTTCTGATTAAAAGAATAGCGAATTAAGATATTTTGTATGATTCCAATTAAATAATAATAATGATTCACATTCAATACCTAGCAAAATAGCATACATTTCATGCATTCATAGTCATTAGCATGCATTTTGGCATGGTGTTGGTATAATGGAAATGTACAGATTTTTGTTATCTATGTTTTATTTTATTTCTGAATATTAAGTTTTTTGTTGAAAATTATACATATTGTTATAATAAAATGTTAGTTTTATTAATTTTAGCTACTTTTAAGAAGAAAAGACTAGAAGAGTGTTTTTTTGATAAAAATGTCCAAGCTATTTTAAAGAAAATCACTGGGTTTAATTATGAGAAACTGTTTTCTCCACGTCAAATGGCAATTGAACCTGATAAATTTGAATTCGTCACACAAGAAAAATTAAAACAGGTAATTAACTTTTAATACATTTAGTTTGTGAATGAATTACAACATTTATTACATTCTTAACAAGTTTAATTTTCCACCATTTGCTTTATAAAATTTGTATATGTATATATTAGTATTGAAGCCAAATGTCAAATTCAGCCTTTTTCCTCTGAGGGAGATTTCTGTGCTGTAGGTGGGACGCTTGTGGGATTTGCAGAGATATTTTTTCTGTGTTATAAACAATAAAAAAATAAAAATCTTCCAGGATGACTGTTCCTCCCTGGCTTATTTCAGAATTCATGACTGATTGAAACCCATTCATCAAAACCTCATGGCAGAATCGCAGCGACACTGTGACAGTGTTGCAGAATAGGAAGATTTCCAGAAAAAAATTTTTGGGAGGGGAAGAAGATTTATAAAACAGCATAAAGATCTTCTGTATATGTTTCAATTCTGAAGAACATTATTGGTAAGAGGTAACATGGTGAGAATCTTCTGCATTTTCGTAGATTTTCATCTCCCCCCCCCCCTTTCGAAATTTTCGTTTCCCCCACTCTCCAAACTTTAAAATTGAAAATCTTTATAAATGTTCAGCTCTAAGTTCTGCCCAGTTTTTTTAATATTGTTTTGCTCTAGTTGCTTTATCTGTTACTTTGAAATATTATTACATAAATAACAAATCATCTACATTTTCTTCCCCACTGAAATTTCAGATCATAACCCTTCCTCCTCACATAGGTTAAAATCTTTAAAACTTTGATCAATCATCTAACCTCCACTCGAAAATTTTAGTTTCTCTTTCTCTCCAGCATTACCCCTTAAGGGGAATCTTCACTCACTTAAAAATACCCGCTCGCTAATGTTAAACCTATGGACAGGTTGTTTTCGAATTTCTCATTTAAATTTGAATATTTTAAAATAATTTTTTGGCATAAGATAGCTGAGGTCAATCCCTAATATGGCTATTTTTTACTTTATCGATTTCAGTTGCAGATTTTTTTAATAAACGTACTTTCACTTTCAGAACCGGTTTTGAAAGTGAAAGTACCTTTATTTAAAAAATCTGCAACTGAAATCAAAAAAGTAAAAAAATAGCCATATTAGGGATCGACCTCAGCTATCTTATGCAAAAAAAAATTGTTTAAAAATATTCAAATTTAAACGAGAAATTCAAAAACAACCCGGCCATAGGTTTAACATTAGCGAGTGGGTGTTTTCAAGTGAGTGAAGACTCCCCTTAACTGCTGGTGACAAAAACTGTTGCATAGAATCTGTGATTGGTCTCTGAGACCACTTTATCGAAAGATGTTTTTTTAAATCTTAAAAGGTGAAATTTACCAGAGAACAGGATACACAAAAATCATGATTTAAAAAAAAAAAAAAAAAAATCGGATTTATTTTATTTAAATCAGATTTTTTTTATTTAAATCGGATTTTTTTTTAATTTAAATTGATTATTTTGGAAAGTTAATATTTTTACACATTAAACATATGAATTTAGCAAGAACACTTGATGTTTTTTAAAATTTTAAATGCAAGTAGAATATGAAAACTAATAAATATAAAGAAATTAAATTTTAAATTGCATCAAAATGTTTGAAAAAAAAGTTTTTTTTTTTTTTTTGCAATAGATAGTATTTGTTAGCATATAAGATATGCCCTATTTTTAAAAAATAATTTCTTTAAATGTGTAAATGTAAAATATATAAGATCTACAATCTTTTGAAATAAATTTTTCATAAAAATCTGTATATGTACACATTGGTTAACGCAATTTATTTTAAATATATGACATAAATGTTCAAGGTTTTTTGCAAAAGATTAAAGTTAAACAAGAACGAAAAATCATGCGTCAAGCATAGATTATGTAGCACTTTCCAACGCTTCTAAAATAATTTTACAAATCATTACCGTTTAATAAGCTGAAAGATAACATCTAAGTAAACAATTTGGAAAACGCATAACATATTTAACAAGAACGAAAAATCATGCGTCAAGCATAGATTATATAGCACTTTCCAACGCTTCCAAAATAATTTTACAAATCATACCGTTTAATAAGCTAAAAGCTAACATCTAAGTAAACAATTTAGAAAACGCATAACATATTTAAAAACATAATTTCATGAATTTCCAACATATACAATATTCGGAAAAATATCCGAATACTTTTATTCAGCCCTGTATAGGATTTATAGATTTGTATATAGACTACATAGGATGATAATTTTAGTTCAGTTAGGAAACGCGTAGCACAGTTTAAAATTCTCCGTCTGGAGTTTGTCAATAAACAGAAATGTGTTCGCGAACTTTTGTGCTGCCCTGTATAGGATCTACAGAATTTATACACACCACGTAATAGACAAAAGCAAGTTAAAATTAAAATCGCGTTCAATAACTTAAAACGCACTTCCAGGAATTATTGTTAACAGACAGTAGAGAATTCTTTTGCGTGTCCCTGTAAATGAACGATGACTGCTATACAAACAATATTCCGTAGTAAGTCTCTTGTAATGCACCTTAGTGATCTATTTAATTTCAATGCGTTTAAAATAGTGAAACCGCAGACGATTTTTCTCCATAGACGTAATGTAACGGAATTATTTTGACTGTCCCTGTAAAGTAACTATAAGTGCTATGCACACCCTGTTCCATATTAAGCTTCTTCTAATGCACCTTAGTAATATATATAAATTACAATGCGTTTAAAATAGTGAAACATTATTTAAATAAACCGCAAATGATTTTTCCCCATAGACCGCAATGTAACGGAATTCTTTTGAGTGTCCCTGTAAAAAAAGTATAAGTGCTACACACTTCCGTTGAAATAGGGAACATGCTATAGATAACGACAATAACATATAAAAATTGCAGAGCAATCCGAGCATATTTATGGGAGTTAGAGCACGGACAGACGGCAGACGGCCAGACGGCCAGACAAACCGAAGTCATAAGCACTTTTCAACTAGGTTGGAAAGTGCTAAAAATAAAACAATTAATAGCATTTTAGAATCACCTTCATTTTCATTTCTAATTTTATTAATACCTAATATTGAAAGTCAGTGGGAAAAATTAATTTGGAACTGCCTTGGTGACTTTTAGTAAGTAAAAATATTGAAATGAAAAATAGACAAATACTTTAGAAGATATGAAAAATTAATTATATTTTTTTTCAAAAGACTTAAGGACTTGGAATTCAAGGCTTTGTTTAAAAAACCCAATTTTCCTGCTTTTTCATTCCCCAGTTTGTGTCTAAGTTTTGAATGTACTAAACCATAAGTAGAAAATTGTCTTTCCTACAGAGTTACTTTATTGCTTTTTCATTTGACGTTTCACAAAAACTTGAATAATGGGCTCTTCACTATTTTGAAGGAGACATTTGGGATACAGTATTTTGCTCAAAAAGAAAATCATAAAAAGAATCTGCCTTAGCTAGGCATCTCATGATTAAAGCTATAAAACTACTTGTGAATATAGTATTCTTGGGAAAATCAAAGGGTTTTTTTTCCTTTTCAATCTCAGTCAAATAACATAATTTTTAATTCATCATTCATACTCTTGACATTAACTGCAATATCTGTGATAAGGCTACCAATAAAACAGTTACATTCAGCTTTGCACTTCAATATTATTTCATGAGCAATTTTTATAAGGTTATACAGTATGGAACCGTCAGGGGTCGATGCAGGTTTTTTTTCTTGGGGCCCATTTGGTGAAAAATAAAGGTTATTTTTGTGAAATTTATTATATTTTTGTGAAAAATAACATTTTGTAACGAAGGTTGAAATCCAGTTAATCAAATTCGAACCAAGCATTTATAAACAAAAACTTTTTAAAATCCTTTTGCTGAAGTTTTCCCTCTCTAATGAAATTGTTCTTTTCACAAATTACACATTTTAAAACATCACAAAATAAATAAATAATAAATAGTAAGTTTTTATGGAATAGAATTTTGTCATGAGCAATTTTTATAAGGTTATACAGTATGGAACCGTCAGGGGTCGATGCAGGTTTTTTTTCTTGGGGCCCATTTGGTGAAAAATAAAGGTTATTTTTGTGAAATTTATTATATTTTTGTGAAAAATAACATTTTGTAACGAAGGTTGAAATCCAGTTAATCAAATTCGAACCAAGCATTTATAAACAAAAACTTTTTAAAATCCTTTTGCTGAAGTTTTCCCTCTCTAATGAAATTGTTCTTTTTACAAATTACACATTTTAAAACATCACAAAATAAATAAATAATAAATAGTAAGTTTTTATGGAATAGAATTTTGTGAAGGGGCCCATTTTATCAAATAGAATTTTGTGAAGGGGCCCATCTTATCAAATAGAATTTTGTGAAGAGACCCATCTTATCAAATTGATTTTTGTGAAGGGGCCCATTTCATTAAATAGATTTTTGTGAAGGGGCCCATTTCATTAAATAGATTTTTGTGAAGGGACCCTAAACAGGCCCCAAATTTTTCCTGGATCGAGCCCTGACCGTTTATCTGGAATCCAGTTAACCAGAAAACCAGTTATCCAGAATGATATTTCCAATTGATTAATTTCAGAATTTCTCCAGAAAAAAAGTGCCACAGTGCTAGTTTGACTTGTTCATTGTTTGATACATTACTCACATGCATGATATAATTTAATGCCAATATCTAGGATTTTAAATGGAAGAATATATAGTTAGATATTGGGAGTTTTGATTTTTATGCAGAAATGTTGTTGGGGTAGAGTTATGCAGAAACAAGGGATTCCAATAAATTGTCTTCTCTCAAACTCTGAATAAATCTTTGACCTTGATTGGATCCGTTTCTTAATCTGTGTAATCTAATAATTAATGTGAAATCAGAAACAATGCCACAGCCACATATATACTACAAATAGATGTTGCTTTAATGCCCAACCAGTTATCCGGAATACCTGTGACTCCAACCATTCCGGATAAATGGTTCTTTACTGTATTCGATTGTATGTAAATTTTCTGATGTATCAATGGAATCCACAACATACCAATCCCTGCTGCATTTGGTAACAATTGCACAAATAATAAGCTCATTGTGGACATTTTACCACCCATCTAAACTCAAGCAGACTGTCTGGATTTCAAGAACTTTACAATTTTTTTCTTTTTATTATAAATATTATCTAAATGTATACCACCAATTTCTCTGCAGGTAAATGGAATGTAACCAGGACATACTAGATTCATCATATTTTAAATTCAGAATGAATAAAATCAATTAGATTGGAAATATTATCTATTTGTTACTACAAGAATTAACAAGCTATTGTTCAAGAGAAAAACATTCAAAATTCATTCAAAAACTGATCAGCTATAAACATCTGTAGATTGACAGTATTCATTATCTTTATTTTGCCTTTCTGTGCTCTTACAACCTGTGACACAGCCATGGATAAAACAACTGCAAGATATTTAAAAATAAATATTAATATTAATTTATCTAACAAATTACAACAATGTTATATTAAATAGCATCTAAGTGAAGCATATAATGGTAATAATGGCCTTTGTAATAATGCCATATTAATAACCAAATGAATTTTGGGTAACTTTTGTTCTGGAAATGCCGTCAGGATAACTTTACGGTGATGAACACTATTCTCCCTTTAGTTAGAAGAAAAAAAAAGCAATAGGTATGTACAGATTGTGAGTATAAAATTTACAATTGAGAATTTTAGAGGCAGAGAGTTTACTTTTTAGGCCCTTTTTTTTGGGCTCATTTTATTCAAATAAATAGTAACATGTGGGTTGCTTAAATTTTTATTATATTCTAAATCAAGGCAAAACGACATATTTCGAAAGAATGAAATTTTAATATTGATTTAAATCAATGATTTTTTTATATAAAAATCAGAGTAATTTAAATCGTGATTTTAATCGGTGTACCCTGCCAGAGAAGTGACATCATTATAGCAACTAAACTTTTAAAAAACAACTTTTTACTAAATATAATTGAAGAAATTGGGAGGGGTTCTTTTTTTAAAAATTTCACATAGTGTTTTTATGCAGCATTTATTATTTTGTTGTTGTTGTTAAAATAGGAAAATATAAGTTGTAAAATAAGCAAAAGTATAAGTTGTATTAATATATTTATCATTTTTATTAGATGATTGATGATACTAATGCAAAAGCAGCTGCTAAATTACAAATGCCACCTGTAATGGATATCAGGGAAGAAATTGACGAAGTTCTAACAAAGGATCCTGAATTGCAGTACTATCTAGAATCAAAACTACTCTTTATTGATACATCACCAAATAAAACAGCAAGGGTACATTTTATGTGTTTACTACTGTTCTTGTTATCACTGTTGCTTTGATAACTTTAATATAATTTAATACTGTCTTTTCCTTTCAACAATTTTCTGTAAACAAAATCTGTCGCCAATCAGTGTGATTTAACTCCAATAACGATGGAAGTTTTGAAGGAACAATTTGCGAGATAAAATTCTCATATTGTTATTGTTTGCTTTTGCAATTCTTTTTTGGTTTTATTGGCATTCACACATGATCTTTTTGCCAGCTCTTCCGTATGGCAGACATTGTTATACAGTATATGTCTTTCAGTGGTAATCCTATTTTTCATTGCTGTTTTAATTGCTTCTCTGAGCCACGTACTTTAGCAATAGCTCCATCATGATGTTCAGCCATTTTGCCTGTGTATAGATGTGCACACTTCCACATTTTTGCAGCATTTTTTTTTATTATGGCTCAGCTGTTTTTTCATTATGCACATGCTCAGTTTGTACATTGGTGCTGACTTTGAATTTCGGCCACTCCGCATATGTAGTTTCTATTCAGGAGTATGTTGTGCAGTGTCATAGCAAATGGTTGTTTTTGTTATAAGCAAATGCAGTTCGCCCTTTTAAATTTAATCAATAAATTAAATCTCTTTTTTAAATTATTTTTGTGCTCCCCATAGCCGTGATATATATTCTTTAGCACTTATATTTTTAGTCAGTTATGTTCTAACGAGACTGTCGAAATGGAGTTGTGTTTATCTTTTGTGATGCCTGTGCCATTTTATTGTTTATTAAAATGTTCTTCAAAATATGTATTCTTCAGAAGTGGATAAAAGTTCAACAGCAGTGACTTAATCATGATTGTTAGTTAGTGATTTTAAATTCCTATAGTGGTCAAGAAAGAAGTTATTTTTCTTCTGAACTTCTCAACGATTGAATAAATACTTTTTATTTCAACTTAAAAAATGCATAGTGCCTGTCTTCTGTTCTACATAGCATTTAAAAGTAAGAATGTTCCATTTATTTTTCTCTCTCCACTGACTTTTAAAGAACGACATTTTATGTCAAGGGTTATTGCATCTACATATAAAAATTTAATTTAAACATCTGTAATGCCATTCAAAATAGTCATCTTCATTTTGAAGTAGTAAACTCCATCAATACAATCTAAGTTGGGTTGTGTAATCACACTGATTGACAACAGATTTTTTTTTTTTTTTTTTTTTTTTTTTTGCTGAAAATTGACAATGAGAAAGTACACAAGTACCTATAATTTTCATTGTAAATAATTTTATATTTGATTATTATTATTATTTTGTAACTGAAAAGTAATGACTACTTCACCCTTAGATCTGTCCTTTCAGTGATGCTGCACTAGACACTTTTATCCCTGTGACCCAGACATTTCTAAAATCTTTTTAGTAGTAAAACAATTTCAACATATTAATACAAAATATATCTTCCTTAGGTCAGGTACTAAAGAGAAGTGATAAGATCAACGCTAGTTTTAGGCCTTCTGATAGTGTACTTTTTTTTTTTTCCTGAGATGTTTTGATTGTTTTAAATAATTTAGAATGTATTTTTATTGTTTTTCTGATTTTTGTCTGAAGATTGTTAAGATGTCAATAATATCAGAAACATAGGTTTATTTTAAAAAAATTTAATGTATTTCAATTATATCAATTTGCTTTTATGTATGTATATAAGTATATATATTTCAGTGTTCATTCTGTTTCTTTTTATGATGTCTTATCCTTTGTTCTTCCATGTGTATTCATTTTTAAATATATATATATATAGTTTCATTTATGGTTATATATATATATATATACATGCAAGGATGGGGAATTTTCAGAAAATCTTACCAGCCAAGGATTTATTTTACCAGCCAGCAAGAAGCAACATACAGTTGAAAAATGTTATGATAAAATTTACGCAACTGCAAAAATAATTCATTACTACAATACAACAATACATTTTTGTAATTTTTTTTTCATTAAAATTAAGAAATATATACAACAGAGGAAAGTTGAGTATAGGATAGAACTTAGTACCATCACATTGTGGTAATCGGGAGAATTACAAAATATAGCTAACAAGTAAAAAACGTATCTTCTATAGCCTGCAATTTTTAAAAAACTTCTTAAAGATTCACTCACCTTGTCAAAATATCCACTCGCCAGTGGCGAGTAAACTGATGTAATTCCCCAACCCTGTATACATACATACTGTTGTGAGCTCGGGGTTCGAAAGGACTGATGCCAATATATAAGAACAATAAAAAGGCTTTATTCACTATAAACAGTGCAATACGATCACCAATATCTTCTGAAAATTATAAGATATTCAGTAATCTTCAAATCCAATAAAAGCGCAGCAAAATTTCACACAGAAACAATGCGTTCAATACGACGTATCAACGACAAAATCGATCCGAGAAACACAGTTCTCAATGCAAAGCCTCTCGTATGAATTCAATCGCAGTTGACAGACAACTAACTAACTGAACTGATGGAGCTCCTTATATAGGTTTCAGAGATCTTTCCAGATTATTCCAGAGCCTTCAGATGCTAGAAATTACCAGAAAGTGCTTTAACTTTCGATAGAGAACCCAAGCAAGAAAGGATCCCAATGTACAGGTATAAGGGGGGGGTGGTTGACCAAAAAGTCGCCAAATCCGTCGCCAACTTGGCGACATTTGGCGATATATCGCCAAAACCATCGCCAACTTGGCGATAAACCCATTCCTTGGCGATTTTCCAATAGAACTCATAATAAAAACCGATGCTGTAAGGTTGTTTTCCTTGCGAACCACCTGAGGCCTTTAGCATTGAGTTACATGATGCTCAATAGGAAATACATTAATAATACTGCAATTTTCACAATAACAAAATAAAATAAATTTAAACAAATGGAATATTTACAGATATATACAAAATTCATAACATTGCCCCCCCTCTCAAGGACTGCACGTCCCGGGCAGTTCAACCTTTGATCGGAAAGCAAATCCGTTACCAACAAATGCTATACTATTCAAAACACATTCATAATGCTGAATTATACAAAATATACACTTATTTAAAAATAAAAAAAATAAAAGCATAGACATTATTACATACAAGTATTTAAATAATAATAACAATAATAATGATAATGCTAAGCAAAATAAATAATTACATTAATTTATATACAAGACCATGGTCATACTAATTTACATTATTTACATTACACTATTCACAATCAATGAACTAAGTACTATGGGAACTATGTACTATGGCCATAGTATGGAGCTAGCCTGTCGTAATGAACGACTCTAGGCTTCGAATTTGGTGACTTTCGGATCCGAATTACGACATCGTTCAGTCTGTTTAGGACTGTATAAGGACCGTCCCAGTGCGATTGCAGTTTGGGAGAAAGTCCTTTACGTCGAGTCGGATTATAAAACCAAACCTTGTCACCTTCTTTGAATTGATGTCCCGTGGCTTTCGTGTCGTACCTAGTCTTCATCTTCTCCGTCTGTATATTGATCCGCACTCGAGCCAAGTTGTGGACGTCTTCAAATCGTGCTTGGAGATTCTGCACGTATCCCTCTGGCGATGAAGGCGCATCTGGAGGGCGACCAAAAATCAGGTCACAAGGTAGACGAAGATCACGACCGAAAAGCATCTGAGACGGGGAATAGCCGGTTGTTTCATGGACGGCGCTGCGATAGGCGAGAAGAAACAAGGGAAGTTTTTGGTCCCAGTCTTGTTGATTTCTTGAGACTAGCAGTGAGAGATTGTTGAGGATGGTACGATTAAATCTCTCAACCATGCCATCCGATTGTGGATGTAAAGGCGTCGTCCTAGTTTTGTCCATTCCGAGAAGTTGACAGAGACCCTCAATCACAGCAGAGATGAAATTTCTCCCCTGGTCAGAATGCATTTGAAGGGGGACTCCATACCTTGATATCCACTGGTGTACCAAGGCATCCGCAACCGTAGAAGCTTCTTGATCAGGGATGGCATAAACTTCAGGCCATTTTGTGAAATAGTCCATGACAACAAGGAGGTATTTGTTGCCATCAGCACTTCTTGGCAGAGGACCTAGGATGTCAAGGGTGATGCGTTCAAAAGGTGCTCCTACATTGTAGAGATGTAGTCTTCCTCGGCTACGTTTCTTTGGTCCTTTCCGAGCTGCACATGCATCGCAAGATTTGCACCATTGTTCGACGTCAGCTCTCGCTTTTCCCCAGAAGAAGCGCTCTCGGACTCTGTGTAATGTTTTCATGACTCCAAAATGGCCACCAGTGGGACTGCCATGTAATTCCTTGAGGACCTCTGGGATTCGGGATCGAGGAAGTACCAACTGCCACCGAGATGTCTTCCCATCTTCCGATTCGAATTTTCGGAACAGGACACCATTCCTGACGTGGAGAGAGTTCCAAAGAGCCCAATATTGCTTCGTCATAGGACTGTAAGTCGAGATGTCTTTCCAACTGGGCTTCGTGCTAGAAGATTCTAATAACTCCAAGATTGGTTTGATCTCAGAGTCTGCCATTTGATCTTCTCGAATCTTCTCATCACTCCAGGGATCTGGTGGCGTCAATAGTGAAGTCTTCGTCTGGCGTATGACATATTCGGGATTATACTTGCTCTCCGCTCTGGAACAATAGCGACAGCTCTCGGGACACGGTCTTCTTGATAGGGCATCGGCGTTTCCATGCGATGAGCCTTTGCGATGCCTGATGTCAAAGTCGTATTCCTGGAGCCGTTGTATCCATCTGGCTACTTGGCCCTCTGGGTTCTTAAAATTCATCAGCCATGTTAGGGATGCGTGATCAGTACGAAGGAGAAATTTCCTGCCATAGAGATAGTGATGGAAGTGTTCTATGGCTTTCACTATAGCTAATAACTCCTTACGAGTGACGCAATAATTCCGCTCTGGTTTCGATAAACATTTGCTCCAGTATACTACGACTCGTTCTTGGCCATCTATTTCTTGGGAAAGTACAGCACCGACACTTTCATGACTGGCATCCGTGTCCACAATGAACTGTTTCTCGGGGTGCGGATAGGTAAGGACTGGAGAGAATGTGAGAGCTTCTTTCAGCCGCTGGAAGGAATTCTCGCATTCTTGTGTCCATAAAAACTTCTGCTTGCTTTCAGTGAGCCTATGCAAGGGTCTTGCAATGTTGGAGAACCCCTGTACAAACTTTCTGTAATAAGTGCATAGTCCCAGAAAGCTTCGCAACTGATGGACGTTTTCCGGACGCTTCCAGTTCTTTACTGTAGACACTTTTTCAAGATCTGTTCGAACACCTTCAGCTGAGATGATGTGTCCTAAATAACTTACTTCGCGTTGGAAGAACTTGCATTTCAGAGGGTTCAGCTTTAAATTCGCCGCTCTTAGCTTCGTTAACACTTTTCGAATATTTCCAAGATGTTCTTCAAACGTGCGGCCACCAATGATGACGTCATCTAGGTAGATGAGACAAGCTTCAAAAGTCAGACCTTTTAACACTGTCTCCATGAGGTGCTCGAACGTTGCTGGAGCATTGCAGAGCCCGAACGGCATAACTTTGAATTGCCAAAGTCCTTGTCCAGTAGTAAATGCGGTCTTCTCTTTGTCATCAGGATGGATCTCTACTTGCCAATATCCACTCTTCAAATCCAGTGTGGAAAACCATTTATGTCCTGAAAGAGTATCTAGCGTGTCGTCTATTCTTGGTAGAGGATAGCTGTCCTTCTTCGTGATATCGTTAAGTTTACGATAATCCACACAAAATCTTGTGGAGCCATCTTTCTTTCGGACCAACACGATGGGAGAGGCCCACGGACTTGATGACGGTTCGATGATGTCACTATCCTGCATCTCTCGTAAGAGCTTAGAAACCTCTTCTTGTTTTGCAAACGGCAAGCGTCTTGGATGCTGTTTAATCGGTGGATGGTCGGCAGTATCAATTCTATGACGTGTCAGAGAAGTGCGACCTATATCATTCTCGTTTTGTGAAAACACATCCGTAAATTCCTGGAACAGTCTTTCTGCGGCATGTCTCTGCTCAGGAGATAAATTCTCATTTCGTCCAATTTCAGGTGTTAAACTTGTAGACGGCTCCGACAACGTCAAGCTCGGGTCTTTGCAAACACAGGTGACTGGAGCACAGGTTGCAAGCACTTCACCCTTCTGGATAATTCTAGACTTTTCACTTACGTTTGCAATTCTCACGGGTATCACATCTCTCGACAGATCTACTAGAGCTGATGCTATTAGCACTCCCTTTGGGCTCTTCTCAGGATATCCAGTCAAGCCATACTGGAAAATTCTTTCGTTTCCAGTTAATCCAGGTATCATCATTTCGGTCCGTGGAGGGATGATAACATCTGCCTTGGCTGTGATCCGTTGAATAGACCCGGACTCATTTCCAAGTTTGAAAATAGTGACATCTTCTTGAGCAGAGCGTAACTCATTATTCTTAAAATCCAGTGTAAATCCATGCTCATTTAAAAAGTCCAGTCCGAGTATGAAAGGGTCTGAAATATCGGCCACGTAGACTGTATGGCGATAAGCGGCGTTCCCAAACTTTATTTTCAGTGTCATTCTTCCATGTATATCGATCTTATCTCCGGTCACAGTTTGAAGAATAACACGCGGCGGGATCCAGAAGGGTTTTTCTTTCAGCCGCTGAGCTAGATCTTTTCGAATGATGGTCACATTGGCTCCTGTATCGATGATCATATTACAGGGCAAATCATTCACACTTCCGACCAGAAAAACTCCGTTCTCGCCGCAACTTCTTGCAGAAATTTCACATACTTGAAAATGAGGCTGCTTAAGATCTGGAAACCTCCGCCCCGCAAGATGGCTATTGATCAGTTTTCCTGCTCCACCGTTAGCGGGTGAGCTATTACCTTCGGTGCTGGGTCGCCTTGGGCAGTCGATTTGGATATGGCCTTCTCCACCGCATTTCCAGCACTTGATCTTCCTGTAAGGTTTGTTGGCCCTTAAGGAGTTCATCTTTCTCATTATGTCATTCATCTGCAGCTGTAAGCGCTCCACAGCTCTATCCGACGTCTCAGGCAGGTTGGCTACTCGCACAAAGTGTCGATCTTTCCTTGTAGCTTGCTGGGCTGCCTCGAATTTCAGGGCATAAACTAAAGCCCCTTTTAAGTCACTGAGATCTGCAATCCGGAGTTGTTTCTGGATCTCAGAGTCACGCACACCATCAATAAAATGCTGCAGAGCCAAGCTTTCTCTAATTTCAGTCGGACAGCCAGGATAAGCAAGATGGGAAAGTCTCTCGACATCCGTAGCAAGATCTTGCAGGGATTCAGTGGATTTCTGCTGTGGAGATTTGAGCTGGAGTCTGCTATATTCCTTCATGCATTTCTCGCCAAAGCGCAATTCTAAGGCACTGACGAGCGTTTCAAAATCTAGCGGTTCATTTGCAGGCAAAGTCTGTAAGACGTCGGCAGCATCAGCTCGTAGAGAAGCAGCTAACTGGCAAGCTTTTGTCTGGGAATCCCATCCATTGGCGTCCGCTACGATACCAAATTGTGTCTTAGAAACTGGCCATGAGGATTTTCCGTCATAGGTCGAGAGTTTAATAGAGGCCCGAGGAAGCATAGCTTGATACTTGACATCTTCGGGATAGTTTTCGGCAGTTATCTTTTGTTTCTTCACATTTTCCAACTCCTTTTCTACACTCTCAATCCTTTCTTCGACGGTCTTGGCAATCTTTTGAACTTTTTCTTCTACTCTTTCTTCAACGGTCTCGGCGATCTTTTGAACTTTTTCTTCTACTCTTTCTTCTACGGCATTGGCTGTCCTTTGAATTTCTTCTACTTTTCCTTCTATTTGTTGAAATCTTCCTTCAACTTTGTTTTCCACGCCGTCAATTCTGTCATTTAAAGATGTTATTTTATCCTCTATTAAGTCTTTCAACTCTCCAAGGTTGGTTGACATATCCTTCTTCATTTCATTTTTTAAGTTGCCAAGGTTGGCAGTCATTTTCTCGTCTATCGCTGACATTTCCTTCTTCATTTCTTCCGACATTTCCTTCATTTCAGCCTGGTTTGCAGTCATTTTCTCATCCATCGCTGACATTTCCTTCTTCATTTCAGCCTGATTCGCAGTCATTTTCTCATCCATCGCTGACATTTCCTTCTTCATTTCATCTTTTAACTCGCCAAGGTTGGCAGTCATTTTCTCATCCATCTCTCCTAATTTCTCCAATAATTTAGTCAGTTGCGCTTCCATTGCTCTGGTAATCAATCGGCATTCAATCCCACTTCTGACACCAAATGTTGTGAGCTCGGGGTTCGAAAGGACTGATGCCAATATATAAGAACAATAAAAAGGCTTTATTCACTATAAACAGTGCAATACGATCACCAATATCTTCTGAAAATTACAAGATATTCAGTAATCTTCAAATCCAATAAAAGTGCAGCAAAATTTCACACAGAAACAATGCGTTCAATACGACGTATCAACGACAAAATCGATCCGAGAAACACAGTTCTCAATGCAAAGCCTCTCGTATGAATTCAATCGCAGTTGACAGACAACTAACTAACTGAACTGATGGGGCTCCTTATATAGTTTTCAGAGATCTTTCCAGATTATTCCAGAGCCTTCAGATGCTAGAAATTACCAGAAAGTGCTTTAACTTTCGATAGAGAACCCAAGCAAGAAAGGATCCCAATGTACAGGTATAAGAGGGGGTGGTTGACCAAAAAGTCGCCAAATCCGTCACCAACTTGGCGACATTTGGCGATATATCGCCAAAACCATCGCCAACTTGGCGATAAACCCATTCCTTGGCGATTTTCCAATAGAACTCATAATAAAAACCGATGCTGTAAGGTTGTTTTCCTTGCAAACCACCTGAGGCCTTTAGCATTGAGTTACATGATGCTCAATAGGAAATACATTAATAATACTGCAATTTTCACAATAACAAAATAAAATAAATTTAAACAAATGGAATATTTACAGATATATACAAAATTCATAACAATACATATTACATATATACATACCTTTGTATACACACACACACATATATATATATATATATATATATATATATATATGAAGTGTTCATAACACCATCATAGTTTTTTTATATATTAATGTGGGAATAACCAAAATTAACATATGTAAAAGCTATTTGATAGAGTTACAAATGCCTCATAAAAAAAAAAAAAAATCAGATTAATATAATTGAAATACATTAGAATTTTCCTAGTAAACCTATGTTTCTGATCTTGCTTAAATCATTAAACAGCATTATATTAATCACATTAAAGTAAAACTGCTGTTATATATTTTTGAAATACATTGGATCTCCTTATTATAAAACTGGTAAAATTTTTGTAATAAATAACTTTAACTGTTTAAAATATATAACATATTCGAGCTTTGGCATTTAATAGGGAAAGAACTTTCCTCCAACTTGAATAAGGAGCAATCGTTATTATTATTTTTTTCAAATTTCTACCATTTTCAGAAAGATTATAAGAGTCAGCAAATAATAACGAACATGCAAATGCCAATTGCAGAAACTTTTCCGAATTTGCAAAAAGTTTTATAACTATATAAAATAAACGTTTTTAGTATTCTATTTACAAATTTTGAAAGTATTATAAGGTTATCATAAAATCAATATTTTCATAAGTTAATTGATGGATATTTTGTTTGCAGAGGTTGCATTATAATGGACTTTGGTAATTCTTAATCCTCTGATCGCTTAATTTTTTTTTAAAAATCCTTTCAACTAATATGTAATCGACTAATATTCCTATTATTACATATTTCAAATCCTCATGTATTTGAAATATGTAGTATATTTATCATTTGCATTTTTACACTTTGGCTGTAGAATTTTTAAAACAAAAATTTGCTCCAAAAATTGTGTATTATATAAATTTTTCTGCAAATGTCTTGCCCGTGAAAATCACGGGATAAGCAGTCAGAGGGTTAAATATAAATTATAACTGAAAGATTAAAAAAAATATTTTTTTGTTTTCTTACTCTTTTTAATTAAGATACTCAAATAAACGAAATTTCTCAATTTGAAAAAATACGAAAATTAAAAAAATTATAATGTATCAAATACTGTTTATTTTTCATAAAAATTTCGTTTATGAATTGCTTTAAAATTATTTGAGGAAAAAAAATCAAAAGTATATGTTCCCACAGTGGGAACTTTCGCTATTGGGTTAACACATTTAAACAATCTTCAAACAAAAATAAATTGGATATGAAAAAAAAAAAAAAAAAAAAAAAAAATTGTACAAACGAATAGAAACTGTCATAGATTTGAAGATAAAGTGAGTTCTATCATTGAGAGTGGGAGAAAAGGGGATAATAATGATAAGTCAATAAGAAAAAATTTTTTATATCAAAGCTTGCTAAGAAAAGATAGCAAAAAATAATTGGTGATATAAAATTAAAATTTAAAAGATCAAAAACTCTACAAGGCAGCATTTATAGACTATAGACATGCACAAATTACAAAAGATCATTTATTAATGTATGTTAATTGTTTAAACAAATTGATTTATGAAATTAAAGATATACTTAAGTATTTATGTAGATTTTATTTGAAACTATAAAATCTTTAATTGTTTAAAAATACATTTTATCTGTGTAAACATTTACCTTAAAAACAATAAATAATATGATGAAATCTGACAGATTTTAAAATAAAGAATTTGTGTAGGGTTAAAGAAAGCCTGAATTTTTTTTTATTCTTTAAAAAAATATATTTATCTAGAGATCTCATTAGATATTGAATAAACACTTTTGATTATTGTTGACATTATTGTTTTTTTAGTATTCTACAATTTATGACTGTTGCTTTTTATTAACTTACTGTCATTTTTTTTTTCTTGTTATATCCAATGTTACACAAGATTTAATTTTCCGTGCATCTGTTGGTTGTTCTAATATCTTTATTTATTTTTATTAGAATCGAATCATTACTGTTCGGGAAATTGATGGTACTTTACGAAAAGCCAACTGGGATGAAAGGTTTAAAATGAATCAAATTTTCTTCCCTATTGAAGGTAGAGAATTAGAAACACCAAAGTTTTTTGAAAGCCCATACCTCGATGTAAGTAGAAAATTTTTTATGTGAATAAAATTTTAATTAAAATCTCTTAGTTGTTGAATGTCCTTATATACTGTAAAACTTGTTGAAGTAGAATCGCAAGAGACCGGACCGAAATATTTTTTCAGATTGGACACATTTCTGCATTATACAAAATGCTATATGAATCTTACTGAAAGTCTGAAGAAATTATACTTCTTAATTTATAGTACCTTATAATGTTATAGTACATTATATAATATTACATAATGCATATAATATTGAACTATATAATATACTATAATATTCTACTATTACTAAAAGATACTATAATAACTATAGTTATGCGCAATCCCAGTAGCAGAATGTTCTGTGCCAATCTGCAGCAAACATAAATTTATCTGCGAACCAATAATGTATACTATCAGAAGACGCTTATCACTGTTACTATTATCAGAATAATAGTAACCCCCCCCCCCCCCTACCCCCAAGAAGAAGCAAAATTTGCATTTACAAAAAAAAAATGAAAAAAGATACAGTAAATCTAGAGACTTAAAGTAAATTTTAGAAGTTTTTTTTTAAGCTCAGTACTTCTTTTCAAAATGTTAAAATCTGCAAGATCTAAAATAATCTGCAGAACTCGCTATCGTGCTGTGCTGTTTCTGCTACTGGGTGTAATAGTAGTAAATTATGGTAATTTGATTGTATACTTTATCAAAGGATGGAGATATGGATAACATTTTTGCAATGATGCAAATTGTAAAATCCTGTATGTTTACCCATCTTCACTTTATTATCATTACCAAAATTCATTATCACTTTATTATCATTATCAGTGTTTAGGCCTATACACTTACACATCCAGGGCTTGAGAAATGCGGTCGCCACTTATGTCCAAGTTTTTTTTTATCTGATGACCAATTTTTTTTTTTATCTGGCAACCAAGTTATTTGATCTGGCATCCCTGATTTTTATTTGTATAAAAATTGACTTAAGAAATGAACACAAGCAACATGTTTTTCAGCTGACTCATTTCATTTCTGACTGCTAGCATCGGTTTTTTTCTAAGAAATCATGATTTTATTCCTTTTTATTTGAGTTAGCAGATTAGAGAATTGATGATTTGAATAGGGAATTTATTATTTCTGCATTAATATTTTATCTCATTTCCACTTTCTATAGGTGATTTTTGATGAATTCGTTAATTTTTGCTTTCCGTTTCCACGTTAGACAGATTTCATTTTATGGGGAAAAATTAATGGTAAATTTCTCATTTTCTCGGCTGTGACCATTAAATTAGTCCAAATTAGACAAGTTTCAGCCCTATCCATATATGTGAGCAACTTTTACTGTATTTATCAATTTATGATTTTGCTATTGCCCTTTTTTCAGTAGTTGTCAATGAATTTAAAAATATCATTTAGTGAATATATATATATATATATATATATATATATATATATATATAATAGTTATTCTCATTCTGTCAATTTAATTCATAAAAATGCATAATGGTTTGATAGTGGTTGTTACAAATTGCATTTAGCATAATACAGTGTTGAATTAGGTATTTTTTACTTGAGAGGTGGGGGATTTGCTCCTAAACTTTTCAGGGGCAACATTTCGATGCTCCAGGGCGGGAAAGGTAATGTCTCCTCCCAGGTCATCCATGATTTCATTACTGCCATTTGAAGAGAATTTAAGTAGTTAAACTTAGTATTACTTGTCAATTAATTTTTATATAATGTACTTTTGAAATTAATTATAATAAAACTCTAACCAAGATAGAGGATAAACAAAAAAAATTAGATGTTGGCAATGCAGGAATTTGATTTGCTAGGGAGTAATTACTGAAACATTTTCATTGTTTTAAGACTTAATTTCATTTATTTGCTTATTATGAAGCAATTTAATTTTTAAACTTGATGTTTTCATTCTTTTTTTTTTTTCATTACATTTTACAGTAGTTAAAAATTTATCCTCAAATGTTCTAATAAATTATCAACTTACCATTTAACTCCCTTTTTTTTTTCTTTACTTTCTCATTTAATTTATTTAATAATAATTCCAAAATTTCAACTGAAACACGGTTTAAATTTTAGCAAAGAGTTATAACAGACGAGTGCAAAATGGTGCATTTCAATTTTATTATTATTTTTAATTCCACAGCCATTTGAATACTATGATTTAATAACAACTGATCTTCACTAAGACAATAATAAAATGAAACATTAAAAGCATAAGTTATTGTACTTTCCATTAGCTTATGTAGAATTTATCTAATATTTGTAATAGAGCATTTATGTTGTTATTGATGTTTTGATTTATGTAGTTTTAGTTACTGATGATGTTGCATGGTTGCTACATTGTAAAACTATTGAAAATAAAAATCTCTACTTTTGTGAGACAAAGGAAAAAAAAAATTACCAAGGTTTTCTAAAAAAACTTCCCAAGACATCATATTAGAGACTTTGTTACTATTTGTTATTCAATTTTTAACTAGTAAAATTAAAAAACAAGTTTTCTCACAATTAAGGCGGTATTAAAAAAAAATATTTTCCCACGCTCAACAACTCAAAATTTTGAGACACATTTTCAGACTCATTTTTAAAAATAAAAACATGAAACTTGGCGGCGTGATTTATGAAGAGATTTATAAGGGACCTGTGTTTTTATTTTTCGTTCAATTAATTAGAAATGGATGTACAAACAATTATTTTCACAGTACGATAATTTTTTTTTTGTTTCCAGCGCTATCGCTTCGGGAAATTCTGTTCAAAGTGTCCACTTTGACAGCATTTTTAAAAATATATTCTGCCTTTATCAAAAAATCGACCAATTTCAGACATTATAAAGTTTCTGAATAAGAGAACCTGCCAATCGGATGCATTTTAGAGCAAAAATGAATTTAAAAATGTCTCAAAATAAGCAGTTTGGATTTGAATACACCCTTAATAGTTCTGCATTTTATTGATAATATGTAACTATTCTGATGTTTATAATGCCAAAAAAGTAATATTTACGCATTTGAATGCCTCTTAATTTGCTGCCAAATTCTGCTGAATTAAACATTGTTAATCTAGTGGAATGAATATGTATTTTTTTTTTTCTAATGTAGAAACTTTTAGAAGAGGAGTCGTATGAATTTGTATTGGATTCTGCCTGTGTACAATTTGAGCCTGATGATCCCGAATATCATAGAGTGAGTATTATTATTCATAACTGCAATATTTTATAGCTAGACTTTAAAAATATATAGGGTACTTTTCCATTACACCAACACCATCGTTGCCAAGTAAATCAATACAAATATGTGCTTAAAAAAAATATATTATGCAATAAAATAATAACTAAATTTAAACTGTGGGTATGAGTTTGTAAATGTCTCTTAGCATTGTAATAAACATTTCGTATTTTTTTTGTTAAATGAAAACATGTTGTCACATAAAATCTATAAGATAGAATTGTACACGAACAATGGCACAGTGTTTTTTATTATGCCATTTTGCAATACTGATAATCTCTCAACAAATTGAGTGTAACACTCCCTGCTAGGGTCAACAAAATTACATTTGTGATTTACTGTAAAATGTTCATAGTTGGCAACAATTAAATAATAAAAAAATATGATTAACTTTCAATAAATAGGGGGTCACAATGTTTGGCATGGTTTACTATAAAATCGTTTGCACGGTCAGAGTGGCAGTAAATGGTACCTTAGCATACATTTTGGCATGGTGTTGATATAACAGAAAAAGTACCTATTATTGGATAATATGTTGTATTTCTGATTTTTTCAAAAAAATTCATTTTGAGTGCTAAGAATACGATAATGCTCAACATGTTTCACTTAAACAAATATTGATACTTTTCCACTCTAGGGCCTTGGCATTCTTTTAAAAAGCTTTGTGCAATTCGTGCTTCAGAAAGTGACATTTGTTGCCAAATGATATTAACAGCTATGAAAACCAACCTAATGAACTTTTATATTTGTTTAAATATGAATTTATATATATGTAAACATCTTGTTTATATATACATATTATTATTGTATTTTATACACTATTTATTCTTGTTTGTATTTATATAAAAATAGGTAAATGGCTTCTGTATATTAAATAAATTGTATAAATAATTGAAAAAAAATGCTTGTGTACATGAAACAGTGAATAGGTTTCCAGAAAACATGTTGCCAAATTTTCCTTCTCTTGCCAAGGACATTTTCTCTATCTCACAAAGGCACCTATACTAAAAAAGTACCCAAATATTATTATAATCTATATATATATATTACGCTATCGTACGTGGCACAGAAATCGCGATTATTTATCATTTGTCGATGGCAACGAGAGGTTTGTTTTCACTAATTTGTGAATGTTAAGAAAAGTATTTGAGGTATTGATTTAAAAGTCACCACACATATGTAGAAAATGTTTTTGCATCCAAAAATACAATTTTTGTAAAAATTGGCCCAGTAATTTTTCTTATTTATTAAAAAGAAAAGCTACTTTTTAAAATGGAAAGAAAATAAAGTGCGAAATCAAACCAAGAAACGTGCCATTTTGTTATTAATTAAAACATTAACTCCATTGTTGTACCTTACGCAGTTTAACCTCATTGTTGTCCGCATCATTATGACGTCAATGCTACGGATGCACATATTTGTTATTTATAATATAGATTGAGTAATAACAAATAAATAATAATAATAAATAATAATAAATGAATAAAATAATCTTATTGGGTGTAGATTTCCGTCAAGTCAGTCCTACCTGTCATTTTTAGATGTTCAAGATCACTAACAGTTTCAAGTTGCATAAAGAAAAGAATCTTTTACATTATGCAACTTATAGAAAATATGCATGCCCTTCAAACAGAGAGAGAGTTAGCAAGTTGGCTGTTACAGGTTGGCGAATGTCAAAGTGGGAAAACTATTGAGTTGCAACAATAATATTAAGTATTATTGTACAAATAAAATAACAATATTAAAAAATTGTAAACAATAATATTAAGTTGCCCCCAATTTGCTATCCAGATATACAAGATCCAGTGCAGCAACTTTTCAGTAACATTGATTTTTTAACGGTGACACCTCAAAAGCTTAAAGAACGAGCCATACTAACAGTGACAAACAATTTGTCAATTGAATTGAAGTCAAGACGTTTTGGATGCAGAAAATTAAAAAAAAAGATAAAAATATTTTCCTAATTGTGAATGGTGTAGATATTTTCAATATAATATGTATACACTTTTTTAATTTTAAAGAGTATCCAGCAACTATTGTGTGCATGCAAAGGTTTTTATATGCACAATGCTGAAAAAATATCTCTGTTTTCATATTTCTAAATGGTGTTCATATCTTATGATGTGTATATATTTTTTATTTCAAAGTACCCAATCCTAAGTGGAGAAGTTTTTATGTATGATATATAATGTTGTAACATGTAATGCTAAAATTCGTGTATTCTAATATGCATATATTATTTAAAAGAGTAGACACTAGAGTACAGATACTCTGCGCAGGATCGGCTAGTCAATAAAATTTGTACGTTTTTGCTTTTACAGTCTGGTAATTTTTCGAAAATTAAGTTAGCTGTGTAAGTTTCTCATCTTCTTTTATAGAAATACTCATTAGAATATGATGTTGAGGTTAAAATAGCATTCTTCTTTTAAAAAGGGTCATTATCTCATACATTATTTATCTCATATATTATTATTATTATTCATTCAAAGTGTTCATTATTTCAGTTGGTCTTTCTGTCCAACAGTCCATGTCTTTATCCATGCTTTAACGTTCATAAAAATGTTCAGATCTCAATTAAATTTAAATATTCTGTTGATAATGAATGAGTTTTCTACTGAAACTGTGATGTGTAAAATATATTTTTATATTTTATAGAAAGTATCATTAGTATAGTTTTCATTTACAGGATCACACAAAACAGTTTAAATTAATTATCATTTTTAGTCTATTGCAACTTCATTTTTATTTTAATATTCTACTTGAGAAGAGTAATAATTAGACTTTAATTTGTCAATCTCCCTGTCCATCTAACCATTTCTGATATAATTTTTCATAAAATTGTTAAGATTGTGATGGAATGTAAACATATTTATTCATATAAACTATTTATTAAACTACATCTGACTACGTATTTTCCTTATTAAAAATGTTTTGTAATATGTATAGCTTTTAAAAAATTGCATTAGCAAAAAAATAAATACCACTGCCAAATTATCTATATACTATTTTGTTGTTTATATTGTTTATCATTATATAGCATCAATTAGCATTACACTATTATAGTTAAGGCACTCTAATTTCCTTGGATAACAATATACAGTTTACTACTTTGAGTGTTCTAAGTTCAAATTCCAAATTAGATTTTTATTTTATTTCTTTATTATTATTTTTAATTGTACTTTTTTTTTTTTTGGGGGGGGGGGGCAAAATCTCATTTTATTGTGATGTTATTCAGTTTTGAAAATTTATATTTAAATACTATTGGTACTTTTATTAAGTTTTGTCATATATTTATTATTTACTTTTATACATTATTTGTCTGATTGATACATATATATGTATTTTTTAATTTCAGGTCACCAGTGCAACTTATGAACACTTAAAAAGTAGCAAAATGTTTGATGCTTTGAGATCTACTAGGCATTTTGGATCAATGGCTTTTTATTTTGTTATTAAAAAGGATATTAATCCATTATTAGTTGACATGCTTGAAAGAAATTTGTAAGTAACATTTATCTTTTTATTTCTTTGAAATGAATGACTTGTTATTGTAAGTTATCATTAAAAATGTTTCTTTTATGTACTAACTTTTTACATTTGTCAATTTTTCTGAATTTTCAATATTGAAAAAATCTCTGCGACTTGATATTGGTTACTTTTAGTAATATACTTAACACTATTTCTACCAGTGTTAAATGGGACCTTATAAAGTTTTGATTTGTGTTTATTTTAGCTTTGATTTGTGTTTATTTAAAGCTTATAGGTATAAAAAAAATTGGGTACTTTTCGGTTAGCCGGGCGCCAATTGATATATATACATGTATATATATACATGGTACTTCTCTATTATCCCGTCGACCACTTTTCATAACAAAAAACTATCGCCAAACTGTAACGCCAAATAAACGGGAGAACGTTGCCATTGGAATATCAAAATAAATAAATAAAATATAAGAATTTAAGGACACAATCGTTATTTTAATTCATGAAATAACTAAGAAATCAGTAAAACATAATGAAAAATACATGCAAATGTCGAATTAAAAACCACTTGTTGACATAACAAACATGTATAATGCTTCTGACATCAAGTAAATGGGACTGCATTTTTGGCGTTTAATCTTACAGTTTGGCGATAGTTTTTTGTTATGAAAAGTGGTTGACGGGATAATTGAGAAGTACCATATACATACATATATATGTATATACATATGTATATATATATTTTTATATATGTAGTACATATATCACTGGTGCCCGGTTAACTGAAAAGTACCAAAATAAGTTATCTCTTCAAATGATTAGTGATTGTTTTAATCTAAAAATTGCAGATAAAATAATGGCATTTGGCTTGACACCAGTAGAAATTGTGTTAAAATTTCCCAAAATTCAAATATTAATATATCTGTAATCTTGACACGTAATATTGCAAAGTGAAATTAAATTGTATAAGATTAATAATAATAATAAAAAAAAACAAGTATTGTAAAAATTTGCTATTTTATCACCACTGTTCAGAATGGAACTTATTAGTTAAAAGTTAAAGTGTTTTGAAATGAATATTAAACGAAGCCCTTTGTGCAATCGTCGATCACACTTACCCACTTGTTCAAAAGTGTTTTACAAAATTATTTTATTTTACCATTATTGATCTTGAAAATGTTGCTGATTGTATGTATGAAACTAGTAGATCTGTTTATTAAAAGGTTTTTATAAGCCTTTCAGTGTGCTGTAATCACTTTTAGCATATATATTTTATTTTAATGATAATAAATGATTTTTTTTCCTTATATAACTATACATTCTGTCATTATAGAGTGCCTTTATTCATAACAGGGTGGTGACATACTCACATTAAAATTAGACTGATTGAGATTATTTTAGATAAAAACTAGAGAAATATTTGTTGAAGCTGTCATTATCAAAAAGCTAATGTTTGTTGACCTGTCACTCATCTAAACAAATATAACAAAGTTCTAGAATATAAATTGCCATTTTTGATAAAAACTTCAATCTGAGCATAGTATTTTGCTGCCCTGTGCAAAGTATTTTAAGACTATGTTATTTATAAAGGAACTCTGTGTTATTATTTTTACGAAATACATAAATTTTTTTTTTTCATGCATTTTAAAAAAGAGGATTTATGTTTAAGAAGAAAACTTTTCCTGTAATTCTTTATTTCTCCATTTATTTTCTTGTTTAAAGGTCTCAGTCTATCATAAGCATGAAAATAGACTAATTTTTTATTACTAAAGCCAAACTTTTTATAGTTGAAGATGCAATATTTATTAAAATCTACATGAAAAATGCAAAGGTAAAATGTAATATTAACAGTTCTTCATAAGAATGAATGTTCGCCTATTTTTATTGTTAGACTTACTCCTTTTTTGGAGAATTTTAGATGTAAGAGCTATCATTTACTTAGATTTTAAAGTTCTATTTTTATTATCTTATGATTAATTGAACTTTATTTTTAAGAATCTAAAAAAAATATTTTGACATTTTTTTCCCCTTGCATTTTAAATTTAAAATTTTCTACTGCATTAGTATTTATTATAAAAATATGAAGCTGTTTCAAGAAATATATGTGTATGTATACATATTAACTATATTTTTTTAGAATTGGTGATGCTGCTGATACAATTAAATTGCTACATATTGTTAATTCAGATCTTGGAGTCATTGACAAAGATATAGATGATACAGAATGTGTTAAAGTGAGTCATTTACTACTATGAAAATATGCATAGTTGTATTTTTATTTAAAAAATGTGGAATATTTATTTTTTCCATCTTTTGCTGAACATTCTTCTTTTAGTTGAAAAGGAATTTTTTTAAACAATGGATTTGATCGTTTCGAATTCCATCAAAATTGTAAGCCTGCTCTGTAAACAATTGTAATTGTAACTTCTAGGAACACTAGGCTTGCATAAATAAGTAAATAAATACATAACTGGCTGTTAAAACTAATAATTTTTAAGCTCTCTTCACAAGGCAAAGATATGTGGGTTATTCCCCATTCACACCAGATATTTAAGATATCTCAGATTCCTAAATTCACTGAAAGAGTTTCACAAACTCAATTAACAGAGTAGAAACTTTCTATTCACTTTAACTAATTGGCTGTTTTAACTTATGCACATGTGCACACGACCTATTTGTTCAAATCTCAGACACAGTGATGTTCAATGAGTTATCTTAGATGAGTTTTGCAGTGTAAACAGGCATTCTAATTCTGGGATGCTCCACCTCTAAAATTAGGGTCTGAGATATCTTAAGTATCCAATGTGGACATAGTATTGTCCTCAAAGATTGAATGCAAAACTATTTATTTTTCACAGGCCTGATTTTTCCCTTTATGCTGATTGTACATATGCTTTGCCTGGCAAGGAAAAGTATGAAATTATTATTCAAAACTACTTTTTAGAAAAAAATGTTTTTATTACATTGAATTTTGAACAGTCAGAAAAAAAAATTATGTAATGATGAATAATAGAGAGATGAATAATGAAAATTCTTATAGAACTGGTAATTTCATTTTGTTTTTTTATTATAAATGTAGAAGTTAGTTTAATTTATATGAATTCTTTGTAAAATATCAGTTTCAAAGTAATATTATCCCTTTTATAGCTAATAAACTGAAAAATAACTACCATAAATACACAGGTAAAATTTTGGAAAAAAATTGCCCTCAATACTCCCATTTTGGGAACAACTTGTGCTTTCGGTTATACATATTAAATCCGGATTGATGCTATTTTATATAATACACAGTTATAAACATATTTTAATTTAAAAATATAGTTATTATAAAGTTTTTTTTTTCTTTCGAATGCAGCCAAAAAGTTAAATTTCACTTTTTTAACACATTTTAAAAAATAGAAAATTCAAATGAAACTTTTTAAAAAAATTACAGAAGCCATCTCATATATTCAAAATGAAAATAACATGAACCTTTTAACAATATATAAAATACTCACTTTAGAAAAAAAATCCTAAAGCAATGTTCTCAAAATGGGAGCAATAGTGCCTAATAGGTTAATGATTTGCTTACTTTGATTTAAAATGTCATCTCAAACTTTTTAACCAGAATTTTTTTAACACATGCAATGGAATATTGCATTGTTATAGGTAATTTTGAAGAGCAAATTTTTGTCTTCTTATTTAGTATTATAGTCTTATTTTCATCATTGTATAAGGATATTTAAGGCCGTCAAATAGATTACAAAAGACATCCAAAGTGAGACAAAAAGCAATTGAAATGGCTTGCAACATTAGTCATGCATTTGCCCAGAGACGATTAGTGAGTGCACAGATCGTTCTACCTAGATTCTACTAGAACCTAAAGTAGTGGTTATAGAAATTTCATTGTGAAAATAAGACTTCAATATGAAGAGAGTCATGAAAAAAATTCTGTCATTGACAATGCAAAATTAAAAGCATAAGTTAAAACTAATCCACATACCACAGTCCAAGAGCTTGCTGCTAAACTTGTAGTAAGTTTTAAAACTGTCTCCAACCACACAAAAGAAATTGTTTTAAATGTTACATAACAGAAACCGCTATTAGTGTTCCCTCGAGGCCATTTTTAAAGGCCGCAACACGCTAGCCTGTATAAAGTAGACAAAATGCACCCTACCTTTTTAAAAAATAGAGTAATTTACATTTAGTTCTATGAGAAATTTATCGTAAAAATCTTTTCTTTGACTTCAGTATTTCTAAATCCATATGCCCAAAAACTTGCAAAAATTATTAAAATTCATTTCTTTATGAAAAACACAGGATATTATTAAATCATGTTGCAATTTATTTGTATTTTTTAATTTGCAATTCTTAAAATCATCAAAATTGTCTATCATACTTTAAAATTATATACTTCTTTTGCTTATATCATTAATAAACATGTTTACATTTCCTCTTGAACTAGTGCCCTTTTTGATAACTAACACACTGTCCTCCCCCTTTTTTTTCTAGAATGAACACTACCACCATTATTTTTTTACAACTTAATAAAAATGAAACATTTTCTTAGCATCAGAATGACAAGAAATTAACTTTACAATATTTATTACAAACTTAATTGTAATGTTTATTAAGTAAAAAATGTGAAACTTAATGAGAAATACATTACATAAAATAGAAACTTAAATGCAGTATAAAAACACAGAAAATCAGTGTGATTTGAAGGCATGAGTGCTTCTATCTAAAGCATTTGCCAACACTGTAAGAACAGAAACACGGCTCATCCTCTTTTCCTGTGCTTCTATGCTGAATTTAAGTTTCTACTTGATAGTAATGTGTGTAGTAAATTGCTTTGCTGTTATGCTTGCCATTAAATTATTATTTATTTATCTCTTTTAGAACTATGTAGAAAAGAATAAATCTGAAAAGACAGCAGACTTAGAACTTGCTCTGCAGACTTTTCTAGAAGCTCAGCAAAGTGTCGAAAGTGAAAGTGCAACTTCATAAGCAGAGATGTACATTTTAAACTATAAATATTTTTATTACTATCATTGATTTCATCTTTACATCTGTCTGTTTACTGACGAGTTACTTGTACATAATAAAGTTTGACTCTTATTTAAATAGAAATTTTTGTTAGTATTTTTGTGTGTTAGTGTAAAATTTTTTTACTTATTTTTTTTTCTATCGAAAAAATGGCATGGAAAAATAATTTTATTTCTCCAACTGAAACTTCTGGCCTGGCATTGGTGACTATTTTTTTATTATTTTGCCTACTACTCTTTTTGAACAAAATAATCTACCTTGGAAATTAATAGAAATCTATTAAAGATTATTGTTTTGAAATAGTAATAGACAAAATAACAAAAAAAAAAATAATTGCCAGTGGCAGCTCTGAGCTATTCTTTCTGTGATGTGACCTTCGATCTCTTATTGAAGATCACATGTAAAAAGATATCTTTTAAAATTCTGCTTATTAATGACAATGTCTCTTCGCATGCGAGTTCTGTTAGTCTTGAATATATTTAATTACTTATTTAGACACCTCTCTTTTTTTTGCCACCTAGCAGCCATTAGATCGAGGAATTATTCAGTCTTTTAAAGCTAAATATCAGAGGATGCTTGTTAAAAAAAATAATAGTTAATTCATATTACAAGAAATAAATAAAAACAGACATACAGAAAGTAATTTATATGATATATCAAAGCTTTGCTTGATACAATGTTTCAAAAGAAACCATTGTTAATGCTTTTTCAGTTTCAAGAATTTTTCCAACACCTTTAAATAAAACTGTTTCATTACCTGAATTGGAAGGATACAGATAAACTGATAACATCCTCAAATTTGACTTCTGATTTTAACTTTGATCAATAAGTTAATGTTGATTAAGACAGAACAACTAATGAAGAGTTCAATGAGAAGAATATTGTCAACAAAAATGCACAAGAGGTGTAGTGTGATGGCAGTGCCAGAGAAATCATAGACACTGTTGAATAAATTTCACCATCTTATGCACTTGAACATTTGCAGAAAGTTGTTTGTTACATGCAAAACAAAAACTTGTTAATGAATTAACTTAAAAAGCATGTCGACGAAATAGTGTACAATATTTGACAATGGTGTTAAAAAAGGAAAGCAGAGCTTGTTAATTTCATTCTTCAAATTTATATAGGTATGTAAACTACCCTTTCAGAGAATTAAATTCATTACTTTTTTATATTTAAATTTACCTGTTTTTTATGTGTAGTATATATACCATTAAAATATCACAATAAAACTTTAATTATCCGAACTCCAATCATCCAGATCTATATATATCAAAAAATAAAAATTTTCATTTAAGGAAAACATTTGATGATAAGAATTGTATATATTTGTTCATCAAAATGTAATTTCATTGAAATTCTTTTTTTTTTTCCAACTTGTTTATAGTAAAAATTATGCTATTAAGGTTTGATATAATATGAATACTTAAGACACACCTTTTCATTAACCCCTTACCAGTGTAGCCCGAATCCATTTTGGGTTGAGATTTTTTATGATGTTATGGATAACAATTGGTTGAATTTCAGGGAGAGGATCAAGAATGGTGGTGAGGAAATTATTAACTGTATCAATAACAAGAGATAGGTGAGCAGAGCTGGTATGGTAGGAAGAGTTAGGGAAAAATTGCAATGAATATGATCTTGCCAAAAATTCTGCCTTATTTTCATCAGTGTAAGTGATAACATTGTTGACAGTAAGAGAGCGAATGGGAGTGAAATTTTTGTTAAGCTTCTTTTTACTTTGTGAAAGAGAATTATTATCAGGTAAAAGATTTTCTAAGAATTTAATCTTAGATTTTTGCCTTTCTTTGAAAATTAAATTTTTGATCTTATTAAGTTTATTAACAGAGGAGTTAAGAGTGGGATCGCAGGAAAACTAAGAGTCACCTGAGACTATTGTGTTGTTTACAGAAGTTACATATTTTAGTAAGAAGGATGAGGGTATTGTTATTTTTAAATTTGTAAAAAGTTGTGTGCTTTTGAATGTTAGTAACAAAATTTTGCAGATGAAAAACAGCAGAATTGATATCAGAAGGATTATTGATTTCAGGAAAAAAGAGATTATTAGGAAAACTAATAGATTTTTTTATATTTAATATATATTTTTTTTTAGTATAAGGAGCTAACCCTCCTTTTAAAATTAACATTTTTATGAACTTTTAGGCCGAAACAAAATTTTGTCCACCCTATGGATGTTGGCTCTCGACAATCCCGTCATTTTTGTGACTGCAGCTCCTCTTATAAAGGTTGTGCACCCCTTTGATATCCACATTTTATGACTGAATATGTTAAGAAGTACAATTTAGAATAATATATGCTTCTCCTCCTCTCCACCTTCATTCATGAAAGCAGAATTTTTTTTTCAGCACTGGCAACCTTTAAAGCTAAATTTATTCCTTCAAATAAAGTCAAGGAGTATTTTTACTCTTTGAAAATAATCTTAGCTATATCTGTTGTATAAATACAAACGTAAACTGTTGATATATCATTGCCAACAGAACTGAATATGTTGACTGGAAGGAAGGAACCTAGGTGGCTAAATCTATCCTTCTGAACCGAAACTTATGTTTTTTTAATCTGACCCCCCCCTCCCGGTCACACCTCCTTGAAACAAAAATTTTCTGATGGTGGCCCTCAACAACCCAGTCATTTTTGTAAGTGGCCCTTCGCTTAAAAAGGTTGTGCACCCCTAACTTACAAATTCATAAAAACTAAAAGTTGGGCAAGAATCAGGCTTTAGTAAAATCACAAACCAGAAATGGTCTTTTAGAAAAATACATAACTTAATAAACTCAAAAATATGAACACAAATCATAACAATATGTAAACTTTATTTTTATTACACATTGTTATTTAAAAAGGTATAAATAAATTAAGCATTAATGTTACTTCATTAAATAAATTAAGTTTCAATGTTATGTAATTTCATAAATTAAAAATATAACTAATTATAGTATTATTTTTAAATCATAATGGTTCTTACTTAAAATTTAGAGACTTTACCCAGAAGAAAACAAATTATTCTCATTATTCATCTTAACTTAATTATTAGATATTGATATGTATCATATTCATAAATGAAAATGTAGTAGTCAACTAGTTAAAAAAAAAATGCTGAAATCTGTTGGAATCGGAGTTCACAGAATAAATAGAGATGAAATGTTTATGTTTGGCATGACGCTGAAAATGCAACCCTAAAGTCGGCCCTAACAACTGGCGGCTTGCTTGAAAACCTCTTCCTGTCCAATGAATGCAGTCCTTGTTCCATGTGCAGCCTCTCTCCTCCCAATGAGGTCAGCCCTTGGGCCTAATGATTTGAGCGATAACCGGCTTCATATTGCAAACCGATTTTATGGTTCACTGCCTCTCTATTCTTTATTGTTACTCTGTTGTTGGAATACCTTCATAATTATGACCATTATGATATAAAATTACAAAATTTAATGTTTGATTTCTTTTAGTAAATAATAATAAAGTAAGTATATGTGGGAAAAATCAAATGACAAAAGTGCTAAATTGGTACTTTTCCATTATAGGGGTCTTAGCATCTTTTTAAAAAGCTTGGCATAATTCAGGCTTCAGAAAGTGAGATTTGTTGTCAAATGATATAACAGCTATGAAAACAAACATGAACTTTTATGCTTATTTATTATTTATATATATATATAAACATTTTATTTATATATATTATTGTTTTTTATATGCAGTTTACTTCTGTTTGTATATAAAAACAGATAAATGGCTTGTTTATAAAAAATAATTGTATAAATATTGAAAAAATGCTTGTGTATATGAAACAGTGAGTAGGTTGCCAGAAAATATGCATGAAAAATTTCCTTCTCTCGTTAAACCCACTTTCTCTATCTCGCCAAGTCCTCTATACTGGAAAAATACCAAATTCTGCTTTTAACAAACACATAATGAACATAGCATATCAAAATAAAAATAGGTTGGCATTTTTAATTCTATTTATTTCATGCATTCTCTTTTTGGTCCCTTTAAAAACACAAGATTTTTTTTCCCCAATAAACTACCACTGGTTTATTTGACTTGACTTGACCTTTGGCACGGTATTAAACAATAATAGTTTTTTCTAAATGAGTAGATTTTCTGAGCAAATTTTGACATATTACAGCAAGTAAAATGGGATAAAAGTTCTTTCATTGTGACAGTTTTCATACTCATCTTCAACCTTGCATATAACAGGTGCGTTACCATGTTGCCTTCTTTCTCTGGTGGCATTTTTTAGGGATTTCTCAAAATAAGTATCAAATATGATATGTATTTCTGAATATTCATTGTACTTGATTAAAATTTTCTGACTGAACTGATCTGCTAAATCAGCAACAGTTTTAGTGTCTTTTGAAGGTATCAATGTATGTAATTTTGGCATACCATCTATGATTACAGAGTCAGAGGATTTTACACTGACTGCACTTTTGCTGGTCCCTAAAGAAGTATTGAGAATGTCTGTTGTTAGTTCCTTTGAGGAAAGTTCTTCTAAATGATGCATTAGTTTACTTTTGGCCTGGATTTTGTACATTTTTCCATCACTTGCGAATAAGAAACGTGGGACTGCTGTTAAATCATATTTTCCGTGATGCATTCTTTGAAATTTATGTCAGGACGCGAATGGCAAAGAACAACAAGACGGTTAAACAATTTTTTGTCATCCTTTCTATAATACCTTCTGTAGTTGAAACTTTCACTCTTTTACCATTGTTTTACACAATTTTAATTTTCTTTGTGAAAATGGGCCCCAGAAATTCTTTGTTCCATTAATAATACACTCATTAGCAAATTTTTGGTATTCTTGTAATCCAATGTCTGGCATTCTAGACACATCATGTTTCATATCAGGTGGTGCAACAGTCATTGTGATCATATTAAGCAGTAAATCCCCATCATATCAATAAATTTTTTCTTATAATGAGTTGATGCAGCACAATTTGCTTCATGTTGATTTTCAGTTTTCTCGATTAACTTGGTTCGATGCCTAGAACATATTTTTGTTAGCTCTGGACTTGTTAGAAAACATTTCATTAGAGTTTCCACATTTTGGGTTATTCTGACAATCCCACCTCTAATTTTCATTCGCCGAATTTCCTGCTCAAGAGTTTCATCTGCTCCAAGATGACAAAATGGTCTACCAGATTTGTTAGGAGCCCATTTTCCTCTTTCAAGCTCTGTCCATACTTCACTATCAGTTTTGGCTAGTACATTCATTTCTGCAATATGCCAGGTGCAGAATGCACTGTAATTCGGCAAGTTCATTGCAAAGAAATACTTTGTAAAATCTTCTAATGAAGATGGCCGCAACTTCCTGTTTGCACTCCGCACTGTTCGCATAAATGACATCAAAATGAAAACCATTTCCATATAATTTAAAGCCATTTTAAAGGCGGGGTTCTTCTCATGTCTCTTTTTACAAAATTCATTACGTTTTTCATATACTTGCTGGTTTTCCACTTCCTTGGTTGGTTAATTTGATGGATTAGAGTCTTTTTTTTTGCCATGCTTCCCAAATGGTTGTTTGAATATTCTTGCATTTATCTTCTAAATATTTGTGTTCTTTAAGAAATTCTTCAAAAAGTAGTGTAAACAGTACATGCAAAGTAGTTATGCAAGTTTTACAGGATCTTCGTACTGGTTTTTCGTCTAATAAATGGTGTACAGTTGTATCACCAAAGATACCGCTTTTGATCCTCAGCTCGGGAACGCCAGTAAATTCGATGTAAATTCCTATAGTTCTCAATGTGGCCATTATAATATGTAGGTCTCCTGGAATTATCATGAAATTCGTTAATGCCGCAATCACTGTATTGCATATATAAACACTTAGTACAAGAAAATAGCTGGAAGAATAACTAATACTGCATGTATGAGTGCTTCATGCACAAAACAACAACAAAAAAAGAATCACTGAATGCAGCAACCTTGACAATTAAAAATATGAAAAATCTATTAGAATTAGAAAAAAATGGTTTTAGCCTATGTTCTGTAGCCCAGAAAAGATTCGCTAGTACTACTAATACCAATGTAAACAGAAAATTATATTTCAAAATCAACTTAGAATATATGAATTATAAGAGCACTTACCCATTTCAAATAATAATGAATGCTCTGAACATCATTAAATTGAAAATTATGGTCCATATATCTCTTTTTGTTCATCTTTTCTTTTTTTTTTAAAGTGGACTTTGATTTCTGTGCAGATATGATGGTCATATTTTTCGAGATACTGAAATGTGAAAAAGGAGTGTTCGTCTCTGATTGGCTGAATAGTATTTTCATCTTGCTTGCCGATATCGCCCGATGTTGACCAATTTGAGTTTTTCTCCATAGATTTACAGAATTTAACTGCTGTTAATATTGTTTTCTGTCCTCTATCTTTCCAAAAAAGTACAATATTTAAATTAAAAATTTAAATACTGAACATTTCAGAAATTTTAATATTACAGATCCGACATCAGCCAACATAGAATAATATCGGTAAAACATGACTGGTTTTTGTTGATGCATGCCAAGATTGGCTGATATTGGGCTAATATCGCTGTGCAAACTGGTATAGTTCGCCCTCATGAAAGAAAAAAAAAATCAGTGGACTCATCTACGGACCAAACAATGAAACCACATATGCAACTGTCATTTGAAATTTATTCAGTAGTAAAAATAGAAATATTACAGTCTTTGTTTACAAAAATAAAAGTTATCTAAAACATATCCAATATTTAGAATCTGGAGATTAAAATAAATAAATGTTTTTAGATTCAAGACCTGCTCAGAGATTCATGTGAAAACTATTATGCCCCTTCTTCTTCTTGTGTAGTTGCTGTTGTGGTAGGTGGTTCATATTTCTCTAACTATAAGAAGAAAGAAAAGTGATATGAGATTGATATTAAATATCAGAAAAAATTAAAGATAATTATTATACAATAAAAAGGGGATCACCTACTGCTAATAAATCAGCTCATTACACAATTTTAAGGGAAATAAAGATGTCGCAGTAAAAAATAACTTTTTAGCTTTAAAATTCAATATATACACATAAAACTTCTTTCTAATTATTTGACATAACTTTTATATATTCATAGTAGTGCAACTACTTATTAAGTGGGTGACATAATAAGAACATTTTATAACCTGAAAAAAAAAAAATTCTTTAAGAGTAATGGATACGTTTGTGGTGTCAAAATATTCTGATAGATGGCAGGGTATGGGGTATCAAAAGATTTGGCGAAATTGAGTTTTTACCCCCCCCCCCCCCAAAAAAAAAAAGGCACTTGCATGTCAAAATATTACAATTCTGAAACACTTTGAAGGCCGAGATTATTAGTGAAAAATCTCCAATCATAGACTGTAGGTAGCTGTAGTAAAATGTCTGAAGAATAATTTGAAGTGTTTGAAATGGTTTAGGAATGATAAATAATGGTTTTTCATTGGAGTGGGTTGATTCTAATATACCTGCTGTGTCAGATTTGAGTTGAGGTTTGGATGTTCCAAATCACAGTTGGGTATATCAGATTTTTTATGACAGAATTTTGTTTCAGATAAAAATTACTTTGTTTGAATAAATACTACTTACTTTTTGTCGATTCAGTTCAGTTCATAAAAAATATGACTGTATATCATTCTTCTATTTACTGCATTTACATGCAGTACTATTATTATTATTTTCTTTCCGGTCAGGATCTGATTTAAACACTGCGATTTCTGGGTTAAAATGCTTTAGCTTCAAGTCGGGCTTAGCACTGACAAAAAATTAGCACTGATAAATGTTGTGTTCATGTCGGATAAAATGGGCTGAGCATGAGCGAGTCATACCACAGTAACTTTGAGTCAAATGTACTCGGCCCGACTGTAATATGATATACCCTAAAAAAGATAATGTAAACTTATAAATGTTAAATTGTTTTTCTTCATATTTTTATTAGCGATTTCATTCAGGCAATTTTCAAAGCATTGTTACAATATATATATATATATAAACACTTAAAAAAATGTAACCTCATTATTTTAAATTTGCAATCACAGGAGAGGGATGTTATGGTTTCGTCGCCTTGCTCGGTCATCGTAATAATTCTTCTAGAATTGATACCTTAGTTTTATGGTATTTGCTGCCACCACCGGTATTAAACTGATACCGGACATTGGAAAAGAAGTTCTCATATAAATAACTAATTAATAATTTTTGATTAAATTAATATGCTAGAAAAATGTTACAGTGATAGCTATTAATTGTCAATACAGCTTATAGTCACTTGCCGTATGTGACTGTCAAATGACAATCTTCCTGATCACACGTTTTACTATATTCCATGTGCACTACTCGTACATACCATTCTGTCCAAGTAGTAATTAATTCACTCTGGACGAAACTCTCCGATGCACATTCTCTTTGTAATTCAATACACTCCTCTGCGCTCTTAACTCTGCACTGATGACTTGCATCCTGTGCTTTCTGCTACACATCAACGAGACACCTCCTACACTCTTCACGGCACACCAGTGACTCTGGCATACTACCCTCTTAGCTGCACCTCCACTAGTGACACATCTCTCGCTCTTCAGGCCGCACTACCAAATCAACGGGGCTGTGATTCTTTATTTACAGAGTTTCCATGCACGTAGAAGCATTTCTTCTCGACCATTCCACCCCTGCATTCTTCTCTGAAGTTCAGCTCGCTAGGAATCCGGTGTCCACTGTATTTTCTTTCCAAAGCCAGATTAGTACTTTCACAAAGATCTCGTGAACATTTCCCCAAATATATAATCAGTTCAGGGAAATTCCATAGTCAATCACATACGGAAGTTTTACAGAAAAAGAAAAATATATATATGAATACAGTAATATATATTAATGATTACATATAATTAATTAAATTAATTATAAATATACAATATAGGTTCTGTTAAAGTCAGAAACCTGAACGTCTGAAATCAGAGATACCTTCAAATGTACAGCATCTCTTGCTGCTGCTTCCATCGAAACGGCGATTTCCGACGCACGCACAAGGGTTAAGTTCGATTCTAACAGCAATTTTCATTGAATTCCTTCGTTCTGTATACCACACACTATTCTGTCTCAGAGCATCATATCCAGAGTGAGTCCAAAATTGCAATATTTCGCCAATTTCCGGAGTTCCGCAATGTAATCGGCCACCGATTCACCCGCGCGTTGCACGCGGCTATTGAACTTGAATCGCTCTACGATATCTGAGGGCACCGGATCATAATGTCTATTTAGTATCCCAATTAGTTCTGTTAATGTCTTGGAGATAGGTGCTTCCGGTGATATCAAATTTCGAAGCAGTTCATACGTGGCAGGTCTAACCACTGTTAAGAAAACAGCATGTTTTCTATCATCTTCAATCGCGTTTGTAATGAAGAATTGCTCAATTCTTTCAGCATATTCACTCCAGCACTTGTTTCCAGGGTTGAATTCACCAATACAGCCGAATGATGCCATGATAAAACATCAAGAAATCCACCACGTGGTCGCCAAACATCGATTAGAATTAGCATGCCGTTGAGAAAAGTCGTGATTTTTCTCAAAAATACGCAAAAATATGTTATATTTAAAAAAAATACATCAATAAACTTTATCCTTGTCGCCACTGAAACATTTCTTAAATTACTAGTAGTTAGATACGTTAAGAATTACACTGGATGCATAAAGATTAACTAGGTTTATTAGTGGATGCAAGATCCAACCTACATACATCGCGGCTAGCATGAGACTGGAGTCCGATCGCTGATAACGACCAATAAACATTTACATGCACCTGTGGCGTCATCTAGCGACAATGTAAACAAATCGGATTATAACAAAATTAAATTTACTTTTTTAAACCAAGCATAGTCAACTTCCATATCAAATTAAACCTTGTTATGATTTAAAAGTTTACTCTTAATTTATTCAGTATTTTAATATTTAACTCTAATTCTTTCATTCATTTAAATCAGTTCATTAATCTCATTTCAATTAATTAAGCTAAATTTCATTATTTCATTTTAAATCAAACATTCCTTTCAAAATTGTTTACTTTTGGTGAGAGCATAATTTAGGTTCAGCATCTTTCCATTACATATGTTTTAGGATTTTCATTTCAAATTTCATTTACAATATATTTACTTTACAATATTTACTTTAATTTTTTACTTTTAAATAAACTTCACTTCAAATTATCTAAAAGAAAAATATTTCTAACTTACTTTTTCTAACTTTTAAATAATATCCATCTTAATAACAAACAGTCTAAAATAAATAATTATGCTAAAATACAGCGTATTTACCTTTCTATAATTATTGTTAAAAATGATTATTCACTAATTTAATTCCTTTAGGAAAATTCACATCTGCATATTTTGATACTTTCAAAATTACGTTTTAGAATCGCGAACTTTTCATATATTGTTTCAGATTTTCTAAGTCCAATAATTACTCTTTCAAAATTCTTTAAATTAAATATTTTCACTTTCAAAACATATCTATTGGAAAGAACTTTTTATTTTATTTTGATTCCTGAAATTTCATTTATTTTTATCCATAAGTTTGGGAGTTATGGATTTTTCATTACTTTTTTAAGTATTGTTTTGAAGATTGAGAAAAAATGCTGGTAGCGGCCATTGAGAGAATTTCGGATGTTTTCTTGTAAACAACTCTTTACTTCCTCTCCCACGCATTTTTTGGTCAGTGTCAATGACTCGCGCAGTGCAAGGTCATTTTTAAGCCTATTCAAGGTTATCATCGAAGCGCACGGAACATTCTCGATGACGTGTTATCGGAGGGTGCGTTACAGTTAAAATCTAACTTTGACCGCATGGGTGAGCTTCTGCAGAAACTCCGTCAGGTGGTGTTAGGCACGCAGCGACAATTTTTGGAGTCGTTGGAAAATCCTGTTACCTGAATGGAGGGATTTTCAAATCTTAGAAAGCTCAGCCGTACTTTGAGAGATCTGGAAATAATCACTTCTCCAGGTGGTATCAACAAGTGAACAGCTAGCTATTTAGGCTGCTGGGCCATCGGCCTAGCAACGGAGTGTGTATCGAGATTTCGTCTGATGAACAACTAGCGTTGAATTTTTTTTTCCTCGTTAATGAAGATGTTGGAGCAGAGTTGATTTCTGTTTTGCTGCCATTTTGCCATAGAATACCAATCCTCATTGCAAGCAACAGCATTCTTTAGCTAAAACACGCTAACAATTAATATCTTCAAATCAAATATTATTTCACCATGCCGGAGGGTAGATAAGCTTCAGTCTTCAATTTTTACGTTTATGTTCCTTTGAACAGCATAAAAGATGTTTCATCCGATTTCTGCATAGTATCCGTCTCAGAATACAGGGAGCGATTCCTGTTAATTTTCTTCTTATTAGACAATTCTTGTTGATTTTCTTCTTCATCTTATTAAAAGTTCTCAATCTGCATGTTATTCCATCTAATATTCGGTAACTCAACAAAAAGATTGAATTCGTCATTTCTCAGCATAAACTATAATTCCGAAGATTATTTCACCAGTAATTTTTGTCTTAGAAGTACCGTTATTCCGAGAAGTTTCTGCATCCTCATCCAAACTTTAAATAAACTGTAACTTCAATATGAACTTTTAACTGCATTACGAATATCACTATAAGTTTCTCCAACCTCTACTAAATAGACTGTAACTTCAATATGAACTTCTAACAGCAAGAACAATTTAATAATAGAACTATTTTTAAGAACATTGTCAACATAAAACTTAAATTTCATATAGTGAACTGATTTCCGAAATTTTAAAATAATCTGCAATTGTGTATGTAATTTTCTAAACTGTGAAATGATATGATATGGTAAAAGGTAGTATAGTGATTGAAAATGCTAAGATCATTTTTTAATTTATCGATGAATTGAATAATGAAATAAAACTTCTAAATTGTATCAAGTTTGGTGAGTTATCTTTTATTTCTTCTATTTTTCAGCAGTAATTAATCATTATGAGAAACTCCAAAGAAATGTAATTTTTACATATATAATACAAATAACTTTTATTTAAATGTCACCTAATTTTTAATATTTCCTAGTTAAAAATTCCAACACTTAATTTAATCTTTTTTTTCTTTTACATCGCAATGTTACTACCACTTATGATTACGCCATATGATGAGATTTGGGGATAGATAATTTATACCTTATTCCAAATTGAATTTTCAGGTACTGACTTATTCAGATTAATTTTGGGAGAGTCATCTTTTCATTAAATTCCCCGGTATAAGTTTTCAGATCCCCGAATTTCATTATAAACCTTATGAAATTCTCTTTAAAATGAGGTGTCAAACAACTCTCTACGCTTGATAGAACTCAAGAAATTCAAAATTGAAAACATTTATACGAGCCAAAAAATGATGATTTTTCGAAATTAAAAAAATTAATTGTATGGAAATTTACTGAGATAAAAAAAATAATAAAAGTATATTTTCATTTATATCATCAGGGAGAATGATTCCTGTAAGTTTTATCAAAATCTAAAATGGTCAGGTTGAGTCACTGGTTGATTTGACATGGAATGACCCCATTGTCCCAATATCTCAGGTACCAATTTAAAAAACATTATTTTGAGAAAATCATATTAAAGTTTTACAATAAGTACCACTGTGCAGCAAGAACTGCTATATATGTGCTTAAATTTTGAAAAAAAAAAAAAAAAAAAAAAAAAAAAAAAAAAAAACAGCATTAAGAAAACACTTATAAAATGTCAGACATTCCAAAAAAAAAATTTTTTTTCTTAAAGCTGGGAAACTTTTATGCCCTCTTCAAATCAATATTAGCAACTTTTCGGAATGGCTCAATTGCATATTTACATTTCTGTAGTAACTCAAATTAGATCACATTGATACAAAGTAAAGCCAAATTGAAATGAGCAGCAACATAATATAAATAAACTTACTTCTAATCGCTCCAGTTGAAGAACTAGAAAATTCTTCTCTGTACTCAATGCTTCTACAACTGTTTGTTTCTGTATTAAGTTTTCAGTTAAAGAATGGAGCCGTGACTCATCTTGACTTACTGTACTCAAAGATTTAGTAGTTAACTGAAAGGGAAAAAAAAAATACATTTATAAATAATCTAAACAAACCATTTTTATGAAAGTTCAGTTAAATTTTTACCAAAATCTACTGAGTGAAATTTCAAGAAAGTGATGGGATTTTATTAAGAATAATTGTTCTTAAAAAGTTAACAAAAAATTACTTATTTGTAAGAAAAATTAATCTAACCTTTTCAGATAATAAAAATGAAAGTATTTTTTAGTATTTTAACAATAACAAGTACAAAATGCACAATTTATTTTATGAAACTTTGCTTCAATATGGCATAATGACAAAAACAATAAGAAAAACAATTTTCAGACAAAGCAATCTTGACTTTTTTTTTTTTTTTTTTAAACATAAAGTTTAATGCAATAATTATTTTAAAAAATAGGATGTCACAACATTAATTGTATAGAGTGCACAGGATAAATTAACTGTAACTTTGCATCTCCATCTTTCATAGATTTCTTATTAAGTTTGAAGAAATATGTTTTAAAGATTAGACTTAACAAAAGTGTTAAATGCTGATAGTAATCATCATATCAAAGAAATGTGAAGTTAGATGATCGTAGATTCTCTACTTCGTGTAAGGCAAATTGCTAAGGAAATTGAAGATTTCAATAAACTTGGGATTAAATCCCAATAGCATAATGATAAGATAGCAGAAGTCCAGATATTTTGTACAATACCTTGTACTTTTTTCTTGCTGATGTGGCAGCTTCAGGATCTGTGCCATATACTTTCTTCCAGTTGTAAACTGAATGAAAAGGAATATTATTGAAGTCTGAAATTTTTTTAGCAATTCGTCCTGTACTGAGTCCAGAAATTATGATTCACCTAACATTATATTTCTTCAAAATGATAATTGATATTAGCATTTAACACTTTTATTTGAAAGAGGAAAAATAGGTTTAATTATTACATTAGAAAAATAGCTTTTTTTAAATTAATAAGATGCAAAGTTACTGTTAATTTATTGCGATCATCCTGCATACAATTAAGGAAAGTACCAATGTTAAACAAGAAATTGTAAAATAATAAGGAATTAAATTAGAAAGGAAGCACTTAATGACAAAATAATAAGTAATAACAAAAATTAGTAGATATAAAGAGAATAATATTTTAAAATTTGATAAATATATACCTGTCTCCTGAGCTTTTCTATTTCAATTTCTCTATCTTGAATTCTACTTTTAAAGCTATTTTTGGTTGCAGCAAGATCATCTCTCAACAAATCAAATTCCTGTGTAATACACAAATAATTAACATATTCAAATTTAAAAATGCAGTTAATGCAATTATGTCTATACATATGAAAATAAATTAATGCTTAACAGCATATAGCAGGGATTGCAAACCTTTTTACATGCACATGCCAAAAATTCATGAATATTTATCAATATTGTAACATGCCAAATGTTTACATGAAAAGATATTACCACATAAGCTGTTTTTACGAAACATTCTTTAATATAATTAGTTGCTGCAATGGATTAATTAACTAAGAATAAAAATCAAAATGTCATTTTCATGTATATTGGAGTCAGCTATTAACTGAATGAAATTTTAATTCAGAAATTTTATTTATTTATGTGGCACACATAAATAATAAGGAAAAAAAGTACGAATTTTTATTTTAGTAATTTTTAACTTATCTTTAATGTAACACTTAACATATAATAGTCTAAGTTTCGTAAAAAGTAATAATTTATCAATGATATTTTTACTTTTATATGTTCAATAGAGGATATGTTATACTTGGTTCATATTTTGTTATTTTTAACAATATGCACAGTAAAATTTACGTATGTACATGTATTACTTTATTGCAGTGACAATCTTACAAAAATCTATTTGAAAAAAATAAAGCTTTTTAAATTCATATTGAAAAGGAAATTGGATACATACCAATATATAGCATCACAGAAAAAGAAGCTTTTTTAATGTGTTCTTGCAAAAATTATCAATTTATTTGTCATTGCTGTCTGTAGCTGTTAAACAAAATTTTATTTATTATAAAAAAAAAGTAAAAAAAAAGAACCTTCTCTATATAAAGATTATCAATTCAAAATGTTTTCATGCCAGAGAAATTGTTGTAGACCATATGAGGCACGTATGGCGCAGGTTTGCCATTCCTGGCATAAACTGTCAGCAAAGCCAAACATTTAGAGATTTGAGATAGTGTTGAACTATTAAAACATAAAAAATAAATTATGATTATAGAGTAAAAATTATACAAAAGCCTGGTGCATTTTTGACACATAAAAACTACTAATAGTATTTTCCAATTAAATAAATAAATAAATAAATAATAATAAAAAAAATTGAACTGCAAAAGTTTTAACATTACTTTTCTTCATTGAATAAAAATAACCACTTACCAGTTTCTGTCATCCATCATGCAACTTTTTTCCCCCCTTATTTACTCTCCCTGTGCAGGGCCTGATTAAAACACAGGGCAAAAAAATAACAATGCCTTTGGCCTAATGCTGATGCCCCCCCCCCCCCCCCTGAAATGAATAAAAGGATTTACAAATGTTTTGTAAAAATGCATTTTCTTGCAATTATTTTCCCTAAACCAAAAAAAAAATTTTTTTAACTAGGCAATCGTATAACGATATTTAATAACTTCTGAAAAAAAAATTGTAACTACTATTTTGGTTTGAAGGTATCTCCCAAAAAAGGTGCTGGTCCTTGGGCCCTAGGTGACCTTAAATCAGGCTCTGTCCCTATAGCTTTTCTTACACATGCACAAGTTTTTAGTGAAACTATCCTAGCTACAAAATTATACAAAATGTACACTTCCAAGTTCAAAAAGAATCCTAAGATTAACTGATTGAAGACTTTTTCAGTAATAAAAAAGGTCTGTTTAGTCAAAAAAACAGACTGTTACGTGGTTAAAGACAAATTTGTTAATTAAATACAAATTTTCAAAAGCAAATTTCCATTAATAAATTTTACTTATTAGTAAGAGTTGTTGCAATCTGCAAATTTAAACTTTGTTGTCTTACAATTTAACTTCTGTTAAATCCATAATCAGACAGTGTTTTTTAGAAAATAATTATAATTATTCAGAGCGTGATATTTACTTTTTAAGGAATAAGTGACTATGAAATAGATAATATAAATTGGATTTATGAGACTGTTTGACTGAAAATTGCTTTAAAAAGAGGTGAAAGCCTGATTATATGGTTTAATTACTATTTTGGGTAGTTATGTATTACCGTAATTTAGGGAAGAAACGCCGCACCCTTGAAAACTGGCATTGTTTTGTAAGAAATCGGCATTATAATCGCTGCACCCATCGTAAACACAGTAGTAAAAAAAAAATAATAATAATATTTTGCCCTATTAATGCGGCAATAGATACACAAACATAACATAAATATGGCTAAATTAACGGAATTATTAAAATAACTAATTATCTAAAAATGTGTAGAATTAAAATATTTACAAAGTGGGATCGATTTTCCGAAACTCCAAAATCCAGAAAAAAAACGAAATTCGAACTTTTTTCCTGAAGCATTTTTTGAAAAAATTGTTTGGATCTGTTTTTTTCTTTATTTTAAATCTTAATATATATACAGTAAAAGCTCAACTAACCGGCATGCTTGGGAAGTGCAGATTTCCAGATACTTGAAAAGTCCGGATAGTTGAGCACTACAAAATCTGTCATGAAAGAGGGGGGGGGGGGGGGGGGGGTGCATCGATGTAACAGTAAAAAAGAAAAATTATTTTTTGGCCTATTTTCTTGCCATTGGGAAGTTGATCAAATAATTCTTTCATTATTATTAAATTTGCATTTGATGAAGTTAATTTTAACAAATTAAAAATAAAGATAAACAATATTTTGTGTTAGGATATTATTTCAAATTTATTTATGTTATGAGTTGTAATACTCGATCTTTTCCACAACAGATGGCGCCACTGCGGTGCGCTTATGTGATCAGCATATCGTCGGTCGGTTGCTAGTCCAGCACTAGCCACGATGTAGCGAGGTTGTTCAGATATCAATAAATGTCATTAATGTTTTTAGCTGCCTACCGGCATGAGTTCTTACACTACCATGAACCCCAAGACATAACAGTTGGCGACGAAGATGCTTATGGTGATGTTAGAAAAAGTTTTTTTCAGCGAATCTACACAGCCGATCTTAAGCTGTGCCGTGCTAAGCCTAACACGCGGTCGCAGAGTTACCAGTTGCCGTAGCGTTCGCCGCACGAAGCCTAAAGCACCAGTGCGTGCGTGCTCGTGCTCCTTGCAATAAGCTGTAGAAAATAGCTTAGGATGGGCTCTTTTGGCCAGATTAAAGAGTTCGATTCCACTACTGAATCATGGACATTGTATACTAAACGGCTTGGCAGTTTTTTATCACAAATGGGATTGTGAATGATGATCGCGAGAGAGCTATTTTCCTGATGATCATCGGCCCAACTACGTACGCTTTAATCCGAAATCTCCTGTCACCAGCGGCGTCGACTACAAAGACGCTTGAAGAAATAATTCTTGTGCTAAATTTGCACTTCAACCTGGCACCTTCTGTGATTGTAGAAAGGTACAAATTTAATAGCAGAGTTCGAAAAGCCAGCGAATCAGTCGCTAATTTTATTGCAGAGCTACGTAGCTTGGCAAAGCATTGCAATTACGGCACATTGCTCGATGAAATGTTACGGGATCGAATCGTTTGCGGAACTCAAGATGAAGGAATCCAGCGAAAACTACTGGTGGAAAGCATGCTAACCCTAACGAGGGCCACAGAGATTGCGGTGACGATGGAGAATGCGGTCAGGGACACAATAAATCTGCGTATGACCGATTTCGGCTCTGAGGTAAACATAATTCAATACAGGAAGAGTAATGCACCGAAAAGTCCAAATCCTTATGTGATAAGCCAGAATGCTGAAAAATGCAATCGATGTGGAGGTAGTCACGTGGCAAACGAATGCCGTTTTAGAGATGCTACTTGCCATGCTTGTAAAAAAAATGGGCACATCGCTAGAGTGTGCTGGTCTAAGAAGAGAAACCAGGGAGTTCGGGTGCATAATTTGCAAGTGGAGGAAGCAGAAAATAAAGTGCCACCAGTCTACACGCTATTCAACATATCAGGGATGGGGCCACCTTGCCACCTTCTAAAGTTGAATGCTTACTCCAGGGCAAGCCATTCGTTTATGAAGTGGATTCAGGTGCCCCTTTTTCCTTAATGCCATTAAGTATATTTAATAGTGTAGAAGAATATTTTCCTCCTTTGAAGCCAACTGCAATTAAGTTAAATTCTTATACAGAGCATCCTATTGAAGTGATAGGAATGACACACGTTAATGTATCCTATGAATCAAAGTCTTGCTTATTACCTTTGATGAATGTTGGGCAAGGAAACATTAATTTAGCAGGCTGTAACTGGATTTATCCATTGCAGTTGATGAATATTTTTAAAAACCCGAACCAGTCTTATGCCACAAACAATGTACCAACTCCTGAACTGATGTTACATAACCTTCTAGAAAGATTCGAAGATTTCTTTTCACCAGAATTAGGTATTGTGAAAAACGTCAAAGTGCATTTGATAAAGAAAGATTCTGCAACACCTAAATTTTTCAAGGCACCTCCAATCCCTTATGCTCTTTTAGACAAGGTTGATCATGAGTTAGTTTGCCTCGTTAAAGAAGGTATTCTTGAGCCAGTGAAGACCGCAGAGTCTGCAGCGCCAATTGTGCCTATGTTGAAGCGTGACAGACGCATCAGAATATGCAGAGACTTTAAATTGACAACCAACAAGATGACTGAATTGGAGCAATATCCACTGCCAAACATTAGTCGTGGTTAATACCCATAAAGGACTTTTCCGCTGCACTAGAGTACCGTTCGGAGTAGCCTCAGCTCCAGCTATGTTCCAGAGAGAAATTGACAAAATTCTACATGGTCTGAAGGCTACTTGCTATCTTGATGCTGTTCTGGTTTTTGGAAAGGATGAAGCTGAACATCTACAGAACTTGACGGCTGTTCTAACACGCTTACAGGAAGCCGGAATGAAGCTCAACTCTGATAAATGTGAATTTTTGAAGTCTTCGGTCGAATACCTTGGTCATCGGATTGACAGGGAAGGACTTTCATCAACTAGTCTAAAGTGAACGCTGTGATCAAAGCACGTGATCCCAAGAATGTTAATGAGCTAAGTTCCTTCATTGGACTGATTACATATTATGGTAAGTTTTTACCAAACATGGCCATCTTGTTAGCTCCATTATATGAATTGTTGAAAGCCAAATCTAAATGGAGATAGGAGACACAGCAGAGGAAAGCGTTTTCGAAAGTGAAAGAGGTTCTACAGAACTCATCGCTGCTGATACACTTTGATAACGGGAAAGAGGTTGTGTTGGCCTGTGATGCGAGTCCTTATGGGCTTGGAGCCATTTTATCCCATGAAACTGACAATGGCAATCGTCAAATAACTTTCGCTTCCCGTTCCTTAACCGAAGCTGAGAAAAACTACAGCCATATAGAGAAAGAGACGTTATTTTTGGTTTTTGGTGTTACCAGATTTCGCAAATATCTGTTGGGATGAACATTCACATTGCTCACTGATCATCATCCCTTAGTGAACCTCCTTTCTGCAGACAAGCCGGTCCCAGTGGTAGCTGCTGCGCGAATCCAGCGTTGGGCTCTGACCCTTGCAGCATATTCATACACGATCAAGTACAGAAAGGGGAGTTTGCATGCTAATGCAGATGCTTGCAGTAAACTGCCCCTGAATACCAAGTATGCTGATCCACCAGTTCCAACAGAGTCGGTGTTGTTATTAACTCAGCTGGACGACACTCCAGTGACAAGGCATCTGATTGCCACTGAAATCGACAAATGTCCTGAGCTAAAAAAGTTAAAATCGTACATCTTGAAAGGTTTCCCTAAGAAAATAGAGCAGAATTTGTATCCCTTTCTCAGAGTAAAGGATGAATTATCTTTGGAAGAAGATATAATTTTTAGAGGCTCACGAGTGCTCATCCCTCAAAAATTTAGAAAATTCATCCTAGACGAGTTCCATTCATCTCACCAAGGCATAACAGCCATAAAAGCACATGCTCGTTCCTACGTTTGGTAGCCAGGGTTAGATACTGATCTGGAAGCTAAAGTGAAGGGTTGTGTTGCATGTCAACAAAATGCTTCAGCACCTCCGACAAAGTATGTTCCTTGGCCTATGCCAGAGCAAGAATGGGAACGGATCCATATCGACCATGCAGGTCCAGTGGAAGGCCATATGCTTCTTATAATTGTAGATGCCAAGACAAAATGGCTAGAAGTTGCACACATATCTAGTATATCTGCTAGTGTAACCATAATGGTATTACGTAGCCTATTTGCTCATTTCGGCCTCCCCAAAAGCATGGTCAGCGACAATGGCCCTGGATTCAAAAGTGAAGAATCTGGGAATTTTTTATCTCGCAATGGCATTGCCGAGGTTAAAACGCCACTGTACCATCCACGTTCGAATGGTCTAGCGGAGCGAGCGGTTCAAACAGGGAAATCAGCCCTGAAGAAAATGACTGGAGGGACTCTTGCAGATAGGCTGTCTCGGTTCCTCCTCAATCATTAAAATACACCATCAGAAGCTACAGGTATATCTCCAGCTGTGGCTATGTTTGGCCATCCTCTCCAGACACGGCTGGACCTGATTAGAGATCCTGTGAGCCAAACACATGAGGAGGAAGAGACCAACTCAGAGAAATATACAAAAGGCACTCCAGTTTGGGTGCGTTCGTTTGGTCGTGGCCCACCATGGGTTGCGGGCAATGTTTTACGTCCCGTGGGAAAAGTTATGTGGGAAGTTTCAACCCCTTTGGGAAATTGCACACGTCACATCGACCAGCTGAGGCTGAATATTTTGCACAAAATTTTCACAGACACCGCATTTTGCAAATTTTAAACTTTTTAACTCGTAAAAGCCACGGCATTCCTTCCCTATATTAGGATACATAATTTAAAAACTCTTTAAACACCATAAAACCTGGCAAAGTGGTGGAACATAAAACCTATTATTGGTATCATTGTAGGTAGTGCATTTTCCTGGCCCAGATAACACAAATACTTTATTTTGTTTAAATTTTTCAGTATCTTGTAAAATGACACAAAAAAGAATTTTTGCTAGATGCAAATGATAAATCGCCGAATCTTGTTTCAAGTGCCCATTACCGACACTGCAATAATTTCCTTCATGTTTCTGCAGGTTTTTAACAATTGTTGTTTGATTATTTTACACTTATTTTACTGTAACACAGGATGAAAATTTGGGATTTACATGTAATACAAAAACTAGTTTTTTTTTTTTTTGTTTTTTTTTTTTTTTTTTTTTGGGTGGGGGAGGGGGAGAAGTGGAATAAGAAAAAGACATTTTGCCTACTAACACAACACAATTTTTAAAAAATCAAGCTGTTAGGAATTGAACATAAAATGGTACAACAAAAAACATTGAGAAACTGTGTGTCATTACATGGAATCTTACAACTTTTTAAAAATAATTCCAGCTGAGTCAAAAACATTGAATAAAAGAGAATTTTTTCATCATGTCAATGTTCTACCAACTGAGCTATCCTAAAAGACTCTAATTGTCACAATTTCCTCAAAAACCTATTGGGAACTTAAAGAATCTTATTCATGTAGAGAAAGGAAACAGGTGATCCATTCTCAAAAATTCCAAATGATATTGAAAGTCCTATTCATAAACCAAATACAACGTTGTAACGCACAAATAAGAAATGATCTTATTTGTGCTTTACAACGTTGTATTTGGTTTATGAATTAGAATTCGCACAAAGTATTTGATTTATGCTGATATTGAAAGTCTTTGGATAACTACAATAATTAAAGCAGTCATTTTTTTTTCTGTATTATTTTTGTACTTTTATTTAAATTATAATATTTTATATCCAAAGCTATTTCAAATCTATTATAATAAAATCCCGTTTGAGTCATATTTCTTCTATAAACCAGAGAACTATATACAAACACAGGACATATCAGCATCTGGCATGCTGTTATTTTTTTTAGTGTTTTAAATATAAAAAACTAATTTCTAAGAATATATTTAGTTAAATGGTTATCTTTCTCACCTAATTATTATGAAATGGTTTTAAAATATACATTTTAAATAAAATATAAAATAATGTAAAAAATTAAATATAAATGTATACTTCTTTCAACCGAGAATTCAACAGTTGTAATTCCTCTCGTTGAATTTTCTCCATATCCAACAGCATCTTTAAAATTTTGCACCGTTCTTGTGCAGTGGCTAGATCATGCTGAGATGACTTTTCTAATTCTTGGGCTTCATAATGATAGTTTCTGATTAATTCATTTGATCTCCGTAGCTCTTCTTTGAGAAAATCACGCTCTTGTTTTATGCTATCTACTTCAGCATTTAGCAAAGCAGATGAAGAATCAGATTTCTCATGGCTGTCATTCTCAATATTTCCCTCTTTTAGACTTGATATTAATTTTTCTTTTGTCTGTAAAAATAAATGGACAATTCATTCTAGTATAAAGGTATCACACCTAATTCTACATTTAAAAAAATAGTAATTTGAATTCTAAACATTAATTTTATCAACATTAAAAATTGTTAATGTCACCATAATTGTTATTATTTGACTATAATAACTTTTATATACACATATAAAAAGTTTAGATTTTACAAATAAATAAATAAATAAATAAATAAAAGGCAAATAAACATATATAGATATGTGTGTGTGTGTGTTTGCTTAAGACTGCATGACTGGAATGAAATTTTCGATGATGAGCATAACCAATTCGAATTAATATATTTTATATGAAGCATGCAAATTCTCTTTTCCATTTCAGTTCATCCTCAAACTTGTTATTTTGATCAATCTTCAATTTTCCAATTTGTAAAAGACAATATTCAATACTTAAACATTCATATGTATTTATATATTATGTACGACAGTACACGCACTCATAATATTACATTATCCAGGAAAACATATTAATTATTATTACAAGTAAAGTACAATTAAAAAAGATTATTCAAAATTATAATTCTTAAAGACTAAATTTTTTACACACTAATTCAACCTTGGCAACAAGAATGCAGTTAATTTTGTGCTAAAACACAGCATCGAAAATACATCACATTTGCATTGACCCCGATCACAAAAGATTCTTAGTTATAGTCAAAAACACATTTGAAGGAGAATTTTGCAAAATTAGCCTGTTATTGCAAATTCAGACATGTTTATGACAGCTTATTTTTGTTGTACAATATTGCCAAATCCAGTGACAATTTAGCACAGGTATACAGTTGTACTTGTGTGTATGTGAATACATGTTACTGTACATAAATAAAAAATGCATCACTTTGACGTGGACCTCAATTATGAAAGAGTTTTATAGTTAAAATCTGATTTGAATGGGAATATTGACAAATTAGTCAGTTATCGGCAATTTGGACATGTTTAAGGCAACTTATTTTTATTGCCAAGTATCACAAATCTTGGTGTGCATGTGAAGATATGTCAATATATAAGTATTATTGTACATAAATAAAATGTGCTAAAATAGACCAATTTTAATTCACAGGCTTTGTTACGCAAGGCTTTGTTGACGTCACAGGCTTTGTTACATAAATAAACATTTTACTTCAAAGCATGAAAATGAGCTTAATTCACTGTCAAGGAAAACAGTGTGTGCTCCACCTGTAGAAGTTTTCACATCAAAAAGAAATTTTGAAATATTTTCATGTAGTCAAAAATGATGGATATAAGTTAAATGTTTAAACTTAAAAGATATATTAAAATAAGCAGAGATGAGTTTGCAGTAGAAAAACATATTATGGCTAAATGCCCCTAAACTAATATAGAAAGTTAAAAGTAAAAGCTGAGACTGCTCGGGGCTGCTAGAGCTACGAAGAGTTGGATCAATCAGGATCAGACTCGGAGATGAGTTTGGGCAAGAACTGATGATATTTCTTTCGGGGAGGCTCAGGCCACTTAATCAGCTTCAGGTTCGGCGAGGATAGGAACAGGGACCGCTAAGCGGGATGGGATATCACTTTCCGTGGTGTCGTTTGGCACTCGAAGTGTATTCTCTATCACAGGATGAAAAGAGTTAGAGTAGGGAACTTCTTGACACGAGAGAGTCTTTCGAAGTGAATGAATGTCTCTTTTTTTTTACTTTCTTGAGACTCAGAAATTTATTTTAATTATGTCTCGGCCTGGGCGTTGATGTAGAAAAAAAATCTCTTCCTATTGCATGCCCTGTAGGACCTATGCAAATTTTTGTTGCAGATAAATCCCATTGGTCACCTCTTTGAACCAACGGTAATAACTTTTAGGATGGGTTGAGTCAAAGGGTTAATTTTGCAGCTGCATATTTTCCCATCCGGGGCAGTTCTTTGGAGCCAGGTGCGCCAGACATACGATATTCCTTAGAAATATGATATTCCTTTCCGTTTCCCTAGTTAGCATATCCGTGAATTTAAATATTTTATTTTGACATGGTTAAGGAGCATATGGTACATACAAGTATAATATATATGGAGGAAAATCATGCTACATAAATAAATATAATATGGTATATATATCTAAACAGTACATAAAATAATTGGGTATACGTGAATTAAGAATAATATATATTTTTTCTTCCTTTCCTCCTGTACACAATTCGTAATTCCTTGAATTCTGTGGAGCGGCAGTTTATAGTTTTTATAATAAAAAATGTGTGAACGATCGTTCCTACAAGCATTAAACACAAATTAAATAAATCAAAGATAACTGAAAAATATTTATAGCAATGACTACTTACGGAAATAAAGAAACATCTATTGCTAAAACAATATGTTACTTTCATATATATATAAAAATTATTATATTCATTTAATTCATATATTATAAAAATGGCTTCATAACTGGTAATGTGGTAACACTGTAAATGATTACTACTGCAAACAAAAGTTGAATAATAATTCGATGGTCCAAAGCATAACGAAAACTGATTTAATGGCAGGAACAGACAACTGGTGAGTATGATGAATATCGGATGAAGATGCAGTAATAAGTAAAGTTACAATGTTGGATATCTATTGGAAGGGAACTTTGCTGAGTGAGAGTATTGTAATAAGTTGTGTTCCCTTACTGATTAAGGGAAATAATGTGTGTGTAGATATGTAAAATTTCCGGATATTTTGAAGTGACAAAAAAAAAAAAAAAAAAAAAAAGTTTTTTTCTGGAAAAAGTGGAAATTTTGAAAAAATTGATTTCTTATAAAGGTTTCTCAAAAATAAGTTACATTTTCTTAAAAAATATAAAATAATAAACATTTTTTAAATTTCTGCATACTAAAGAAAATATTTTTTTTTCTCTTTACATAAATGTATTACAAAAAAAGAAAAAACAAAATCAGCTTTTAAAAGCTTTTGGCCTTTCAGTCTCAGAATTTTCACAGTAGCTTTTCTTGCTTAATTTAACACCATTGTTTCTAATATATCATGTCTCTGTTGAAATGATTCCTCAGTTGCATTTGTTCAATTACCAGTAGAAAAAAAACAAAAAAACAAAAAAAACTTATGAGTTTCAACCAATATTACTGCAGTTTAAAAGCAAATTTAAATCCTCTCTACATAGTATTGCTTTGTGTATAAATGACACAGTTTTAAAGAAACAAATTATTGTAGTTGTGACATTATAAATATTATCATTTTTATATCTTCTATTGCTTAAAAAATGATAATAATTTGCAATATTACAATTTTTTTCCGTACAATTAAAATTTTCGTTTCTTGTGTATTTAGTTTTAGTATAGCTTTCCAGTCTAATCCTAAACCAACCCTATGTTTTGGTTTTAGTTTTAGTTTTAGATTCTGAATAGTAACATATATATGTATGTATATTTATTTTAATGAAATTTATATAAAACAGGTGGATTTTTTAAAATATTTCAAAATATTTAGATAAAAACAATTTTTGTCAGAAAATTTAAATTTTCTTTGCAAAGTTTATTTGTATGCATTTATATATTAAAAAAGAAAAAACAAGTTGGAAATTGTACGTCAAACGTGACAAATGAGGTGCGTTCGTACTATAGATAGTTACATAAATATTCAGATCTGGATGATTTTGAATTCTGTGAGATCAATTATATCGTCTGCAGCTTAATTTCTGTAATAAAATAAGTATCTCAGTCGCTTGACGATTAAACTTCGGAAGCTCCTATAACAAAAAAGCACCGATTTAAAAAAAAAAAATTCAAATTTCTTAATAAATATTTTTATTAATATCTCTTAAAGTTTTGATTCGATTTTAATAAAATTTGAAATGTCGACAAAATTCTGCAAAGATAATATATATTAAATTGCAAACCATTCGGTTGGGTAGTTTTTGCGTTGTTATATGCGGACGGACAGACAGACAGACGGACCAAGCGACGACTATAGGTGCTACGTATTTATATAATTACGAACGCACCTAAAAAGAGTTAGACAAGTCTTAAAATCTATATTTAAGGAAGCACAGAGAAAAAAAAAAGCTTGAAAAGACTAAATAATTTCAATTGCATGTTATTAAAAAATAACTTGTTTCAAGTAATAGTTAAATATTTCTGACAATTATTATCTGATTACATGAAAACTAGCAGCTATCCCAATAAAAATAAATGCATATTTCAAATTTTATATTAAATTTCTGATATATTATTGAAATAATTTTGCACATGAATTTTCCTTTTTAACAAGAGAAGTTGCATGGGTCTGCTTACATTTTTTTTTTTTTTCACGCGATCCTGTTTTTGTAAACATTTTATATAAAAAATATTGCCTTATTAAAAAAATCATAAAATTGTTATAAAAAATATAATCAAAATTTTGTGAATTAAAAATTATCGCTATATTTAGGTTCTTATTTAGATATTTTTAATAAGGTCCTTTATAAATACAGTAGTGGCCAAAATTGTGGAAATCTTTTGGAAAAAATGATTTTTTGAAGTTTTATGGCTCACAACACCCAATATTTCTTAGTAATACCATAAAAGCTATATACCACTGGAAGAATTAAAGATTCCCATTACTCAAGAATATTATGCAATAAAGTTTGATCAATTATAATCATTTTATGAAATGTTATAGCCAAATAATCAGAAAAAAGCAGTAAAACCTGGTTAGGTTGACGATAATTATTAAATTTTTTCTTGAATGAAGCCAATGCATATGTGTGTTTGGAGTGTCCAGACAGATTTCATTTTATTTGGTAATATGTCAATCAAAGCTAGGGCAGAATTTTAAAAAAAAAAGTATGCCATATTTTGGTACTTATAGGAGGATTTTTATCACTATTTTTTATGATTGCTATCAAGTTGCTAAAGTTCTTTGCCACCTTTAAATTTTTGAGCTAGTAAAGCATAATAATAGTAACAAAATATCATAAAGAGTTGAGTAGTCACCCAGAAATCAATGTGTAACAATATTTTAAAGTGTAGAAAGCTATGAAGAAATAGTTATGAACAAATTTAAAGTAAAATTAGAAGTAAATAAACAAAGGGATGTCTAAGTCAAGCAAAACAAGACTGGTAAAGGCAGGAAAAGGTGCAGGAGAGCAATTGGCGGTAGAAGAGTAAGGTTCCTGTGCACAGAAAAGAATTATCTCGATAACACTGTAATGGGGAGCTGAAACAAAGTACAGTTCTGTGCAGAGTCAGTATTTTGGTCTAAATGCTAGAATTCCATAAAAAACATTTTAACACTCCAAATAACATGATCCTACTATTTCTCTATCTAATAAACATGCCTTTTAGCTCAGTTTAATATTTTCAACCTTTATTTGATTTATAAAAATTTTTTCATGAAATTTTAGCATTTAGACCAAAATACTGCATTATCTACAGAACTGTATTTTGATTCAACTCCACATTTCAGTGCACCATTTCATGTTACATTCACCGAGATGATGTTTTCTGTGACCTATACACAGGGACTCTTCTACCGCTAATTGCTCTCCTTCACCTTTTTCTGCCTTTATCAGTGTTGTTTTGCATGACTTACAAGGGGACTGCCAAACATGATGCGCACAGATTTTAATGATTTTAAAGTATGTTGTAGGGATCATACCCCTAACTATTCAGGTCAGAGGTTTCTTTCAAATAGGCTTTAGAAATTTCGGGTTAAAATTCAGGATGCATTTCAAATACTCATTAGTTTGCAATCTTGAACAAGGTCTCCGTGGTGCAGAGGTAGCGTTTGCGATTTGAGAGCCGGAGATGAGTGTTCTGTCCTCTCATGTGACTTTTGCCTTTTATAACAAATTTTATATATTTGTCGCGTTATATGTTTTATGCAGAATTATGAATTCTGCTTCTTTGAACTTTTTGATATTTTCCTAATAAATTCCATTTACATTTTGGAATATTTTGTAGAAATTTATGTTTTTTTTTTTTTTTTCTATTGTGCAGTTTTGAAATTAATATTTCTATTGACGAAATTCCAAACTAACTAATTCCAAACACATATCTTGAAAGGAGTAATAAAATATTAAAGCAATAACGATTATATCCAAGTTTTAGCCAGTTATATATATATTTTTTTATGTTATTTAAATACATTTAACTGTAAAGTTCAAACTCACCATCATTTTTGATTTGCACAAATAAAAAATAACGTATTACAATTAATTTTTTTTATTAGTCTAACAAGTTGATGCCACACAGAAAAATTCAACTAGAAATGAAAAATTGTTTGTAAATTACAATACATATACAAAATATCGGGAAAAAAAATCGTCTGCAACGACTTTTACTTTAATGTCAGAATAAATAAAATTTTCTTTTTATCAATTTCGTTTAGCTTCCTTTGCAGACAAATACCACGTTTGGAATAATTTCTTTTTCAAATTTAATGCATTTTTAAATATATTTATCACAATTTAAGTATTTAAAGAATATATAATATGCTAATTTATACATTCTTCCAATATTGTTAAAATAATTATTTAAAGGCGATTTTTAATGCGAAATTTGTTTAGAATATTTTTGCGATAGGTATAACACAATTACAGTAAAAACTTCAAAGTTGATCACCTCTCTACGTTGACCACCTCTCTATGTTGACCGAAATTTATTAGTTTGAATGGTCACAATGCGTTTTCAATGGAGATTTACGTCTCTATGTTGACCACCTCCGTAAGTTGTATGTTGTCCACTTTTCAGTAGGTTTTACTCTCTATAACTTGACCACTGATGTTTTCTTGAATTTGATTTTTCCTCTGTTTGTTCTCCATCTGGTTTCCAGAAATTTTTCTTTATCAGTCATCCAGCTTATTTGAACAACCCTCCCCCCCCCCCCCCCCTTGTGGTACTCCATTCATTGTTCACTTCCAGTATGATACAATGAGAGGGAAATGCTAGAATTCCTGGAATCTGTTGAAAAATGTTAAGGGAGTGGGGTATGGTATGTAGCGGTGTAGCTATATGCAGAATTGGAAAACAAAGTGTATTGCTCACAAGTGAAACATATTCCGTTCTTTTTTTCTGGATGTCGTGTTGTGACAAGACCGGTCGTTTATTTGCGAATTTTCATTAAAAATGCAAATAAAAGCTCTAAAAGAACTTAAACTAAAGGAGAAAGTGGATCTTCTTAATTTTTGGAAAGCAGCAGCCAAAGAAAGACAGCGGAAAAATTTCGTGTGAGCAAGAAAAATGTGAGCAACATTTTAAAATGCAAGGAACAATATCTGGAAAGATGTTCTTCCAAAAACGGGAGACTCCAAACGAAACGCAGAAAAAACGTGTCTCAACACTGTGAACAAAGCCATGTTTCGTTGGTTTAAAGAAATGAGATCAATCAGTGCAAGAATATCGGGACCTATGCTTCAGGAAATAGCAAAAGAATTTGAAATAGAGAACTTCCAAGCATCAGCAGGTTGGCTTGAAAAATTCAAACTACAATACGAGATTTCTCAAAAAGTTTTGCATGGGGAATCGAATGAGGTTTCAGCTGAAGTGGTGGAGCAGTTTATTGAAAATTTCCCAGAGTTTGCTAAAGGTTTTAAGAATGAGGACATCTTTAATGCTGGTGAGTGCGGTCTCTTCTTTAAAGCAATGCCTGATAGAAGTCTAGTAATGAAGGGTGACACTTGCAAGCGAAGAAAACTTCCAAAACAGCATTTTACTGTTTTTCTATGTGCTAGTATAACTGGGGAAAAATTTAAGCCTACAGTGATCGGTAAATTTGCAAAACCTTGTGCATTTGAAAATGTAAAACCTGAAGACCTTCCTGTTTTTTGGAGAACGAATAGATCCGCTTGGATGACCAGTATTTTGTTTGAAGAGTGGGTTAGAGGAATTGATGCAGAAATGAGGAAAATGAAGCGGTCTATTCTACTTACCGTGGGCAACTGCCCCAACCACCCGAAAGTGAATAATCTCACAAATGTGAAGCTAAAATTTTTGCCTCCAAACACAACTTCGAAAACCCAACCTTTAGATCAAGGCATTATTCAGTCCTTCAAAATGCACTACAGAGCTCAACTTCTGGAATGGGTGATCATGAAAGCACAAACCTGTGGTCCTTCTGCATTGGCATCGTCAACATCTGTGTCAGTAAATGCTTTGAATGCTGTTCATTGGATTAATTCTGCTTGGAATAAAGTTACGCAAACCACGATTAAGAACTGCTTCAAGAAAGCTGAATTTGTTACAGCTACAACATTGGTGCAAGAGGATGAGCTTCCTCTATCTCCCTTGCCAGTTCTTGATGGAGTTGATTTTGAAGATTATGTTACCATGGACAATGAGTTAGTAACATGTATTGAACCAGACCCAGAGGCAATCTTCAATGACATACTCTCTGCAACTAAGCACAGCGTGGACTCTAAGGTACAAGAAATGGACGACGACGACGAACAGGATGATGATCCAAGTGACGACGAAACTGAAAAGTACCTAACTCTGAAGGAAGACTATGTAAAGTGCATGATGGAGCAACTTAAAGATTTCGCTGCAGAAAAATGTCCAAGCATGCTTAATGGACTTACAAAATGTGAAAGTCGTTTTTGCAGTTACCTAATGAACAAAAAAGGACTTAAACAAAAATTGAATTATTCTTTCAAAAATTGTAAAAATGTGCTGTACCTTCAATAAAAATAAAAATGAGTAAATGTTAATTTTTTTCTAAATTTTTCCTCAAAAAATACTAAAAAAGTTTACAAATTTTTTTCTGATATTGTACTAAATATTTTCTAAAAATTCCTTAAGTTGACCACCTCTGTATGTTGACTACTTAGTTACAGTCCCTTGGGTGGTCAACTTATGGAGGTTCTACTGTAGTTCCATATTTAATAAACTAAAAATGTCGATGTTGGTGATGATAAATATTTTAGTATTTCAGCAGTTAACATATTTCAATATATTTAGAACAAATCAAATATTAAAAGAATATATTATTTTGTTAATTTTTTCTTAATCATTTAAATTTTTTTAAATAGAAAATGTAAATTTAAAAAAATGTTTTATTTCATAAATACGATAAATAAATAAGTAAATATACATAAATGTAAACAATAATCATTTTAAAAAGACGAGATATCAAGACATAAATTAGTTTGGATTTTCGTCAACAGAAATATTCGAATAAAAATTTCGCAAAAACTATAAATTTTCACGCAATATTCGAAAATGTAAATAGAATTTATTAGGAAAATATCAAAAAGTTCAAAGATGCAGAATTAATAATTCTGCATACAACTTATAACGCGACAAATATATAAAATTTGTTAAAAAGATAAAAGTCACAGGAGAGGACAGAACACTCATCTGCGGCTCTCAAATCGCGAACGCTACCACGGCACCACGGAGACCTTGTCCAGGATCGCGAAGTAATGGCATTTGAAATGCATGCTGAACTTTAACCCGAAATTTCTCGAAAACTAAAGCCCATTTGAAGGAAACCTTTGATCTGAATAGTTAGGGGTATAATCCCTACAACATACTTTAAAATCATCGAAATCTGTGCGCATCATGTTTGGCGGTCCCCTTGTTAGACATCCCTTTGTTAATTTACTTCCAATTTCATTATAACCATAGCTTTCTACACTTAAAAATATTGTTATACATTGATTTCTGGGTAACTAATGAAATCTTTAGGATGTTTGCTTAATTTTATTATGCTTTACTAGCTCAAAAATTGAAAAAATGGCAAAGAACTTTAGCAACTTGATAGCAATCATAAAAAATAGTGATAAAAATCCTTCTATAAGCACCAAAATATGGCATACTTTTTTTTTAACCCTACCATAGCTTTGATTGACACATTACCAAATAAAATAGAATCTGCCTGGACACTCCAAACATTCATATGCATTGGTTACATTCAAGAAGAAGAAAAATCATTATCATCAACATAACCAGATTTTACTGCCTTTTTCTGATTATTTGGCTATAACACTTGATAAATTAATTAGAATTTAACAAAACTGTATTGCATAATACTTTTGATTAAATTATCTTTCCAGTGGTATATAGTTTCTATGATATAACTAAGAAATATTGGGTGTTATGAGCCATCAAACTTCAAAAAAACATTTTCCCCAAAAGGTTTCCACAATTTTGGTCACTACTGTATGTATATACAGCTAGATAAGAGATTCTTTGGTGATTTCAGTTGTTATGTGACATGTTTTGTTATTCTAAAATAATCATATTTCTGGAGAATTCAGAATGGAGATTGAAAAAAATTCCGAATTTTTTTAAGGTTCCTATGTTTTAAGGTGAAAAAATTGTAAAGGATCCTTTAAAGGACTCAAGTTCTTCCTAAACTTCTTACAGATCATATTTTCTATGTTAACATTTTCATAGGAGTCACTGAACATGGAAAAATATAAAGAAAAAATATCAGAATGCAGCCATAACAACATTTTGAATACATTATTTCATAAATTAAATTTCAATTTTTCCAATTTGAAAAAATTAACAAATACCCCTTCGGAAAAAAAAAAAAACAGTTTTTTCTCCCAAAGTTTCTGGGTTTTTTCTGAGCATTCCCATCTCTATGTGTGTGTTGAATAAATTTTTAATCCATCTATAATATCCTGAAATAGTATTCTGATATAATATGCAGAAACCTGGAATTGCATCATGAATTGTTATTGACAAGGACGACACAACATGTAGGCATCACACAGACAACACAAGATGGCGATCGAAACAAAGCTGAAGATTGAGGGTGAAGGATCGCCTTTTAACCAAATCAGTTAGATGAAAGTATGCCTGCTACACAAGATCCCACGCAACAAAGTGAACTCTCCCGGAAAGATGACATCGCTGTGAAAGAACGCAGAAGCGATATGCAGCAGTGGAAAACAATCAATGCCATCTAGTTGCAGATAACAGAACTTTGTCACTAGAGAATGATTGGTGGCAATAGATTGTGACATATGGGTTTGAAGACACGTGCAATATTTAAACTTAGTAAACGGAATAGAATAATAATAATGACGTCAGGTAAAAACAGAAATACAGTTTGGAAAAGAAACAGAGGTAAGTAGAAGCAAATGTATTTGAAATAAATGATTTAAATAAAGATTATTGGGTACATCTTGATTATCCCGTCGACCAATTTTTATATAAAGAAAACTATTGCCAAACTGTAACACCAAATAAACAAATGGAAGAACGTTGCCATTGGAATATCAAAATAATTAAATAAATAAATGATAAGATAGCACAATTCCAGATATTGTACAATACCTTCTACTTTTTTCTTGCTGATGTGGCAGCTTCAGGATCTGTGCCATATAGTTTAGGTTTCAAAAGGAGGGCATAAATGTGGAAACAAATGTTTTTGATATGAAAGAAGTAATCTGACAGAATTAATATGACAAGGCTGCTTTAAATCTTTTTTTTTTCTTACTTTTGTTAAATGAAGAAAAACTTTTGTACCTTTTTGATTTTCAGTTGCTGTGCAAATTGCACGCGTGGTCAAGGAGCACCTCATATTTTGTGTAACCATTTTCAAATTGAAAATTGAGTTACTGTTTTTGGTACGTATTTATGTAAAATTGTATCTAAAATTGTATTTTAATGTGTATTGTTTCTAAATTGAAAAAAAATTTTTTTTGGTGAGACTATTTTCATTATATTTATTAATTTAAAGGAATTATATGTTTTTTTAAAAATTGAAACACTTTTTTAGCCTACGCTGTTTATTACTGTTGACCCTTGTGCATCCAGTATTTTCTATGAGTCCCAAAGCATATTTAACAGAGGACTCTTTAATTCTTTTTCTGTGAGGCAATGAGAGGGGGTCGTTGTCTCTGAAACTCATTAGTTCCACTTCAACATCATGATATCTGGTTAGTTACGAGGACAGCATGTGGACAACACAAGACTGTAACTTAAACGAAGCTGAAGACTGAGGGTGAATGAATGCCTTTTATCCAAAGCAAGCAGACGATAATAGGACTGTTACGTACAATCCCACGTAATGAAATGAACTCAACTGGAAGTACGACATCACAACGTGAGATGCAGGAGCAATGTGTGGCGGATAGAGATGATTGACGCCATCTAGTGGTGGATAGAAGAACTGCTTCATTTAGGTAGTGATTGGAGATTGGGATCGTGACTTATAGATTTGGAGACATGTGCAATGTTTAGACTTAAGATACGGAATGAAAACAAAATAACAACATGAGGTAAAAACAGAAATATGATTTGGAGATGAAACAGAGGTAAGTAAAAACAAAACGTATTTAAAATAAGTGATTTAAATAAAGATTATTGTAATAAAATATATCAATGCAAAAAGTAAACAAAGTAAAGAAACTAAATGGATATTCCTCGTACGGTGACAAGAAGAACAAATATATTTCTTATTAATCCTTTGCCGAAATTCGCGTATTTTTACCGCGATCCTTTGCCGAAATTTGTAGGTTTTTACTATGATCCTTTGCTGAAATTCAGGTGTTTTTACTGCAATCCTATGCCAAAATTCACGTGTTTGTACCGCAATCCTTTGCTGAAATTCCCATGTTTTACCATGATCCTCTGCTAAAATTCACATGTTTTTACAGCGATCCTTTTTTGAAATTCGCGTGGGTTTACGGCGATCTTTTGCCAAAATTCACGTTTTTACCGCAATCCTTTGACAAAATTCGCATGTTTTTACCACAATCTTTTGACGAAATTTGCATGTTTTGACTGCGATCCTTTGTTGAAATTCTCATGTTTTTACTGCAATCCTTTCCCGAAATTCTTGTGTTTTTACTGCGATCCTTTGTCAAAAATCCCGTGTTTTTACAGTGATTATTTGCCAAAATTCATGTGGTTTTACCCCGATCCTTTGACGAAATTGGAGTGTTTTTACTGCGATCCTTTACCAAAATTTATGTGTTTTTACCACGATCCTTTGTTGAAATTCGCGTGTTTTAATGCGATCTTTTGCTAAAATTTGCATGTTTTTACCGCTATCCTTTGCCGAAATTCGAATGTGTTTACTGTGATCCTTTGCCCTAAATCTATGTGTTTTTACCATGATGCTTTGAACAAATTAGCCTTTTTTTCCTTTGATGAAACTCACATTCCCCCCCACTCCCCCGAAATCCAAATGATATTGAAAGTCTTTCGATAACTATAATAATTAAAGCAGTCATTTTTTTTTCTGTATTATTTTTGTACTTTTATTTAAATTATAATATTTTATATCCAAACCTTTCTCAAGTCTATTATAATCTATATCTTATTCTTTTTGCTAAGGAAATTGAAGATTTCAATAAATCCCAATAACATAATGATAAGATAGCAGAAGTCCAGATATTGTACAATACCTTCTACTTTTTTCTTGCTGATGTGGCATCTTCAGGATCTGTGCCATATACTTTCTTCAAGTTGTAAATTGAATAAAAAGGAATATTTTATTGAAGTCTGAATTTTTTTTACAATTCGTCCTGTACAGAGTTCAGAAATTATGATTCACCTAACATCATATTTCTTCAAAATGATAATTGATATTAGCATTTAACACTTTTATTTGAAAAGGGAAAAAAAGTTTTAATTATTACATTAGAAAAATAGCTTTTTGAAATTCATAAGATGCAAAGTTCTTGTCAATTTATTGCCATCATCCTGCATACCATTAACCCTTTTTACTCTTGTGGGTGAATTTCTTCCCACCTAACTTTAATATCCAAATGTCACAATGTAACCAGATTTTTTAATCAAATTTAGTTGAAAATAAGTAATAGCATTTGCTTGTGTTCATAATAAACTGAAAATTTTGTTTCAAAATTACAGTGCTATTGTGGCATTTGGAGATTAAAATTAAGTGAGAAGAAATTCATCCAGCAGAGCATAAAGGGTTACTGTATTACTGAGGGGGGTGGCTCGAAAGCCAAAGCACCGCGACCAGAGGTATATTGCACTGTCCCCCAAAGATGAAAGAGGAAAAAACATCCCCACTTAGTACCTAAACAGACCAGTAGCTGACATAAAATTCAGCAGACTTTTGATAGAAATATCCTGAATTTCCCATGGCTCAATCAGGTGTCGACCCAGGTGTTCGAAATGATGAGCAGCATATGTTTCACAGCTACAAAGGACATGTGAAGCAGTCTCTTCCTCGTACTTACAACTCCTACAAAGAGGATCACTGACACCTTCATAATGCAAAGGTGTCTATTAAGTCTACAGTGCCCTGTTAACAGTTCCACCATATTTCGTAGACTACTCCTTCTGAGTCCAATGAGTTCCTGTGCCCTTTTACTAGGGCAGCTACTGTTGAGCTCTTTTGCTTGCCTCTGTCCACTTGAGTCAAGCCATTCTTGATACTGCTGCTCTCTTAGAATTTTAAAAACAGTAGTTCTGATGCAGTCCTTAGAAATGCCAATAGCTGGTTCTGGTCCAACAAAGGGAGTAACCGACCCTTTCCTTGCTAGACTATCAGCAAGCTCATTACCTGAGATACCAGTATGACCTGGCACCCAATGTATAGTAACATTGTTGCCATTTCTGGCAAGCCTGTTCAAAGAGCAGTAACACTCCCAAACAATCCTGGAAGTAATTTTATGTTTCTCCAGGGAAAGTAACACTGCCTGACTATCAGAGTAAATATTGACAGACAGGCCTCTATATTTCCTCTCAATGCAGATATAACTACACATAAGTATTGCATAGACCTCTGCTTGAAAGACAGTGGTATAGCTACCTAGAGGGTAAAAGAGACAGGTACCATCAGCTGGGCAGCAAACCCCAGCTCCTGTTCTAGCATTTATCTTGGAACCATCAGTGAACCAGGTCATACCTGTCTCAAGTTCCATCACAGAAATATTCTTCCAGTCAGCTTTAGAATGAAGGCTAACTCTAAATGACTTGTCAAATACATGTTTTAAAGGCATACCATCACTCTTCATGATAAAGACTGGGTGCTTGCTGATTTTACAGTTAAGCCTACCCCAAGTAAGATATCTCGAGTAACTTTGCCATTGCCCATGTAAAATGAGCCTATGTAAGCAGATTAATGCTTCTGCCTCAATATTCATATGCAGTGGGTACATACCCAACAGCAGTTCCATAGCAGATGTAGGCGTTGTCCTAAGTACACCTGTTATGGTCATGCAGATCATCCTCTGCAGTTTTGCTAATTCAGACTTGGCAATGTCAGTCATAGTTCTTGACCACCAAGCTATACTGTCATAATTGATCATAGGGCAGATCACCATATTGTATATCCACCAGATCACCTTTGGACTAAGTCCCCATGTTTTGCCAATAGCGTTTCTGCATGACCAGAAAACTTTTTTGGCCTTATTGATGCAATAATCCATGTGCCTCTTCCAACATAGTCTCTCATCGAAGTAGACACCAAGATACTTCACTTCCTTTGAGCAACTTAAAGTGTGCCCATAGAACACTACCTCATTAAATTTAAGTGATCTTTTCCTAGTGAAGGCAACGAGAGTCGTCTTTTCTGGATTAACAGAAAGACCAACCTCCTTGCACCACCGCTCTACCTGCTTAAGGATATTATTGAGGATGTCTGAAATAATATTTTCGAATTTACCCCTAATGATGATGGCAATGTCATCAGCATACCCAATACAGTATGCACCAAGTAGATGTAACTCCACAAGGAGTCCATCCACCACCAGACACCAAAGCACGGGAGAGAGAACTCCACCCTGTGGGCAACCCTTCTTTGCCTTAACCTGAATTGTATCCCCCAACAACTCAGCTTGGACAGACCTATCCCTGAGCAGGCATTTGATCCAATTCAGAGTCACCTCATCTGCACCTCTATTAGTCAATGCCCTGAGGATGGAATCCATAGATACCTTATCAAAAGCACCCTCAATGTAAAAAAAACTGCAAAATCAGTTTCATTTGCCTTAATACTTTTCTCAAGCACGAAAGAAAGATTGTAAAGAGCAGTGTCAGTTGACTTGCCAATCTGATAGGCATGCTGGGAGCAAGATAGTGGACTTACATCCTAAATGCACTCCCTGATGTGCCTATCCATTAACTTTTCCAATGTCTTAAGCATGAATTATGTCAGACTGATTGGTCGAAAAGATTTTGCTTCAAAATATGTGTCTTTCCCAGGTTTAGGGATAAAGATCACCTTAGTGTGTCTCCATGGATTTGGCATGTATCCAAAACCAAAACACACCCTATAAATTTGACTAAGCACTGGGACTAAGATCATCTTCCCTTTTTGTAACAAAACAGGTATGATTCCGTCCATACCAGGAGTCTTGTACGGGGTGAACGAATCGATCGCCCACAAGATCCTATCGTGAGTGACGATAACTCCAGCAAGATTCCAGCACTCCCTACTGCCATTGAAGGCAGTAGGTGTACCCTGATCTACATCTAGGTCGTCACTATACTAGCTATAAGAAAAAAATGACTGTTGAAGGTCAGCCCCGCAACTCTTATCTTAAGTCAGTAACTATGATAACAGCTCATGTGACAGATTGACCGTTCTCATTTTCTCCACCTCACTTGAGACACGCGGAGTTTCACGAGACGAGAACGAGAGATCAGTTGTTCAGTTTGCTTTGTTCGATTCGTACTTTCTTTGATTTTCTGTTCATTTTACTTTCTTTTAATTATGGCTGCTAGTCCTGATATTAGAAAACAGTCGAAGAAGGTTGTTGTGGAAGAACCACATTTCTTTATTAAGTTTTTTTTCCACCATTTTTCAACTTTTATTTTTGTATTAAGTATTTAATTTATTTTATTAAAATTAAAAGGTACCTTTATGCTGTATTTCACTGAAACTACTAACTTACTAACAAAACTAACACTTAACTTCACTAGCATGCAGGCATCCATCTTTTGTTTACATTTTTCCAGTTAAATTCATAGTTAAAATTTGGTTGAAATGTGTCAGTTGAACAAGAAGTAGTGTTTTGTGAAGTAATGTTTTGTTTCAGGTTGAAAAAATGTTGTTCAACTTTGTTTTATGCAAAACAGTTCCAGCATGTGCTGGCTAGTGGTGATTGGTTGCAAACCATTATAAAATGAGAAGGTTTCTCATGCCTGTTATCTAGTTTTGTTTTGAAGTATATTTTTGAAGATGCTTTTCCTGATATTAATAAAGATGTTTGATTTTACCCAAGTTATGTTTATTGTTGAAGTTTCACCATCCTCCATTTCATCCTCCTTATTGCAAAATATTGCTCTTCAATTTGTAAGTAGACTTTTTAATTTTCTTTTACTTTTCAGAGATCATCTTTCCTAAAATGGTAGATGAGCCCCTACTATGATGGAGGTTGATTTGAGCTACCTTTAGATGGGTTACCTGGTTCATTTTTACCAGCAACCATTTCGTCTTCCTCAGGGATACTTGTATCCCCTGAGCCCTCAGCCAACAATTGATCCACTTCTTCTAAGAGCATGGAAGGGGAGTTCTGTTGGACATATACATTTCCAAGCCTGGTATTAATATCATAAATACTGCTTGTTTCACTTACCTGAGAGGAAGTTTCTGTAGCTGGAGCTTCAGACTCCTTCCCTCTCAATTTCTTAGTGTTTGGATCATTCAAGATTTTGAATGATCCCTTGTCGAGGCCTGTGTACGCTTTATAGTTGGCTCTCTTGATGGCTTCAGATGCAGAAATATCAACCTCAAAGATCCAACGAATAAACTGGGGCCATGCAACATGGTCCAGAACATGCCAGTCACCCGTCTTCAACTCTGGGTTGTATCTGTTGATCCTTTTTAACAGCTCATTGGGATTTTTGGTGTAAATATCCCTTGTTTTAAAAGCCACTTTGACCAGCTTCGGCATCTCATTCATGGCAAGTACCCTGAGAGGAATACCCTCAAAGACGGTAGCATTGCCATGATAAGTAGATCTAATCCAGTCCTCAGTGGCATCTCCTTCATAGCTGAAGATTAAGGCTCCAGTAATAAGCCTGGAGTCAGTTATAAGAGGTAGAGGTCTATCATCAGGAGTCAAATCAATGCATCTGATGACATCCTTCAAGATAATATCCACCTCTTCTTGTGTCAGCCTGGTCTCTGGGTAAGTCTTCCTTGACCACGGCTAACTTCCTGAGTGCTGCTACAGTGGCAAAAGACCTCTGGGTATCTTCCCTAGGCCTCTTTGCTGTTGCCACATTTTTGGTGAAGGTGTCAATACTGTCACCTATCTTTGTTCCGATTTTCCCCAGATCCCTTCGGTTGAGCATCAGCAGTGTTGGTTTCCACCTCCTCCCGCTTCTGCTTCCTCCGTCAGTTTCTTCTTTGGGTCTTAGTGAGTAATTTCGGCCCTCCTGCAGTGGTTCCAGAGTGTTCCCCACCTAGATGGGTTCCGCCTCCGTTTCCACCAGCAGTCATGCCAATTTCCTCTTTTTGTTTTACTGTACTCTTTTCCAAAGAATCGTGCACAGTGTTTGATTGGGTTTCACTAGAAGTGACCCCCAATCCTTGTTCTTCACTTTTCTAGCTGTCACAATCATCGCCAACCAAAGAAAACATTATACCTTGCATAGAGCATAAAGGGTTAAAGAAAGTACCAATATTAAACAAGAAATTGAAAATAATAAAGAATTAAATTAAAAAGGAAGCACTTACTGACAAAATAATAAGTAATAACAAAATTTAGAAGATAAGAGAATAATATTTTAAAATTTGATAAATATATACCTGTCTCCTGAGCTTTACTATTTCAATTTTTCTATCTTGAATTCTACTTGAAAAGCTATTTTTGGTTGCAGCAAGATCATCCCTCGACAAATCAAATTCCTGTGCAATACACAAATAATTACCATCTTAAAATTTAAAAATGCAGTTAATGCAATAATGTCTATACAAATGGAAAAAAAATAAATTAATACTTAACAGCATATAGCAGGCATTGCAAACCTTTTTACATGCACATGCCAAAAATTCATGAATATTTATCAATATTGTAACATGCCAAATGTTTACATGAAAAAAACATTGCCACATAGGCTGAAATGTGAAGTTAGATGATCGTAGATTCTCTACTTCGTGTAAGGCAAATTGCTAAGGAAATTGAAGATTTCAATAAACTTGGGATTAAATCCCAATAGCATAATGATAAGATAGCAGAAGTCCAGATATTTTGTACAATACCTTGTACTTTTTTCTTGCTGATGTGGCAGCTTCAGGATCTGTGCCATATACTTTCTTCCAGTTGTAAACTGAATGAAAAGGAATATTATTGAAGTCTGAAATTTTTTTAGCAATTCGTCCTGTACTGAGTCCAGAAATTATGATTCACCTAACATTATATTTCTTCAAAATGATAATTGATATTAGCATTTAACACTTTTATTTGAAAGAGGAAAAATAGGTTTAATTATTACATTAGAAAAATAGCTTTTTTTAAATTAATAAGATGCAAAGTTACTGTTAATTTATTGCGATCATCCTGCATACAATTAAGGAAAGTACCAATGTTAAACAAGAAATTGTAAAATAATAAGGAATTAAATTAGAAAGGAAGCACTTAATGACAAAATAATAAGTAATAACAAAAATTAGTAGATATAAAGAGAATAATATTTTAAAATTTGATAAATATATACCTGTCTTCTGAGCTTTTCTATTTCAATTTCTCTATCTTGAATTCTACTTTTAAAGCTATTTTTGGTTGCAGCAAGATCATCTCTCAACAAATCAAATTCCTGTGTAATACACAAATAATTAACATATTCAAATTTAAAAATGCAGTTAATGCAATTATGTCTATACATATGAAAATAAATTAATGCTTAACAGCATATAGCAGGGATTGCAAACCTTTTTACATGCACATGCCAAAAATTCATGAATATTTATCAATATTGTAACATGCCAAATGTTTACATGAAAAGATATTACCACATAAGCTGTTTTTACGAAACATTGGTTATTATAATCAGTTGCTGCAATGGATTAATTAACTAAGAATAAAAATCAAAATGTCATTTTCCTGTATATTGGAGTCAGCTATTAACTGAATGAAATTTTATCTATTTTTGTGGCACACACTGTAATAATGAAAAAAAAGTTTGTAACTACTATTTTGGTTTGAGGGCACCCCCAAAAAGGTGCTGGTCCTTGGGCCCTAGATGACATTAAATCAGGCTCTGTCACTGCAACTTTTCTTACACATGCACGTTTTTAGTAAAACTATCCTAGCTTCAAAATTATACAAAATGTACACTGCCAAGTTCAAAAAGAATCATAAGATTAACTGGTTAAAGACTTTTTTAATAATAAAAATGGTCTGCTTAGTCATAAAAACCAGACTGTTAGGTGGTTAAAAACAAATTTGTTAATTAAATATACATTTTCAAAAGCAAATTTCCATTAAGAAATTTTATTTATTAGTAAGAGTTGTCGCAATCTGCAAATTTAAACTTTGTTGTCTTACAATTTAATTTCTGTTAAATCCATAATCAGACAGTCTTTTTTAGAAAATAATTATAATTATTCAAAAGAGCGTGATATTTACTTTTAAAGGAATAGGCAACTATGAAATAAATAATATAAATTGGATTTATGAGACTGTTTGATTGAAAATAGCTTTAAAAATGAGGAAAAAGCCTGATTATATGGTTTAATTACTATTTTAGGTAGTTATGTATCACATAATTTAAAAACTCTTTAAACACCATAAAACCTGGCAAAGTGGTGGAACATAAAACCTATTATTGGTATCATTGTTGGTAGTACATTTTCCTGGCCCAGATAACACAAATACTTTATTTTGTTTAAATTTTTCAGTATCTTGTAAAATGACACAAAAAAGAATTTTTGCTAGATGCAAATGATAAATCGCCAAATATTGTTTCAACTGCCCATTACCGACACTGCAATAATTTCCTTCATGTTTCTGCAGGTTTTTAACAATCGTTGTTTGTGTTATGACAGTTGAGTTTTAACTGTTTTATAGTTTTAAATGTACTTTTTCAGTTTTCTTCTAATCCCCCCCCCTCCCCCCGTTTTGTAAAAATTATATAAATAAATAAATAAAATGTAATAAATAAAATTTAAATAAGTAAATCAATAAAACATTGTGTAAAGTTTAGTCCACAATTTGTATAGGGAGCAAATTTTTTCCTTCTCTCAAAATTGTATTCGTTTTAGATGCTACGGGTGGTGGTCGATGATTTCATCCCCTCCTCGTAAAATGTTACTTGTAAACAAGATGTTCTCACGGGAGAGAGTGTGGCTCTTAAAGGACCACACAGTAGATATTTTTCTTTTACAACAGGAGTGGGAGATTTTATTGCAAAAACGTTTCAAGTAACAATCGCCTGTTTCTCTAAAACTCATAAAAATAAGGTTTGTTGTTCGTGTGTATTTAAATGTGCATCTAACTGCATGTTATTGCTTCAGTAATGGGTAGGAGCTGTCATCATAAATTCAACAAGATTTTTCCATGAAACAGGGACCTACAGGGTTGTTTTATCACGTGGTTCTTCGGGGTGGACCCTAGCAACAACTTTGACCCTGTGTGCACCCTTGACCAATAGGGCACTCTCAGTTAAGTGTATGCAAAAAAGGGTGGAAGACACGGAAGGCTCATTGGTTAGGCAGATGGAGGAGATTTAACGGGGCTGGTGTTCATGTCATTTAGGAGGTTTGAGACGAAGATGAAAAGGTGATTTTTGACAGAGAACGAAAATAATGAAGTATGCTGCACAAGCAGAGCGGCCGATTTTAAGAAAACGGGGCTGGTACGGCAATATGGAAGATGAGATAGCGGCACAGTGACGTGTGAGCACCGGTCTTGGAGAGCTGAACTTACGGCAGATCGTGAGGCCCATCGACTGGCGACTCAAGGCTTGAAAAGTCTTAGAGGTATCGGGCAGAGGCGGCGTGTGCCCGGGGAGGCTGCGACTCTGACGGCGAAAAGGAAAGCGTTCTCTTCGCTCGTAATCTAGCGGGGATCATATTGCTGAGATTTGCGATTATCCTGTGACGGAGGCTACATCATCGAGATGCGGCAGGAGGCTTCTGTGGTCCACGGGCAGAAAAGGGAAAATTGTGATAGTGAGTTGACGAGACAACGCCGGGTCTAGAGACTGTAAAAGAAAAAAAAAATCCCTCTTATCCAGTGTATGGATGAACTGTTTGTGAGAATTAAAACGGTAAAGGACAAATGCTGGAAGCTGTCTGGTGAGTGCTGTTTTTATTATATCATGTGAAGCAAAGGGACTATCCTGTTTTAATGTAAAAATGTTTAGTTATATAAATATCTTATGATTTTCGAGATTTATTGAAAAACTATTGTTTTATCACCTTTTCGGTATGCTGGTTAGGAAGTGTTCAGGTATGAGTTTTGTAACTTCTTGTAACTATGTCTTGGTTCGGATTTCTAATGATTGTGATCCTACGATATTGATCTCAATAGATATTTCTGATATTTTATCCTATAAATTCAATAGGTGTTCTTGAAAGAACCGATGTGTTTTAAAATTACTTTCTTCCTTGTAAATAAACTTATTCACTTTGTTCAATTAAGTGTTTGTTTATTGTATCTAAATTGACTTAATGTAATTAGTGAATTTTTAGGGTTCACATCTGTTAAGGAGGAGTAGTTCCGCCTATTTTGAGAGTCAAGATCAAACTTTGAAGAGTATTATTTTAAACTATAAGATACACTCAGTGTGAGGAACATTGCTAGTTTACTACATACTTTCATGGCTTCTGCAATTTACATTTATTTACTCAAAACTGTCAGATAATGAGATAATTTAACTTAATATTATACTTTAATTTTCACAACAAAAAAATTCCTTTTGTATTCATGTTTAAGACTTCAGTAGCACTTATGAAAAATTTTGGATGTTTCATGCTTGCCGTGAAACAGAGTGTGCTTTTGTGATTTGCTCTTCTTGTGATCAGGTGCTGTCTTTAGCCACCACTAAATTATTCTCTTCACCTTAATTTCAGGTGGTTTTATTCAAAATTTAAAATCTTGATCGCACCTGTCATCTTAATGTTACTAGTGGATTCTCGGTTGATTATCACAAAAGGACACAATAGATTGAAATCTCAATCTACTATTAGAGGATGTTGAGTATACTGACATATTCATGCATGTGAAGGCTACTGCTAAATTGGAGGAAAATTTAAAGAAAAGTAATTAGTAACAATTAAAATTAAATTAAGAGAAATAATATAATTAAAAAAAAACACACCTAACATTTGATTATTTTACTGTAACACAGGATGAAACTAGTTTTTTTTTGTTTTTTTTTTTTGTGTGGGGGGGGGGGACATTTTGCCTACTAACACAACACAATTTTTTTAAAAATCAAGCTGTTAGGAAGAAACATAAAATGGTACAACAAAAAACATTGAGAAACTGTGTGTCATTACATGGAATCTTACAATTTTTTTTAAATAATTCCAGCTGAGTGAAAAACATCAAATATAAGACATTTGGCTCATCATGTCAATGTTCTACCAACTGAGCTATCCTAAAAGACTCTAATTGTCACAATTTTCTCAAAAACCTATTAGGAACATAGAGAATCTTATTCATGTAGAGAAAGGAAACAGGTGATCCATTCTCAAAAATTAAAAATGTTATTGAAAGTCTTTGGATAACTATAATAATTAAAGCAGTCGTTTTTTTTTAATATTATTTTTGTACTTTCATTTAAATTATAACATTTTATATCAAAAGCTTTCTCAAATCTATTATAATAAAATCCCATTTGAGTCACATTTCTTATATAAACACAGGACATATCAGCATTTGGCATACTGTTATATTTTTTTTAGTGTTTTAAATATAAAAAACTAATTTTTACGAATATTTTTAGTTAATGGTTATCTTTCTCTTTACATTATTATGAAATGGTTTAAAAATATACATTTTAAATAAAATATAATACAATATAAAAAATTAAATATAAATGTATACTTCTTTCAACTGAGAATTCAATAGTTGCAATTCTTCACACTGAATTATCTCCATATCCAACTGCTCCTTTAAAATTTTGTACTGTTCTTGTTCAATGGCTAGATTATGTTGAGATAACTTTCCTAATTTTTGGACTTCATAACGACAGTTTTTGATTAATTCATTTGATCTTCGTAGCTCTTCTTTGACAAGATCACGCTCATGTTTTATGCTATCTACTACAACATTTCGCAAAGCAAATGAAGAATCAGATTTCTCATGACTGTCATTCTTATTATTTCCATCTTTTAGACTTGATATTAATTTTTCTTTTTTCTATAAAAATAAATGGACAATTAATTCTAGTATAAATGGTATCACGCCTAATTCTAGATTTAAAAAAATAGTAATTTGAATGCTAAACGTTCATTTTATCAACATTAAAAATTGTTAATGTCACCATAATTGTTTTTATTTGACATTATAATAACTTTTATATACGCATATAAAAAGTTTAGTTTTTACAAAAAAAATAAAATAAATAAATAAACAAAAGGTAAATAGACATATATATGTGTGCGTATGTATTTGCTTAAGACTGCAGGACTGGAATGAAATTTTCGATGGTGAGCATAACCAATTCAAAAATATATAATTTATATGAAGCATGCAAATTCTTCTTTGCATTTAAGTTCATCCTCAAACTTGCTATTTTGATCAATCTTCAATTTTTCAATTTGTAAAAGACAATATTCAATTCTTAAACATGCATATGTATTTATATATTATGTACGACAGTACATACACTCATAATATTACATTATCCAGGAAAACATATTAATTATCATTACAAGTAAAGTACAATTAAAAAAGATTATTCAAAATTATAATTCTTAAAGACTAAATTTTTAACACACTAATTCAACCTTGGCAACAAGAATGCAGTTAATTTTGTGCTAAAACACAGCATCGAAAATACATCACATTTGCATTGACCCTGATCACAAAAGATTCTTAGTTATAGTCAAAAACACATTTGAAGGAGAATTTTGCAAAATTAACCTGTTATTGCAAATTCAGACATGTTTATGGCAGCTTATTTTTGTTGTACACTATTGCCAAACCCAGTGACAATTTAGCACAGGAATACAGTTGCACTTGTGTGTATGTGAATACATGTTACTGTACATAAATAAAAAAATGTATCATTTTGACGTGGACCCCAATTATGAAAGAGTTTTATAGTTAAAATCTGATTTGAATGGGAATATTGACAAATTACCAGTTATCGGCAATTTGGACATGTTTAAGGCAACTTATTTTTATTGCCAAATATCACCAATCTTGGTGACAATTTGGCACAGAAGGGCATTTGTGCATGTGAATATATGTCAATACATAAGTATTAATGGACATAAATAAAATCTTCAAAAATAGACCAGTTTTAATTGACGTCACAGGTTTTGTTACATAAATAAACCTTTCACTTCCATGCATGAAAATGAGCTTAATTCACTGCCAAAGAAAAAAGTGTGTGCTCCACCTTAGTAGTTTTCACATCAAAAAGAAATTTTTAAATATTTTCATGTAGTTAAAAATGATGAATTTAAGTTAAAGGTTTAAACTTAAAAGATATACAGTCATCTCTCACTTATGCGCGTCTCTCAGTTATACGCGAATTTTGTAAGGTCCCGGCACGAGGAATAGGAAAATAATGCTATAGATCTCTCACTTATAAGCGCCACTTTGAATTTTCTCTCTCAGTTATACGCGGAAATGACAACGCAATTCACATTTTTTTTTTTTAAATCGATAAATAATTTTCTGCACCTGTCAAGGTCAAAAGACCGTACCGAAAAGCGGGGTGGAGAGGATGTTACAGTTCGACTTTACACTCACCCCCTCAGTTCTAATGGTTGCTTCTTTTCTTTCTGTTTTAATTTTATCAAGTCACCTGCGTGTTACATTTCGTCCTTGCCTTTACGGTAGCATCTAGATTCTTTCTTTTATTTTTTATTTTTTTGCAATAAAAATGAGCAAAAGAAAGTTAACAATTTCGTTCAAAATGGAAGTTATAAAAGCAGCAGAAAATGATCCTAGACTGTCAAAAATAAATTTAGCTCGAAAATTCGATTTGCCAGAATCAACACTCAGAGGGATTTTAAAGAACAAGGACTCGATCAAAAAAATTAATAGTGAATATTCTGCACAAGCGAAGAAACGATCAAGAATTCAGAATGGAAAATTTGAAATTTTAGAAACCACTTTAATTCAGTGGTTCAGAGAAATGAGAGCTTCTAATTTACCCATTAGCGGTGAGTTATTTAAAGAAAAGGCACTCACTTTGTCATCCAAAATGGGAATCGAAAATTTTTCAGCTTCTTCGGGATGGTTAGAAAAACTTAAAAAAAGACACGGTTTAACAAATCATTGTCTGAGTGGTGAAAGCGCAGCCGTTTCAGATTCAACTGCTAATGACTGGATCGCAGACCTTCCAAATTTAATTCAAAACTTTGATCTTAAGAACATTTTTAACTGTGATGAAACAGGCTTATTTTATCGTCTTTTACCAAACAAAACGATGGATTTTAAGGGAGAAACATGCCATGGTGGCAAACACAGCAAAGAAAGACTGACTGTGCTTTTATGTTGCAATGGGGACGGATCAGAAAAGTTACCGCCAATAGTGATTGGTAAATCCAAGAATCCACGGCGTTTAAAAAATGTCAAGAAATTGCCATGTTCTTACGCAAATAGCACCAAAGCCTGGATGATATCGAAAATTTTTTAGACTTTTTGAAGGAATTCGATATGAAGATGGCTAAAAAAAAAAAGAAAGTTTTGTTATTTATGGATCAGTGTCCCGCCATCCTTCATATCTCCCATTGCTGACACATGCACGAGTTATATTTTTCCCTGCTAACTGTACTAGCAGACTCCAGCCCTTAGATCTCGGTATAATAAGGTCAGTTAAAGCGCAGTATAGGAAAGATTTGGTGCGAAGAATGTTTATATCACTAGAGCAGAAAAAGGAATTCAAGAAAATTTCGATTCTGGATGCCATGCATATGTTGGTTTCCTCTTGGAATAACGTAACAGCCATGACAATTTCTAACTGCTTTAGGAAAGCGGGTATTTTTCATTCAAATAATGCTGAAGTTATTCCATTACAGGAAAATGAAAACAACAGCAATGATTTTAACATAGACGAAGAAGAATGGAATATAATAAGCCAAGATTCTCTTTCTTTTCAAGATTTCGTCAGTGTTGATGAAAACTTAACATCAACGGCAATTAGAGATATTGAAACTGTGTTTGATGATGTGACAGCTGAAAGAGAAGGAGATAATGATGATAATGATGAAACTGATACTGTAACTGTCCCATCTTATGCTACTGCTTTAGGAGCCCTGGACACTTTGAGATGTTACCTACAAAATGCTGATATAGCATCAAATACAATGACGCACTTTAATGCATTAGAAAAGGTCGTTGTACAAACGCGGCCTAAGCAAAAACAAACTACCATTGATGACTTCTTAAAAGAGGACTAATTGGCATTTTTTTTTATGTAAGTATATCATCTTCTATGTCAAATGAAAAAAATTTACTTTATTATATTTTTTGAAACTAAATTTTATAGTGAAAGTGTAAGGATATATATATATATATTAGTACACTATACTAATATTACACACCTTTTATTTTATAAAATATCATTAATCATAATTCTTATATTTCAATATGTTTTTCTTTCGAATAATGTGTATAATGTGTATAAGGAATTACTACATACAACGTCCTCTCAGTTATGCGCGGCTCTCAGTTATGCGCGATTTTAAGTCAGTCCCTTCAAACGCGCATAAGTGAGAGGTGACTGTATTAAAATAAGCAGAGACGAGTTTGCAGTAGAAAAACATAATATGGCTGAATGCTCCTAAACCGATATAGAAAGTTAAAAGAAAAAGCTTGCATTAATTAACTTATAAATATAAACTATAATGATATGTAATGTTTGAAAGAATGACAAAAGTTTAAAACAAACATATTTATTAAAGCGTTAAACACAAATTAAATAAATCAAAGATAACTGAAAAATATTTATAACAATGACTACTTACGGAAATAAAAACACTGTAAATGATTACTACTGCAAACACAAGTTGAATTTATTTCAATGGCCCAAAGCAAAACTAAAACTGATTTAATGGCAGGAACAGACGACAGGTGAATGTGTTAAATATCGGATAAAGAAGCAACGATAGGTAAAGATATAATGCCGGATATCAATTGAAAGGAAACTTTGCTGAGTGAGAGTATTGTAATAAGTTGGTCAATTATATAAGCACATCAATGAGAGAAAACTGCCATTGGGAACTTGTAGTAAATGAAAGAGATGACACATGACTAATCTCTCCAGAGCTTTGATATCTCAAGGACAGCCATTACGCATGGACTTCCCTAAATGCCATAAGGCTGCATTTGACTTTTCGCCTGTCAATTTTCAATTGCATTTACAATTAAGTAAAGTAATCATGTAGATTAAATGACACATAGCAGTTTGTTGTCATTTGTTTTGGATATTATGAGCGTACACAGATTGAAAGTTCTAGGATGAAGTTTTCTTATTTTGAATTGCGATGAAAAGAGACTTTCATTTTTATTGATATTTAAGGTAAAGACTCAATAAAATATTTTAAGAAATATAACTTTAAGGTTCAACAAAATATTTTTCTTTGGTCGAGAACAGGAATCTTTCAGACATATTTGAGAAATCCTTTTTATAAGTAAATATATGAAATTTGAGAAATTATTAGCCAAATTCTTTGAAATCAAATAGCGTTTTGTGTCTTTCTATAATTGTATTATATCCTCAGATTCATGATCTTTTTTTCCTGACTGGTCATTCTAACAGCAGTTTAAATAGCTAACTTTGACATCATTTTCTGAAACATCCTGTATCTATAAATAGAAAAGAAAAAAGCTACTCCATTTTTATCTTAATAAAAATACCTAGAAATTTAAAACATAAAGGTGACTTTATGAATATGAAAGAAAGTAGCGAGTTTAGATTTGAGAACAGCATTGCTACTATAGTGAAATGCCGAAAATCAGGACTTCAAAAAACCAGAAAGATCAAACACTGAATATTATCCAAACGTCATTTTTAAAGGTTATTCTAAAATTAAAACTTCCTACTTTTTGATACATTCATGAATTCGTGAAACTTGCAGTTGTTAGGATTCACAAACAAAGAAATCAGATGGCATTTTTCGTTTTCCTATAAGAGAAGAAAATACCTTCAAAGTTGTGTTTGATGAAAGTTTTGAACGATAATATCATAGAATTGTGCGATACACGAAATACGATTCATTGCATTAAATCAAGTTAAAAGAGGACCGATTTACTTTTTCATCATGAATAGAATATGGATGTCATGTTTCAGAAATGGAAAATAATCCGAAAGAATTACATTCACGACCATTTCAGAATTTCTTTTTAGGTGCGTTCATAATTATATAAATACGTAGCACCTATTGTCGTCGCTTGGTCCGTCCGTCTGTCTGTCCGCATATAACAACGCAAAAACTACCCAACCGAATGGTTTGAAATTTAAGATATATTATCTTTGCAGAATTTTGTCAAGACATTTCAAATTTTATTAAAATCGAATCAAAACTTTAGGAGATATTAATAGAAATATTTATTAAGAAATTTGATTTTTTTTTTTAAATCGGTGCTTTCTTGTTATAGGAGCTTCCGAAGTTGAATCGTCAAGCGACCGAGATACTTATTCTATTACAGAAATTAATCTGCAGACGATATCATTCATTTCACAGAATTAAAAATCATCAAGATCTAAATATTTATATAGCTAGCTACAGTACGAACGCACCTCATTTGTCACGTTTGATGTACAATTTCCAGCTTGTTTTTTTTTTTTACTGTAAGTGTAATTTAAGAGAAGGATATACAGTTTAAGAAAGCCTTTAGAGTATGCACTTTAAGGAGACCTTCCTTGCTATATCTGAAAATGAGAGAGCATTAGAAGTCAGAAAAAAATCTAATTCTTTAGCGCAGTTGTGCAAGGATGGTGCACTTGGTGATCTGACATCGGGCGCTAAGTGTGATAGGAGCACCACTTGTACTTAAATTATCACTACAAATACATTGACGATTTGTAAGAAAATGTATGTTTTGACCACAGGCACAAAACAGAAGTTGCTACTGCATTCTCCTCAATATTTAGTAGATTTATTAATGTGCGCATAAATTATACAGTTGAACCTCAAAAATACAGAATCTGAAGGACCACAGCAATTCCAGATTTTGGAGGTCTGTTAAAAAATATTTTTTATGACAATATAATAACATACAAAATGCAATTTTTTCTCCAGTGCAAATAAATGATGATCAAATTGCCGAATTAAATAATAAAACAGGAATAATGCACTAAAACATAACATTTATGCTGAAATTAAATATTACATACTAAAACATAATAAATCAGTATATGGTGCACAATAGATAATACATAAAATTATTTATTCATTTAAAAATGCTCAAATAAAAATAAGGAAACTGACAAAGTATTTTTTATGTTGATTTTTTAAAAACATTTCAGCTATTGATAACTGATATCCAAAACCCAGAATGATCCCAAAACCGGCATTTTTAAGAATCTCAACCAGTTAGAGAATAATAATAATAATAAATTTTTTTGCATGTTTAAAAAATTACTTTGCCTTTTTCTTTTATTGCCTATCTTAGGGTTACTATGGAAAGAAAAAAAATCCACAAATCTAGTTAGCATAAAAGCAACCTCATCCTGTTATCTCTTTTTAGGTGCATTCATAATTATATAAATACGTAGCACCTATTGTCGTCATCTGGTCCATCCGTCCGTCTACATATAACAACGCAAAAACTACCCAATCAAACGGTTTGAAATTTAAGATATATTGTCTTTGCAGAATTTTGTCGAGACATTTCCAATTTTATTAAAATCGAATCAAAACTTTAGAAGGTATTAATAAAAATATTTATTAAGAAATTTGAATTTTAAAAAAAAATCGATGCTTTCTTGTTATAGGAGCTTCCGAGGTTTAATCGTCAAGTGACTGAGATACTTATTTTATGACAGAAATTAATCTGCAGACGATATAATTCATTTCACAGAATTAAAAATCATCAAGATCTGAATATTTATATAACTAGCTATAATACGAACGCATCTCATTTGTCACGTTTGACGTACAATTTCCAACTTGTTCCTGCTGAATTCAAACAAAAATTTTTGAAAGAAACAATACTGAGAGAAACGACATATCAGCCAGTGCGTGTCAAGGTCATAGGGTGTTACTAGGTTGATCATTCAGTCCCAGAAGGAGAGGGTAAATAACAAGTATGTTTATCTTTTAGTTGAGTCAAGAGATAATGAAATTGGATACTATTTATTTTTTTAGTTATAAGTACTTACTTGAGTGATTTTATTAGAATTAAAATATATGAGATGCTTCGAGTCATCAGCATATCAGATCAGTGCCAAATTCTCTCACTGTAGTGAAAATCCTGTTCCTTTTTTTTTAGCCTTTTTTACTTGACAGTTTTTTTAATAATTAAAGTCTTTAATTAATTGTCAGGCAGTATAAAAATATACCAGAATATGTCCATATTTATTTATTTAGTGATCAGTTTAAAGGGTTTAACTGCATTCCATAAGAAATATGGAAATTCCAGGTAAGTCTTATTTTAAAACTTAATAAAATTGAAATAAAAAAATGCCTGTATTTTAAAGATTTCTGGAATTTGGATGTCCAGATTTTCGACGTTCAATTGTACTTCATGTGCCGAATTTAGGGGATTGATGGCTGTTAGAAATATTCGATATTCTGTGATGCTGAAATTTATAATTTTAATGGAATGAATTTAAAAGTATATTCAAGAAACCTAAAGTTTTAAAATTAGTTTCTCAAATGAATCTATGGAATTCAACAAGTTTTAATATAAATATTTTGGAATTCAATGATCGTTCCCAAGATGTGTAATACTTATAAATTCTTCTGTGCAGTGATCAACCAAGTTTTACTTTCTTCTCCTTCTCAAAAAAAAAAAAAAGTTGGATTTATGTTTTAAAGGAGCTTCTTCATTTTGTCTACATCTTTTTATTGCAAGATTAAGTAAGAATATTTTATTAATTTAATTTTGATTTATTTACTCTTCAAATTTCCAGACCCAAAAGGACAGATGCACAAATCATGCAGGGTTATTGCCCATTAAATCACAACTGCAAAATATTAATAACCTAAACTTCCCTCTCTCTCCATAAAGAAAAATGATTCACGTCACATCGCCCAGCCCTAGTGTCCACTGAAACTTCACCAGATTCCCTTGCAGAAGTTTTTGTGTCTGTCTTGCACACGAGTCAATGACAGTTGCATGTTCTCCGCACACTGCCTTCATTCGTCGATGCACTTCACGAAATTGAACTTCCACTAAATAATGAATAACACTGTATTTTTCTTTTTTATTTGAAAACATTAGGCAGATACAGAAGAATAACAACAACAACCGATTGCCTGCCGCACAATACTGTTAGCCAACCGTCAGCGCATACCATGTGCTTCTGCACAACTACCTATGGCAAGTCCATTTCCACAGTTGTGGTTGTCTTTCTTACTTTCAACTCTTCCTCTACACACACCACACTCTTACAAAAATAAACCAAACTATAACCACTGTTCCATTTCATTTGATCCACTCTTATATTTATATTGTTTTAAGCACAAATAGATTATTATTCCTCCATAATTTAACCTGCATGTGATGGAAATCGATTTAAAATATTCATGTTTAAAACTTATTTTAAAAGCCACAATAAATGTGTTATTTCGACACAGTTTTCAATCAAATTGCATTTGAAAGTACTTTTTTTTTTTTTTTTTTTTTTTTTTTTTTTTTTTTTAAAGAAGACGTAAAAATTAGAACTTTAGAAAATTTCAAAATCAAAATTTAATTATAATTATATAAGAAAATCACTCATTATCATTAAATTAAAGATGTATGTGCTTAAAGAGATAAAATTTTAGTTTAACAAAATTTAACTTAATGTATTGCCAACCTCAAAATGCCATTAGCAGATTAGAGATGAAGTGTTAGGAGGCCAAACGAGTTTTATTTGAAGCATAAATTTTTCTAAAGAATATTGTTGAGAAATGACAAAAAAAAAAAAAAAAAGCTCTTCACAAAGGTTATTTTTGAAACATTTCGCTGGTCAAAATCGAAAAAGGAAAAGTTTCCACACAATTTTAAGCATTACTTGAAATTAAAATCTCTGCTTTGTACTCTGTTTCCACCCAGCAACCTTCCAAGAGGTCATTCAATATTACAGATTTTACATACATGTATATGGCACATACACAGCAGTGTGTCAATGACAAAGTATGGAACAGCCCACCGATTATGAGTCCAATCATTGCGGACTACCCCGTCTCCTGAAAAAACAAACAAAAAAAACCACTAACATCCTGCATCAGGTAAGTAGGTAACTCCATCTCTTCTGAAATGCCATTCATGTTAGGCCGGATTACTCTGGATTTTGATGTTGGCAATATATGAAAAGAATCAGTTGAAAAATAACTATAAAAAACATATGAAGTGACCAAAAAATTATTTAAATGTATTAGAGAAAATGTCATCAGGAAAATTACCAGTTAAACATTACACACCCAACTAGAGACCTGCCTGGGAAGGATTAAATAAAATTTGCTGCATTGCAAATTTAAATCCAACCTGCTACCTGACCTGACACCTACCTGACCTGCTACCTACCAACAAAAAATATTTTGTTGCAATGCAACTCAACCAGAACCCAAAATACTTCAATTTGAAGCCAAAATATTTCAATTTAACCAGAGCCAAAATCCGCAATAAGAGAAAATTGATACAAAATTTAGCATAACTATGGAAAGAATAGTATGTACTCATATCTATAATTTAAATTTCATCTTTTATGGTGAAAAATAAACATGTAAAGAGTCATTCATTGAAAAAATATACAGTTTTTCATCTGAAATAGATAGTCCTGTTGGTTTGCCTGTTGGGTTGTACCCAATCCGAATCCAAAAATTCTACTTATAGTAAACCTGTAATCAACACAATTGCAGCAAAAAAATTTCTGTTGACCCAAAATAAGACCCAAACCCAACAAAAAAAAATTTGTCAATCCAAATGATAGTATTTTTAAAAAAATTAATAACATATGAAACAGGATTCCAATGGAATAAAACAAAGTATAAATAAAGCAAATGTTTATATTCTTTTTTTTTAATACTATCATTTTTCCTGAAAAAAAAAATTTCTTGGTTAATGCATTATAACACTTTTATTTAAGACAAATTATTTGTAAAGTAGGTTAGAATTAGTTATAAGAATTATAAATAAATATTTAATAATTCCCTAAATAATTTCGAAATTTCACTTTCAGTTTTTCATTTTCTATTTTTCTTTAAAATTTACGCAACTCTTGAATTGGAGAGATTTAAATTTCAGTACACAAAACCCCAGTATATTTTTTCATAATATATAATATACAGTATAATATTTTTAACAAATAGTAGCAGAATTTTCTGTGTCAATCTGCAGCAACTCAAAATAATAGCACAAATAACCCATAAAATAAAATTTTCATTTACAAAGAAAATATTATAAAAAATTTAATAAATTTAGAGGTTTAAAATATGTTTTACAGATTTTTTGAGCCCAGCTTTTTTTTTAAGCTGTTAGATTAATCTACCAGGTCTAAAATCATCTGCAAACACTCCTTTGACTTTTCCAACTGTTCCAACTTTTTGTGAAAATCCCAAAAATTTGATTTGCTAAAAACCTAAATATGACCCAGAAGAATTATTCTACAGTGAACCCGACATGCAGAAAGAAAATTAGAGTCATCCCCACCCAAGAAAAAAAAAATAGAAACAATCCGACCTGATGCAGGACTCTATTTAATGATCTTGAGGTGTCCGCTATTCAGACATTTCACTATATTTGAATATTAACGAATATAGATTTGTTCATTTTTCTATATAAAATATAAAATTGGTATTAGAGCTATAATTGTACATTATTTTTCATAATAGCCATGATTTATTGTCCTTTCATTGTAGGTTTGGGTTGTGTTGCAGGTTGAAGTATTGCGGGTTCGGTTGAGTTGCGGGTTACCAAAAATTATTTTTGTGGGTTCGAGTCAAGGAATTTTTTTTTGTTGGGTTCAGGTCAGGTTGTACCCAACCTGTGCAGGACTTTAGTTATAAGTGCATATTGAGTTTTTTACTATGATGAAATTTATCGGGCTGTCACAAGCAGAAATTCTATTCAAAACCCCAACATTTACAGCCTTTTCTAGAAGACTTCCTGTCTTTATCGAAAAATGGAAAAAACTGTTCGATTTTATAGTTTCTTTCTTTTGAAGTAGTCATTTTGAAAAGTAACCTCTAATAAACGTATTGCTTTAATCATATTTATCATACAGGATTATTACAAATTCTGAACACATAGAAGTTTATACGAGACGGAAGGGTAAAAAATTGGATTTTCAAGATTTAATCTTTCATTTGGCCAACATGATTGCACAAAGCAAAATAATAATAATAATAATAATATAGATAATGCATTTTGGGGACATTAAATTATGGAGGCTCTGGGCAAATGCTCCACTTGCTCATACGGGAGTCACATAATCTTTTCAACTGATATTGGAATCCAAATTTACTATTTTTTGACATATTTCTGAATTCAGTTGAGTTCTTAAACACATGGAATTGGCAGATGCTCTTATTTAGAAACCGGAAATTCGATCAAAACACCAACTTTGTCAGAATTTTCTAAAAAATTTTCTGCCTTCAACAACAAAAAAGAAAGAAAGAAAAAACATCATTTGATTACATAGTTTCTCAATAAGAACATAAATTTCAAATTTTTTTTTATATGTGTACTTGATAAATTTCTTAACCCTCTGAGCGTTTGAGGTCTTTCCTGCATTTTCATAAAAATATTTGTAAAATTAAAAATAATTTAAAGTTCTTTTCTCCATTTGTTTCTAAAATACACTTCATATCTCTTCATTTTACATATATCTTAAAATACAATTTTGTTAAAATTTTTTTGTCTAGAGCCGATTTAAGTTGTTTTTGGGAAACGGAAAAATACAGGCAAAATGCTTAGAGGGTGTGAACTCCACAGGTAAGTGTTCTAGACAGGGAGAACAGTTCGCAAGCAGACCCTCCTGCACTCTTGCCACAAGTGATTAGGCAGGACCCAGGAACCCCAAAGCTCAGATGTTCAAATCGCCCAAGGAGGAAACCTGATCGTCTGTGTTTATAGACATTAGAACTCTTTTGCATTGCTGTTGATTTTGAACTGTTCCCTGTTAAAGAACTTTTAAATATTTGCTTTTAGCTTTCTTTAAGAAGGAAGAGAATGTTATAATCGAGATTAGTTGCATTGTAACTCTCTAGATGGCGCCACATGCGCATGTAAATGTTCCCCGGTCGCGATCAGACCTCAGTCTCACGCTAGCCGCGATGTATGAAGGTTGTATCTTGCATCCGCTAATAAACATAGTAATCTTTTCACATCCAGTGTAATTTTTTGCTTAACTACAAACTACGAGTTAACAAATGTTTCAACAACAAACAACACTCATTTGAATCAATTCACCTTTGTACTATAATAATTATCTAAAAACAACACAAATGTCACAAAACACATATGCATCATTTAATAAAAAACTTTACTTAAGGTGTTTTTAAAAACATACATAACTGTATTTCACATTGATAAAAAATCTAAGCGCTTTCGAGCAACGTTAGCTCATCCTTTTTTTTTTTTTTTTTCAGGGTTAAAAAACACCAACACGTAGACACACACAAAAAAAATAGTCTAAAACTAGTAAAAACATTTTCTGCTTGTGATAAGATTATTTGATCGTATGTCAAACCATTACAAGCAGGTCACTAGGGGTGGGAAGCATTGGGAGGGATGTGCCAATCTTATTCAATCTTGAACAATCTGTAAAAGTTTATACCACAATTTAGGGATGTTGTAAGATACCGAATCATTGCATGTTTTATCTTTCCTGGTTAAAATTTCTATGGATTCATTTATTATTGCTTGATGAAAAGAGGATGCGGGTTTAATTATTTTAGTTTTATCAAAATCTATTTTAATCGACTGCTCTTGTTTTAATCTGGAAAGTGCAATTTACTTCTATTGTATTTGATATCTGCAATATGTTCTTTTAACCGAATTTTAAATTTTCTTAAAGTCATACCAATGTAGTCTTTAACTTTATAACATTTCATCCTATTTTCAATTATTTCTATAGTAACTGGGATTCTATAAATTCCTGCAAAAATCTTCTATCGGTATGGGATCAATCTTCTTCTGCAATAAAAGAATATCCATCAGAAAAGGAAGCTGGTTGGATAGCTCCAAATTAACATTTATAACTGCATTAAGGTTTATTTATACCTGGTCTGATGAATCAACATCAATAAAATGGAAAAAAAAAAGCAATTGGATTTAAGTCATTGTATAGTTATTGATTGGAATAATTATCCCAGAGAAGTTTGTATATCTAACCTTCTAATAAAAAAATCTGGAAAAATTGGGTCAAAAACAATTGTAGATATTGAAAAAAAAAAAAAATCAAGCGGGATGTTTCATAGTAAAAATTCCCAGGGGAAATAAAATAATATATAGGAGAGAGATGGGAGAAATAAAATGAATATATAGAAGATGGCTTCATCATTTTTTCAGATTCATGGCAGGCTTATAAAACTGACTAAATTAAATGGTGCAAGATTCGCAAAGTCGTTATAATTTTGTAGATCCAGATACTGGTGCACATACACAAAACATCGAACGCCTTTGGGGCTAAGTGGTGAAATAAGAAACACTGCCAAACAGCACATCAACACTTAGATTGAAGTTTAACTGTGTTTATATCGCATCTAACACACAGAAAGGATGATTATTTTGTCACTATCTTGAATGGCATTAGAGATTTTTGGCCTCTGGAATAATTACTGCAAATTTTAACTTTTTTCTTTTTATAATTTCAAGGTTTAATGTGTACTGTTTATGAAATGATCATTAAAAATTTTTCTAATACGAATGAAATGTGCATCAAAAGATAGTTTCTTACTGCTTACATTAACTTTTTTATATGTATCATTAAATATGTAAAATAAAATATTTATATAACAATATAATAAATTATAATACCTTGTATTAATATATCAGTACAAAAACCCTTAACGGGTTAAAAGTTGTGACGCAGCACTTTCTTTTGGCTCTAAGAATTTTAAATATGGGTCTTAAAAGTAATGATATCAAATTTGAGTGACGCTATGTTAATTTTTTTTAAATCATCATTTTCTTTTTAGTTTTATTTATATTCACAGGTGCAATTATTGTCTTAAGTGTCAAAGTGGGGGGATGGACACCGGAGATGCATAATATGATTAAGTGGTCAGACCTTTCTAACGATATATCATATGAGGGGTGTGTGCAAAATTTTAAAAAGTACCCCCCTAGGAGGGGGGAAAAGTGGGGGGATGGACACCAGAGATGCATAATGTCTAAGCAGTCACAGACCTTCCCAACAATATATCACATGAGGAGTATCAGCAAAATTTAAAAAGTGCCCCCCTTGAGGGGGGCAAAGTGGGGGGATGGACACCGGAGGTGCATTATCTAATTAAGTGGTCACAGACCTTTCCAACGATATATCACATGAAGGGTTGTGCAAAATTTCAAAAAGTACCCCCTTGGGGGGGGGGGGCAAAGTGGGGGTATGGACACAGGAGATGCATAATATGATTAAACAGTCACAGACCTTTTCAACAATATATAACATGAGGAGTATCAACAAACTTTAGAAAGTACCCCCTTGGGGGGGGGGGTCAAATTTGACTATGGACATTATCATTAATTTCGTCAATCGGGCCTGAAAAAAATCACGAATTTCGTTGATAGTGTATTTAAAAATCATGAATTTCATTGATCGGGTATGTAAAAATCTGTGAATTTCATCAATCGGGCACAGAAAAATCATGACTTTTGTCGATCGGGGGAGGGGGGATCATATATTTTGTCAATTGGGCACGTAAAAATCTTGAATTTTGTTTATCGATTGCATAAAAATCACGAATTTCATCAAATAGATACATAAAAACCAAGAAATTCCTTGATCGGTACATAAAAATCATTAATTTCATCAAACGGATGCATAAAAATCAAGAAATTCATGAATCAGGCACATAAAAATCATCAATCAGTGCATAAAAATTATGAATTTCGTCGATTAGGCACGAAAAAATCATGAATTTTGTAGAACGGACGCATAAAAATTACCAATTCATAGAGTAGTCGCATAGAAATCACGAATTCATCAAGTGGGTGGTTAAAAATCACATTTTTAAAAACATATACATAATTATGTCTGGATAAAGCTAATCAATCACTAAAATAAATTTAACTACAGACTTTATTCTTTTTTAAAAACACATAAAAACAATTAAAATTATAAAATAGACGTTTCGTGCACTTTCGTACACCTCATCAGTACTACCCTGGAAAGTACTGATGAGGTGTACGAAAGTGCACGAAACGTCTATTTTATAATTTTAATTGTTTTTATGTGTTTTTAAAAAAGAATAAAGTCTGTAGTTAAATTTATTTTAGTGATTAAAAATCACAAGTTCATCAAGTAGGTGCATAAAAATCACAAATTTCATCAAATGTTTGCATAAAAATCAATAATTTCGTCGATCGGGTTCAGAAAAATTAAATTTCGTCGATCGAGCACGAAAAAATCATGAATTTCGGTGATCAAGTGCATAAAAATCTTGAACTTCGTTGATCGGTGTGTAAAAATCATGAATTTTGTCGATCGGGTGTGTAAAAATGATGAGTTTCAATAATCAGGCACAGCAAAAACATGAATTTGGTGGATCAGGGAGGGGAGGATCATAAATTTTGTCGAACACAGATGTAAAAATCATGAATTTTGTTTATCGGTGCATAAAAATCACGAATTTTGTCAAACAGGCACATAAAGATCAAGAAATTCATAGATCGCCATGTAAAAATCATTAATTTCTTCCATCGGGCATATAAAAATCATGAATTTAGTCGATCAAGTATGTAAAAATCACAAATTTTGTCAACGGGGCACATAAAGATCAAGAAATTTGTTGAACGGCATGTAAAAATCTGAAATTTTGTTGAACGGGCACATAAAAATCACGAATTTCTTTAATCGGCACATAAAAATCATAAATTTCGCCAATCTAGTGCAGTAAAATCATTAATTTCATCGATCTGGTGCAGAAAAATCAGTATTTTCGTCAATCTGGTGAGGAAAAATCATGAATTTTGTCAAACAGACATGTGTAAAAAAGAAAATCAGAAAATCCTGCATTTGGCCGGTTTTCTCCATATTTTTCAAGTTTTATTGCCGAGTACCTATTTTCACCTTTACCCAAAAACGAATAACATCGAATTAAAAGGAGCAAGTTATTAACTATTTACGGGAAAAAAACGGCCATGTACTACGCCAAGGTCTTAACTGGAGCGTAAAAATGCGGAAACGTGTTTCCTTACGGATGCTCAACTACTGTATAAAGCGTCGACAAAAAGGGGTGACAATCCTGTGCAAATGAACTACGAAAACTTCCAAAAATGAGTGTTGGAAAAACTTCTTCCAAATTTGCAACCGAATAGTGCCCTATATATGGCCAATGCTCCACATCACATGCCTGTTGAAAACCGCACTCTTGCAAAGAATTCTATAATAAAAGTTATGTGAGACTGGCTGAAAAACAACAAAATATACTGTGGCGAACAATGCAAAAAGTAGAACTTTTCTCTCATAGAGAGTAATCGTCCAAAGAAAATCATCTATAAAATTGATAATAAAATTCTAGTTTAGAAGGTATTATTTTTTTTAATATTTTAAATGATAAAATTTTATCCGCCCTTCCAAATTATTTGAAAATACAAGCTGCAATTTATAATAGATAAAATATTCCTCCCTCCCTCCCCCAGGTATTTTGTTTATTTATTTATTGTTTTTTATTTATTTTGAATTGATGGTTCTCAATTTAAAAATTTTCATTTTATTTGATACTTTGATGGTCTATAGCTGTTTGTGAAGCTTCATGCATGTTTCGCTGTTACTGTATATTAATTTTCCAAATTCATTTTTAATAAGCTTATGCAAATAAATAGTTTTAGAGCCCTATGTTGCTTTAATGTCAAATGTTAGATTAAAAATTATAAAATATTAAAAAATAGAGTAAAAAATTGTTATTTGCTTGCAAAGCAGCAGAACATGAAACGGAACATTTGTGCAGATTGTAGATTATTTGTCATATTTAATGATGTCATTCTAACAGTCAGCAAAAGTAATCAAACATATTCAGACAATTTCAAACTTTGCACTCACCAACACTTAATTTATAAGATCTGACTATTAAAAAACATTGCGAAATAATTAACAGTGGTTTTCTCTAAAAAAAAATGTTTTCTTTCTTCTATATGTTTTCAAAATACACCGCTGTACAAGAAACCATGCTTGGCTGCAGTAAAATTTCAATTGTGTCAAAATTGTATAAAAACAATCCCTATGTAAAATATTGATATTTATGTAAGTTGTAATCAAAAAATTAAATGTATTAGCAGCAGTTGAAATTTAATAAATTTTCAAAATTTACTTTGAAAAACAAACACTTATTACAGTCAACAGTCAACAATATTTTATACAAAAATTGGGAAAAGTTTAAGATGATTAAATTTGTGAAGAGTTAATTTTTGGTAGGAAAAACTTTTGTGAAGTGTCCTGTTTTAATATGAAAAGAAATGTTAAATAACCTGTTTTAAAAAGAAAAAAATTGTGAAGGATACTGTTTTAAGATGAAAAAAATTGTGAAGGATCCTTTAAGGTCTTCTTAATTCTTCTTAAACAGAGCCATGTAATATACTTACTAAAGTTGTATTTTTTCTGTGATTTAAGCACATATAAGGTATTTCATACCTCTAAATTAATAATTTTAAATGATTTTTAAAGTCACAGGTAAATGATAGAAAAATTGAAAAATAAAATAGCTATTTGTTTACTTTTCAAACTATGAATTTAAAGTAAATAAGAACTTATTTATTCATTGTATAGTAATATTTTAGAGCTAAAAAAACCTATGTGGGTTAAAATGATTATATTCTTAAATTTCGCAAACAAATAACAATTTTTTTATTGTATTTTTTAATGTAACATTTGACATTAAAACAATATAGTGCTCGAAAACTATTTAACAAGCTTATTAAAAAATGAATGTGAAAAATTAATATAAAGTAAATGCAAAACATTCATGAAGATAGAAGTTTGTCACACAACTGTTTGTAAATGCAATGAGAAAAAAAAATGATAACAATGTACTGGCAATATGAATGCAATGAGGTAATGCAATGAGAAAGAAAAAAAAAAAAAAAAAAAGCTATTTGTTTACTTTTCAAACTCTGGATTTAAAGTAAGAACTTATTTATCCATTGTGTAACATAAAACACTTAATTCAAAACTAACTTTCTGCATTTTCTTTTACAAAATAACATAAAAGTAATATTTTAAAGCTATAAAAACATGTAACTAGCAGTTTCTCTGACAAAGACCAACTAAGCACCTTACCAAAACGAAAATTTTTAAAAGAACCATCAAGTCATATAAAATAAAAAACAATGTATAAATAAACAAAATACGTAATAGTAAGTATAATATCTTTGATTTTCGGTGCCTATCTTTTCCCAACTGCTCAGTTTGTATACTCTCGCTAATTTGTGCTTCGAGCATTGATACAGTCGATCAGGGAGCTCCATGCAGTCGATACAGTAATAGTTGGTTGGTTGTCTTCGTTGCGAAAGAAACAAAGAAATTTAAAATATTTTATCATTAGAAAATGAAAGATTTATTATATTTAGCAGTAAAATTGAATACATGTAATTAAAAAAATATTTCCTTATTTTGAAAAAGGAATCTAAATAATTTTTCGACCATATGCTTGTTTAAAATCTGAAATTATTTCTTTGTAACAAAAAGAGAAAACATATAAGCAACAATTTAATTTAATACATATGTTTTACATGTTTAGAGTATATAATTAATTGTTTTTGCATTAAAAAAAATCTAAATTATTTGCTCGCGAACATATCAGAAGTTTTAACGGGAAACCGTACATAATTTTTTCACCTTATCTAGCGGCGGAGGGAAGGTGTGAAAAATGCTATGCATTTTTACAGTATTTCAGGCTTAAGAAAATAGTCCCATTTTAAAACCGGATTATATAAAAAACTAGAGTTTTCCTATTTAAGCGGGTCGGGGATTCGCTTCATCTAAAACCGATTAATATCATATATTAATTGTAAAAGAATCGTCCGGGCGGATATCGAGAATAGCGTTTTACACCATGACATGCAGAGAGAAAAACTTCCCATTTTACTTAAAAATGAGTTTCCAGATCTTAAAATCTATTGCATGTAGAAATGTATAAATTTCAGGATAGAGTTAGACTGGAGATATAAGACAGCTGTGAAAAAATCATAACGTTATGCCTCATATTTGCTGAGATATTAAATGTCGCCGTTTCGCTTTTCCTTTGAACTCAAACTAGGTGTATATATAGAGTGACGGAAATCTTCGGTTTTGGGCTTTCGATTTTCGGTTTTTGCTGCATCACTCGAGAAACTACCGTCTCTCATGATTTATTTTAAATGCTAAAAAGTGTAAATAAACAACATAATACAAATTAAAATAACTTTTATTAGGTTGTTTTACATGTTTGGACTCACCCAGTTTGAATTTTGTTTTTGAAAATGACTCGGGGTGAGTTGAAACATGTCAAACAACCTAATAAAAGTTATTTTAATTTGTATTATGTTGTTTTTTTACACCTTTTAGCATTTAAAAAAAAAAAAATGTTTCATCTATAAAGATGCAATATCTAAAAAAAAAAAAAGTTTTTTTGTTTAAATTACTAATTCTACTTTTAAATTCTAAAACTAGTAAATCTTTAGATCAGAGCCCACAACGTCAATTTTTCCGAAACAGTTCACCTCATTTCGCATAATATATGGCACCTTGAAATCTACAGTTAATAATGTTTGATTATTTGTAAATTTCTAAGCATATAAGTTTTGTTAAAAGTTCAGAAAATCTAATTTTTAAGAATGTCAAATTAACCTGATTTTATATAATTTCCCTTTCTGATATGCTAAAAAAATCAGTTAACTAGACAACTGTTAAATAATAATTTAAAAAAAATGATTAAAAAAACATACATATTATTTCAAAACTAATAATTATAAAGAAAAATCTTACATATATAATCTTAATATTTTTTTAACATATGCACAAAATTCCATAAAATAATATAGAAAGAAAATCGTGAAAGGCCAAGGAAATTATTGAAAAAATTCCAAACAGATTTGATTAACTTAAGGGGCCGCTTCACAGATTTCTTTTTTCATTCCTCATAAAATACTCGTCTTGCGCGCGTATTCAGACCAAACGCTCGTAAAGTTGCGTGAGCCGGAGGGAAAAGCACTGGTGGACACGATTCCAGTCAAACATTCTCCCTTCTCCGTAACTGCTGACGTCACGTAAGATTTGTAGATGAGAGAATCGAGTTTTAATCGAAGATCAGTCTGTATTAACCAATGAGAATGCATCTACAGTTTTTAAAGGGACAGAAATGGATGTTTGGAAAATAAATAAATAAATAAATAAATAAATAAGTAAATAAAATACAATTTAAGGAGAACTGTAACAACAAGCTCATATATATATATATATGTTACTCCTTGAGGTTATTTTCTTGAACATATCCCGTATTTTCCTATCAATTAAAAATTTATTAATTAAATATTATCTATCAAAGGTTAACCCTTTGCGTATAAGTCAACAATACCTTAGTTTTAAAGCGTCTGGTTTTCCATTATGGTATATTTTCACACAATATTATATTTTTAAAAAAGTGAAAATTGATTAATACATTGGGACTTCCAAAAAAGCAATCGGGCACAGAGCCCTAAAATGCCTTAAAGCTGTTCTCAAATCCAAAGGAGCTACTTTTTGACACATTTTTTTAATTCATTTTTGTTCAGAAAAGCATGAAATTGGCAGATGTTCTTAATCAGAAACCATGAAATCGAATAGCGTTTTTTGATAAAGGCAAAAGATGTTTCAGAAAATACTATCAAATTTGGTGTTCTGAACCGAAATTCCGGTGCGACAGCGCCAGAAAACAGAAAAAAACGGCTGTGACAACTATAACTTTTAACTCGATAAGTAATTTATTTATCTAAAAAATGGAAAACTCATTTTGATTCCAAATCGCTCCAACAGTCAGGCTGCTAATTTTATACCTTCTTATTTCAAAACGAGTCAGAAAATTTTGTATTGTGGGGCAGGTCATTTGAGAACCACTTTAAAACGGTTCTGGATGCAGGATACATAAATATAACAATATATATATATAATTTTTGTATTATTTTTTCCTTTCATTTTTATACGTTTAATTTCATTTTAACCATATAATTCGGTAATTTTTTGTACGAATTTGAAAGTTAATTTTTGATTCAAAGAGGTATTTTATATAAATATATATATTTCTGCCCTGCTATTGGGGGGGGGGGGGAGGGGTTAAGGCTTCAAAACTTCTATATCCAGAGTACTTACAAATTGAGATACATATGAAAAAACTGTGCAAAGATAAATACCTGATCTGCAAAAACCAATGCAAAGAAAAGCACAAATATACACAGAAATTTTATCTTGCACTTGTTTCAAGGCTTCATAATAGGAGCTTCTTCTTCAGTGCCAAACGAATGATAGAAAAATGAGTAATAATAGCAGCAGAATGTGTTATTATTACCCTGTTTTTCTCACTTGTTAACTTTTACATATTTATGTTTAGATATTTGTGTTGGGGGGGGGGGGGGGATTTTGATAATATAGTAGAATATTGAAACTGATATTTTTATTTATATTAAACAATTTTATTTTATATCATTTATAATGATTTTATTCAAATGAAAGGGTACATTTTGAAAAAAGGTCTGTTCTTTTGTGCCATTTTGGCATAATGTGAAGATTTGTTAAACATTAAATTTCATGATAATATATTTATCAATGTCTTAGTATCTTTTTCAATGTACTTATTTGGCTTGAACAGTTCAGAATTTAAACAAACTGTATATGCTATAGAAAATAGGAAAACATTTTACAAACTCTTTTTTTTTTTTTTTTTTTTTTTTTTTTTTTTTTTTTTAATTACATATAACTACTATGTAAGAATCAGTGCAATACCTCACCAATATTTCATTTGCACTGTTGAAATTTATACAAAGTTAAAAGTTGATAATCTCGTGTGTAAATTAATATATTTGAGAAATTTATTATACACTAAGGCGTTAAAAAAAAAACAAAAAAAAAAAACATTTTTTTTTTAATAAAAAATAAACATTGTTAAATTATAACTTACAGGCATAAATTATAATTAAAAAAAATTTCAGCTTGAAAATAATACACTTTTGTTATCTGCAAACTCATTAATATTTATTATCATCATTACTATTATTATTAATTTGAGTTAGGTGTAGTGCAGAGAGATTCATTTATTATTTTTTTTAAAGCTGAAGAAATAATCTTAAATGTGAATTAATTACTTTCACATAACTCAATACTCAATCATACATTCTTACATACTCTCAATCAGCCACAATGTAAAATGTTTTGAATGTGTTATTATTTTTATTAACATGTTGTATTATACTGGGAACTCACAAAACATTTTTTAAGATAAGGCATGTTTATAAATCTCAAAATTATAGTTTCAAGAATTATGATTTATTCATTTTGTTAATAATTTATACTATGTAATGAGAGATATTTTTAGTTCTTCATTTTATGATTAGAGACAAGCTCTAAAAAAAAAGAAAATATCGAAAATAAGCAGTATTTAATTAATAAAAGTATCCTTACAAATTTATATTTTGTCAAGTTTATATTAATTTTTATGTGTGAATTTAAAAATTGCTTCTAAATTAACATCAAATACGGAACAAATTAATTCGCTGCATGTTAATAAAATCAACAATTGATAAAACTTGGAAATTATATAGTTGCTTACAAACAATTTGTTTACTTCAGAAAAATAAGAAATTTAAATTATTTTCTTAAATTCAACAATTTATGTGTCAACCTTTTATTATTATACATCATCAAATCTAATTCTTGCTGATTCGTAACGAAATTTGACAAAAATTTTATTAAATTATTAGAAACTGTAGTAATTTTATAAAGGTAAACACTTATTTTTCAATGGACGCGCAGCACTTCACACGAGAAACTCTGTCGAGAAAGTCTACACTGTTAACACCAAGATTCTAATAACATGTCTTATCTTAATAATGACTCTTATGAAGGTTTTATAAGAGTTCTACTAGAAATAGCGTTAAGCTATAATATTCATCATAATACAACATATAAGATAACATAATAACACTTAAAAACATTTCACATACCTGTATTTTAAAGAATATCCCCTAGTATTTGTGTTGTTTCTAAAACTATTTATGAGTAATTCATAAAGTGTAATATTTATTAGCCGTAAACGGCATTATTTAGTATAAACAAAACTGGAATAGCAAGCCTAACATGGTTTTCTATCGCTTCGCTATGTTGGCCGCCATATTTGATTTTCATCTTACGAACGCCTTACGGCTACTTCTAACCGTCCGCAAATACTGACCACGTGACGCTCTCATTTGCGAGCGCTCTACGAGAGAGAAACCTTCCGCATGTTTGGTCTGACTCGCGAATCTAGCCATCATTCGTAAATTTGCGGACGAAAGGGAGTTGTGACCGATAAGCGTTTGACCAGAATACGCGCGTTGGTCAGTTGTATGTAGGCGTCACTATGTACAAATGATTGACAGAAAAATTCTCCAATTAGAACAGAACAGTTTAAACAGGGATCAGATATCACTGTTGGGTAGCGATTATATGAGGCGTATTTTTCGTTTTGAAGGGAGGGGGGGGAAATCAACCCTCTTCCGTTTTGACCCCTTGTCTTGACCTCAGAAAGAGAGGGGGGAAGAGGTGTTTGAAAGAGTGGTAGATATTCTATTTCACTCTATTAAAAAAGAATGAAATAAAGAGAGGATAATGCAAATAGTAATAAGAAAAATTCTATGAATCAGTCAGTCACAAAATTAGTATGCAGAAATTTTCAATATCTGGCTAAAACGTTTATTTTTCAGATTATGCAGGATTCCCATTGTTATTTAATTTTTAAATAATTTCAAGAATTAACTTTTCACTATCTAAGAGTTTAGTGTTTAAATGCAATTTTTCAGATGATACCGAGTAAAAATTTTCCCCGGCGATAAAATTTTGAATCGACTTGATCCTGTGAAACATTGTCCATTAATTAATTAACTATAGCTATTTATGTTAATTATTTTATAATTAACAATATTGAATTTAATAACTAATATAATAATTATTAATTTAGATTTAATCTTTCGTGTGTTATTCTAGTTATATTTTGCCATATATACACACATTGAGCAGGAAAATTCAAAGTTGAGACATTGCATTCTAATTCAACTATGCTGCATTAATATATATATGAATTTTAAATCTTAAATTAAATAAAAAATAAAGTACATGGTTAAGAATACTTGAGACATAAAATATTCCAAAAGGATAAAAATAAAATAAAAGTGTTAAATATGACATAAAAAAAAATCTTAAAAAGATACAAAGTGAAAATATACTGTATTATATTATAATCTACTTATTACACAAAAATGGAACATCAAATGGACAAATTTGGAGATTTTCTAAAAAATGGAATTATGAAAATAAACAATTTATAGGATTTCCTGTTCTAGAACGTAGACAAATATTTATAAAGTTTATTAAAAGTTTATTGTATCAGAGCCCAGCGCAATGTAGCGCAGACCCCTGGCAAATTACTTAGTGGGGCCAAACGTCTCTAACTGCAATATTCGACTACTAAAAATCCTTTTTAAAAATTGTATATAGCATAGAATAATTTATTAGAGTATAAAATGTATGAAAAATAACATGCGAATTCTTTCGCATGTAATGTGTATAATTATTTTTAAATTCTTAAAACCTTCTGTCCTTTAGAATAATTTGAATATTTATTTTTTGAATTTAATGTTATTTCCTGACAAATATATCAACTTTGGCTGTAAGAAATAAAGTTAATACAATACTAACCTTTTTTGTGAAAAAACATTTAAAGACAAATTTAGAGCAGAAATATCATTATTTTACACAGAATAACGTTATTTTGAATTGCATAGAGAGGCTCAGGGCCCCTAAGAAGACTTCAACGCGAGCCTCTGGGCAGCCGCCCCGTTTGCCCGATGGTTGAGCCGGCCCTGCGACGTGACAATAATATGCATGCTTTCGGTTATGGAAGCATTTATAAAAATAATTAAAGAAACATACGTTAATTCTGTATTGGAAATGGAGTTCATCTCTCTCTCTCTCTTTATCTCTCTCATTATATATATAAACCATAGATTGAAAACGATTTTATATATATATATAAAACCGTTTTCAATCTATGGCTGGATCTAGGTCTCTCCGAAACTTATCCTTTATTTCCTGCTAGTAAAGTGGTAATTAGACTCCTGCAACTCCACCTGAAACCGCAAATTCCATTTGAAGTCAACCCGCAACCCGACCTGAACCCGAAATATTTCAACCCGCAACCGATCCGAACCCGAGATGAAAGGAAAGTAAACCATGTTTTTATGCATTTATGAAAAGTAATCTGCAATTATATCTCTAATACCAATTTTATCTTTTATATAGAAAAATAGACATATCTATATTCTTTTCTAAATGTATAGTAAAAATGACTTTATTAGTGTGCCAAGAAGATTTGCACCATTCAGCAGTATTATTTACTTTTCCAAGAGCAGCCTTAAATATATTTAATTCAAAATATTGAAATAGCTTAAAACTATTTCAACTTTAAATTTTATATAAGTTGCATTGTTATAGGTTGCTTATGTTCGAAATTAAGTGCGACTATAATAATATAATATAAATAAAATTACTTTCTTGCTGTATGTTTGAATTGTGCCTTTGTAAAAACATTGTAAGTTTAATTAATAATACTATATTTCATGTTTTAAATCATGAATTTTTTTACACACAAAATCCTTACAACTAAATTTTTTTTCATCAAGGTAATTTAGGAGATTATCTCACTGATTACATGGCAGATTAAGTGTTATGAGTATAAGCATTGAATGTAAGAAATTACAAAAGTACCAGACTGAATAGTAGAAATGAAAAATATTCTTTTATTTTAATAAACATAACGTACCCCTTCCTGAGTTACAGAAGATCATGTTGACATTTTTGAGTATAAAATGATAAAATAGAAATTCTTAATTTTTTGTATTGAAATAAGATTTGAAGAAACAAAAATCAAACATTTAACATTGGTAATAATGAATTTTTATTTTAGCTAAAATGTATATGAAATATATATATAACTAGAGAAAAAAATCATGATATTTGTAATTTAGATTAGTCTTGTTTTATTAAATAGCATCAAGTTGTTTAAAATAATATAAAATAAATACAAACTGAAACTGTTAAAAATTTTAAACATAAAAACATAAGATCAAATTTAATTTAACTTTATTTACAATTGAACATTAAAAAAAAAATTATAATCAATATACATATACAGTAGAGAATGAGAGAGTGGGGGAGGGAAGGAGATTTGGTCATATACGTAACATGGCATAATAAATTCATTGCATAACACTACATATTTGTATAATATAACATATGGATTGAAAACATAGAAAACTGCAACAAAACATATTGAAATATTTGACAATATCCCTTTTTTTAAAAAAAAGAGGGGGGGGAGGGGGAAACTGGTACACAACAATGAAACAATTCAAATGTTTTCAAAATTATCGTTATGTGTATTAATTAAGAAATAGACTCAAAAGCATTATATATATTTAAAAATAAAACAGTAAAATTATAGAAATTTTATTAATGAATAAAAGTTGAATTAATGAGTTTTTTTAATGAATAAAACTTGCATAGTATATGCAATCATTAAGCAATTTGGTATATTTATATAAGACCAACATTCTATTAATGGGGATGGGTGGGAGGGAGGGGGGCATAGAGAGAGCGGGCGTGGGGGGGGGGTTGCATTTCTGGAACATTAATAAGCACAAAATCACAAATCTTCCAGAGAAGACGGCATTTCAATATTCCGGAAAAGGAATTTTCCCCTCCGTGCCAATCCCTGAATTCAACAATGAATATATAATATGCATAATGTCCTGTTTTTTAGGGTTTCGTTCATCTCACGAAACCCTATTACTCCCGCTCCGTTGTCTGTCCGTCACAGAGCGGTTCTCAGAAACTATATAACTTACAGGCATGGAAATTTGTGTACTTATAGCTAAATACCTACTATGAAGATCAAAATATTAAAATTTGAAAAAATCGTATTATTTTAATATATAAAGATAAAAAACCTAAATTTCAACAGCCTAATATATAAAGATAAAAAACAATTAAATTTAAACATTTTTCGTTATAGCAGTTGCCAACAATTAAAAATCCACAAAAAATTCTTTCTACAACAATTAATTTTCTACGCAGTAGGTTTAAATATCTATTTTATATAAACTACTTTTTTTTTAAATATCGCATTTAGTCCCTATGACAGATATTATTGTGACAGTAAAATAGCGGGCTTCTCCAGCTATCGGGCTGGTTCAGATATTCGAAAAAACGAGAAAAATAGACCGGTAAATTTTTACTTTATAATAAACATGACTTTTTTTTATTAAAATTTCTAAATGAGATTTAATTGGATTTATTAAAGAAAGGATAAAGTGTTTTGAAAGGAATATTAAACTAAACCCTTTATGCGATCTTCGATCACACCTACCCACTTGTTTTAGATTGTTATTTAAACCTATAATAACGGGGGGGGGGGGGGGGGGGGGGGGGGGAATGGAAATTTATATGATCCATTATTTATTATTATTAAAATAAAGTAACAAATAGAGCAGAAAGAGTTTTTAAAAACTTACTTTTAAAGATTTTAAACTATGGGTACTGTGGGGAGCGGAGCAAAAAGAAAAAGAAAAATTTTGGGAGGAGGGCGAAAATATAGATAAAACTTTAACGAATTTTATATGATCGATTATTTATCTTTACAATAAATTAACAAATAGAGCAGAAAAAGCGTAAAATGTTTTTAAAGAGTTTTAAAGATTTTAAGCTTTGGGTACAGTGAGGGGGGGGGGGCAAAAGTGGACAAGCGAAATTTCGTGGAAAGGTGGTTTTTTAAACAATATAACAATATTTTTAAATAAATAAAAATATCGTTAATAAACTTAATGTGTAAGAGTTAGCACAGCTATTACATAAAAATTAATGTTATTTTAGAAATTTCATTATTTTTCTCTTACTAATAATCGAAATAACTTACCGCGCCCGATAGAGATGCAAAATTTGTTCTGTAAGAGCGTTTAGCCCAACTTCCGTCAACGATGACTGTAATGAGAGGTATAGCCTCTGAGTCAACATCACCACGTTGAATTGCTAATTTCTTTTATTCGGAAGCAGCCATTTCCATCTCTTTTAATGCAGTGGCTTCCCAGGCATCTGACAATTTATCTTGTTCCTTTAGGAATGTATTTTCGGACATTGATGGTATATTTGCAGCAGAAAGAAATTCATTCAAATTTGAGAAACCACCACCAATACTCATTATACCAGTTACAGCTGCAGTATTAGAGTTCATCATATTATTTTGCAGACATTCTGTCCAAATGACTTTTGAATAATTGCACATTTGGCATTTCAATTTAATACCACTTATTAGACCTTGTCTTTTCTCAGATATTATTTTCATGTCCGAAAATGTGCATCCTATTGGACTATGTTCATTTAGTTGTCGAAGTTCCTGGAAGAAATAATTTATGTCAATTATTCTTCTTCCAGAAATTATTTCAGAAGAGATTTTCTGAATAGGATCTTGTGGAATAAGATCTTCCTGGATATGGTCTTCTGGAATAAGATCTTTCTGAATAGCATCTTCTGGAATAAAATCTTCCTGAATAGAATCTTCTGGAATAAGATCTTCCTGAATAAGATCTTCCTGAATAAGATCTTCCGGAATAAGATCTTCTGGAATAAGATCTTCCTGAATAAGATCTTTTGAAATAAGATCTTTCTGAATAGGATCTTTTGGAATAAGATCTTTCAGAATAGAATCTTCTTGAATAAGATCTTCCTGACTAGGATCTTCTTGAATAAGATCTTCTTGACTAGGATTTTCCAGAATAAGATTTGAAGGTAGATTTCCTGAAGAAATTTCAGCTTGTCTGTAATAAAAAATATATATAATTAATAAATACCTTAATAATATTAATCATTCTAAATATGAAAACATAAGATGTCTGTGGAAAATAAACATTGGACATTTTAAAGTTTGTTACTATATTTCAATATGAAGATGGTTTCCTAAATTTATTTTCTTCTTAGACAATCTGGTGATTGAAATATATATATATATATATATATATATGGACTGTGTCTTTTCCTCTTTTTTTTTTAATCGATTGCACATAGAAAGCAGACACTTTGTCGAAATTTCTTTTCTTCAGACAAATCTTTTACAGCATTGAACAAATATTTTAAAAAAGAAAAAAAAAGATACTTTGGGAAGTACCGTATACCTCAAGACTCGTATACAAGTCCCAGCAAATTTTAAGAGTACAATTTAAAAGGCAAAATGAATTACATGCTTTTAGGGATCACGATAAAAAATTACATGTAATTTTATGATTGAAAAATAATGTCGGTCTATTCTTTCCTTCTGTATTTGAAAAATTCGATCCTCGATGTTTCTTTTCTTGCACTATTTGCATAGCTCTTTATATGGGTAAAATTACTAAAATAAATGTCGCATAATCTGGAGATATTCTGTGCTAAAGAAAGTATATTTATGGAGAGGTGTTGTAATTTAATATAAACTAAAAGATTTCTTATTGTCTAAACATCGAAACTTTTTTAGTTATAATGTTTCCGAAACTTGTGTATAATTTTGGTGCTAAAAGTGTTGATATTTAGTTGTGAAAAGCAGTGCTTTTCTTGTCACCTTTTTTTTTTACGTCGAAATCATATGGTTGAAAACGAAATTCGCCAAAAGTGACTTTCGGAAATTAATTTTTTCAAACGGTTAATATTATTAGTATTTTTAAAAAAAGAATTGTACCGTTGGGAAAAAAATGAACGTAACATGTAGTCTGATATTATTCGTTTTTACATATTTTGATTTCTGAAATTGAGGCGTAATTTTGAAGTATGCCGAAAAAAGGAAAGGTGAGAAGAAGGTCGTCGGGTAATTAATAATACATACATACATATATATATATATAATTTTTAACATATAATTTTTATATATATTTAATTTTCAACAATGTTTGTAGAAACATTAAATGTAATTTCAATATTTAATTAATATTAATTTTAAATCCTTAGCATCTTAATTTTTATAAAATCATAGAATATTCACTAATTTTCCCATAGATGGAAGCATCTTATTAATTCATTTGAGTACTTGTTTGGTGTTCTATTTTAAATTTTCTACAGAAGGAGCTGATTCTTTATTGATTTGTGTTTGGCTTTTCTGTACGATAATATTCCTTGGTCAATCATCTTTTAAAACTTATTTTGGCAACATAATGATTTTCTCCAATTCATTACCTGTGTTATGTGTTGACTCCTGTTTGGATTATGTATTCTATCTGGTATCTGTTTTTTTTTTTTCCTATATCCTTTTTAATCTTGTTGTATTTTGAACTTTATGATTATATTTCACAGTTTTTTTTTTCTCTTTTTTATGGGTAAGGTTTCTTTCCTTTTCAATATTGTTTTTATTTTTTGAACGTTATAATTTTTTTCACAGTTTATTTCTCTATTTTGGTGTGGTAGTCCCAAAATCATATTCTTTAGCAATGTTGCGGCTAATATGATGATGAAACCACACATTTTATTTGTGGTAATTTAGGCATTTGGGACATGAAGATTCTGTCTAAATTCCACAAATTTCAATTTTTATTTTAATTTCTTCTTCTTTCTTTCTTTCTTTCTTTTTTTTTTTTTTTACTATGTATATGGAATCTATATTCAGAGTGTTGGGGAACAGTATTGTTGTCAATTAATTATTACATTCTAATTCATAATTTCATAGTTTTTGTTGGTGTTTCAGTAATGTTTCATTAATGGTTATATATATATATATACTTGTTATTGTTCCAACTCTCTGAAATTTTTATTAGTCAATATAAAATTTTAATATCCTATGTAAAAAAAAAAAAAAAAAAAAAAAAAGCTATTTTCTAAATTTTTGTTTTTTAAAAATATAATATTTCCTAAGCCTGTGTATAATTTTCGTGCTAAAATATGAGCATTTAGTTGTAAAATGAAGTGTTTTCTTCTCATTCTCTTTTTTCAGATCCAAATCATATGGGATTTTTTTTTTCCCCTCAAACTGATTATTTACATTTGTATGCAATTACATTGTAATACGGTATTACATTTTTATGCAATTTTTAGTGTTTTTGCCGCGTTTCGAGGCAATAGTTTGACATACCTAAAAGGAATTCGGTTTTAATCCTTTACCATAATATGGTAAATTTTGTTCTTTTTTAATTATCCGTGAATTTTTTATGCGACTTGCAGCATTTTTTCGCGTTTTGCGGTGATTTTTTAACATGTAAAAAAATACGGTTTCAATCCTGTTGCTCTTTATGATAAATTTTGTTCACCCTGATTTTGTAAATTTTCGCCAATTTTTTATGCAATTTTTAAAATTTTTTTCGTTTTATACAATTTTTTGATATTCGTAAAAGAAGGAAAAAAAAATAATAATCCAGTTTTAATTTTTAAGCCCGAGATAATAAATTTTGTTCATAACGATTTTTTAATATTTTGCGATTTTTTGACATTTTTTCCTGAAACGGAAACACTTTCGCTAAATTTCGATAATACTATGATAAGTTAAAAGAATACCAAATTTGATCCTATAGCAATGTAAACGAGATGTGGAAAATTTGAATTTAATCTGGATCGAAATAAAAAACAATAACTCAAGGTTCGTTTGATTCTAGACAGTAGCGGGCACAGCCAGCACGAGTGTACGTTGCCGAAGGTACTGGAGCCCTCCAACCCCAGGTTCATTTGAGGAAAAAAATTGATTAGTAAAGCGGGCGAAGCTCCGTTGGTATTGTTATAAATGAAACTGATTTTTTTTTTTTGGGGGGGGGAGAGGGGGGCTCCGATACCTTGCTTACGGCCGTATATCTTATTGCAAAAATTAGAGAAAATATAATACAGAGAAATTAAAAAAGGCGTATTTATCCTCATTACGCGATTCTCAAGATGTGATACATACTTTGGGGCCTAATACTTATTTAAAACAAATAAATGTACAGACGGCTGCGCTAGACACAATTGGTCAGTTAGAAAATGTTTCTTTTGTTGCAACAAAATCATCGCAAAAAAGCTGCATACTGGTAGCTTAAAAATTAACTGAATTATAACAGATCAAAGATTGCTGACATTCAACCAATTTTTTCGAGCATTTAAAATGATATTCCAACCGAGAAAATAGACCCAATTTACAAATTGACCATGTTTTTTTTTTTTATATATACGAAATATGTGATAACAAGTGTGAAAAAAAAAAAAAAGGGTCACAAATACGTCCCAATAAAAAACAGAGATCATGTAAAGAATTAAATGTTATTTCTACAAATATATATCTTTAGTCGAGTAGGTAATGCATATAGAATAATACAAGAAATATAAATAAATAAATAAATAATCTGAAGTTCGCTATTCAGTCTTTTAAAATAATTTCCCTCTAAATATTTAAAATAAGGCGAGATTGCAATTTAAAAGAAAAAAAACAAAATGTAACATTTCTATTTTGGTATGTGGTCACCTATCACAATGGTCAATTTACACGTAGCAGAATTAATTCAATTTTAAAGATATAGGTATGCGGTTTTTCGAAATGATCTTGTTACAGCAAAAGAAAAAAGTTCCTTTAACTGACGAATTTCGTTTGCAGTGGTCATATAAAAATGTATAAATTGTAACTTTTTAAAATTTAATGGCAGAACTATTTCTTTAATATAATCTTATTCCCTACCTTATTTTAACCCCTTTTGCAATTTTCACTGACTATTTTTTCCCCTCCAACAGGTAATAAATAAATAAATAAATAAATCCCGTTTGAATCTTTTGGGACACCCTGTATACTGCTAGCTATCATAAAACAGATCTTCTGTGCTGAGAAGAACGGAAACGGCAACCTCCATAGCCTATGCAAATATCTGCTACTATATCAAGTTTATATATATATATATATATATATATATATATATGGTAGGCAATTTTTATTAAGAAAATCACAAAGGATAAATAAAAGTGTGTTGACAGTGATTTTTTATATTCACTTATTTTGCTAATTTTTTTTCCTATATATGTTTGTAAATTTGTAGATTATACAAAAACATTATCATGCCGCATGACCATCTCATAATCGAAGAAATTTCTGAAAAATATAATTTATAATGAAAATGCACATATATATGCGAAAATTTAATTTTCAATGATTATTATTAAAGTTACTTTTGAAAGTGGGTTACTGCGTAAAGTATAACAAACGTAAACATTAATTGTAAAATTATGCACATACACACACATGTATATATACTACATATAAAACTAAATGCTTGCCATTTTTAAATTAGAGGTTTGGTCAGATTTTGTTGATAGAACTTGTTTGATGTATTTTAATTTCAAAGATATATATATATATGGGTGTGTGTGTGCGTAATTCTAAACTTTAATACAAACCATATATATGAAATAGCAACATATTTCAAATACAGTCAAATTCGATCATAACGAGGACGGGTGTACCACAATACTTTCGGGTTACAGTTTTATTTATAACCAAGTTTAAAGTAAGCTTGTAAAAGAACCTTTAAATTATAAAAATACAGAATGGTTGCTGTGTGATAGATACTACATTTCTATATTATTAATAACTGTTGATATTTATTTTAAGTTTTTTTTTTTTTTTTAATTTATAAATAGGATAAAATTTTATAAAACTAATTTTGATTTTGATCAGAAGTTATTTTTCTTTAAAAGCTACTATTTTATTTTATTTACTGTTAAATTTATTTTAATTTTTTGAGGAAGAACATTCATATCATATGCCCTTTTCTTCAAATTAATTCAAATATAGAAAAAGAAAGACGCCACTATTGTTTTGTCTAAAATAAGCTAATTCTGAGGAACGATTACAATAATGGCGATCTCTTCAAGATAATTTACGCAATTTCATTGAAAGTGTTTTACACACTTAAATGATCATATTTTACGCGTATTAAAAAAAATAGAAACATCTTTGTGAGCTTCCAAAACTTATACTTATTTTAACAGCGTTTCCCACGTTACAACACTATATTTTCTGTTATGTATTTTTATATTCCACCAAACATTTATTTTTGTTCGTTAAAACGAGGCTGCCATTACAACCCAGCTCGCTAAAGTCAAATTTGGCTGTTTTATTTCAAATTAATAAAGTAATAAAAATAATAAACTAAACGCTTACCTTTTTCTCCATGTTGCAAGATTTCCGCCTCTATTCTTTTTTCTTCGAGTAGTTATTGTAAGAGTATGACCTTTTTTCTTCATATAACGGTAGCTCATTTTTAAAAATATATAAGTAGCTTTATTTAATAATTGAACATATATTTCATGTGTGTATATATAAATAAAATTTCTGTTAAAATATTGAAAAAAAAAAAAAATATATATATATATATACAAGGAAAGTAAATATTTCACACTACTAAGAAAAAGGTTTCATTCTTTCGGACTTGCTTCTTTGAAACGAAAATTCTGTTTATAGTAATTCTGTTCATAGTGTATATACTTTTCTTTCATGGGAGGGCATTTTTAACCTAAGGCGATGAGGGTGTAATTGGACCCCTTTCCCCGTGTCCTCGGACGGGAGAAGGAGGGAGTGTGAAGTTGCCGTAAAAGCTCATAAATCAGTTACATCTCACCCACACAGATTTCACCCCTGTGACTTCCCCCTTCAGCCGGCGGAGGCGGGGATTTTAAGGAAAAAACTACTTTTTTACAATTTTTTTTGTACAACTATGCAAATCACACTTAATCTAATTTGTGTAAAATTAAAAGGAAATTATATTTGGGAAGTTTGAACTTTCATAAATCCGAATTAGTTTTTAGAATTTTAGAGTTGTTTGTTTTTCAGCTTTTATAAGCTTTTAATCAGAAACTACCACATTTTTTGCCGAATCAAAAAATGTGGTTTTTTTCAATTTCATTTACCACTAAATGACTAAAGTAAACGAAAAATTACGCACAGACAAGGATCAGTAAGGGTTTCAAGTATCCAAAGCAAAAAAAAAAATTGGAAAATCTTTAAATGCAAATGAGAAATCTCACTACGAGTGTTACATTGGTTTAACATTAGCTACGAAAGTCCAGAAGCTCTGTGAAGCGGCCCCTTAAGACATTGCATAGCAAAAATTTAGCATTCATAATGTAACGCCAAATATTCTAAACACTCTTTTGTCCAAAATCGTCTGAAGGAATTAAATTTTATATTTGGTATGTCGATATATTCGTATGTTTGGTATATAAACATACTAGACATAAAATTTCATTCGTTCAGGCGATTTTGGGCAAAAAAAATGTTTAGAATAATTGCCGTTACATTATGAATACTAAATTTTTGCTATGCAATGTCTTAAATTAGTCAAATCTGTTTGATATTTCTAAAGTACCCTATTCTTCAGTGATGTTTTAAACTTTAATTTCCTTAATATTCTTAGGTATAAAAGTTTAGAATGGCAACATTCTTAAATTTGTTTATTTGACATATTTTGGCACTCATTTTTTTTTTTTTTTTTTTTTTTTTTTTTTGTTACGGAAAGTGGTTGAAAAGGTAATAGACAAGAACTGGATAATTAACTGAAATGTTTTCTGTTTTCCCTAAACTGTCAAATGTGTAAAAAATAGAGACAGGAAATATACTCACATAATCATTGCATTTGTTCTAAAGCTTTCCAAATCTTAAAAATAAGGGTTTCAATTAAAACATTTGAAGTTTGGGACAAGCCTTGGAAATGATATTTACAACTTTACAATTTTTTTAGATATTGATTTTTTTTTTTTTCATATTTAAAGTACATAATGTAGTGAGTGCTTAAACACTAATGCTCACAAAAACCAAACATTCATAGTTGACTTGATTAATTCCTATTTTTTAGAGAAGAACATAAAATTTCTCATTATCTGAGAATGACTCGCATATCAAGTTCCACCAATTAAAGATTTGTACAAGGAAAATACAATCATTTATTTTCATCCTAGAGATAAATTCAGATTTTTTTTGGGGCCTGAGACAGATATTGAAAGTACACAGCAGAAATTTGCTAACAGCAATTTAACATTTTAAAGTTTCAATTTTCATGTTCCTGAAAATTATTTAAAATACCAATTTTTTTTCCCCTAACCGCTGACAAAAATCTGTAAAAGTCACAGTTTTCATTCATCCTGCTAAAATATCATTGTACAACTATGGCAGAAAGACATTAGTTCTGTTTTCCAATAAACAAAGGACTTCAAACAGAAGATAAATATATCAGGGCTTTTTTATGCTACTAACAGTGACTATGCAAAGGCTTCAAAATCAGAAAGAATATTTCTCTTTATATCACATTATTATCAATTCAGTTTACTTTCAGTTTTTAAAGGATTGTAAAACACTGTAAGCAACTTGGGCCACATTCTTGTTTTTTAAATAACAAGAGTTTTTTTTTCTTTTTTTTCATTTTTGTATAAATAAAATTTTCTCCATAAGGCTGAGCCCGAAGACTGGCATAAAAATTGAGTCCAAGCTGGTTTCAGGCACTGACTGAGCCCAAGAGCTGAGTGAGATTTTTTTTTTTTATTCCATAGTACCGCAATCATAATGGAAATTAACATTTGTTGCAATGAATTTCCAGGTTTAGTTTGAATTTCCCTGATATTTCCATGTTTTCCAGGTCTGTGACCACCCTGTAATTAGTATTCAGTCTTAATCAGTGCTTTACACATTTGATAAAATCTGGTAGCCAGCAAAAATTTCTAGTTGACAGTGAAAAAATATTTACCTTCAACCCCCTCGACCCGCCCTTATTTTTAAAAAAACACAAAAGTTTTATATGAATTTAAAAAAAAAAAAAAAAAAAAAAAGAATAACAAGCACAAGTTAGAATTAGTAGTTTACATAGTTTAGAACAGTACATAATTATATTAACATATAAACTAAGAACACACTAACATTTAACACATATAAACCAAGTGACTTTAATGAAACTTAAAGAAAAATGAAACAACTTAATGAAACTTAACAAAATTATATATTTCTGAAAAAAAAAAAAAATAATAAAAATAAAAAATACTGTAAAGGTTGAATTAACTGGCAGGTTCGGAAAATGCTGATTGCCGGATGCTTCAAATGTCAGGATAGTTGAGTACTCCAAAATCTATATCTGATGAGGGGGGCATTGATGAAATAGTGAAACAGGAAAACAATTTTTTGCTTATTTTCTGGTCGAAATCAGTCAAATAATTCTGATTTTATTATTTAAAAATGAATATTTAATGAATTTATTTTTGCCAAATTCAAAATAAAGGTTACAAATGTTTTTACTTGAATATAATTTCTAAGTTTATTTCTTAATATTTTGGAACTTTGCAAAATCTATAATGAAACATCGTATGAGAATTTTAAGTTAAGATTGTGATTAAGATGAGTAACAGATGGGGTTCTTGATAGAAATTGTAAGCAACTATAAATGTTTTTTAAAAAAATAAGCGTTTTTATATACATAAACCGGTTTGAATAATAAAAAACTGTACATGCTTGTAAAATAAATCCATACATGAGAAATATCAAAGCTAATTAAGTTTGCAAAATAACTGAAGTTTTTAAGTAAAACATGCATTGCTAAAATAAAATCACTCACGCACCTATTACATAATGGAAATTAGCTGGCTGGGGGGGAGGGAAGAAAGGAAGGTTTATTTGGATCCAACAATCTATGATAAAAATTGGAGGATAAATAAAATAATAATAGTATGAATAAAAACTTACTCTTCTGAAGGGCAATGAATGACTTGTTCCGGTTCATTTGTTTTTGATTGTTTGCCACCATTTTGTTCCTTATTATCACTTTTATGAAATCCAGATGTCAATTTTTTTTTAAAGAAAGATTTTTTTTTTTTTTTTTTTTTTTTTTCACTCTCCATAATGAAAAATACTTTTCCAGACAGCAGTATTATAACATAAAAATAAAAAAAATGAATATTCAAATGCAAAAAGATTCTAGGGCTCCATGGGGTGAGGCAGCGCAAAAGATTTCATTAGCAAAATAAATTGTTACCAAACAAAGAAAAAAGGATACTTAATATTTGTTTAATTATTCTTTTCTTTTTTAAAAGAAGCCAGTCTTTACAAACATGTTGTACCTTCAATCTTTTACGTCATATAGACTAGACAATCGCCTACAAATCAGAGTGACGCCTAAGTATTGCGCAATGTGTACAGTGTGCAGATAATAAAAGCGCATTGCATTTTACGCGAGGGAGAAATATTTAAAAAATACATATTATTTCATTTTATTAAAATTAGTTATTCTTCAAATTTTAATTAAGTTTTATAGATTTACTTCAAATGAATTACTTATAATCACTTAACTTAGATGTTATTATTCTTTAAAATGAATGTGATAGATTAATTAAAGTTTTAATTCTGAAATAGAAAAATGTGATTTGAAACAAAAAAATCTTGAACATTTTGTAGCCTTGTATCGGGTGGCCCTGATTATATACAATTTTAGATGTCATCACAGAGGCACGATTTCTTACTCTTTTTTATTGAAACCTCCCCCTCCCCTACTCTTCCCACATTCTAATCATGTGGCATGTTATAACGAAAAAGAATGACGTTTTCTGTACATGAAATGGGAAATAAATGCCTTTTAAACTTGTCTCTTCTATTAAAAGTATGATAGAAGAGAAAAATCATTGCTTTCCGCAGACGAGTAAGGGTGGGATGGGAAACCGTTTGTGTTCATTTCTTAGGTCAATTTTTGTTTTAAAAAAAAAAAATATATATATATATATATATAAATAAACAAACTAAATAAATAAAACAAATAAAAAGCCAGGTTAAAAAACTTGATCGCCAGATAGAAAAATCTGGTCGCCAGTGGCGACCTTATTTGTTAAGCCCTCGTCTTAATAGTTTTTTGAAAAATGTAAATTTTGTGCAGCCATTATATTTTATTGGATTGTGAATCACATGGTTTAAAAGACTAACCTTCATTGAATTGTTTATTTCATCATCTTCTATTGCCTTTGTTTTTTCACCAGTTGCTGCTTCTGTCAACTTAAAAGTTTCGAAATTTCTTGATGCACCACACTCTATCACACAGCGATAATTTTCAGGATATGTCTATTATTTAAAAATAAAAAGAAGAAAAAATCTAAGAAAGCAACTTTTAGAAAGTACATAATACTAAAAATAAATTCAGTAACTTTAATAAAAGCATTAGAGAATAATATTTATTTTTATTATTAGAAAATGATTTCAATCTGATTAAAAATAAATTGTGTTACTTGCAAACATGAAAACGGGAAATATAGGATATGGTGGGAAACATTTTCCATCTGTATGATGGCTCCAAGTTCTTATCATTTAGGAACATTTTAACATATTTATAAAAAATAAAATATAATTGCACATATAACTTAATTTTTTTTTCAAAACTTAGAAAAAATTAAAAGCAACAAACAAATTTAAACTAACAATAAATGTATAGGTGCATTGAATCAAAAGAGAGAATTGAAGACAGTTTGCTAAAGGAATGATGTAAATCCAATATAGTGATTAATTTTTCAAAACAAATACAGTAATTGAACAGCATGGATATAATTTTGGAGCAGCAAAAAGCTATTTTGGCAGGGGTGCCATTTGGAGGATGCTAGGGGGGGGGGGGGAAGTTGCCCTCCCCCCTAAGAAATTTAATATTTCAGAAAATCTATCAGTCGTCACAGGTCAGACTAAAAAAAAAAAATTGCTCAAAAATTAAAGTAACTTGACAGATTTGATTATAATAAAAACATAGGCACGAAATAAACTTAAGCAGAAAAACTAATAATTATCAAAAATGTTTTTTAAAGTCTTACTACTTGCTATTGCAACATTCTCAAAGTTAAACATTGATCATTAATGAATATTTTGGCTAATTTAAAAAATATATGAAAAAAACTCTATCAATTGCTTCTCTGCTGTGTACAACGTGATCAAAAGAAAACTCGTCCTCCTCAGGTTTGGAATTTTAGATGTGAATTTCCCCCTTTAATCTGAAATTTAGGGGTACAGCAGAGTCTCGATAATTTGAGTCTCTATTGTTTGATTTTCCCATAAATCCAAGTTAGTGAAAAAAATCAGTTTAGCTCCCAAATACTGATTGACACATACACAACACATGAAATAATTATTTTGCACCACAAAATTCAAATATCTGGTTTTTATTGTTGTTTGACGTGTCATATGTCAACTGCGCACCACGAACCCACCTGCAAAAATGCACCCTCCCTAAGAAAATGGGTGCATTCTTCCTATACGTGTGGGGGATCGCACCGGGTGAACTTGGAAATAGTTGTTCAACGAGCTTCCGCCCCACTCACTCCTTTTCTCTGTTGCGAACATATTGGAACAGAAGTAAGCTAGAAGTGTTTTCTATTAACAACTGCTCTGATTTATCTTTTGACAGAAAATCCATAAAAAAAGTCTGAGTATGAAAAAACTGGTAAGCCACTTTATATTAGTTTACACAGCAAAGTAAAAAATGATGTCCTCTTTCAGGTCCGATTCTGTAAGAAAAAGCTTTCCTGTTTCGAAAAGAATTTGAAGAGGGTGATGAAAACTTCACTGCTAGTGTAGTGTTGTGTCACACCTAAAACTTCCCTAGGCAGACACAAACACATGGTATATAAAAATAAAATCTATCAAACAAATTTCTTTCAAACCTGAATTTAAAGGTGAATGCAAAAAGATCTGATTGCATAGAATTTACTTAAATATTCACTCAAAAGCCTAAATAAAAGAGAATAAAACATTATTTGCTGCTGTAGGAAAATAGTTAAAAAATGACAGAGATTTTCTTTGCTACATGAAAAATTTAAAGTTTATTTAAAAAATAATAAAATTTGATTTAGTTTACATACAAAACTAGTCATAGTTTACTTTTATAAACAGACTATTTTAAACATATTAAGTTTTTATTTAACGAATCGATTCATTCAAAATTTAATACTCCAGAGGAAAAAAAAAAAGGAAATACCTTTCATATTAGATTGAAATTATTACACCGTCGTTGACTACCTTGAAATTCTTTTGATGAGGTTCCCAAAGGTCTACATTATTTTCATACAGCAATCATCATTTTCTATCAAACCGTCACTGCTAAACCTCAGGCCGATCTCCGTCGAAGTCCTTCATGCTGCCTCTCACAACTTTCTCCAACTCTCCTTTCCAGTTCCAGAAAATCAAAAGCCTCATTTCTCTGTGAACGGCCGTCTTTTATCACACTGCTTTAGCACACTTTCGTTTTGTGCATCAGCAAAGAGTTCGATGGCCACACTTTACCCCCCAAATGCGATTTGCTTTCACCACCAGGGGACCACCTCTGGGGTCTTAAGGGGTCCTACCCCTGTTTCTATAGGCCGGATCACGACGGGGTATGGCTCATTCGACTCGACATCGATAGAGCTTACTGATTTTAGTTCGACTTTCCCCTAGCAGGTGGCGCAATCTGTTCTATATGAACCTTAGGCACTGATATCGTTAAGGCTATAGATGTCGAGTCGAATGAGCTATACCCCGTCATGATCCAGCCCATAGAACCAGAGATAGGAAAGTGCCCCCAGGTCGGAGGTTTGTTCGGTCGGTTAGAGGTTTATACTATTCGATGTGTAATTTAAGGGATTATACGGTGCGTGCATAGCACGACTGGTATACGGTGCAAAAGGCAGCAGGGACTTGTGTTGGAGGTTTGTTCGGTTCGAGGTTTTACAAGATTCGAGGCCACAATGTAAATTTGGGGGCGCTAGCAGGCGAAGCCAGCTAGTTAGTTTATTAAGTTGTACTTTTCAAGTTCATCCCCTTTCTCCTCCCCCTGCACCCCCCCCCCCCGCCCAAATAATAACTTTCTTAGTTATGGACAGATTTGAATGGTACTCTTTCTGACATTCTTCTCAAGTCATTTGGTTAATAACTAAACATTGATATTATGTCTGCAACTGTTGGTTACCACTATTTATGAACACTAATAAAAATTTTCATCTTTTTTCCAGTTAAAACACACCATTCTTGGTTTAGAGCCACTTTACTCAGGATGCTCGTTAGTTAAGTTGTATCTGTCAATATTGTCTCCTCCTGCCCGCCCCCCTTCCTTGCCCCTCCCCCTTTCCCTTGCCTGAAATCATAACTTTTTTTAATTATGGTCAGATTTGAACGGGACCTTTTCTGACATTCTTCCCAAGTCATTTGTTTAATAAATAAACATTGGTATTATATCTAAAACTGTTTGTCACCACATGAACAATAAAAAATTTTGCCTTTTTTCTTTCTGAGCATGGAGAAACTTTTTAAATATAAGTTACGCAAACACATTGACAAACTTGAGAGATACAACTTAGCTAACAAGAACACTGAGTAATGTGGCTCTAATCCAAGAATAGAGTGTTTTAACTGGGAATAAAGCTGAAAATTGATTATTGTTCATAAATAGTAGTGACAAACAGTTGCAGATATAATACCAATGTTTAGTTATTAGCCAAATGACTTGGGAAGAATGTCAGAAAAGGTCCCGTTCAAATCTGACCATAATTAAAAAAGTTATGAATTTAGAGGAGGGGCCAGGAAGAGGACGGGGGGAGACGACAATATTGACAGATACAACTTAACCAATGAGCATCCTGAGTAAATTTGCTCTAAACCAAGAATGGTGTCTTTTAACTGGGGAAAAAAGCCGAAAATTTTGATTATTGTTCATAAATAGTGGTGACAAACAGTTGCAGATATAATACCAATGTTTAGTTATTAACCAAATGACTTGGAAAGAATGTCAGAAAAGGTCCCGTTCAAATCTGACCATAATTAAAAAAAGTTCTGATTTCAGGGGAGGGGGAGGGGCCAGGAAGGGGGACGGGGGAGGAGACAATATTGACAGATACAACTTAACTAACGAGCATTCTGAGTAAAGTTGCTCTAAACCAAGGATGATGTGTTTTAACTGGAGAAAAAAAACCCGACATTTTTTATTATTGTTCATAAATAGTGGTGACAAACAGTTGCAGATATAATACCAATGTTTAGTTATTAACCAAATGACTTGAGAAGAATGTCAGAAAAGGTCCCATTCAAATCTGACCATAATTAAAAAAGTCATGATTTCGGGGGAGGAGGAGGGCCTCCTCATTTTAATTTTTATCTCACATTAACGATCTTTCATTTTCAGTGCCTTGGTCATCAGCCCTTCCTCTTTCTAAATTTTTATTAAATTCGGACAAGAAATTCTAGTTAAAATATAGTCAGCCCTCTTCGCCGTACCCCTTGGTTCCCTACACGTATCGTTCATATTTTGAATATTATTTCTTCTCTGGATTCACTCTTAGTACCCTCTAACTCTAAACTGAAAAGATAACAATTTTACCTGCAAAGAAAAATGCTTTTAAACAAAATTTGACAGTAGCTAATATATTATATACTGCTATACAAAAGAAATGAGCACCAGAAATATCGATTATTATCTGCTAATCCCAGTTATCACGATTTATGATCAATTTTCTTACCATTTGATCGATAAGTTTAGAAGTTACTCTTTTTAAGCTATCTGTGTGAGAATCGATTCTAAAACATCAATACTGGAATTTGTTAACTGATTATTTTTTTTATCGATGTTGATTGGTTATCAAATTTTTTAGAATCGCCCATCACTAATTTGTACCCTCTGTAATCCTGATGGCATCTAATGATCTCTGGTATCCTTATGCTGTGCTCCCTCATTTACAGTACCTTTTCCATTTTGGTATATTCTACAGTAATTTGTTTTTCACCCCAATGTGTTGTTGTCACCTCATTTGTTTTTCACCTCACTCACCTAAGTGTTATTCAAGTTTTTCCAGTTTTGTTACTTTTTTTCCGAAAGGTATTCTGGTATAGCGGAAGAGTCCTTTATGCATATTAATGACTACTAGATCTTTTGATTCTTCATCTAGTTGTAACTGGCAGTAGGCATCTCAAAGATCCAGTTTTTAAAATATACATCCACCTGCCAATTTTCCAAAAATATCTTCAATATTTGGCAGTGGATATTGCTCTAGGTTGGTAGACTTGTTAGTTGTCAGTTTGAAATTTCTTCAAATTCTTACAACCATTGCTCTTTAATACAAGTTAAGTACAATTGGTGCTGCTGAATCTGCCGTCTTTACAGGTTCAAGTATGCCTTCCTTCACAAGGCAAAATATTTCTTCATCGACCATGTCCCTCAATGCATACGGGATTGGACACGCTTGGAAAAATTTGGGAATTGCCGATTTTTTTTTCAATAGGTGTACTTTAACATCTCGTACTAACTCTACTTCTGGTGCAAATAATTCTTTAAATGCACTCAACAGATTCTGGACAGTGGATTCTGAGGTAGGAACATTAATTGAAAAAGAATGCTTGATAGTTTCGAATACTGTCAACAACTGTAACAGGTAGATCCAATTTCGGCCTGCTAAGTTCAAATTTCCTGTCTGACAACCAACAAAGGTAAGGAACAAAACTTGTCATTCCAGGACACTTGAACTCGTATTATGCCCATCACTTCAATTGTGTTATGCATCTATTCATAATTTTATATGATGCATATATTTAAAGTTCTCTTTAAAAGAGATAAAAGTATTTACTTTTATATCGATGCATTTCTATTTTTCACCATTTCTTGAATAGGCATACCTGCGTGTCTAAAACGACTGGCACTTTCGTTTTGTTCACTGGTTTCAAATGAAAATACGTTACTTAGTAATAGGCAATAACTAAGATTTCAGGATGGCATTATTCACCGTGATCGGCTTGTTGCAACATTCTGTGTAAATAGCCAATGGTGTTTTGGATACGAGTTTGTATACTTTAAATGGCAACATATTTATGCAAAATATATGTTGACAGTTTGTTTAAAAGGCTGGACTTTCTATGATGTGTTTGCCTTTCTCCCTTCTGCCGGCTGTGCTGGTTATTATATAGCTGCATATTTTATAGTTTCTTTAATTTGTTCATTTAACAGCAAAGCCATGCTCTTTTTATTGTTAGTCATTATTTTTTCAATAAACTAGTATGCTTTTAAGGAACTGTTGTTTTTTAAAGTCTTCCACATGAAACACTGCTTTTATTTAGAATGGCCAACAAATTGGATGATCTGTGAATGAATTCAACTTTATTGAAGTTGGCTCCAAAGGAAGACAATATTTTTTCATTCCATCAAATACATCCAAGGGCATCAAAGAAAACGGAGCTCCCGAATCCACTTTAAAAATAAAAGGTTTACCTTGAATGGCAACTTCTACTCTAGCTAATGGTGGGGCTTCTTCCATTGCCTCTATGTTAAATATTGTATAAGATCTACTATGAGCTTCCTTGACAGAATCATCTACTTGCAATTTATATACTTGAGTACCTGAATTATTTTTCTTTGAACAGCATACTTTTGCAATGTGGGCGTTTTTTTTTTTTTACAGAAATGGCACGTTGCATTCTTAAATCCACACTCACTTGCCATGTGAGCTCCTCCACATGTTACATTTTTCTATCGTCTGATCGGCAACACATGGATTTGGCCGTTTTGAAGTAGTACCGGAACCTTTCTTAGACTGTATTTTGTTTACATCGGAATTTGAATTTAATGCCATCTGTAAATTACTTGCATATCTGGCTGTGGTTTCCATCGTTACCGCAATTTCTGTAGCCCAAGCTAAGGTTAGCTGGCTTTCTGCTATAAGTTTTCTTTGGATAGCCTCATCTTGGATCCCTCCATCTACACAATTCTATCACGCAACATTTTGTCGAGCAATGCACCGTAATTACAGTATTTCGCTAAACTGCGTAGCTCCACAATGAAATTTGCCAGTTCTGCGTACTCTGCTGTTGAATTTGTAATGTTCCACAATGATTGATCGTGCCGGGTCGAAGTGTGAATTCAAAACTTGTAAAATTTCTTCGAATGTTTTCGTGGCCAGCTCCTCCGGTGACAGTAAATTCCGGAGCAGAGAATATGTCACCTGACCGACAATGGTCAGAAAAATCTCTCTTCGGCAATTTACATCTTCAATTTTGTTTGCTATGAAAAACTGTTCCAACCATTATGTGTAGAGAGTCCACGATTCATTCTATGCATCAATTCTTTTATTTGACCAAAAGAGCCCATCCTTATTCTTTTCAACAGTTAAGAGCACGCATCTTTCGATCTGTGTGGTACCATGGTAGGCTTAGTACAGCGCGTGGTGACTCACTACTTCTTGACCGTATGTTAGGCTTAGCGTAACGTGGTTGAGATCGGCTTCGTTTTTTCACCGGGAAAAACAAAAATTTCTTCAAATAAACTTAAATATCACATCTTGTCACCAATGTTGTATGGGTGGGTTATTTAAAAATTGCTAATGCAATGAGACATTGAACGTGTAATGAATATTTATTAAGAGGCAACAACTAAGAAGTATCTCAAAGAGGCAAAGGCCAACAAGATACAGCAGTATATTACATTGTGGCTGGCATAAGACTGCCGAACTATTGCCGATATGCCGATCACAGAAGGTGTGTAATAGAGGCGCCATCTGTCATGAATCAGACAGAATACAATTAATATACAACAGTGGCAAAAAAATGACCGCTCTAAGGACTGTTAATAATGTCAGAAATATTACTAATATTGAATGTTATGATAATATTTCGTAGGTCAAACTAAAATACCGCTACAATGACAGACATATTTACATCTAGCCCTAATCACCATTTCTAATTGAAAAGTAGGTGTAGTTTGTACCATATACATTAATTAAGTAGGTAAATTGTATAACTGGACCTACAGACAACTGTCATAAGTAACCAGGCGTTTATTGACATATAATTAACTAAAAAAACTTAAGTTGATTCTATGTTTTTAAAATGGACTTATTCCATAATCGAGTCTACAGAGAATTGGCGTAATTTGGAACAAAATTTTTGGGATAGTTTTGGCAATTTTCAGTGATAACAACATCATGCCAAAATGTATGCTAATGCTCCATTTATTTCAACTCTGAACGTGCAAAGAATTTTAATTGCAAATAGGGCCAAACATTTTGACTTACGATTTATGGAATGCAAATTTCTTTTTTTAAGAAAATACTATTTAAACGTAAGCATGCAAAACTTTAAAATTATGTCATTTTGATGCAATTGCAGAATTTATATAGAAAAGACAATGAGAAATAACTTGCAGTTTCATTAATTTTAATGATCAATATTCTTATATCTTTTCAGAGAAGGTTTTAGTGTATAACATAACATTCTACGTTGCTTAGTTATAGAGTTATGGAAGAAAGTTCTACAATCAGGTGAACTCTAATATAAAATATTGGCCCTTTTAAAAAGTTTTACAAAACGGATTTTAATGAGACTTGCATTGCTAAGTAGATGATTTTTCAAGAATGGTTTTAATATCGTTCATATCGTTGCATATCATTCTATGTTGCTTAGTCAAAGAGTTAAGTGCGGAGATTATATATTCTGCCGAACCCTATTATGAAAGATTAGCCTTTTTAAAAAGTTCAACTGAAAAGTTAGATAATTTTTAGGGATGGTTTAGTATATTGCATATATTTCTATCATTCTTTGCCAAATCCTACTGTAAATGATAAAAAAAAGAGTTGGTCTTTAACAGCTAAAATTTTGACTGCACATTAGAAAATGTAATAGCACTGGTGTTCGTATAATTTTGAGTAATGCGGAAGGATATTCCAGGTAAGAGTACAGATTACTTTAAAATACAAGGTCAAATTCACCGGTATATTTCGTTTGGAGAAACCGATCAGCACTGCGGGCATAGCCTACTAGTATTGTATAAAGAAGCTTTTTTTTATTTTTACATTTTATCTGAATTTTACATTTTTTTCAATGTTGTTCAGTTTCCTTTCTGTGAACTCACTGTTTCAAGGAAATGCATTAGGGTAGATCGAAAAGTATACAATTTTTTTTTTTTTTTTCTAAATTACTTTTGGCACTGTGTGCAAAAGTTGCCTTTTATGCATAGTATTAGTTTACACTCTTTTTTTTTTTAATTGAAATCCATTCATATCTTCTGGTGCCCTAAACGCCCCAAAAATAGTTAAAAACTGAAATTTGTATAAAAAGTTATATATTTTTTTGTTTTTCTATTTGTTATAAATTACTTTTGGCGCGGCGTGTGAAAGTTGTCTTTTATTTATATTAGTTTGCATGTTTTTTTATCGAAATCCATTCATATCTTTAGGTGCCCCAAGCATCCGAAAAATAGTTAAAAATTGAAGGTTTTATAAAAATTTATATATATATATTTATTTATTTATTTATTTTTAATTCCATTTAGCGTCGTGTGAGAAAGTTGTGTATTGGGTGTATTACATAATTCTGTAGTTTACATATTTTTTTTATCGAAATCCATTCATATCTGCCAGTGCCCCAAGCATAGTTAAAAATTGAAATTTTTAAGAAAATGTATTAAAAATTTTAAATTGATGAAAATTGTTTGCAAATTTGGAAAAGTGTTTAATTAATAAAGTATAAACTTATAAATAATAATAATTTTATAATAATACATGAAGTATAAATTTAAAAATCAAAGCACTAAATCATAAAAATTATAAAAATTGAACTTACATAGCAAATTTTTTACTTCTATTAGTTTGGAAATTTACATATTTCTAAAGTTTGTAATCCTTTTTGGGATTAAAATGTGGCCACCTACAACCTTGATGTTCTACCTGCAGTCATTAGCCATCTTGAGTAAACAACACGAACAGGGTTTTTAAATGCCAAGTCAGAATAGGGCTGTGGAGTCAGAGTCAGAGTCACTAAAAACAGTCAGACTCTGACTCCAGCTTGTTTTTTAGGCAGTTTGAAGTGAAATTAAACTAATTGTATGTAATTTTAAATTTATGAACTGGATTATTATTTTCATATTTGGACAAGGAAACCCAAGTTAAACAGACGCAATATACTGCCCAGTATAAAGCATATATGAAAACTGCTTTTAATTGAAATCTCTAATTTAAATTTTATATTTAGAATATAGTTCATTACAAGATGTTATTTTTCACAAAAATATAATAAATGTCACAAAAATAACCTATACTTTTCACAAAATGGGCCCTAAGAAAAAAACCCTGCATCGATCCCTGGGTTGATATGCACATCATATGCTTCAAGGTCAAACGGGGATGTAACAGCAGGTTGCAGTGTTGCCAGTTGGGTTTTTTTTTAATTCTGATTGCTTGATTGCTGCCACTTTTTTAAAAAAATAGTAATATTTCCTTTATTTAATGACAAATTTAATAAAGCGACTATTACTATTTCAAAACAAATGACAGCAATGAAGCAATCTCAATAATAAGAATCAACAGCCAATACTAGTACTTTAGCCATCCCAGAGTCGAAGTCGGTTCCTTTAAAATTTCAGGAGTCGGAGTCGGTCATTTTTCCCACCGACTCCGCAGCCCTGAGTCAGAATCACTTTCACCACATGATATTTCTACGCAAATATCATATAAATATTGCTGAGAACCATTCTATCTATGTTATCTGGCATATTCTCCATACTTATTGAAGAAAAGGAAGCTACAGGTGGCTCCTCACAGGTTTTGATTGCTGTACCAATTGGCCCACAAAAGGCTTTAGTACCAATAAAAACACATCTAAAGAATGTAGTAAATGTCGTAAAGGCCTTTAACTTCTCCTGTTACAATGTAGTGTGTCCAATATGCAGAGAATCAGGTTCCTTTACAAGAGTATAATGTTCCTTCTTTGTGATCTTTGTGTAGTACATTGTGTTCTTCATCACTAGCATTTTTTTATTGTATTTTACCCATCGGAAAGTAATCCGGTTAAAATAGATAGAGAGATGGCTAAATTGCTCGTCTCTGCAACTAAATTTTGAACCTTTGTATGCTATCGATGAATTTTGTTGCGATCTACTAAATTCAAACACTCTTTTTTGAGTACAATTCCAATATCTTGTAAATGAGCACTGGCAAATTGAAGCAGCTGCTCTATTCAAAATTTCGTATATAACAATATAGTATAAAAAATAATTTTATACATTTAATATAAACGATAAATGATTTGTCATCCCCTGGATCTAATAATTATGCTATACAAATCATTATTTAATTCTTACTTTTTACTTAATTTTAAGTTCAAAATTTGCATAAAAATCTATTTTCGGCAAATATTTAACTGTCTTAGGACACCCGGAAGACATTTATTGAAATTAAAAATGTTTTGCATGTGTGCTAGTATGCTTAAAAAACAACTTTCACACCCCGCGCTAAAAGTAATTAAAGAAATAAATAAAGAATAAAATAACAAAAAAAATTATAAATTTTTGGGGCACTTGAGGCACCGGAAGATATGAATGGATTTCAATTTTTAAAAAAACATGTAAACTAATATGCATAAAAGACAACTTTTGCACTCCATGCCAAAAGTAATTAAAAAAATTAATAAAAATAACAATATATATAAATTTTCCTAAAAATTTCATTTTTTAACTATTTTTGGGGCATTTGGGGCACCGGAAGATGTGAATGGATTTAAATAAAAAAACAGATGTAAACTAATATACATAAAAGGCAACTTTTGTACCCGGTGCCAATTCAATTATCCACATTTCGATTTTTCGATCCACCCTAGAATACATCCTGAGCTGCTCTCAGGAAATGTAACAATGAAACTCAGTTTTTTTAAAAATGTATTCATTCAGCTTTAATTTTTTTCAGTATGCATTCAATTTTTTAAAATATTCCAAAATTTTTTTGCCATTGATATTTTATGTTTTGATTCTTGAATGCTATGTTGTGTCACAGCACCATCCATTCCATTCTCTACCTTCTGGTTGTTATGGATTTGGGTACACCTTTCACTGCTCATGTATAATTACAATAGTTCTCAACATTTTACTGACCATGCTATCCTCCACCTTGTTTTGTGATGACCTGGCGGACACACACACTTAGTACAAATATGTATTTGTAGGTTCATCAGCAGTCGCATAGTCTTCTGTAGCAGTTGTCACAGTTGGAGGGAATTGTTTGCAGCACTTAACTGTGCGGTACAATTAGCAATCGCATATGAGATGAGGTTTGGAATTGGTATGGTAGGGTATTATTGGTATTGGTATAATCTGAATAAATTTCATCCCACAATTTAATGCATTGGAATTTCTGGCATTACTCATGGTCTTTACTCCACACTTTTAGTTTTTGCTGTATTCTTGAGGGGGTAATATATCATGATGTGATATATTGTCTCTCCCTCCCATAGCCATATTAATATATTTCCCTATTTAATTACTCCTTCAATTACACCTAATGTATTTATTTGTTTGTTTTAGCCATTCATTAATATTTTATCAGTTACCCACCACTGTTTACATTTCATCGTACAGTACAGTCTCTAAAATCCAGAATCGTTCCGGACATGGCTTTTCCGGATTTTCGATAATTCTGGATTTTAGAGATCTTGAAATAACAACCTAAAATTATAAGCAAAAATTATAAATAATAATCATAAAAAATCATAATACAGTGAAACCCCGATTTTACGTCCCCCGAATCTGCGTTTTTCTCGCATTATACGTTGTTTTCATCAGGTCCCAGTTTTTCTGTATAATTGTAATGTTAATTTAACCCGGATCGTAAGTTTGTTATTTATGGAATTTCCTGCATTTTACGTTTTTACTGGAAAGTAAAAAAAGGAAAAAATGTTCTAAAATAAGCAATAATTTTTTCTTTTGTGCTTTTTTAAAGCTAATCCACGTTGTTGAAAGTTATGTAATCTATGAAAACAGAAACGCATTCTACAGACTCCTGTCTTCTGAAACTGGTTCCCCCCTCCTTTCTTGAACACCTGCTGTTGTGGCCTGCTCCCTTCCCTCCCCCGGACAGCTGGGGGGGGGGGGGGAGCAAAGTACACAAACAACACATTTTATTGGTGTAGGAATGAGATGGGCAAAGGAAGAGACACTCCAGTTATCAATCAGATGGGATGGCTCATTTCTTTCGTCGGGAAGGGAAAGGGGTCCTTACCCTTCCTCATGTTTTCAGATTCAGTTGCTGTTTAGCCCGCGGTGGTCGTATTTCTAACCTTTTTGTGCCAAAATGACGAGTAAAAAACGCAAAAACTTTTCTGTTGCTGAGAAACCCAAAATTGTTAAACAATTTGATGAATTTCATGGAACAAAAGTAGCGTTCGCTCAATTGCAAGGAATTCCCATGACAACCCTGCAATCCATACTACAGAAAAAAGAATGCATTGAAAAAAACAGAGAAAGTGGGAGAAAAAAATGCCAAGAAATGGAGAACATTGAAAATATTGCCGTACAATGAACTGTAAGGTATCTTATTAAAGTGGTTTAAAGAAGCTCGTGCCGCGAATGTACCTGTAAATGGCACGATACTAAAAGAAAAGGCTCTAGAAATTGCTGATAGGCTTGGTGGTTTGAAAGACTTCACAGCTTCAAATGGCTGGATTGATCGGATGAAAAAAAGACAATCTTGTGTATAGATCGCTTTCGGGAGAATCATCAAGTGTAAATGAAGCTACAATAGAAGATTGGAAGAAAAATCTACCAAATTTGACCAAAGGATACAAGCCAAAGGACGTATTCAATGCAGATGAGACCGGACTTTTCTTTAACCTCCTACCGGATAAAAGTTACGTTGCTAAAGGAGACTCCTGCCATGGAAGGAAGATGTCTAAATTGAGTCTTACAGTTTTACTGTGCTGTATTTCTGATGGAAGTGAGAAGCTGACGCCTCTTGTTGTTGGGAAGTCACGCAACCCATGATGCTTCAAAAACGTGAAAAGTTATCCGACAAAGTACGAAGCAAACAAAAATGTGTGGATAACCAAACCCCTTTTCGAAGACTTTTTGCGAAGATTAAACAAAAAAATGAAGTTGCAGAATCGTAAAATAATTTTGTTCATTGATCAATACAGTGCACATCCGGTTTTGCCGCTGTCTAATGTGCATGTCGAATTTTTTCCGGCAAATTGCACAAGCAAATTGCAGCCTTGTGATCTCGGCATTATTCGATCATTCAAGGTTTTTTATAGAAAGCAACTTGTCTGGAAAGCTGTAGCTGAAATAGAAAATGGAAATCTAAATGACGCCTGCAAATTAAAGTTAAGTGTTCTAGAGGCTATGCGTTTTATTTCTGCGTCGTGGAGAAACGTTACCCAACAGTGCATTTCCCATTGTTTTGAAGAAAGCGGAATCGTAGCATCTAATGAACCGAGAACAGATGAAGAATCAGCTGCGGTAGACTCGGAGAATGACAACGAAACAGTTAGCTATGACTTCAACGATTACATCCCAGAAAACTTAGCAACATGCGAAGCTGAAAGAGCTACTGCTCCATCCGTAGCCGACGTTATGGACTTTTTGTCCACCGGCGAAGATGAAGAAGAAGAAACAGAAGCACAGCCCGTTTCTTTCAATATTGCATTGAAGAGCTTACAAATAGTGAAAGACTATTTTCTTTCTCATAAAGACCAGGAAAAAAACTTGCAAAGTATTTCAATCCTGGAAGATGCTGCATTCACTTTGAACTCAATGACTAAAAAACCATCCACTATTACGGACTATTTTCAACCTAAACGCCAGGATTCGCAACTAAATGTGTTAAAATGATCTTAAAATGGTATGTATAATAATGTTCTTTTCGTAACATATAGATTGTAATACATTTTAAAAGAGTCATCTTTACTACTTTTAGTTTTTTTCTAAGATTTTTTGTTTTCTATGTATTTCCCGTATTTTGTTTTTTTTACTCAGTCCCTTGAGAAACGTAAAATCGGGGTTTCACTTTACTTATAAAAAATCCTAAATAACATATTAAATGATTCAAAAACAACATCAAACTTAATTTAATCTTATAAATTTAAATATACACAGAACATTTTTACGATTACGATTTTATTTAAATATGTCTGTCAGTTTTCGTTGTCTTAATTTATGCTTATTGGCCATTACTTTCTCTCTAATCCTACATAAGGACATTAATTCATTCTCAGTTATAAAATTCCTCTGTTCTAATCCTGATATTGTTGTGTCTAAAGTATTTATTAGTTCTTCTGTAGTTTTTTTTTCCTTTAATTACCGAATCATCGGAGTCATTTTCCAAATCATTGGCAGCTTTTCCTTTGTCTATCATATTGTCAAGTGTGATAAAAAAATACTATACAGTTTACACAGTTTATCACACTGTCCCCTGTTTAGCAACAAAATTTTATCTACTATTGACAGAGAAATATGTTCTCTTTTTTTACTAATTTCAGACATAATTGAATGCACTAGGATGAACTAAACGGAATTTAATATATACAGTCGAACCTCATTAACACGAACACGCTTAACGCGAATTACTTTTAACACGAACTGTTTCCAGTTGTCCCGTCAAGTTGTATAGGCATTTACTGTGATTTTAGTCCTTTTAACACGAACACGCTTAACGCGAAATACTGTTTATCATGAACTGAAAAGGATCGGCCGTTGAAATATTTCCTACTTATAGTACGAACAAAGCAAGTTTTCCCAAGTTTTCGGTGCAATTGAACTGAGATCTATGTTTTTCGAATTCCAAATTTTTGAAAGAAGAGGGATGTCTTTTGTTTTGATAGCTGCAGACCAGCAATTGTAAAGTTGTCAGGCGATTCCTCCTTCTACTCACTCAAAAGATTAAATTCTATTGTAAGAATTGCACTGAAGGGTGAAAAAAGTTTGTGAAATGCTGTGAAGGAAATTCCAGGGTCTGATCTGGTCACCTTTACTCAGCTAAGTCAGAAAGACTCATCGCTCTTTTTGGCGGTAATCGCTTCCTTGGCAATTTTCTGATTTCATTCTCACAATAAAATAAACATAAATATAGAAAGAAGCGAGAGTAAAATCGAGGCTGTTCTCAAATCCAATGGAGCTACTTTCTGACGCCTTTTTTTTATTCCGTTTTGTTCGGAAACGCAGGAAATTGGCAGGTGTTCTTATTCAGAAACTATGTCATCGAAACACGTTTTACATTTTTGGTAAAGGCAGAAAATACTGCCAAAGCTTTGAAGCTAATTCCGGCAGCGGCAGCGCGAGAAAGGAGAAAAAGGTGTTGTCATATGACACGAATCACTTATAACTCGAGAAGTAATTTATTTATCAAAAAATGGAAAACTCAATACAATTCCAAATACCTTCAATAGTCAAGCTTGCTAATTTTACCCCTTTGCGTCTAAAAATGAGTCAGAAAGTTTGGCGTTGTTGAGCAGGTCATTTCAGAACAGACTTAAGGGAGAAAAGCTGTCACACTGTTATAACTAGAAGTTTATTTGTATCAAATCACACACAACCGAGAGATAAAATTGCAGTAACAAATTTAATTTATATTAAATAATTTTTTTATTTGACTTCATGACTTGTAGCAGTTTATTTTGAAACAACCCCTCCCCCCCCACCCTCACAAAAATAAGAAAGAAAGATAGATTGTTTAATCTTCTAGGTTTTTTTTATGTTGGAAAGGTTGTTCAAATTTTATGTTTTTTTAAAACAAAACAAAACTACATAACGTGTTCCAAACGAACAAAATAAAATAAAATAAATTAGTTCGTAAAATAACTTTAAATTTAAAAAGGCAATACAGACAAAAAATAATGCTGTCAATGACCGCTGTCGTAATAAAGTTTCGACAGGAATCCGGAAATTTAAAGTAGATTTTGGCGGGAAAAGGCGATTTGGCGCGCTGCATCTACCCACCATCACTCATGTTAGCATTAAGAAAAGGTTGCCAATTGCCTATCCTTCGTCTAGTCTAGCATTAAAGACAGTTTGTACGTGTGTTCCATTTTTGTTTACATAAGTTTAAATTCAAGTAAAAACATGGAAAAAAAAGTGCAGAAATCGTTGAGTTTAGAAACGAAAATTGAAATTTTAAACAACGTAGACGATGGTAGATTGAAAAAATCTGAAATTGCTCGAAAATTTGGAATTCCAAAAAGCACATTATCGACAATTTTGAAAAATTGGGAAAAAATTGAATGTGCTTGTGCTGTTAATGAGTTCGAACCATCTCGTAAACGAATGAGGATTGCTAAGAGTGAAGAAGTTGAAATAGCACTTATGAGGTGGATAAGAGAAATCAGAGCAAAAAATTTTCCTATCACCGGAGCAATATTGCAAGAAAAAGCTCGCTTTTTGCTGATGCTCTTCATGTGAGCGACTTTCAGTGCTCGTCTGGATGGCTGCAAAGATTTAAGGATCGGCATGGCATAATTTGCAAAAAGGTTTGTGGCGAAGAAGGCAGTGTAAACGTCGAAACCATAGACGATTTTCTGCGAAACAAATTGTCTACGATTTTGAAAAACTATGCATTACTTAACATATACAATGCTGATGAGACTGCGATTTACTGGAAAGCACTTCCTACCCGCACCTTATCCTTAAAAGATCAGAAATGTTCTGGTGGAAAATACAGCAAGGAAAGGCTGACGGTTTTAGTAGCTTGTAATATGGATGGGAGTGACAAGTTGCCTCTGTTAGTCATAGGAAAGTCATCACATCCAAGGTGCTTCAAGTCATTAAAAACATTACCGGTGAAATACGAGTCCACGAAAAAGGCGTGGATGACGTCAGGAATTTTCACCAAATGGGTAAAAGAATTGGACCGAAAGTTCCAGCAACAAAATAGAAAGATATGTCTGCTTTTAGATAATTGTAGTGCACACCCCCTAATTTCTGGATTAAAATCTATTCAACTTGAGTTTCTCCCTCCAGGTACTACATCGAGGTTACAACCTTGTGATCAAGGGATCATACGCAGCATGAAATCCTTTTATCGTACAGAATTAATTCGTAATACAATTCACTGTTTTGACGAAAAAAAGGAATTCAAAATTAATTTGTTAGATGCTTTGATGTTGCTTCGAACAGCATGGTGAGAAGTAACCACTAAAACAATCATAAACTGTTTTAAAAAGGCAGGATTTTGTAGAGAGGATATTGCAGAAGATACGAGAGAAGAAATAGAATTTGACTTGTTAAACGCAGCACGAGATTGTGGAGTACTTCCTGATAGCGTTACCTTTAACGCATATGTCTCAATGGATGACAACGTCATGACATGTGACGTCACAACAGATGACGAAATCGTTCATAGCGTGAATGACATGATGAAACGTTTACCAGATGCCGATAGTAATAATCATTATTTTTCCGATACAGACGAAGAGTCCAATGACACTTCCATGGAAAATCCTGTCAGCCTGATGGAAGCTTTCACTGCATTACAAACAGTGCGTCGTTTTGTGATGCAAGAAGCAGATTCTGGAACTAGTTTAGAAACTGTAGAAAGACTCGGCGACTTTTGGAGAAATTGCTCTAATAAAAAATGCAAACAGTCTACAATTACAGAGTTTTATAAATGTGCTCCAACACTGTAAATGTAACCCGGCGTTTGTAAATAATTATTTAAATATATTGTTTAAAAAATCGATTGTTTTTTTAATCAATTGCAACACACTGGTCTTGCACCAGTGGCTGAGCGGCTTACGTAATGCTAATTAAAGTTGCTTACACAAAGCTGTTTACGTTAATTAAGCTGAGTGATCGCTGTGGTGGTGATGACTTAGGGTCCAATCCGCTAAAATAAGTTGAGTTGGCTGTCCGGAGCTTTGGTATTTTCTTCTTCGGTTTTTTAGGATATAACTTTAATACCGTCCATTTCCTCTTGAAAAGACTTCCACCGAGGGGTATCCCAAGTGTAGGTCTATATTCTTGACGTATCGATCTTAGGAAACAAAACCAACACAGCAGACTTGGAAGGTATGCATGCATATTTATTCTTGTTACATGGAATATATAATTTTTTTTTAAGTATGGATAACACAGGGTGATTGTGTTTAGGTTATATATCTGAATTCAGGTATTTTTTTTCCTTTTCAGTACCGAAATTCCGGTTTTTCTGATAGTTAAATTCATAAAATAAGACAAATATCAATTTCAATTTCATATGATTGCTAAACATAATTAAAATTCATATTTTCATAATTTGACCTCTCTGTAATAAAATTATATATAACTCCTCATACGGAAACGTTTTCTCGCTAAAATTTCAGGTTTTTTTTCATGAACTCATAATCACCTCTGATAACACGAACTACTTTTAACACGAACAGAAAAAAAATCCCCGTGAGTGTTCGCGTTAACGAGGTTCGACTGTATTAATAAATCTTAAGTTTAATGTAATCGAACGATCGCTGATCATAAAAAATCATGAATAAAATAAACCTCTCTCTAAAATGAATTAGAGAAAATGACTGGTACGGCCATCTATCGGCAAAATGCCGAATATCAACTAGAATGGAAAAAATTTAACAAAATTGTTTTGTGCTGCCATCTATGAACAAAGTAAGAAAGCAAAACTAACAAAAATATGGAGTCCGGATTTTGGAGGTTTCCGGATTTAAGATGTCCGGATTTCAGAGACTGGACTGTATGCATCTCTCTCCATGCGATACGTACAATTTCATTTATGTTTATTCTTTTTGTTTCCCCTTTATTGACTCAAGGCCAGCATGCATGGCATCACATCATTTTCGCTTCTTGCCAATCCTAATGAGAGTATAGCTATTAATTAGCGTATCTCATCACCACTTATACCCACTTACTTCACTTAAAGCTTAGTCACAACTCATTCATGTGTCATATCTTTATTAAACACATTAAATACCTATCAATATAACACTTATTCATGAGAACACAGTTTATAATTACATTAAACCTTTACAATATAATATAAACTTAATTGCTTCAAACTCTCTTTAATTTGTTCCGTTTTTATTTAAAATCACTTTCTAATTTGGACGTTGTTAAATATCGGCGTTCCGCCATCTTTGTTTTTTCCCTGGTAAGTTCGTGCATCCTCCTTACATTAAAACAAACCGCTTAGTGACAATAATCTTTCCTGTAGTATTTCCCTCCCCTCTAGATGGCAACATCGTAGCTTAATCGATTGATTTGATTCTTATTGTTTCATAGTTTGCTTGATTACCGATACTACACTCTAATTGATCCAATTGGTGGGCACTTCTCATTAATACATTTCTGGATCAAATAAATATGCGATGTTAGCAGCCATTAGTACACACTTCTTGTTCTCCTCTAATGGAGGAACATCAAGAAATTTGGATATGGCTGGTTCATATCCTGGATGCTTAAACATAGTTTTAACCTTTACAATGCTTTTATTTGAAGATGGATGTGTGACTGTAATTTTTAATTTACAGTAAAACCCATTTAAGAAGTTCCCGCTTAAGAAGTTTTCCCGTTTAAGAAGTTTATATTTTCAATTCTCATTTTTTTCCTATTCTTACAATGTTAAAATAACTCATTTAAAAAGTTTAGTTCTAAACTCTTTCCCACTTAAAAAGTTTTCTTTACCTTCCAATTTTACTTTCAAAACACATTTAGTTCATATTTTGGATTAGTATTTTTTTTTTCTGTACTGAAAAAGTCTTTCTCTATATCCTTCACTATTTATAAAGGTTAATGTTTAGCACTTAAAACGATTGTAGTAACCTTCTTTCTACCTTCACACCTGTTTCAGTCAAACAAGTGTGTTGGAATGTGGGGAGAGGATGAGTTCCTTGTCACGTCAATGCAACAATAGTTACTGATAAGGTAAAAAGAGAAATCTTCCTTTTCTAAAGTACTCAGGGGTAATACTTTAAGTTGACCAGTTGCTTTTTATTACAATGGATTCTTCCACCCCCCTCCCCCCCCCCTTCTCCCAAGAATGGAATGAACCAAAACTGCATTTGGTTCAATTCAAAGTTTTCAAGTCAGTGTGAAGTTTGTTACGTCAAATCTTTCTCACTAGAAAATTCACGAATGGAAAATTCTATTTTTTCCAAAATGTCGGGCGTAGCAATTAAAAGAAAAGCCTTGTCAATTGAAGACAAAATCAAAATTTTGAAAGAAGTGGATAACAACTCGAACATAACAAGAGTTGAACTTGCTAATAAGTTAAACATACCAGTAACTACTCTGAATGGAATTGTTGCAAAACGAGATCTTATTTTAAACTCTTCTGATAAATCTTGAAAAATTAAAAAAATTAAATAAGGAAAATATGAAGTTATGGAAGCAAAGTTGCTAATTTGGTTCAAACAAGCTAGATCTGCCAATATTCCTATAAGCAGACCTATTCTTAGAGAAAAAGCTGAGGAAATTGTAAAAAAAAATGGAGATTGAATTAACCTCTTCAAATGGATGGATTGATAGAATGAAAAAAAAAGAGCTGGATTGAGTTATAATTCTGGTAAAGGTGAAAGTAAAAGTGTCGATCTACAAGAAATCAAAGAATGGAAGAAAATCTTACTAGATTTGATAACCAGCTATCATCCTAAAGGTGTTTTCAATATGGATGAGTGTTGACTTTTCTATAATCTTTTACCGGATAAAGCGTATGCATATAAAGGCGAAAATTATCATGGAGGTAAAAGAAATAAGGAACAACTTACAATTTTATTAAGTGCTAACATGGATGGTTCTGAAAAGTTGCCAAGTTTGGTTATTGGAAAATCGAAGAAACCCAGATGTTTTCACAATGTGAAATCACTGCCTTGTGATTATGAAAGTAACAAAACTGCTTGGATTACAATTATGATTTATGCAGCTTATTTGAAAAGATTGAATACTAAAATGAGGATAGCTAATCAGAACATCATGACCTTTGTAGTCAATTGTGCCGCCTATTCCAAAGACACAAATAATTTTAATAACATAAAAAGGCATTTTTTACCACCGAACTCCACATCCGTTTTACAACCTATGGATCAGGGCATAATTAAAGTATTTAAGCAGCAATATAGAAAATGGCTTGTGAAATGAATGAATGAAAAACTAACAATACTGGAGAGCTAAGAAAAGTGAATGTTTTGGAATCAATTCATTTCCTTTTATTTGCATGGGAGTTAATAACACCATCTGTGATTGCCAATTGTTTCCAAAGAGCAGGAATTTTGGATGGAGAATCAATAGAAGAATATGAATTGAATATTGAAGATGATTGGAAGATGCTGCAAAGAAGGATGGATTTCACTGCATCGTTTGAGGTGTATGTATCAGTAGATGAGATGCGGTATAGCCATGTGAAGTGCTTACAGTGGATGATATTTGTGAGGTTACAGAAGATGATGAAGAAATGAGTGAAACAGAGGAAGAGGATGTGGATATTCCTAGCTTTTGGATGCTGGAAAGGACTAGAAACCTTTCGTCGTTTTACTGAAAGTGTTGAAAATGTGCCTGAAGAAATTTTTAAAAGCTTAAGACAACTGGACTGTTATCAACTAAAGATTGCCGAAAAAAGACAGAAACAAAAAACTATAACCTATTTTTTCAGTAAAAGCATATCTAATGATGCTTCAAGAGAAATTTATTGTCTTCAAACATTGGATTAAATAAAGATATTCTAAGGTAATTATGTATTTTTGCTTTATTAACTGATTTTTTAAATGTGCGAATCAATTTAATTTTTTTAAGTAAATCTCAACTTTATATAAATTATTTTATGTATTGCTTTAATAATGTAAAAAAAAAACCTCTCCTGAATATTAATCCTTAAACTACTGGGTTTTTTTTTCCAAACATTTTACTTTTCCTGTTTAAGAAGTTTTTGCTCTCCATTCCTTTGGGAAACTTCTTAAGTGGGTTTTACTGTACTTTTAAAACTTGTACTTGTGTCAACCGATCTCAATGATGTTTATCATCTTATCTCTTGGATATATGATTGTTAAAGAAACTACTGTTGTTTTCAACACAAGAAGCTTATGTAAGTTATACCTGCATACCTGCCAACATGTCCACTCAGAAAACCTTACAATTTTCCCGATGTACTTCATTGTGCATCTTTTAACATATATACGTAGTGTTTACAAAGGCATCTGGTAAGGTAATATATGGTTTGATACAAAATTTACTGATAAATACAAAAATATTAAACAAGTAATTGTTTAAGTTTAAAAAAAAGTAAAAGACACAACCCAAATAATATTAGCACTGATAATTATCTTTAATATACTTTAAATAGGCTGGCTTTACCCAATAATTTTTTGTCAAATATTTCTTCATAGCAATCTTTTCACATGCTTTTAAGTATTAAAATATTTTAATACTTAAAAAAGCATGTATATTAAAATATTTTATAAGTAAAAAAAAAAAAAAAAAAAATCTAATAAATTTCTAATCAAAAAAGTCTCAAAACTACAATTTTAATTTTGCATTCAGCTTTGCTGCGAGAAAATTTTAAAATACAAAGCATGACTAAAAATTCTCTGGCATAGAATAACATGTTGTGAATTACTACTTCGTTGCTGTGAAGTACCATATTGCTAATCTCTCTCATCTTTGTAACATATTTGAATAATCATTTCAAGTTTTACCAAAAAACCTTACAATCTTACCTATCATCCTTACAACCTTACAATTTGACCTAAATCCTTACATTGTAAGGCTAAACCTTACAAGTTGGCAGGTATGTACCTGTTATACATCTTCTATCTTGGTTATTGCCTGCTAATAAATGTTAGACTTATTTACATAATTATATCAAATCCAACCTCTGCATGTGCGTGCATTGTCTCTCCTCGGCACATCGTTTTGGCAAGTGCAGGTTAGGTAGTTCTGATATAATTATGTAAATTGGTTGAATTAAATAGTTGTAGAGTTGGAAATGTGAATAGCTTGAAAATGCACAGTATGTGGAAGGTCTTAGCTGGCAAAGTTCTTAACTGGAAGATTTAAATATTCAAAACTTCAGAGTAGAATAATGTCAGTAGTGTTTGGAAATTCAGAGACAAGTAAAAGTTCAGTTTTTCAGAAAAAGTCTAACGTTTATTCACTGTTGATAATTATGATAAAAGATGTAACTTACATAAGCTTCTTACGTGGAGAACAATAGTAGTTTCTTTAACATTAATATATCCAAGAGGAAGAGGTAAGACGATAAACAGCATAGCAATAGGTTGACAGAAACACAAATTTAAAAGTATGTTAAAAATTACACTCACACATCAATCTTTAAATAAAAATGTTGTATAAATTAAAACAACTGTTTAAACATCCAGGATATGGACCAGCCATATCCAGATTTCTTAACATCTTCCTCCATTAGGGGAAAATAAGAAGTGTGCGATAATGGCTGTTATGTATTTATTCAATCCAGAAATGGATTAATGAGCAACACCCACAAACTGGACCAATGAGAGAGCGGCATCGGAAACAATGCGATCAATGAAACAATAAGAATCGAATCAACCGATTTGTTAACCATTCTGAATAAAAGCAGTGTTTCACGTGGAAGACTTTAAAAACAACAGTTCTTTAAAAGCATACTAGTTTATTCAAAATGAGATGACTGACAAAAAAAAAAAACAGCATGGCTTTGCTGTTAAATGAACAAACCAAAGAAACTATAAAATATAGTTACATTTTAAAAACAAATAATAACCAGCACAGCAGGCAAGAATGCAGAAGGGAGAAAGGTAAAAACATCAGCAAAAGTCCAGCCTTTTAAAGAAACTGTCAGCATATGTTTTGCATAAACATGTTGCCACTTCAAATATACAAACTCATATCTGAAACGCTATTGACTACTTACGCAGAATATTGCAACCAGCTGATCACGGTGAATAATACGGTCCTGAAATCACAGTTACTGCCTGTTACTAATTAACATATTTACATTTCAAGCCAGTGAACGAAACAAAGTGCCGGTCGTTCCAGACACAAAAGCATGTTTATTCAAGACTATTCAAGAGATGATGAAAAAATAGAAATGAATCAATATAAAAGTAAATACTTTTATCTTAAACAGAACTTTAAATTAAGGATAATATTAAATATATGCATTATATGAAATTCTGAATAGATGCATAACAATTGGCCTCCTTTTTCATCATCTCTAAAATATAACAAAAACATGAAAAATTAAAAAAAGTAAAAAAAAAAAAGGACTTTATTGGCAGGACATTACCAGAGTGAATAACATTGTAGGAAAATTACCTCTAACATTAATGATTTCTACAATTTTACGTTCCTCGATAATTAAATTCGATAACCTTTAGTTGATTGAGCATACCCACACATAATCCCTAGTTTAGCTCGCATATCGAGCTTCCTTCTGACTTGTCTGGGAACTCCAACATAAGCTAAACAACCAAATTTTTTGAAGTGAGAAACTAAGGGTTTTCTACCAGAGTACATCTCAAATCAGGGTTCCCAGCAAAACATGTCTGGAAATTTCCCTGACTTTCCATGATTTTCCCTGACCGAATCAAAAAAAAATCCATGACCAAACGGGCATATATACAAAATCTGCTTTAAGTAACATAAAATAACAAGCAGGCATAAAAATCAGAAATTTGTACTGTAATAGAACTTTAAAACTCTTTTCCCAAGAGAAAATTCAAGCAACTTTCAAGAAAATTGCAAAATGAAATTCCATAAAATACTATATTGCAAAAATAAATAAATAAATAAATAAAAAAACACCTTCACCTTTTCCAGTTTCCATACAACAAATGCTAGAATGTAAAATGTCATGAAAAAGTCTGAAAAATGTAGAAAATTTTGTTCATATTATGGTTTTTCTGTATTGTATTTGGAGAAATTTCTCAATCTTGAAACCGACAAGAGTTTAGAGATTTTTTAGAGGCACCATGTAGCGAGAAATATAGCAACATTTTTCTAAAAAAAATTATTTCAAATTCATATTTTTTCCCCCCAGAAATATAGGATTTAAAACTTTATTTCTCATCCCCTTCCACCCTATCCTATTATATGTATTTTTATCTTTTGTTAATCTATGTTCCAGCACATTTGTTTCTTTTGCTTACTGTATTTACCGCCGCCGCGATGTTTTGTTTATTTCCTTTCATTCGACTCGCGGAGTTGAGTGCCGGTGGTTCTTCTCTCTTTGCATTCTGCATCGGGATTTGCAATCGCAATCGTAATCTCTCTATTTTTATGTTCATCATTTAAATTTACTGTGAAGATTATTCTAGCCTCATTTCATGTTTTAAGTTAATTTTTATGACATTTTAATAAGTTATCATATTTTTATGTAAAAGTAATTTTTCTTGCGCAATGTCAGGAAGGGCCGCGAATATGCAAATGTCCTGTTCGTTTAAGATTGGCCGTTGGCACGCCGCTTGCATTTAAAGAGCTAGAATGTGGTTTTCACAGGGTCTGCAGTATCTAGTGGATCTAAAATGATTCTTCAAGAGAATTACGTTGTTATTGAGTAGAAAATATGAAGTATTTAAGATACATTAGGTACAGGGTTGGCAAGTTTTTGATGCATGACGGTTTTTACCGGTTTTAACCCTCTGAGCGTTTTGGAAAAGGGTAAAATTGTAATGTTGTTTTCTTTGCATTTTGTTTTAAATGCTAAAAAAATATGATTCTTTCAGCATTATAAATAAAACTTAATTACAAATATGAATAAAACCCTTGAGAGTATTAATCATTCTTTAATGTTTTGAAAATTCATTAAATCTATAGAATTATATTATCTTAAACATTGCATATATTGCAGTGAAACCTGGAGCTTAGTGAACGGAATATTACGTTCTACACGCTTAGAGGGTTAACAATGGTTTTTACCATCATGTCAAAAACCTCCTTGTCAAAAATGTCAAAAACTGTCAAAAACCCATTTTTTAGTAGTTTGTTTTACATAAAATATTCAGTATCAAAAAGACTTTAAAGTATATTTATCCATCCAAGAAAAACAAAAAAGAATTGCATTAGAATAATACGTGTAGGGGAGACCGGTACACACTGCACCTATGGGCACAGTGGACCACCCCCTAATATTTTATTTATTTAAATTTTTTTTAAGCTTCTCTTATATCCTAATAGACAACAGCACTGCACTGATTATTTATAGCCTTCAGAAAATATGTTTAGCTCAGATTGAACTATTTTATCCTGATTGGCTGTTTTGAGCTTCTAAAAGTAAAATTTTTCATAATCATATTTTTATTTTTTTAGTAATTAAAGGTTGTAGATAAATAAGATAAAACAGCTTTTTTGCAAAGCTAAGATACTTGTTTTTATTTAACTTTAAAGTTAATATGTTTAAAAGAAAGCTATAAACAATATTAATATGATTATTTATTGGACTTCAACATGGGGCACAGTGGACTGCCCTTTCCTGGGGCACAGTGGTCCACAATCCATTCTGCTCCTGTAATGCAGAATGTTCAAAATATTTAATTGCTTATTTTCTATAAAGAAATATTGTTTTAAAGTAGTTATTTCACTGTAAAATAAAGTAAACAAAGAAAAATAACAATTTATTTCACGTAATAAGAAATATTTTGTTTTGTATTTACTGCCTTTGATAAATATAACTGTAGTCTAATTGGTGATGATTCTATTCAAGTAAGATTCATGAGACACAAATTGAAAGGAAATCAGTTTATTTTTCCCGAAACTATAGATGAATCTGTTGTTGATGTCAATGATTTCATAATGTTGCCCCCAGATCCAAAAGTATTTCAAGAAAATTCCACACACAATCTTACTCATAAGTATTTTGGAATTTCATTTGCAAATTTTAATGTGCTCTGATTTTTTTGTACTTAAGTAATAACTTCAGCTAAATTGCAATTGTTCCTGTATTAATCTGTTATTATTTTCAAAATATAATTTTTTGTTTTTGTTTTTGTTTCAAAATGTTATTTGTAAATTTATATTACTATGTTATTTTGTGGGTAAAGGGGAAATAAAAAAGAATTAGATTAATAAAAAATAGATTTATATTGTATTTCAGATAATACCTAATAGCAGTCCACTGTGCCCCGGTTGGGGGACCAGTGTGGGACACACTGGTCCACTTTACGAGTGCATATAATTTTTTTTTTTTTTTTTTTTTTTTTTTTTTTTTTTTGAAAAATGTATTGAAAACTATCTTCTGAGAAAATTATGATGAATGTATAAAGGTTTAAGGAATATTCAAAAATATTTCATGCAGATCGGTTTGTCAGTTAAAGAGAAAAAAAAATTTAACTGAAAAAGTGGTCCACTGTATACCAGTCTCCCCTACATCTCTGTTAGAAGATTTCTACAATATCTGCTGTTTAGCAAAGTCTAAAAAATTTCGATTTTTTTGAAGAAATCCTGTAACATATATGTATTAGATTAAACAATGTGTATAATTTTGGTACAATTTATTACATTGTGGAAAACAAAACTTTAAGATTCTACTTATTGAAGTGCAAATGAAAATCACTACAATTGCATTTATGAATACATAAGATATGCATTTCAAAATATTATATTGAAGAATATTCAAATTTATTCACTGCAAGTCTATGCTTAACATCTATTGTTATACAATGTAACAGCATTTTTGCATCTCTTAAATAATTTTAATGTACTTTATTAAAAATGTATATTGAATGTTATTTAATAATAATTATAATAACCTTTTATTATTATTTAATATTAATGTTAATTGCAGTTAGTGGAATCTATATTAGTGAAGATTATGACAAATATTATTCTTTTCTTTTAATCTTGTATTTTTAAATCTTTCCCATATTAGGAAATGATCTTCTTTTAAATAAATTTAACAAATGTAATTGTAAATAATAATAATAACAAGAACAACAAGGTAAAATCAATCTAGAAATGTATTGTATGCTACCTTACACCATAAATTGGAGGACAATCAAAAATTATAGGTTTTTGATGGAATAAACCGGTAAAAACACGGTTTTTACCACTGTCATGTCAAAAACCAGTTTTTGACATAAAAAACCCAACCCTGATTAGGTAGTGTTCGAAGAAAATAAGATACATTTATGCCGTAAAGTTTCGGTAATCTTGAAGTATTTTTGTTGTGCTCTTGTGTACGCTATTTTTCTAATGTTAATATTCGTGCAACGTCGTTTAAAAAGTTTTTCATCATGGGAAATAGGGTATGTGCTAGAATATAGTTCATCTTTAATTTTTACCTGTTCATTGAAAGCTGCAGCCAAGAAGGCTCTGATGTGTGTATACTACAAGTTTCTACATTAAAAAGTTTTAATGAACCACCTGTTGGAGTTATCGTATCTGACATTTTACACACCCCATTGTAAGTACTTTCTCATTTTTATTTTTAAGAAGATATTTAATATATTTAAGGATTACCAACCTCTTAGAAACAACTCTGCTATATTGCTATACATACAAGTTTAAAAGTTTAAATGTGGGCTCAGTCAATATACTTGTATATTTATAGCAAAGTAAAGCACTGTACAGATGGTTATGGGTGCCCAGATGCCCTTCCACTGCGAAATACAAGGTTGGAAAGTTAATATAATTATGGAAATTGATAAAGACCATGTTGCATGCTATTGAAAGTCTAGTGTTGATATTTAATAAAAGTGAATTAATTTTTGAATTTGTATATGTATATTTCTATTTAGTGTTTAAAAGTATTGAATTTGTATTTTATATTGAAATATAATGGCTTCTGCAATTAAACCAATAATTTTAGACCAGCATATTTTCTTGTTTAAGTACCTCTTGGCCCTACTTTGAAATTTAATAAACGTTTGAAAAACATCAGATTTACTTCTGATAGTGTATACTGTTAACATTATGTGAAAAATCATCTATGATGGTGAAAAAATATCTATTCCTTCCATGTGATGCAACTGGTAACGGCCCACACAAATCCATATGTAAAAGCTCCAGAGCAGTTTTAGACTTAATTTTCCCTATGGATTTAAAGGAAAAAGGATACTCTTTTGGACTTAGCAAGGCATTTACAACTTTACAATTTTTTTAGATGTTGATTTTTTTTTTCATATTTATGCTCACAACAACCAAACATTCATAATTGACTTGATTATTTCATATATTTTAGAGAACATAAAATTTCCCATTATTTGAAAATGACTCGCATATCAAGTTTCATGAATTAAATATTTGTACAAGGAAAATACAATCATTCATTTTCATCCTGAAGAATTTTTTTTTTTTTTTTTTTTTTTTTTTGGCTGAGACAGATATTGAAAGTACACAGCAGAAATGTGTTAAAAAAATTATAACATTTAAAAATTGTTTCAAGATTAATATTTTCATTTAAAAACCTCAATTTTCATGTTCATGAAAATCAATTAAAATGGAAATTTTTTTTTATTTCTAACCACTGGCAAAAATCTGTAAAAGTCACTGTTTTCATTCTGCTAAAATATTGTACAACCATGGCAGAAAAAAATTAGTTCTGTTTTCCAATAGACAAAGGACTTCAAACAGAAGAGAAATATCTCAGAGCTTCTTTATGTTACTAACAGTGACTGTGTAATGTGCAAAGGCAGAAAGAATATTTCTCTTTATATCACATTATCATCAATTCAGTTTACATTCAGATTTTAAAGGATTGTAAAACACTGTAAGAAACTTAGGCCATATTATTGTTTCTCAAATAACGAGAGTTTTTTTTTCTTTTTTCCATTTTTGTATAAATAAAATTTTTATCAAGAGGCTGAGCCCAAAGACGTTTCAAGCAAGAAATGAGCCTGAAAGCTGAGATTATTTTTTTCTTCCAGATTACCGCAATCGTAATGGAAATTAACATTTGTTTCAATGAATTTCCAGGTTTAGTTTGAATTTCCCTGATATTTCCAGGTTAACAATATTCCCTGATATTTCCATGTTTTCTAGGTGCGTGACCACCCTGGCAAGCTTACAGGAAATGCAAACCTCGGTTAACCTCAAGGCTCTGGAAGATATCGACAGCTGGACTAATCAACAGCTCTGGAAGACCTTTAACACTAATTTTTACTTGTGTTAACTAGATATTCAGTATTTATGTGACAGAATCTTTCATGCCACAATTCACTTAAGTTAAATTTTTCTACTTGACTAGATGAAATGTCAATTGAGTTGCTTTCCCCTTTACAACTGGTTTTATAGCCAAAAGGTTTTCATAAAATACAAGTCATTTTTTCTAACTGCATAAAATAACCATTGCCAGTTCTTGTCATGTACTTCTATATAGTTTGCCTTTACTACCAACAAAATTTATGCCTTATTTTTAGGGTTTCATTCATCTCACGAAACCCTATTACCCCCGCTCCGTTGTCTGTCTGTCACAGAGCCATTCTCAAAAAGTATGTAACTTACAGAGTTGAAACTTAGTGTATAAATCTGAATAGCAGCTGTGAAGAGCTCAAAATATTAAAATTTGAAAAATTCGTATTATTTTAATAAATGGAGATAAAAAACCAAAATTCTAACAGCCTTTTCCTATTAAATTGAAACATTTTTCGTTATAGCAGATGCCAAAGATTTAAAATCCACAATGAAATTCTTTCTACAATAATTAATTTTCTATCAGACTATTTTCACGTGAAAAATGAAAATGAAAGAAAAAGTTTCACCAATTGAAAAAAAGATAAATATGAAATAAAATTGATTGACGTTAGTCATAATAAAACGGAAAATGTCTAAGATTTCTCAATAATACAAGGAGTATGAGTATGTGTAAGTACACAAAGCAGATTAATATCACATCATTAGAGAATTAAAAAGAAAATCTGACGTCATATGGGAAGTTTAAGGAATTTTTCAAATGTTTGAGAGTAATACAAAGCGAGTATCAATATAAATAATAGAGAATAGTAAATATATAAGTTTGAGAAACCTATTGAATCGTGATAAAAATCTGATTATGGAAATGTTCGCATATTTTAACATTTTGAAAGTGTACAATTTGTTTAATTTTGAAATTATTTTTTTAAATATTGCATTTAGTCCGTATGACAGATATTATTATGACAGAATATAATAGCCGGCTTGGACCACTATCCGGCTGGTTTAGATATTTGAAAAAAGGAAAAAATAGACCGGTAAATTTTTACTTTATAAAAAACATGACTTTTTTTTTGTTGTTGTTGTTGCTAAATGAAATTTGTTTGAATTTATTAAAGAAAGGATAAAGTGTTTTAAAAGGAATATTAAACGAAACCCTTTGAGCGATCTTCGATCACACTTACCCACTTGTTCAAGTTTACTCTCAGACAAAAGATTTCTGCATAAATGAGGATTATGCAATACATCCTTAAGGATTATTTGATTGAAACTACCATCTTTACACTTAATAATAAAATTTATTGTACCCTTCCCCTGAACAGGACTTTCTTTTTCTCCAACCACAAGTGACATCTGCATATTTGAAACTGACTCAAAATTTAAAAACAAATTTTTGTCATTGCAGAAGTGAACAATAGTAGCTGTATCAAACACCCAACTACTATTTTTGCCAAAATCAAATGAATTTGGCTCAAGAAAATTACTTTGAGATATTTCAATTAAACTAGTCTCATGTTCAGAGAAGGTACATTTTACACTGTTGCATTTTACATTACTATTACATTTTACATTACTACAATTTTAATTCTGCATTACTAGATTCATTAAATTTACTTTTAGGTTGATAATTTTTATATTGAGAATTTCTAGATTGAAAATTTTTAGACTGGTTTTTAAATATACAATTAGCAATTAAATGACCATATGATTTACAACAAAAACAAGGACCTATTGATTTATATTGATCAGCATTGGAATTCTTATTTTTAAAAGATTTACCTGCTTTACATTTTACTTCTCCTGAAAAGATGTTACTGGTAAAAAAATCCTTTTTCGCAAGTTTCAATCTATTTTCCTCTAACAGCAATTCAGCTTTATCTTCTCTAAACGAACTTAGCATCTGGCCACCTGTAAATGGATTGTTCTGTAGACTGGAATTCCTTCGACAAACTTTTGATCATCTGGTACCCCATATACAAAGGCTGTAGTGTATGACCCACATCACTTAGACACTCGGCAGCTTGTTTAACTCGACAGAAAAAAGTCCCAAGTTTTCATCAGGAGTATATTGCAGACCAAAATATTCATCCAAGAGCAATCACATGAGCTCTAGTGGTAGGTTCAAAGTGCTCCTTCAAGATTTTTCAGGCTTCAGCTCCATTAGTTGTATGCACAATCAAAGGCTTAAATTCAGGTGACAATGTTTGATAGATTATAGTATAAGACCGGCCTTCCTTAGATTTACCTCACTGTTCTGTCTCCATGTCAATTTTTCTACTACAGGAATTGCTTTTTCAGTAACATCTTTTGTTTCTGATATACCGCCACTTTCCTTATTTCCAACTTCAGATTCCGGACTTTCGATGTATTCCCAAAAAAGCACCACAATGCATCAATAAAACCTTTACTTTGACTTTCCACGTCTCCCAATTCGTTGAAGTTTTAAAAGAGCTATATTTTGGAACTCTATTTCCTATACGGCCTCCGTTGAATCAACAGGTCCTTAATAATAAACCTTAATAGCACAGGAAAAAGCAAGTCTTTGTGCAAAGGCTCACTCCATGAAAAAAAACATCGGCAACATAGGCTGTAGACATCGGCGACATCAGCAGAAAACATCGTGGTGACTCTGGCAGAAAAACATCGGCGACATCTTTACTTCCATAAAAAAACAATCATTTACTTGCTTTAAAAAACCACGCAACTCTGCTAACATTGTTGGCCATTCTGAATAAAAGCAGTGTTTCATGTAGAAGACTTTAAAAACAACAGTTACTTAAAAGCATACCAGTTTATTCAAAATGAGATGACTGACAAACAAGTGGGTAAGTATAATCGAAGATCGCGCAATGGGTTTCATTTAATATTCCTTTCAAAACACTTTATCCTTCCTTTAATAAATCCAAATAAATTTCATTTTACAAAAAAAGTTTTGTATAAAGTAGAAATTTACTGGTCTATTTTTCTTGTTTTTTCGAAAATCTGAATCGGTCCGATAGCGGGCTAAGCCCGCTATTATACTCTATCATAATAATATTTCTCATATGAACTAAATGTGATATTAAAAAAAAAAATCAATTTCAAAATTAAATATGTTGTATAGAGACCTTCAAAATTTTAGACGTCATATTAAGCTGCTTTCTGTATTTATACATACTTGTTTGAAAATTTACATTTTATTACCAATATGATGTCATATTAATCTTTTTTTTCAATTGGTGAAATTTTTTATTTCATTTTCATTTTTCACGTGGAAATCTTTCAATAGAAAATTAATTATTATAGAAAGAATTTTATTGTGGATTTTTAATTGTTGCCAACTGCTATAACAAAATATGTTTAAATTTAATAAGAAAAGACTGTTAGAGTTTTGGTTTTTTTATCTCTATATATTAAAATAATATGATTTTTTCAAATTTTATGATTTTGAGATTCATAATAGGTATTCAGCTATAACTCCACAAAATTTCATGACTGTAAGATAAATAGTTTTTGAGAACCGGCTCTGTGATAGACAGACAACGAAGTGGGACTAATCGGGTTTCAAGAGATGAACGAAACCCTTAAAAATTCAGCATCGCTTTGCTGTTAAATGAACAAACTAAAGAAAGTATAAAATATGCAGCTACATTAAAAAAAATAATAATAACCAGCACAGCAGGCAAGGATGCAGAAGGGAGAAAGGCAAAAACATCAACGAAAGTCCAGCCTTTTAAACAAACTGTCAGCATTATTTTGCATAAACATGTTACCTTTCAAATATGCAAATTCGTATCTGAAACGCCATTAGCTACTGACGCAGAATATTGTAACCAGCTGATCACGGTGAATAACACAATCCTGAAATCACAGTTACTGCCTGTTACTAAGTAACGTATTTACATTTGAATCCAGTGAATGAAACGAAATGCCAGTCATTCCAGACACAAAAGTATGCTTATTCAAGACTATTCAAGAGATAGTGAAAAAAATAGAAATGCATCGATATAAAAATAAATAATTTTATCTTAAACTTATTTAAAGAGAATTTTAAATTAAGGATAGTATTAAATATAAGCATTATATGAAATTCTCAATAAATGCATAACACGATTAAAGTCCGATGTCGCCATCTCGCAGAGAGGGAAATATTATGGAAAGGATTATTATTAGTTTAAAGTACATAAGTTTATATTATATTGTAAAGGTTTAACTAGGGATGCACAACCTGTGGGGAAAGTGGCCCGCAATGTGTTAATTGGTGTGGCCCTTGGAGACCTTAAATGCCAACATCTCCAGAAATTGCAAATTTTACCAATTAATCACAAAAAATTGGAAATTTTGTCCATAGGTTGCAAAAAAAATATCATGAATTTAGTCAATCGGGCACATAAAAATTACGAATATCGACGATCGGGGGCATAAAAATCGTGAATTTCGATGATTGGACATGTAGAAACCATGAATTTAGTCGATCACATGCATAAAAATCATCAATTTAGTCAATCAAGTGCTTAAAAATCATTAATTTAGTCGACCAGGTGTGTAAAAATTGTGAATTTAGTTGATCGGGCACATAAAAATCATGAAACTTTCCGATTGGGAGCGTAAAAATACTGAATTTCACCAATCAGACACGTAAAAATCATGTATTTTGCCAGTCAAGCACATAAAAATCGTGAATTTTGCCAATCGGGTGCATAAAAAGCATGAATTTTTCCGATTGGGCGTGTAAAAATGGGAAATTTTGTCGAACGGATTAGAGGGTGGCTCTCGAGAAGCCAGTCAATTTTGTGAACCCTAATAATTATAAACTGTATTTAATACGTTAAAGTGATATAGTGATAGATATTTAATGTCTGTTTAATAAAGATACTAGCTGGCTTTGCCCGCTAGCGGGCCCCTAATTTACATCGGTGCCTCGAATCATGTAAAACCTCGAACCGAACAAACCTACGACCCCAAGGTTACTATATCATAAGGTTGAGCCATTTCCCTCTGCAACCAATGGGGAGCCACTCGCTGTTTGATGTCACTCGGCGTGCTCTGTCCACTTTTCCAATTGATTTGAATTAGAAACACGCTATTTTTAATTGAAAAGTATCAGTCGAAATTTTCATTTGAAAAGAAATTAAAAAATTAAAATATATTCTTTATACATAGGACTTGCACCACATCTAAAATTTAAAGTATTATCTCTTTTCAATTTGCCGAAATTTGGTTATTAAATTTATCTTTATCATTGCATTTCGTTTGCGCCTCAGTATGAAAAATTCATTTTCATAAACCTAAAAATGCAAAATAGTAATTTTTATAAATAAAATCTTAAAGACCTGCAAGAGTATCAAATTTAATGTTTGTATGAATGCAGTTAATAATTTTTAATATAGTATATTTATAATATTTGATCAGTATTCAATTTGAAATCTATAATAATTCTAATAGTATTGTAATTTCGACATGTCTTTCATAAAAAAAAGTATAAAAAAGTTTAAAAAAAATAGTAATTATTCAGATTTCAACCTCACACCACAGATACACAATATTGAGTTTTGCATGATTAGATTTAAAAGAAATAAAATAGACATTTTAATAAGTAAACAGCTAAATATTTAATATTTTTAAACTAAAATATTCATGCGGTATAATTATATGATTTAGTTGAAATAAAATTTGAAATTCGAAGTAATATGTTTTATAAATACATTCCGAAAAGTTTATTTAAAATGCTATTTTAATGCCATATAATTAACATAAATGCACATAATAAACATAAAATAATTAAAAAAATAATAAGGTAAATTAATACGTGAAAGAGCGTTTAAAGTTTAAGCAACTTTTTTTTTTTTTTTAAATTTCCAAATAATATTTAAAATTTAAAATTACATCTCTTTTTAGCGTTTTAAAACTTAATTTTAAAATTTAATGTTGTTTCTTCAAATTCCATTCAGATAGTTGATGTGATTGAATATCAAATTGATATATATAGAATAAAAAGGAAGACAGCAGTATTTATAAGGAAGATCTAAAACACAAATAAAAATATAAACTTTAATTTTTAAATTACCTATTTTTTAAAACTGACAGATTTATGAGATATGGAAAAATTATATTTGAAATTCAGAATAATGTACTTTTATAAAAAACTTCCAAAGGAGTTATATAAAATTATATTTTAATGCTGTAGGATGAAAAAATTATATAAAAATATTTTAGTAATTAATATATTTTAGGTTTTTACCCTCAGAATAGGCTTTTATTTCAAGAATTTTATTTCATCACAGGATGCATTTTGAAGACTCATTTTAGATGTGCGCTCCATTATTTGCTATTTTTCGTTTTATCGTGCAATCAAAGTTGATTGACTCCACATTTTTGATTTTCTGGCAGCATATCCCTTTTTATTTCTGATGAATATATGATTACTATGTCTCAATCGAATGAAAGTTCTTGTTTTCACAAATGTTTTTATTATATTTTTGTGCATTTATTATATTTTTGTGCATTTTTGGAAAAAACAGTTGGATTTTTTTGCATGCATTTTCGATAAAATTAAATTCTTTCGAAAGTGAGCTGTCGTGAATCTCATTAAAATATAACCTTATATAACCTAATATGTCTAGGTGTTTCTTTTATTCTTGGAGATGAACTGCTACAAGAAAAATCAATTCCGAGTGAAGTTTCTTTTTTAAAATTCACAGCACATGTTTCTGGCAATTTTAAAGTTGGCACAGCACTTTCATGCAATATTCTTTTAGCAGGAGCGTAACCCAAAAGTTCTGCTTTCAAATTTCGTATTTAGCAAAACTGACCGGAAGTCTCTCTTTCTGAGAAGCAATTAAAGCTTCGTGTGAGGGAAAACTGCCCTGGCTGTCAAAGAAAATTACAATAAATGTTTACTTCACAATCCCGTTTCTTTCAAAGATCGACCAAAGATAACAAGCAATAAAAACTCCATATCTTACCAAAAAAGATACACGACTATTTCATTTGAAGGAAAAAAAAATCCCTTTAAATCGCTTTATTCCTAGAAAAAAATACTTTCGCTAATGAAAAATGTTTTAGTTTGAAGAAGTATGCTTTCATATGACCAAAGAAACGACTTTTTTAAAGCAGGAATACTATTTTAAATGAAAAAATGCGTGCTTTCTCGTTGAAAGAATCGTTCTTAGCACGCTCAGTGACGTCAGAAAAACCGAAAACTTGATACCAGAACTAAAGGGAAATGGTTCCCCCCTGCTACGACCCGGGTCCCTGCTGCCTTCGGCCCCGGATAATCCTTTAACCCTTCTTTGCATGAGTTTTTCTTTTACAATTGTGTTTTTTTATACATATATTAAATATTAGACACCAGAAATTTTAAGATAGATTTTTAACTTTGTTCAGCAACATAGTTCACGGAAATTTAATGGATTAATATTTCTATATAAATATAGTGGTGGCGAAGAAGTTGATTTATTTATTAAAAGTTAAATAAAAAGTGATGGAAATTTACATCACTATGCAATTAAGGGTTAATTTACACATTGAATAGTATAAACCTCTAACCGAACGAACCTCCGACCCTGGTCCCCGCTGCCTTCGGCACTGTATACCGGTCGTGCTGTGCACGCACCACATAATCCCTTAAATTGCACATCGAATAGTATAAACCTCTAACTGAACAAACCTCCGGATCGGGTCCTCGCTGCCGGCAGCACCGTATAGCAATCGTTGCGCAGGCGCTGCAGTATACGTTAGTTCCACTTTTCACCACCAGGTGGCACAATCTGTTTATACTAACATAACTGAAATTGTTAAGACTTTCGATGTTGAGTCAAATGAACCACACTCTGTCGTCTTCATGTCGATAGAATTAGAGATAGGAAAGCGCCCCTGGTGGTGAAAAAACGAACTAAAATAGGTAAGCTCTATCGATGTAGAGTCGAATGAGCCATACCCCGTCGTGATCCTTCTTAGAGAAACAGAGATAGGAAAGCGCCCCTGGTGGTGAAACTCTGAACAAAAATTGATAAGCTCTAGTATCCTCTATCGATGCTGAGTCAAATGAGCCATACCCCGTCGTGATCCGGCCCATAGAAACAAAGACAAGAAAGCGCCCCCTGGTGGTGAAAAAACTAAAATCGATAAGCTTTATCGATGCCGAGTCGAACGAGCCAAACCGCGTCGTGATGTGACCCATAGAACCCAAGTTAGCGGCAAAATTCTTTAATTACACCTACCACCACCAGGGGGCGCAATCTGTTCTATACAAACACAACCCAAAACTGTAAAGCTATTGAAATCCAGTCGAAAGAGCCAAACCTCGTCGTAATCGGGCCCATAGAACCAGATTTACTGAAGCACCCCCTGGTGGTGAAACTGGAAACTAAAATATGTAAGCGCTATTGATGTCAAGTCGAATGAGCCATACCGTTTCGCAATGGGACCCATACGGCGGGAGATATTTTAAAAGAAATAGTTAATTCCTTAGTTTCTTTTTATCTTTTTTCCTACTAGGGGGCTCTGCCCCCTACGAGCTACGCACGCCAACCCCCGTTCTGACACCACAAACTGTAAAAACACTCTGATTTGATCAACCTTAAAACGATTGCGGAAGATTGAATTATAATTAAACGACCTGCTGTAATCGGCTGCTATAATCAGCCTTGTGTAATCGGCTGCTCGCTGTAATATCTGCTATAATCGAGTTTCCATTCATTTTCCTTTGACCAGGGGATTTTAAAGCCGAATCAACTGTTGTCGAGACAGCTAACAACTGTTGATAAAATAAGGTTAATTAAACATTTGAAAATCAACTTGTGCAAAATGATTAAGTAAGCAATGTCATTGCATCGGGAAATTTTATAACGATGCTAATAGAAAATTGGGTATTACTCCATTATCCCGACTACTACTTTCTATAAAAGAAAAGAACTGTCGCCAAAATATAGGATTTAAAGCCAAAAGTTCATATCTGTGGCGTTGCATTCAATTGATACCAGATGCGTTACACGTGGTAGTTATGTCATCGAGTGATCTTTAATTCAACGTTTATCTGTATTTTTAATTATATTTTACCAATTTATTAGTTATTTCGTTGATTTAAACATAATTATTAAACGTAAAAATATAGCTTTTAATTGAAGGGAAATATTATTAATTATGCTGTTTTAAAATTTGCAATAATAGATAAAATATTTTGTCGAAATAAATCAAACTTACTCTACTTAATGCTTTGAAAACGCGCAATAATTTAATTATTTATCTTTTTAATATTCACGCGCAAGTATATTTTTTATTCCGTCATTGAGTTATTGCTCAATCTTGTTGAGATAATGAAACGAGATGAAAATAGATTCTGTTTAATTTCGTATAAATGATTTATTTCCAGCTGCAAAAATTAGCGTGCAATGCTAAATCATTTCTGCATGTTATATATTGAATTACTTATAATTATAGTTAACCGTTAAATACTTGTCATAAAAGACTTGAGTGTAGAAATAAAAATTATTTTTTGTGATTACCCGTAATAAATAGATGTAATTTTTTAAATAAATTTATTAAGCAATTTTGATAATTTAAGTGGAGAAGAAAAAAGAATCAAATACTACAATATGTCATACTTTATGACACTTACCTTAAAAATAATTTGTGCCAAACAATGAGTACATCTTATGAAAAAGCGACGCACTGGAATTCTCAAGTATTCGTCTTCATTTTGGACATCTTCTTGACGAAAATACGTTATTTTTGCACAATGGATGTATTCACAACAAGTAGTACACCTAAATATGATGAATAGTTACATATAGTTCAGAAGGATGGTTCCACAGTATTTGTTTAATATATTTGAAAAATTACATTTTAACAATAATCAAGTATTATACGTCATATCAATCTAACCGTTTCTTCCAATATAATTTATTAATAAAATAATTTTATCAGAGGAAAATAGAATTTTAAAGCAGTCTATTAGCTACATCATGAAAAAAAAATTGTTTCATTTTAATTGTTTCATTTTCTTCATTAACATCATATGAAAATAATAAAATCTCTTAAAAATATTTATTGATTACTTTTATCTTGTCTCATACGTAACAATTTAGAAGGGTTTGTTTTAATTTTATAATAGGGTCATTTTAATTTTACATGCAGATTTCCACATTTACAGAAGTAATTTTTTTTCGTTACATTTTGGTCACAATAATTGCATTATGTAGCATAAAGTATAGCAAATAACTGAAGGCTGTACTTATTGTTATTAATTTAAGCTAGCAAACCTCTTGAAAGATGCTTAGGTGTACAAATTTGGGAACAGATGTTACAGACGCACTGGGGTTGGCGTGATTTTTGTTTTGTGCCATTTTGGTGAGAAAATAGCATGTTAGTTTTCTTTTATAATGGAACAGTTCATTTTATTATAAAAAAAAAAACACAATTATAATACACACATAAATTATTTTATTATAAAACATGCACAATGATAAATCTATTATAAAACACACACAATGATTAATTTATTATAAAGCACATGCAATCTGTTGTACCAGGATGTGATATGAAGCAAAACCTCCAGGCCTGTAGCTATGTGAGTGTCAGAACGGGCAAAGATTGATCTGGAAAATTTTTTGCCCATCCTAGCATGACTTACACCCTGATCAAAACAACATTAAATTTTCACATTTTTTCGTCCCTAATTTTTTTTACTTTTTCAAACAAGACCATAACCAAACAGACACCAAAACGTCTCAAAAAGTCCCAAAATCCCAAAAAACATTTCAATTCGGCTTTTAAACAAAAATTTCATTTGTAATTTTTTTTATTTCTAATCCAAAACCTAGTAGAGATGCGGCATGGGACATTTCTCGCTTCATTGTTTTCTTGAAAATCACCTTATTGCCTCTCTAAGGACTCAAACAAGAGACTTTAGAGGATAATAAAGTTTATAGATTATATTATCTTAACTCTTTGACTCAAAATGATTAGTTGATGTCCATGAAAATCTTTTCTTTGTACAACTGTAATACATGAAATTTATTGTAATCAGGCGCGGTGTTGAAACCTAAGGCTTGGATTACTTATTTCATGGTTTGACAGTACAGGCTCCACAAAACAAGCAAATATCACAGCTGATCTTTACAAGAATGAAGATCGGCTGTGAACAACTATCATATGTTACAGCCAACTATCATATGTTAACTTCTCTTGGTTGCTTTTGGGAGTTTTTTGTCAAAGTCGAAAACATTCTTTAACTATTACATATTTTCTTTACACCAATATAAATGACAAAAGTTTATGAAATCAGTGTCACACGGAATTGCAATATCTAGAAGAGTTTTTTTTTTTAGAAAAAATGATACTTAAACCCAGGGCTTGATTTGCGGCAGAGCCCACCGGAGCCCAGCTTCGGTACTTCTCTGTTTTTAGCAAATATTTAAATATTACTGGATTATTTTTTTAACACAATTATTTCAAATTGGTAAAGTAATCATACAAGTTGTAAATTTCCAACTGGACGAAAAATGTCCGGGAATCCAATCATACAAGTTGGAAATTTACAACTTGTATGATTACTTTACCAATTTGAAATAATTGTGTTAAAAAAATAATCCAGTGTATTCACGTATCCAGCGTTTACTGGAGTTCCATTACCTGCGATCTTTTCTGTTGAGCTGATTAAAATATCAGACCAGATGCTTTGATCAATAAGGTTAACTGGATGAATACCCTCCAGATTCGACCAGGATAGCTCAGTGGTAGAGCGTGGCGGCTTCAGCCAAGCGATTCCAGGTTCGAATCCTGGCCCGGACATTTTTCGTCCAGTTGGAAATTTACAACTTGTATATTTAAATATAAGCCAGAATTCACCAGAACTCATAAACACTGCACTCCGGAGCCCAGTGCAATAACACTTCCGAAAAACGAATCCTAAATTACCCTTTCCTTTCTCTCTCATCTCCAATCTTTTGCATCAAAATACTTATTAGTGACGTAATGTGTCGCTCACATAAGAGATGGAGATAAAACAGGCTCGATTTTTATATCAGTCTTCGGGTTTGGGCAGGTTCGAGCACAATCTGTCTTAAATTCAAAATTTTATTTATTTCGATTTCAAATCATTTTAATGCTATTTTGATCAGAATAAAGAGTAAACAGAAATAGTCTTTTTCTATTCTGCATAGCTGTGAACTATTCATTTTTGTGTTAACACTATTTCGGAATCATAATCCTGAGCTTATTTAATTGCAGAATTCTGCGATTAATTAACATTATGATTAGGCAAAGGTTTCTATTTGGAAGTAGTAATAACTAAAAAATGGAATAGTTGATAGCTAAGTATACACAGATAGATGTATTTAAAATTTTTATTTTGCTAAATAAAAGAAACTATGCTTTAAATTTTGAAAATAATGTATGAAATATAAATATTCAGATTGGAGCGGAGAGGGGGACGCTACGGGTGTTAGCACTGCAGAATATTAGGGTTTCAGTACTTTTTTCTTAGAAATTAAGCCTTGCTTAAAACTGCATTATAAATGCTATCTATGACCATTTAAAAGCTATATTTTGTATTAATTAATTGATATAAATCCAATTTACATATAAGAATGCTACTGAAATTAATTATCCTTTTTATAAGTATAAAAAGTTTTTTTTTCCACCTTCATTTTTATTTTTAACAAAAACATCTTTTTTATTCAACTTTTTGGTTGTTTTGTGCCCTTCTTCCCATACGCAATATAAATATTCAAATCAGTCACACAGTTTTTGCATGGAAAAGGGGAAATAAATGTAAGCTTGTGAATCAAAAACGCAAATTGAAAATTTAACAAAAGTGTTAAAAGAAGCTTAACATTTTTTTAGTGAAAGGCTAGTATACTTTATTAGAAAAAATAATGAACTTGACTTACAAGGGAACCACTTGGTGCAGCTTGCACCTAGCATTGAGACCCGGTGCATTTTGTAGCTTTATACATAAAAATTAGAGAACCGTAAAAATTTCTCTGTTAAAATAATATTTTATAGATTTTTTTATACTTTAAATTTTTTATTAGTGCATTTTTAATTTAAGATTTCACGCGAAAAGAGAATTAAGTCGCCAAGACAAATCCAAATCATTACTCACACACAGCAAACGACTATGTCAATCTGCCAGTATTGCCGGAAAAAATTCTACGGTAATGAATAGAGCCAATTTTGCACTGCCAAAAATGTAATTATAATGTTGTTTTTTATCAAAATGAAATTTGTAGGTTTTTGAAGGAATTTTTTAACTTTTTTCAATATTTTATTTTTACTAACTAATTTGTATTTTAAAGTACTTTTTTCAAGAAAACTTCTATGTTAATAGCGCGATAACGGATCTCGAAAATTGCGTTTTCAGAAAGTTATGCAGCTGTAAATAAAAATATATCATTTTAACACAAATTTTTTACCGATTCTCGAATTTCATAATATGAGGCTTTAAAATGCACCAGGTCCCAATCTTGAGTTAGAAACGATTGTTTCTCAATGATTATCTTTCCTTGATTGCTGTGTTTCAAAAATTGGCTTACAACACCTCTTTCTGCACTATTTTCTGAAAGATCCTTTGTCTTTATAGAGAATAGAAAATTATATTTGCTCTTGTGAGATCTGAATAAAAATAATTGCAACTTCCATCCATTTAAAAATAAAAATATCTTTGTGATTGTATTAGAAAATTGCGAGTTTCGACCTGAGATCATCATTAATAGTGACTTATTTTCATACCTATCAGTTTAAAATAGCAATTTTTGATGCATGCTTCCCCCCAAAAATAATGAATCTTTTGTATTTTTAAAAAGACAAAAGTTTTCTGATTTTGAACATAAATTTTCATTTTAATAATTTATACACATTTTCTTTAGTTTAGGGTTGGGTTTCTTCCAGAACAGAAGAAACTGGAAAAAAACAGAAGAAACTGGAAGAAATGGAAGAAACCAAACCAAGAGAAAACAAAACAGATGCTCAAAATTAAAATATATTAACTATATAAAAGAATTAAATTCAAAACCTGATTATATGAAATTTAAATTGGAAACTTTAATAAATATTAAAAATATTATTTATGGAAAAAGGAGTTACTACCTACCAATTCTTTATTTGTCATATAAAAATACAACATTTCAAAAACTATTGTGCGACACTTAAAATAAACAAATTTGTAATTATGTATACTAGCATGCATATCTAAATGCTGATTTTAAAAGATAAATGTTCTAAAAATAAACTCTACTAGGTATGCCAAAATTCTTTTAAACTCTCCGAGTTCTGCAGGACTTGAAAGATTGTTTTCATCATTTACATTCATCCATTCTAAGTTGAGAAATTGATTGCAGCATCCTACTGCTAAAATACTTTTGTTTTGTTATACCATGTTGCAGTATGGCAAATGAAGATTGTAATGAAATCTTTTAATAGAGTAATTGTTGTATATTAGTTCCCTTAATAAAATGGATGCAAATTAAAAGCAGTGTCTTTTATTTAAAGGAGTTTCATTCTACAGTATGTAAATGATCCAAATATTATTTACTACTGGGGTTACAGAAGTTTAAATAATATATATTTTTTAAAAGTACCTGTTTTGAATTGAATTATTTTTAATTGATTTTTTGTATTTTGGATAAATTTTTTTGGTACATTTCCGTTATACCAACACCATTATCGTCGCCAAGCGTAGTAATTGGCATAAAGTGAAATTTATGTATAACTCATTAAAAAAAAACATTGTTGGCACAAAATTGAGCAATTAAAAATATAACATTTGAAAATTACAGACTTTCACGAACTATTTTATTAAATCAATACAAATCTAGACTTAAAATAAAAGAACAAATAAATATTATACGATAAAATAATAAAATAAAACTCAATTTAAACTACAGGCATGGAATTGTAATTATCTCTTAGAATTGCAGTAAATATTTCATTTTTTAAATGAAGACACTCATGTTTTTTGTTTTTTTTTAAATAAAAAACTTTTTTTATGTATCCAAAGTCCTGAAACCATTTTATTGCAGTTTCTCATCTGGTAACTGCCAAATGGTAAAATCCATATAAGTGTCAACAATAAATATAAGTTACAGCTTTAATATTAAATATTTTCTATTTAAAAAATAGCAAATTAAGATGTTTTGCGAGGTTACGATTAAGTAATAATAATAATTAAAAAGATTCATGTTCAATAAATAGCAAATCACAATGTTTGGCATGGTTGGTTCACAATAAAAATCCTTTGCACGTTCAAGGTTGAAATAAATGACACATTAGCATACATTTTGGCATGGTGTTAGTATAATGGAAAAGTACCATTTATTTTATTCAGGTATGCAATGATTGGAAAGCTTTAGACAGGTGTATGATCTTCGCTAAAAAACTGATGTAATTATCAATTTATTATATTTAATTAAATTTTTATATAATATTTTTCTGCTCTATAATAATCAAGAGGATTGGTTGCAGGAACATTTGAAAGGTGAGATTATCTAGCACACATTCTAGGCTGTTTCATATCGATTTCTAGACAGTTACAAGTTTTCATTACTTACATGAAAATTTTTGAATATTTTCCTTCTGATTCCATCCTGCATATATGTAAAATCTCAAGAAGTTCTTTCTTTAAGTGCTGATGTACAGAATGCAAATCAGAATCTACAGATTGTAATTTGTTTACAACTGGTTCCAGATAGGAAGAATATCAAAAAATATTTTCAGACATATAATAAATACTACAGATGATCTTGCAGAATCCAACTGAAAAACTTGTGAGCATGTTTCTGGGTTCATGTCATTGTCAAGAGAAATATTATAGAGAGTTTCTTTAATAGGGGCAAAATGATTAGGAAAATGTCGTATGGACTTATACTTTTCTGACTACTTTGTTTCACATGGACCAAGAATATTGGGAATTTTTTTCTTTCTAAAAGTGCTCTCTCTAAAAACTCTTTCACTTGTTTTACTGTTCCTATAGTGCTTTTTATTTCTGGCATTCGATTGATATCATTTACCACTAGGTTAAATTATCAGAGAAAATTAAAATCATAAACACATTTTATTAGATTTTTTTACTGATATTTCATTACACGCTTAGAATCAATTTGACAATTTGTCTTTATCTTGTTTTTAGATAGTGTATGAAATGCAAAAATTAAATATCCATTAACGTACTTAATTGTGACAATTATTACAAATTTATCAGGAACATATTTCAAAAAATCAAATATTATCAGTTTTAAATTATAAATTCTTTAAGGCGAATAGCTATGACAATATAATGCAAACAGTTATTATTATCACAATTGTTGCAAATTTATCAGAATATTTTTTTAAACAATCAAATATTAATAGTTTTAAGTTATAATTTTTTTTCTTGAGGTGAATAACTATGAAAATTGACCCAAAAAACGCAAAATATTTTAAATTCAAATTTAACTTTCATTATTAATAAAACTTTACGTTTAAAAAATATATTGTTAATAATTAGATTAAAACGATCAAACACCCAAACTACATATAAATAACGATTCAAAAAATTAAAGAAGAAATTTAACAATTATTATTTTTTTAATTTGAAAAGAAGCATTAAGCATTGTAACCTTTAAAAAATACACTATTAAACAAAAGGCGACTGTGAATTCTGATCACAATAAAAGTGTACCAGCAGAGATGTGTTCATAGAACTGAAGATCAAATATCATCCAGACCTAAGAACAGACCCTGCTAGACACGTAAATATTTTTGTTCTAATAAAATATTTAAAATGCACCTACATGATATTAATTCCCAAAAACATTAAAAGAACAACACATTCAGCTTGCAAAGAATAAAAATATCGGCTGATTTAAATATTCACAGTGAAAGTTCTGTGCACCATATGCAACTTCCTGTCACAGAATAACACCTGCTTTAGTCAAATAAAATATAAAGAAACAAACTTAAATCATGTTTATTTTAAATGTTTTGTAATTTAGATAAGTCACAAATTAACTTCTAATGATGTTTTAATATTCTATTTTTATATGAGAGAATTTTGCATTTAATAGTACCTTCTATTAAATTTCTTAGAAAAAATCTATGATAATTTATATTTTTAAATATTTTTAATACACTGCATTTGTTTACTATCAGTCCATAGTAAAAAAAAATTATAAATAAAAATTGATTTAATACGTAGCCTTTATACAATAATTTCTATATAATATCAATACTGGTTTACAAATAAATTTACTATATATGAATATATTTTATTTAAATTGCAATGAATTTTATTAAGAAATGACCAGTTTTTGCTAAATTACTATTAGAATGATGCCTTCAGGAACGATTTTTAAAGGGAAAGTGACCCGAATTATTGTTCCCGATCAAGGAAAAGCATGTAATCCTTTCTTATCAGCCCAGATCTCACTGCTGTCGAACTAGCAAACATCGGCTCTCATTTTTTTGGCCAGTAATGGGCTGAATGGCATCTAAATATAATTAATGAAAAGTTGAGATTTCTGAAGAAATATTTTTAGTATCACAAAATTATCAAATGCGTTTCATGCGGCTGTGAAAAATAATAAAATTCTTGTGTTTAAAATGCTAATAAACCTTTAAATTGCTAACAAGTTTATCCCTATGGGAGCTCTATTTATGAATAACATTCCCCAACAACTTGTCTACGTTATTATGTTGATATTTAAGGATATTTGCATGTTTATTTTGCAATATTTTTTTATTACTACTATTTCTGGAAAATTGCATGAAAATGTGAATAATTTATCTCCGTGTCTCTCTCTCTCTCTATATATATATAGATAGATAGATATTATTCATTATTTTATTTTGTAAATATTTCTGTTTAAATAGTCAGAGACAATGTGAGAGATTCAGATATATAACATGATTCAAGTCTACATTTTATGAGATTTAAAAAAGTATATCACTTAATTTCCTTTATTTTTTGCTCGAACAATTTTTTTTCCAAATTTACTCCTTGGTCAAATCGGGACGTCACAAAGTGTTGTCATTTTGGTCACAGGTAAAAAAATTCAAAGCTGTCTAAAAGTAATTTTATTGATGTTATAAGATGTTTTAAAGTTTCTTTTAAGTTTTCATGCGATCTCCAAGATGTTCACATTTCGGTTCCAGTGTAACGTCACAGATGTGATGTGACATATGTGACTTACAGTGACGTCACTGCGACCATGCATGCTATACGGGTGATGTGTTGGTTCTATGGAATATTTTTTATTAATTTCATTTTCATTAATTTTTCAGGCAATTTATGCATAAATGTATTCTAATTAAAAGCCAGGCAAGTTTATTTTCCATTAGGTTTTATTTTAATTATACGTATTTCATTAGCTTTTATTATATGCATGCATATACAGTAGAGAGGCAGGTCACTAATTCTGATAGCTTGGTTCCAAACATTTTGTAATGACTCTTTAATTTTTATAGCCATGTATATATTGTATTTAATTATTTATATACAGTAAACTTCCGACTATCCGCCCTCCGTACTATCCGGCCTAGTAATAAAAATGAGGAATGTTGCAAGCGGCCGAGACAGACAGGTTTCCGTATGTGGGAAAGTGCTGGACGGGAAGGAGCAAGAAGAGATCGCAGAATGCAATAGCACATCAATGACAGACATGAAAAGAGGGGGAGGGGTTAAAGCTTGATAACCTATTTTGGCAGTTGTGCTTCGGATGTTAATAAGTGCGGATGTTATTGCCCCTGTTCCTGGTTACGTTCATATAGCCTCTTATTGTGCTACGTGTTTATTTATTGAAGATTACGGAGTTAGCAGTTGGTAAAAGTACAGTGGGTGACTGAAAGGAAAATCATGCAGAAACTGAAAAGTGGTGTGCTGCCCAAGGCAGTAGAAGTAGAATGAAAAAAAAAAGCTGAAAGGTAAGTATAATGAAGTCGAGGCAGCTTTACTTTTATAGCATCAACAATTAAGAGGAAATGACTTGCCTGTCACTAGGCCGATATTGCAGGAAAAGCATTGTGATTTTCCCGACTATTAGAAGGAGAAGATTCAGAATTTACTGCCAGTGAAGGATGGTTAGATCGCTTTAAAAAACGATTCGGTATTCGTCAGATTACCATAAGTGGGGAAGCTTTATCTGCTGATAAAGAGGCTGTACTTTTGTTCAAAGACTATCTTGCTAAGCTTAGTCAACATGAGGAAATTTCTCGGCAGAAGTTGTACAACTGCGATGAGACCGGTTTAAATTATAAGATGCTCCCTACAAAAACGCTTGGATCAAAGAAAGAAGTCGCTACTGCAGGATACAAGAAAAGCAAGGAACGAGTCACCATATTGGCTTGCAGTAAACCAACCGACAACCATAAGTTTACGTTGACTTTAATAGGAAAATCAAACAAATCAAAAGAAAGCATGGATGAATTCAGAGATCTATAAAATCTGGTTTTTAAAATGAATTCGTAGAAAACATTTGAAAGGCAACAATTTGCCGAGAAAATCTCTGCTAATTCTATACTTCGCATCCATCCATTGATGAACTCGCGGATGGAGACATCAAAGCTGAATTTTTACCACTTAATGTGACGGCTACAGGGAGATAGAAATAAGATTTCTCTATCTTCCTGGACAGCTATTTGTAAGCTATGGACCAAGGCGTCCTTGAAATGATAAAGAAAAAGTATCGCTGGCATCTTCTCCGTTCGTTGATATGAGCGATTGATAATAATGAAGACTGCATAACCACTCTGAAAAAGATTTACATGCTAGATGTCATAAGGTGGGTGAAAGAACCATGGGAAGAAATTCAAAACATAGTAATTGCTCTTGTAATATTCTTTTGGGCCATAAAGGTGGACATAAACCCGTGTGAGAAACTGACGTGGAAGATAAGAACGATAAGTTTCTTTCGTTGCTGAAAAATATTCTGGGCTCTGACGATGTCAATGCAGAGAACATTACAGAATGGATGGCAAATGACGAAGTTAATGAATTAACTGACATTGATAGTGTATAAATGGTGACACACAGAGAAGTAACAAAAAAAAAAAAAAAAGAGGAGAAGGATGGCAGGAAAAATCTCATCCCACATTCAGAAGGGTTCAACACGATTAGAGTTGCAAAGGCTAGAATAAACCTGGTTTAAACCAGGTTTTTTGGAAATAAACTGAGTTTTTTGGAAATAAACCGGGGTTTTTGGGAATAAACCAGGTCTTTTGGGAATAAACCTGGGAATAAACCGGTTCTTTGCAACTCTAAACACGTTTGAAGCAGCACTGTAGTACATTAGTCAGCAGGAGGAAGCGACGCCAGCTGATATCATCTGCTTGCATAAATGGAGGGACATTGCATCACAGAAGAGGGCTAACAAGGAGAAGCAGTCATCTATCAAGGACTTTTTCAAAAACTAAAAACTGTAACTTTTTCCTTTATCTTATGCATAACTTTAATAAATGATTGCACAAATATGAAATGAGCAGTAAAATAAGATTTACTCATTTTTTTACGAATTAAGCTTATGCTTTACGCTAATGTTTTACTTATTTTGAAACCGTATGTACTATATATAAAATTTATCTTAAAATGTGTAACATGCATTTTTAATATCATGGCGTGGGGAGGGCAGGAAGTGAGTAAATATTTATAGAACTCCAGCTTATCCGGCTTTTTTGTTATCTGGCCAACCCTTCCGCCACATTAGGCCAGATAGTCGGGAGTTTACTGTATATTCATACTTTGAACAAATTTAAATGCTTAAAAATAAATACAATTACAAACTTCAGTATATAATTAAAGCAAAAATTATTTAAAAAATAATTTATTGATTTTTATTATTCGTTATATATTCCATCAATACTCAGCTATCCTACCAAACATCTCACAGGGTCCTGTTTTTGTAAAATTGTAAATAAATTTTTATATTTGTGAAAAATATAGTCAAAATTTTGTGAATTTGAAATTATCATTACATTCAGGTTATTTCTTATATATTTTTTAAAAGATCCTTTAAATACATAAAGGATTTTGCTAGGTAATAGCTATGTTCTTTGGCAACTTCAAATGTCTTGTGATAACTCGGATTTTGATTTAAAATAAAATCTTTGTAAAAGATTCAGTTTAGAGATTAAAAAGTTTTCTAAAAGGTTTATTTTTAAGATAAATAAATTTGTATAAATTACAAAGTATCCATTAAAAGGGTCCAAATTTTTTCTAAAGAGATCCCTGATAGCTGTATTAAAATATTTCGTTTATGTTTCCAGGGGTAGTACAGCCCTAGATGATATTTCAGGACAATTTCAGGACACATTTGCTTGGCATGCTAACGGAAAAAAACCCTTAACTCCCTCTTCAATACATTTTCATAGATAGTACACTATATACACAATTTGTTTGTTTTTAAAGTATACATTTAAAAGAAAAGTAATTTTACCAGAACTCTTTGACCACGCTGCTGACAAATTACAATTTTTGCATTACTGAAAGACAAAAACCGCAATTTTTTTTTTCTTCACTGATCGACGAAAATTGAAAAAGATTTTCTTTTTTTATAACTGACTGGTAAAAATTGTGATTTTTGTGAATGGCAGACGAAAATAGCTTTTTTTAATGACTCATCAATAAAAATTGTGATTTTTGGTAACTGATCACCAAAAATGTAATTTTCTTTTGTGCAAATCGATGAAAATTGGTATTTTTAACGATAAACTGAAGAAAATTGCAATTTCGTGGTAATTTTGCTTCAGTAAATAGGTACATCTACCCCCTATTTGATGATATCAAATGCCAGCATAGCACAAAACTCATAAAATTTCAGGAATTTTAGGACAGACTACCATATTTCAGGACATTTCAGGACGTTTAAATTTTTTTCAGGAATATCAGGAATTTCAGGATAAGTACTACCCCTGTGTTTCTGTATCCTATTTTGCAGTCTACAATAATCCCAAATGTATGCTATACCACAAAATTTTGTTTTAAGAAAATTAAATATATTTGCCTAATACCGTGTAAAGACATGAATAAGGATTAAATAAAAACTTACTCATTCTTAAATTTATTAACATTGATTTTTGATTTAAGGGCTTAATTGCTTGGTTTCTGAATAAATGTTTCTCTTTTCAATTCTGTAAGTAGTATTTCTCTCTGTGAGATATTAAATATACGAGTATTGTCTAAGTAAGCATCCTTCATCTATACATTTTTAAAAGAATAAAGTTTATTATTTTTTAATGTCATGAATATTTAAATAAGTAAAATATTTTTTATGTACAGTCAATTATATTATAAAGAATGTCAAATGACATGCAATCAGTGCTTAATTTGCGATGATGCTTAGAACTTCTTTATTTCAGTGAATATTTAAATACTAGCAGCTCACCAGGGACTACCACAAAAAGAGGTTCTTTCCCAGAAATTGCTGCTTGATTAAATAATAATAATAATTTCGTGGCACATAAGATCGTTCAAAATTTTCCTTTAAATGTTTTTGGTATTTGTTCATTCGTTATTTGTATTTATATATATACAGTATAAGATCTTTATAATGCAATTCTATATATAATGCAATAATCTATATAATACATAACTTCTCAAATGTAAACAAAGAATTTTGCAGTTAAAACATGCCTGCATTCCACATTGTAAAAAAATCACTACTCTCTAGAGCAGCCGTACTCAACCTGCAGCCCGCGGGCCGCATGTGGCCCATTGATACTTTATGTGTGGCCTGAGACACATAATTATATATAAAATTAATTGAGATGTGCATAACAGGTTTTTAAGACCTCACTGTTATTTTATATATTTTCATGAGAAAACAAAATCTGTCCTGTTATTTATAATTACTACTTTAAAAACGCCATTTCCTTAGTCAAAAGTTCTTTTTAGATGCAATCATATTTGTGCTACAGTAGTGTGTACATTTTTTAATCTTCGACACTAATCAAACATTTTTCTAAAGTAATTAAATTTACGCTATATATTTTTACATAAAAAATATAATGTTTTTGTTTTGAGTAAAAGTCTGATCTCATCAAAAAGTCACCTGTAAAAAATGCAGCCAAGTCTCGTAACTCATTTACCGTAAAAAGTACTGAGATCGTATAAAGCCAAGTTTAACTATCTTATTAACTCTGAAATTTTCATTCACAAAATCACTCCTAGTCTCTACATCTTTAGTTAATTATTATTTTGTGACTTGGCAATTACTTAGCACGAGAATGTGATGTATATAGTTAGTCTTAATCAAATAATACAATAACATATTAAGGTGTAATAACTTCCCTGTGCGTATATAATTTGCTTTAGTTAAATTATCCCATCCCATCCCATAACATAGAAAGGTGTAATAACTTCCCTGTGCTGCGTAATTGCCAAGTCACAAAATAATAATTAACTAAAGATGTAGAGACTAGGAGTGATTTTGTGAATGAAAATTTCAGAGTTAATAAGATAGTTAAACTTGGCTTTATACGATCTCAGTACTTTTTACGGTAAATGAGTTACGAGACTTGGCTGCATTTTTTACAGGTGACTTTTTGATGAGATTTCACTTCTTTTTGTAAGTAACCCTCCTTTTCTTGATTTTGGGTTCTTTTTGGAGATCATCCACTGATTTTCGCTAAGCCCACACTCTGTCCCTATTATTTACAGGTATCAAAAAATTGAAGCTTTAGTTTCGTTTGCAAAGTACTGTAGATAAAAAGAGATTTCAGGTTCCTAGGCAAGCACTAAATTATGGGAGGGGGAGTGCCAAAAGTACTCTCAATTGCTTCCAGGATAGGCGCTATGCATCTGAGATATAACTCGCAGCCCTAGATACTTGATATTTAACATACAAGAACTTTTTAGTATAAAAAGAAAGCCAAAATTAAAATTTCCAATAAATCAAACTATATTCCTTTTTTCGATGGTTTTTTTTCGTTATTTTTTTTAGACTTTTTTTTATTATTTACGGATTTTTTAATTTTTCCTTACTTTGTGTACACCCTGCCTTTCTGCCAAATGTCAATCTTCTAGGACTACAAAATCGAATTATTTCCAAATTTTCGACTTTTTATGAATTTATTGATTTTTCGATTTTAATTCTAAGTTACCTGATTGTCATGCCAATATAGTAATTCTTTGATCCGTCTTCTTAGGATCATTTAGGTTCAATTTAGAGATAAATCAAGTGAATCGTAGAGTCACCATGATTTTATTTAGAAAGGACTATCAAGCCATAACCAGCCAGTAATGTCGGGAGGGTAGGGGGAGCTGTGAAAATTTTTGTGGGGCTAACATCATTTAACAATCCATATTTCATATGTGAAGTAAATAGAGTACAACATGTGAAAGAAAACAAACCTGTCTATAAAGAAATCGCCTATATCGTAGCCGGTCTATAGCGGAACTTTTCTATAACGAAATTCGTAAACGAAAGAAAAAACCATAATCCGGGGGAAATAACATAAAACAATTAGGGGCGTTGTACTAGCTAATAGGACAATTATCTTATAACTAATGTTTCTAGCAGTACAAAATCAAATTGTTTTCGAATTTTCGATTTCTTAAACATATTTCGATTTTTCGATTTTATTTTCGAATTTTTTAATTGTTAATTTTATTGAATAGTAAATACTACCTTTACACCAAGTTTTAAGTTTCTAAGACTACAAGATAAAAATATTTTCAATTTTTGATTTTTTCGCATTTTTTTTTTTTAATAATTTTCTGGATTTTACAATTTTTTCTTATTTTGTATCCTTTATTACAAATTTTAAGTTTCCAGAGCTACAAAATCGAATTATTTTAAAATTTCCGATCTTTTTATTTTATTTTCGAATTTTATTGCGTTTTTATTTTAACTTATTCTGAATCCTAAACACTATCTTTACAGCGAATTTTAAGTTTCTAAGGCCAAAAGATCAAATTATTTAAATTTTTTTCAAATTTTTTTGAATTTTTCGAATTTTTGATTTTTTTTCGAGTTTTCTGGATTTTTTAATTTTTCCTTATTTTGCATCCTAAATACTACCTTTATTCCGAATTCCAAGTTTCTAGCGCAACAAAATTGGATTATTTGAAATTTTTCGATTTTTCGATTTTATTTTCAATTTTTTTTGTGTGTGTTTTTGATGTTTTCTTTTTCTGAATTCTAAACACTACCTTCACACCAAATTTTAAGTTTTTAAGACTACAAGATCGTGTTATTTTCAAATTTCAATTTTGTTCGATTTTTTTGAATTTTCGAATGTTTTTTTTTTTTTTAATTTTCCGGATTTTATATTTTTTTCCTTTCTTTGTATCCGAAATGCTAGCTTTATTCCAAATTTTCAGTTTCTGTGGCTGTGGGATATACCCAATCTTTTTGATGACGCGAGAGTGAGTGATGTGTGAGTGACAAAAAATCGAAACTTTGAGTTCATATATCGTCTGCACTAATTTATGGGAATTTTTGAATTATCCATATTTTTTAATTTTTCCTTGTTTAGTATCTAATATTACCTTTATTCCAAATTTCAAGTTTCTAGCGCTATGAAATCGAATTATTTTCAAATTTTCCTTATTTTCCGATTTTTTCGATTTTTTTGTTTTATTTTCGAATTTTATTTGGTTTTTTATTTTAACTTATTCTGAATCCTAAACACTATCTTTACTGCGAATTTTAAATTTCTAAGGCTAAAAGGTCAAATTATTTTAATTTTTTCAATTTTTTTCGAATTTTTCGAATTTTTGAATTTTTTTTTTCGAATTTTCCGGAATTTTTAAATTTTTCCTTATTTTGCATCCTAAATACTACCTTTATTCCGAATTCCAAGTTTCTAGCGCAACAAAATCGGATTATTTGAAATTTTTCGATTTTCGATTTTTTCAATTTTGCTTTCGATTTTTTTGGTGTTTTTGAGGGTTTTTTTTTTTCTGGATGATAAACACTACCTTCACACCGAATCTTAAGTTCCTAAGACTATAAGATCGTATTATTTTCAATTTTCAATTTTGATGGAATTTGTTGAATTTTCGAATGTTTTTTTTTTCGAATTTTCCGGATTTTATAATTTTTTCTTTCTTTGTATCCTAGACACTACCTTTTTTCCAAATGTCAAGTTTCTAGGGCTACGGGATCTACCTAATCTTTTTGATGACGCCTGAACGAGTGAGTGAGTGAGTGACAAAAAATCGAATGTTTGAGTTCATATATCGTCTGAACTAGAAAAGATAGCAAGTTTTAATTTTAAATTTTGGTCGGTCCTATGTGCCAAATACTCTAGAAAAACGAAGTTTCAAATTTTTGGGATACTCCAGCGCAGAGATATGAGGGGGTCAAAAGTGCCCTGAGTTGCTTCCAGAAAAGTATGCTTACGGCTGCCCTCTCTCGACTTGGCGGAGGCACTGCCGTGCCTCCAGATCTAAAACAAACTATCCCCATCCTGTGGGATTTGTTTTTCAATGTTTTACTTTATTTAATGCAAAACATAGATTGCATCCGACAACTCATAAAAAAGTCCTCCGGCCTGTACCGGCAGGAAAAGGTAGCTTTCCTATATCTTCGTTTTAAAATTTTAGCTAATGTTACTCGAAAACAGCAAGTTAAAATGCAAAGAAACCGTTTACAAAAGATTCGTTTACACTGAATTTGAATAAGAAATTCGCCAAATTATTGAGCTATAGCCAAGTTGGCTTCATTTATGAAGACTTATTTTTTTCGCCAAATTTGGCGAGATTTCGCCAATTGTCGCCAAGTTTGGCGAGAATTTGGCGCTAATGGATATGAATATATAGTTTTATGTGTATGATTGGGAAAATGATTACAACAATGAAAGAAAATAATTTGCGAGAAATCGCGTTCACTAAAACTTATAAATTCATATTAAAATCATTAAAATTACAGACATTACAATACACTTTCATAAAACATTAAAAACATATTAAAATTGGACGTTTCGGATTTACATGGAAAATCCCTCTTCAACAACAACATTTCACTTAGCGTAAATTATAGTTCAAAAATATCAACAAATAGAAAATGCAACGTATCAAAATTTCGAAGTCAAAGTTACAGTTATAATAACACGGAGTATTCATTCGGGATTGCACCTGCTTGACCATTATTGACCATAAATTTATCGTTGGTTTTTTGTAATGTGCTGTTTTGTTTCAAAATGTCAGCCACCCTAGAATTTCAAACTGCTCTATCTCAGCCAATTTTTAAGATAGAGATAAAACAAAAAATGCTCTGGAATCCTTGTATCAAGTCCTAACACCTAATTAAAAAATAAACTTGATTTTTTAACTTTTTTGCATATTTATTTTAGTTTTAAAATTTTCCGTGGCCGCCATCTTGAAACAAGATGGCGGTCCAAGCTGGCCAACGAACTCAGTCGAGGCATTGGTGAGCTTAATACACACAATTCGTTTCATCCAAATTAATTTATAAATACGAGCGTTATCGTATCAAATTATTTTCATTTTTTCAATTTTTTTCGATTTTTTTTATTTTTTTTTTTGAATTTTCTGGATTTTTTTAATTTTCCTTTTTCTGTATCCTAAATACTACCTTTATTCCTAATTTGAATTTTCTAGCGCAACAAAATCGGATTGTCTTCAAATTTTCGGTTTTTTTCAATTTCTTCGATTTTTTCAATTTTGCTTTCGATTTTTTTGGTGTTTTTGATGTTTTCTTTTTCTGGATGTTAAACACTACCTTCACACCAAATCTTAAGTTTCCAAGAATACAAGATCGTATTATTTTCAATTTTCAATTTTGATGGAATTTGTTGAATTTTCGAATGTTTTTTTTTCGAATTTTCTGGATTTTATAATTTTTTCTTTCTTTGTATCCTAAACACTACCTTTTTTTCCAAATGTCAAGTTTCTGGGGCTACGGGATCAACCCAATCTTTTGGATGACGCGTGAACGAGTGAGTAAGAAGTGACAAAAAATCGAATGTTTGAGTTCATATATCGCCTGAACTAGAAAAGACAGAAAGTTGTAATTTTAAATTTTGGTCCTGTGGGCCAAATACTCTCTATAATTGAAGTTTAAAATTTTTGGGATACTCCAGCGCGGAGATATGGGGGGGTCAAAAGTGCCCTGAGTTGCTTCCAGAAAAGTATGCTTACGGCTGTCCTCTCTCGACTTGGCGGAGGCACTGCCGTGCCTCCAGATTTATTAAAGAAAATCTGTTTTTTTTTTCTCCTTCAGCCCTTGGAAATGCTGCATTATTATATTATTACGTTTTGTACTTACAATATATAGCTAATAATGCTTGTTAGGGTGAAATGTTTGTCGCGGAAAAAAATAGCAGCAAAACATTTTACACCACTATTTTTAAACAAGAAACTTCGCGGCATATTTCTACAGCATTTGCGATTATTAGAAAAAAAAAAAAAAAAAAGGAAATGCATTGTTTGGAAATAGTGGTATTAATATTTGTTAACATTTCTTCGACGACAAACCTTCAATCCTACTGATTTATATAAACTTTATTATATTGCTGTGTTATACTACTTTTGATATCTCACTGTTTTAATCATCCGTTTTTACATTATTGTATAAGTATCTTGCGGCCTGCCGAATGTCGCAAACATAAGTTTGTGGCCCGCCAGAAAAAAAGGTTGAGTATGGCTGCTCTAGAGGACTAAATTTAATACATTATTTCATCTTTATATATTCAAATCAGGGCTTTTTAATAAAAAAATTTGTTATTTCAATAATTTTTTTTTGAAAATAAGTAATATAATGAATGATTTGGTTCTAGAATATTTGGACCATGTTTATAAAGTAAATTTAACAATAAGTGAAATGTTATGCATGCTATTTATAAGTGAAATGTTATGAATCTATGTTATGCGCAAAAATTTAGAATCAACACAACTTCTGGTTCCAAGGAATGCAATATAAAAATCCTCTACAGTATATTGCTATGTTTCAGACATATTTTGCCATGTTTACAAGGTACGTTTAATGATGTGTGAAATGTGATCTATATAATGCAAAATTCTATATAACGCACAACCTTGTGTTTTTAGGTTTGCGTTATAAAGATCTTCTACTGTATATATATATAATATATATATATATATATATATATATATATATATATATATATATACGCTGAAAATTATTCCTTATTTTTGGGGATGTTAACTGTTTCTTAATCATAATCCTGAACTATATTTAATCACAGAATTCTGTGATTAATTAACAACATTATGATTAGGCAAAGGTTTCTATTTGGAAGTAGTAATAACTAAAAAGTGGAAAAGTTGATAGCTAATATACGCATAGATGCACTTAAAATTTTTACTTTGCTGAATAAAAAAACAATGCTTTATACTTTGAAAATAATGCATGAAATATAAATATGTAGATTCGAATGATGGCAGAGAGGGGGTAGAGCTATGCTACGGGTGTTAGTACTGCTGAATATTAGGGCTCTAGAACTTTTTTTCCTTAGAAATTAAGCCCTGCGTGAAATATGTTTAGAATAGAAAAAAATAAAATAAAAAGCTGTTTTTCTGAATAGTTGAAGAGCAAGTGTTATTAAAATAGAAGTTTAAAGAGTGTTATAAGTCTCTTTTTGAAGTTTAAAAATAAAAGCTGTTTTATTAATTGAATTTCCTGAAAAAAGTTTATTTCCTGGAAAAATAATTTTTTAATCAAGTTTGAAGCAAGAATCAAAACGTTTATTTTTTGTGCGACAAGTTGTGATTGATCTTTATTTACAGTCTAAAATGAATATTAATCTATATTAGTGTTTCTTATAATAAGTTAAAAGTTTCTATGAAAAAGAAAATTAGTAGTAAAAATATGTATGACATTTAACACCAATAAATAAAGACATTAAAAAAAAAATTGCCAGTTAAATCGAAAATGTAGAATTTTTTTTTAATTTCTCTTTACATTAGATAAAATTTCTCTTATTCCATAATGTAAATCCTTTATTGATTTTAATTAAAAATAAATAAATAAAATAATATTAGCAATATATATATATATATATATATATATATATATTATATACATTCATTACATTTCAAATGAAAGTTGAAACATACATTTTTTTTTCACTGATGCAATGGTTTTTAATGTGGGGCAAATGTACCTATGGTCTTTTGTTGGGAGCGAACTGGAGGGAATACAAAAATAATATAGGTAACAACAGAAAACATTAAAAAAATATATATATAAATAAATAAAAATTCAGCTAGGGTACAAGCTCTAAGTCAAAATGATTGATGAAAAATTACATTTCAAATACCTACAACAGGGATGTAATGGAAGGTATAAGGTGGTATACACTGTATAGCTTTTGGATCTTTTTAAGCAACTCTGTATATCTTCAGTTTTCCAAATAAAACTGTAACATATACCCTCTGTCTTAGTGCATAACTTCTGGTCTTTTTATGACTAATCCATTGCATATCAGTATAATTTTTGTGAATTTATCATAATTTAATGAAATGAAATTTTGTGGTTTAAATTTTTTTAAGCTGTTTATATCAGACATTAGATTGCAGAAAGGTAAAAATAAAAAGGAAAGGAAATATGTGTGAAAGTAAGGAAAAATTACAAAGGCTACTTTACATAAGTTAAATGTCCATGTCCATAAATCTATTATCTATTATGATATTAACATATGCTTTATAACAAACACAAAAAAATCATTTCAAATTAAAATAATTAAATTTATTTTGTAAATATAAAAAAGAAAATAATTTTAATGCTTTATCAAGATCATATATTTCATTATTCCAAAACTCTGAAAAACTTAGCTTTTAGACTGTTAAAGAAATTTGTATTTTTAGAAATGAAATTTTACTTATTTCTTAAATAAATGTACTTAGAAAGAAAAGCATTTACTGTCGTATTCCTTCCATACAAGAGAAATTTGTTGGTATTTTTCATGAATAAATGTATTTGGCAGAGAGCTTCATGCTGCAAAATGTTAAAAATTCGAAAATTTTATAAAACAGATACAGGCAAAATATTTCAGGGGTTGATGCAGGATTTTTTTCTTGGGGCCTGTCTTGTGAAATGTAAAAGTTGGTCCTATTTTATTAAGAGGAATTTTGTGAAGGGTCCTGTTTTATTAACAGGAATTTTGTGAGGGGGGCCCCAAATTTTGCCTGGATCAACTCCTATATTTACACATCAAAACATGCTTTAAATAAAATAAATTATTTAGAGTAAAAAAAAAAAAAAAAAACCTTATTTTATAAGGAGGTATCATATGCCGGTACTGTTGGTTCCGTATAAATGGCTGAAAACTGATGTTCTGAAATTGAAATACGAGACTCATTTAGTCATACAATAAACACAAGTTGTTTGAAATGCACAAAAGAATAAGTAAAATTAATGATAATGAATATTACTGATAGAAAATAATTTGTTAAATAGCATAAATGATTATTGTTATTTATTTAAAATAAAATAATTAAAATATAAATACAAAAATTATAAACATTTTATACTTATTAATATTTAATTATTATAATTAATATCAGGCATAAGATTGCAGCAAATTTTGTATATTTTTCACAATTTTTCTATATGAAAATCTAGCCATATTTTCCTACATGAAATACATTAATTAATTTTTAGTCAATGTAACTGGAAACACTATTATAAAAAATAAAAAAAAATGCTATTTTTCATTTTTTTAAACTTGATCTTTTCTAACAACACTAGCATTCACTAAAAACTGCTTTTTAACATAATAGCCTACTGTCCGTCGATCACAAAAAAAGCTCTCGCCAAGAAGTCTGTGCCTGTCTGTTGCCATGGAAACAAGACTCATTTAATTTTCGACAGGGGAAGTCAGAAGATAGGCATTCATATTGATTTACTGAGCGCCTTTAGCGTGTGTTGGCGATGTTTTTATCATTATTACTTTTTTTTCTGTCATTACTTAAATTGATTCATCGAGTGAAAGAAAACTGTTTCTTATATTAATTATATGATAATATTTAAATTTTACAAATGAAAATAAAATATGTATCAATATGAAATTCATTACAGTAAAAATGAAATGAAATTAACTTAAATAATTATAATTAAAGTTTAATTAATGCTTAAAGTGATTAAAAAACATAATGCGAAATCTTTAAAAATACCTTTTGATGTAGATTACATATGTTTTTGTTTGCTCTATCAGCGACATCTTCAGATCTAAATGATAAGTTATTCTCGCATATTTTTGAAAAATGGTAAATATAAAACCACGAGATTGCATGTCTAAGGCAAGCAGGTGTTTAAATTCGTCAAACTGGAAAACGTGAAAATTATTTATTTTTATTTTTATTGCTTTTTCAATCTGTAGACCATCATGTGCCAAATTTTAGGTAATTCAAAAGAAGTGGCTTCGTTGTAAATGTTATCTTTTCACAAATATATTTCTATTGATTCACGGATAATGGATTATTCCATTATCTGTGAATCAACATTTCATTTTTTAGGGTTTCGTTCATCTCATGAAATCCTATTACTCCCGCTCCGTTGTCTGTCCGTCACAGAGCCATCTCAAAAACTATATAACTTACACAGTTGAAACTTTGTGTATATAGATGAATACCAGCTGTAAAGAGCTCAAAATATTAAAATTTGAAAAATTCGTATTATTTTAATAAATAGAGATAAAAAACCAAAATTCTAACAGCCTTTTCCTATTAAATTTAAACATTTTTCATTATAGCAGATGCCAAAGATTTAAAATCCACAATGAAATTCTTTCTACAATAATTAATTTTCTATCAGATGATTTCCACGTGAAAAATGAAAATGAAATAAAAAGTTTCACCAATTGAAAAAAAGATAAATATGAAATAAAATTGATTGACGTCATAGTCATAATAAAACGGAAAATGTCAAAGATTTCTCAATAATACAAAGAGTATGAGTAAGTACACAAAGCAGATTAATATCACGTCATTAGAGAATTTAAAAAAAAATCTGACGTCATGTGGGAAGTTTAACGAATTTTTCAAATGTTTGAGAGAAATACAAAGCAAGTACAGTAAACTCTGTCTAAGGCGGAATCAATCGGGACCGAGAAAATTTTCCGCCGTAGACAATATTCCGCCTTATGCAAAACAGCCAAAATAAATAAATAAAATATATATGCGCAAGTCCTATTTTTACGTTCGTAATCTTCAGTACAGTTTTTTAAATGAAATTATACGTCTTATTAAATTTATTATTAATCTGAAAAACATTATATGAATAATAAAATAAATAGTAGTACCAATGATAAATTTCTTCCATTTTAAAAGTTAATGAAAATCATTTATCTTAACATTTACTTCATACTTCATATAGTGGCATAGTAGTTTTTAAACAGTCGAAAAATAATCTTTTATCGATGCTTGTTTTGTCTTTCTTTTTACCAAGCAATTTTCAGTAGCACATTGCAAGTCCGTTATTATGGGTATCAATTCTTCATTTTTTTTTGAGCAAGAAAAAAATTTTCGAGATACCTAATGTTTCTCAAGGCGTCTTGATACGTTTGAATTCCTCCATTGTCTTTATGGTTTTCATAATCGTGCTCATCTTCATTTTCACTAGCACTTTCCAAATCTTGATATCGCTGAATCAAAATGTACACAGAAGTGTTAGCTTCAGTAGTACACACTATATTGTCAGCTGATACGTATTCTTCTTCATTAATTTTTTCATTGCTGTGAACACATTTTAAGTCATCTATTAGATTTTGTAACTCATTTTCTTCCAACTGGTCAACTGATTCATGGCCATTTTCTGAAACAAAACCAGTTTTTCTAAAACAATGAACAATTTTTTCAGGCGACATTTCTGAACAGGATTTGGCAATCCATTTGACAGCATCTAAAACACTTATATTTTTTGCCATTTCGGTGGCAGAAGAGCAATTATCTAAAGACGCAATGATGGACCGCAAGAGATATTTTTTGTAATGGGTTTTCATCATTTTTATAACTCCTTGATCCATAGGTTGTGTTACTGCAGTAGTATTTGCGGGAAGAAATTGTAATTTTATATTCGATAGTTCGAAATTGGCATGACAAGGTGCATTGTCGAGAAATAACAAAAATTTTCGATTTTCTTTGATCATACGGTTATTGAATTCAGTCAGCCATCCCTCCATTATGGCAGTCGACATCCAAGATTTTTTTTGAGATCTCCAAATCACAGGCAGTTTATCAATGTTCACATTCTTAAAACATCGCGGCTTTTGCGATTTTCCTATCACTAAGGGCTTTTCTAAACTGCCCTCCATATTCGCGCAAAGCAAAACAGTGACACGCTCTTTGGAGTTTTTACCACCGTGGCATTCACTTCTTCTTTTTGCAAGGGACTTAGTGGGCAACGCACGATAAAATAGTCCTGTTTCGTCGCAATTGTATATATCCTTAGCTTGATATCCTTTAATCAGTAAAGGAAAATTTATTTTCCATTCCTGAATTTCTTGGTCTGGGACGTCTTTCGACTCTCCGCAAACTTGCTTCATGGCAATATTGTGTCGATTAAGGAAACTCATTAACCATCCAGTAGAAGCCTTGAAATCCGCTTTACCTAATTTTTCGGCTATTTCTTTCGCCTTTTCACGCAACAGTGTTCCAGGTATGGGCAAATTTTTAGCTCTAGCGTTAGAAAACCATTCAAGTGTTAATGCATCAATGTCTTCATTTTTCACAGCACCTTTTCGCTTTCTGTTGGATGATTTGCTTTCCAATTCCTTTTCCAACTTTGTTCTTCTTTTTATAGCATCACAAATTTGTGTTTTACCGCATTTAAATTTAATACAAAAATCTTTTACAGAATAATTTTTTCTTTTAATTTAAAATCTTCTATTTTATCCCGCAGAGATAACGTATTGAGTTTAGATTTTGAAGCCATTTTTTACTATCACTTAGTAATATCAGTAAACAACATAAAATGAGAAGAACAAATAACAGGTGCAACAACCTCGTTTTCTGACCATGTGATTTATTTAAATAAAACATACGTCACTTCGAATTCATCTTCCATCCCCTTCCCCATCTGAAACCACACCTCATACAGAATGTAAATGATTGTAGCTTCCCCCTCCCTGCCCTCTCCCTCTCACATTAGACAAAGAGTTATGGCTACCAAATGACTGATTGCACAATGATCAGAACTCAAAATCCGAAGCAAGCAAAAAAAGTGATATTCTTTCGTTAATACAATGAAAAAGAGAGAAAAGTTAATGTATAGGGATTTTATTTTATCAATTTCTTTTTTTGAATAATTAATTGAGATAAATGTAAAAAATGTACTTGGTATGATGTTTTTTCTTTCTTTTTTTAAAGAGGAAAAACATTTTGCTTATATATGAGAAATAATGGAGTAAAAAATTATTCCTTAAATATTTAAACATTTTCCGTTCGGATGAATCAACTTTATTAATCTATTGCGAATGTTGAGCATTTGATGTATGTAATCAGATTTGAAGTTTCACAAACCAAGCCTTTCATTTTTTAACCTTTTCTCCGTCTTATGCAAAATTTTGATTTCGATGGGACTTTAAAAACCTTTCCGTTTCCGCGTTAGGCAAATTCCGGCTTATGGAGCATGAATTAATGTTATTCCCTATGTGTTTGCCGGGACTTGAAAAATTTTCCGCGTTAGACAAAATTCCGGCTTACACAGAGTCCGCCTTAGACAGAATTCACTGTATCAATATAAATAATACAGAATAGTAAATATATGAGTTTGAGAAACATATTGAATCGCGATAAAAATCCGATTATGGAAATATTAGAATATTTTAACATTTTGAAAGTGTACAATTTGTTTAATTTTGAAATTATTTTTTTAAATATTGCATTAGTCCACATGACAGATATTATTATATATTTTGTTGTTTTTCAGCCAGTCTATCATAACTTTTTTTGTAGAATACTTTGTAGGAGTGCGATTTTCAACAGTCGTATGATACAGAGCATTATCCATACATACGACACTGTTTGGTTTCAAATTTGGAAGAAGTTTCTCCAACACCCATTTTTTTTTAAAGTTTTCATAGTTCATTTGCCCATGATAGTCACCGCTTTTTGTCAATGCTTTATATACTAGTTGAGCATCCATAAGAAAACATGTAAATGATCCAGCATGAACAGTCTATTTTTGCATTAACATTTGCTCTTGCCAACATGTCTTAAATGTCAAGTTGCTATCGACCCAAGTTTCATCAATATAGACTATCAGTCGTCCAGCTTTCCTATGACCTCTCATTTCTCTCAAATATTTGTGTCCCCAAAAAACAATATCTGCCCTTTCTATAATTAGCAAGTCTTCCTTCTTTTCTCCAAAAACTCCAGGCATTGACAACAGCAACATTCAAAAAGTGAAAGAAAATATGCATATACCAACGTTTATTTATTTGAGAATGACGATAAAGTACCACAAGTGAATCCAATACACACCAACCATATGATGGTTATACATTTGCACTGAGTGTGGTGTATCTATTTCTACAATGGACTTAGCTGCATGACAGAAACGTTTCGCTTTGTCTATTGGTTGAACTCCAGCAAAAGATGACATCACTTGTTTAATAGCTTTATCAACCCATCGACTCACTGTTATGTTGACCTCAGAAGTAGTTACAGAAACTGATCCCCTTCCATCGTTTATGAGAGATTTAGCATCTTTTAGCTTTTTCTCTGTGCTCTTCATTCTGTTAGCTAGAATAGTTCAAACAAAATAATTTTTTCATTTTTTTAAATTCCTCAATAAGTGAAATTGAAGTAAATTGTCACAATACAGTTTATGATTTTTTTCCAGCTATATCATGGCACAAACGCAAAACTACATCACCAGCTGCGCCATATTCTTTTGACTGCAGCATTCTTCCACAATTTGCTCCATGAAATATTTCTAAACAATAAACATAGCCAGAAACTATAGCATGAACCTATATTTTAAAGACCCGTGGCTTTGGTTTGGATTTTATATATTGCTTTAGAAAAGACCTACCTTTGAAAGGCACCATCATCTTATCAATCGATTGGGTTTGTGAAATGTCTTATGAAGGATATCTAAAAATGGTCTTAATCTTATCAAACAATCTGCATTATCTGCAGGAATGTTCAGGTTGCCCAAAAAGTGAAGATAACGTTTTATTAAGTCAAACCTATTTATAAACATAGAATCAGCTCTAATGCTAGCTTAGGTGTAAGCCACCACTTGTAGACCAATATTGACAAAGTCTGGCATAACGTATATAGATGATTACAAAATACATTCCTAAAAGAAATTTCAATTCTGTAACAGTAATTTTTAAATTTTCTTTGCCCTGTTGCGTAGCATAGATGGTGATTTGATAACATATGTCTTCTAAGTAACAGTCTGGGAAAAACCTATAAAGATAATCTAAAGGAGTATCTCCATAAAATTCTGATTATTTTATGTTGTAAAATTGGGAATTCTTTAGAGAAATCATTATCTATGTTAGCGAACCAACGTGTTTCTCTGATCATACTGGTTTTTATAGCCGGTGTCTTAGAAGTAAGATGAATGTTATCATCAATATCATTCTTACTAATAGTTGACATAGAAGATCTAATATTCTTTCCCTCTTCATCACTCATTGCTTCATTATCATGTTTATTGTTCTCAGCTAGTATGTAATCCAGATTGAAGTAGTTATCATCGTCATCAAATCTTCAGCATCAGAAGGAAGAGCCACGAATTCTTCTATTTCTTTGTGACAAATATCTCTTTCTGGATCTGCCACATTTCTTGCCCATTATAAAGCCTTCAAAAGGCAAGAGATAATAATATAATAGCAATTTATAAAAAACGTTAATATAAACTATTACACCCATACGTCCTTTCATACAATTTAAAAAAAAAAACAGAAGTCCATTCTCATAATCCTATTATAATTTAATTTTAAATTGTTTCCAAACCAAGAAAATTACTTTTTATTTAATTTTTTTATTACTTTCATATATTTACTTTCCAATATATATATATATCCAATATCACACATATGTATATATGCAAATTGTCTTGTTAATTATAACATACACAAACACACGCGTTTATATATAAAAAAAACTATATCGAAATATAAAATTCATTATCATTGCTTTTTTCATATTTTTATGTTTCTAATATTCGCATGATATAATCAACAGCCTCAAATGAGGTTTGCATGCAGAAACAGCTGTAAATGGTATAACTGCATGGAAGCCACATTTGAGGTTTCAAACTAAAACAGCATCCAATTAACCAAAAAAAAAAAATTTAAATCTCATCTTTTTTCCTTTTTGTAATCAAAATGATGTAAGAAATATAAAAAATATTTTCACTTACTTGTTGTGCTCATCTGGGTGGTGGGAAGTACTTTCTAAATCTGTGTTTTAGCAAGCTTGACTTTTGACAACAATGAAAGATAAAAACTATACAAAAAAACATGAAAGGCATGTGTTGCCATCACTTGATTACAAGCTGATTTTTATCTCAAATGAGGCTACTACTATGCAATTGACAATCCAAATAATTAGAAAACAGATTTTTTTTAAATTTTTTTATCTGATAACCTCATATAAGGTTTCAATGCATGAGAGGGTTAAAAATAAGATAACATGTGCAACTGCTGTAAATCTGAGAAGAAGAATGATGTAAGATAACTTTTTTATTCTGTTAATTCCTCATATGTGAAATGGTCAGGTCTTGTTACTATAGCGACCGCCACTAACCAGACTTCTTGTCAAGACCTGTTCTTGTAATCGACAAACAGTAATGCAGAAGAGTAAATGGTCAATCAATGCAAAACTCTGCCATATGCAGACATTTACATTTAATTGGCCACTAGCTGAGCTGCTCAGCATTGGCAAGGTCGATATTAACTTTAAATATACCTAAAATGAGTAATGAATGACTTCATACTGAAAATACAGTCGAACCTTGTTACAATGAACCCAGGATGCAGTGAACTTTTTTAGTGGTCCCGCCTGAATTCCCATTTAACTACCATAAAATCCCGATTGTAAGCCCCCCCCCTTTTTTTTTCAAAACAAAAAAGGGTTAAATGTGAGAGGGAGGCTTATAATAAAGATTTAAAAATTTATTTTTATAGTTAATTTAGAAGTAAAAAGGGGTGAGAATCTTCTGTATTTTGGTAGATTTTCACTCAAAAATAAATAAATATATAGAATCTAAATCCCCCCCCCCCCCCCAAAAAAAAATGAAAATATTCTTTTTTCATATTTTTTTTATTTGCTATTTTATTGTAACAAGAAATAATCAATCATCTAAATCCCCTTCAAAATTACTGCTTCCCCTTTGGCCTCCCCCATCTAGTACCAAAACCCCATAGTTTAACATTTATAGCTCTTTATTTTTTTTTTCAAACTTATTTAATACTCTATATTAACAATAAATAAACCTAATCTACCACCTAAATCCACCCCTCCTCCTAAAATCTCTGCTTTTCTCCCTGCAGCTTCATCTCATGAAGACCCTTCCCCTGCAAATGCAACACATTAAATTTTAAATCTTTAAAATTCTTAATTTTTTTCTGCTGTATTTGTGATTTTTTCTAACAATATTTAAATAACAATCTAAATTATTCCCCTCCTCACCCCAAAAAGTCCTATTTATTTTCTTTGCCCCCCTCCCCCCCCCCCCCCCCAGTACATACTCTAAGGTCTTGAAAATTTTCCCTACAATAATTAAATAATAATTTTCAACAATAATTTAATAATTATATAATTTGCTTCTCCCCCCACCCAAAAAAAAAAAAAATTCTGCTTCTCCCATTCCCTCTTCTCTCCAGCACATAAACTTTAAAATCTTTAAACTTATTTTTATGCTGTATTGTTACTTTGTAGCAACAATAAATAAATGATCATGTAACTCTCCCCTTAAATTTCTGTTTCCCATCCCCAGAAAGCAGGATGAATTTCTAGACATGGAGGAGGGAAGGCAGAGAGAAAATTTTAGTCTTTTTGTAATTTGACTGTTCTCACAGCTCATATTTTATCAATGGGAAGGGAGTTATTTTAGAGAACATATTTATTTCAAAACATAAAATATACACATGATTCAGGGAGGGAAGAACAGCCAAACTGCAAAAAAGATGAATTTTTTTGCTTTTGTCTTACATATTTAGATATCCACCCCCCTCCCTTGGGAGAAAAGGACAGAGTAAAAATTTCAAAGGGGATGATTATGTTAGATGAGCGATACTTATATGAGATTGTGTAGATGGGGTGAATTGCCTTACTATAAAATAAGAAATAAAACAGTGTTTAAATAAATATATATTAAAGATTTTTTGCTGAGTGGGGAGACAGTGGGGAAAATGGACCTTTTGGGAGAAAGGAGGGTAATTTACATGATTGATTATTCATTAATTGTTGCTAAAGATAAACAAATGCAGCAGATTAAAAAAAAAAAAATTTAAAGATTTTAAATATTGTATGTGTGTGTGTGGGGGGGGGGGGGGGCATTTTTTGAGTAGAGACAAAACTTAGGTGACAAATTATCTATTTATTTTTACTGGAAGAAAGCAACAAAAATTAAGACAAAAGATTTCTTCAATTAAGAATTTTACAAAATTTAAACTTTGTATTCTCAGGGATAAAGGGGTTATATGAATTTCAAAGGAGGGGCTTTGTAATTTAGATGGTTTGTTATTTATTTATTGTTAATAGAGAGCAACAAATAGGACAAAAGATTTTTTTTTATAAATAGTTTTAAAAAATTATAAGGGTTGGCAAAGAGGAAGGGAGAAGCAGAAATTTTGGGGGTAGAGAGATAATTGAAATGGTTGATTATTTATTTATTGTCACTAGACAGCAACAAACAGAGCATATACTTTTAAATAAAGAGTTTTAAATATTTTAAACTTTGTATGCTGAGGGGGGAGGGGAAACCTAAATTTTGGATGAAGGAGGAGATTGTAGTTTGGAGGACTGATTTTTTTCTTATTTTTATGTTACTAGTGAGCGGCAAGAAGGTCAGAAGAATTTAAGATTATCAAGATTTTGAATTTTTTGGGTTGGGGAGGGCACAGAAGTTAATCAGACATTTTATGTCAGTGGGGGGTGGGGGGATTACATTAACAAAATATAAAAGCAAAAGTAGAAATATGCCAAAAATTTCAACACGTTGAAAATTCTCTTCCATAGATTTTTAAAATTAATTTTTTGTGCAATTTTTTTTTGTGGGGTAGGGGGGGGGGCTTATATTTGGGAATGGAAAAGAAAATCAAAATTGTTTAAAAGTGGGAGGGGGCTTACTTTCGGGATTTTACGATAAAGTTATTTTATACACTTACAGTGGATAGCTGAGAATATGGTAGTTCATTTATAGAGGACTCAAATTTTATTTCCTCAGACTTTTTTTTTTTTTTTTAATTCTCCCATTTTAAACTTCTACTAGTTGTGACAGCAAATGATGAAATTCCTTTACATTGTGTCAAATTTCACTCTTTTATGCTCATTGCCTTAAACTAGGGCGAACAAGTTATCAAACAGCACATGTTTCTTCTTCCCCTTTCCACCGTTGCAGGAACAAACCTCTCTACTTCGCCCCTCCCTAATTCTAGGAATAAGCGTCTGGTGTTTATTTGTTAACTCCATCCCTCGCCCCTCGGTATACTCGGAACAATCCCAGAATGCCCCTCATTTTACAGTGTCTCATTTTTTTATTCTTATGATTTGAAATAAGAATACTTTTTTTCAAAAGAAGCTAAAAATTTCATGAAAATGGCAAATTCTATAAAAAGAAAAGCATTTTGGATTGAGGATAAGATTAAAATCATTAAACGTATTGAAGATGGAACCAATCAAACGGCATTGTGCAAGTAATTTTCCTAGCAAAGGGCCCACAGTCAAGGGCCACTATCTTTGGCAGTATACACATGGTGTGCTACGCACATTCCTATCTGTTTTGATTTCACACTTTTCAACGGAAATCTTTCCAAATGAACCGAATGTTGAGGTCCCCACTGTCTTCGGCAGTATACACCCTTGCATTTGTAAGATTTTGTATTAGTAATTGTGTCATTGTTACTGAATCCTGCGTAATCTATATTTTACTTTTTATTGGTATACACATATTTTATCCACTCTCATACATCTCAAAATTTATTTAAAAAAAAAAAAAAATGTTAAAGCTCTTTACATGAATAAATATGATAAACTTAAGATGAAAATCGAGATTTTTTTTAAAGGTGATTTACAATACCATTATATTCAAATGAAAACTGAAATTTTATGTTTGATATGTAGACTCTGTTGGAGTTTGAAAAGAATGTAACATTATGAGGTGCTACAGCACAAAGTATTAAGAAAACTCACAAAAATCTGGCTAAAAATCGGAAAGATAAACTGTCAGAATTGAAACTGATAAACTTCTTAAGAGAGAATCGGAGTACTTTCACCAAGCCAAGTGAAGAAAATACACTTGCTTTAAAAAACTAATTATTGTCTTTATTACATTAAATGTCCCGCGAGTCGAAATCACTCACTGCGAAATGGAAGAAATGATGTCTTGAGCAGTTAAATAAATTCGGAAATGCTATAAGCATAAGTACCATTATTAGAAAGATTTATACAATTATTACTCGTATGTAGCGGAAAAGTCGAATATGTGCTTAAAAACTTATAGCGCTTATAAACTTATATTATATTCCTACGCACACACTTAATCATAGTCAATCTAGAAAATATCTTGGAAATATGGATAGTGAAGATAAACAAATCTACCTTCTTATACAGATACTTGATGGCTTTTCATCATAAAATTTTAACTCTTAATTTCGAACTGTTAAACAAGGTTACAATTCGACAAATTATGGATCTGGATTTTTAAAAGACTACCAACAGACAAAGTATTTGGAGTTTTTATTTGAAATTGCAAAGCACCTGAGTAAATTTTACTATCATTTCTCCTATTCCTAAACCATCCTGCAATCTTAATGACCCAACTAATTTCCGTCCCATCAGTCTTCTCTCCTGTCTAAGTAAAGTCATCGAACGTGTCATTAGATCACAGCTGAATGACTTCCTTCACAACAACAACATTCTTATGCCTGAACAATTCGGCTTCAGAGCCAAGCACTCCACCCAACACCAACTTCTTCGATTTGTGGAATTCTTAACTGAAAACTTCAACGAGAAGAAGCCTACTGCTGCCATATTTCTTGATGTCGCCAAGGCCTTTGACAAAGTCTGGCACGCGAGCCTCATTTACAAATTAATTCGGCTTAAGTTCCCGTCTGGACTTATCCATTTAATACACTCTTACCTTAGTGATCGTAACTTCTATGTCCGTGTAAACAACTCACTTTCTCTACTACACATAATACTCTGTGGTATTGTTCAGGGTTCAGTCATTGGCCCTATTTTATTCATAATATACTTTAATGACATTCCACGCACACTCTTCACATCACTCGCACTCTACGCGGACGACACTGTTCTCTATGGCACTGCACATCACCCATACAATCTTTACAAAAATCTACAACACCACCTCAACATCTCCATGGAATGGTGTGATCAATGGCGCATTAAAATAAACGAATCTAAAACTACTGCTGTTTACTTCTCTAGAACCTTCTCCACTCATAATAGAAAAACCTCAATAATATTACCATTCCCTGGTCTGTCGATGCCAAGTACCTGGGGGTTACCATTGACAAACGCATTACCTTTAAAAAGCATATTCTTAATATCCGCAGTAAAGTATCCGGGATTTCCAAAACCCTCGCCACACTTCTTCGCAGCCACTCACTCTCCATACACAACAAACTCTTAATATATAATGCTTGCATTCTCTCTGTTATCACATATGAATGTCCAATCTGAGGCTTCACTTGCAAAACCAGTATGAACAGCCTCTTTAGTACCCATTACAAACAGCTCCGTTACATCAGGAACGGGTCTAGATACCTCAAAAACTCCACAATCCTCAAGGATCTCAAAACGACTTCACTCAAACATCGCATGTGTCTTATCACAACTAAAGAAAGTATTAAACAAGTTTAAAAATTAAATAAATTATTCATTATTATCTTTGAAGAATTACAATAGGAGACCCAAAGTTAACCCAAATATTAATAACTTAAGAAAATAAAATATTAAAAAGTCTTCCTGCAAAAAAAAAAAAAAAAATTTAAGAATAAAATAAGAGAAATTTACAACCAGACTAAAATTTAGGATAGATAACTAAGAGCTTTTAAAGGAAAAGGAAGGAGCTGCGTTGTGAAAAACTCCTGAATTTGGAATAAGGAAGTTAATTAAGATGAAAAATCCCAGATGCAATAACCCCAGCCATGGTCAGTGAATTTGCTTAACTACTGATTCAACATCATTTTCATTTGGGCAAAATACAAAAACTGCAGAAGTTAATTAAAGAAACAATTACTGAATTTAAGGCAACAATTGAAAATTTTGAATAAAGAATGAAAATGGCAGGCCCTCATGAAAATGATCTTAAATCCCTAGAGGAAGAAATAATAAAAATAATAATAAATGAGAAATAGGCACTGCAGGAATGACTCAAAAAGAATATATAAATAAAAGGGATTTATTAACAAAACATATGATGATCCTTACATGCCATAACTTAAGGTTACCAAACAATAGGATTTAGGTATATTACTGATAAATGATGACATTGAAATTTAATTGTATTAAGTAGTAATTGTGACATTATAAATTTTCTACATGATTATAATTTATCATGCAATGAAATGAACTATCTTCTTATATTATTAGACAAGTCCATAGTAATTGACATTCAAATTATTTCTTAATTTAAATTTTAACAATTAGAATCTTATTTTACTCATTATATATCAAACAAAAAAAAAATCACCCTTTATCTACTAAAATATTTTAGATTTGAGCTACGGAGGATTAAATTTAAGTAACACGTGGTGTCACATAAAAAAAATTTAATTGGCCAATAAAAAAAATAAGTATAAAATAAAAGAAACAAGATTAATTAAAAATAAAGAAAGATTGAATTAGCTGCATCATGCTGAGCAGCTAATATCAAAAAAAAGGAAAAAGAAAAAAACTTAGCGATTTGCAGTCGATGGGCCCATCAATTTGTTTTCTTCATCATCTCAACCACCTTCCTTGTCGCTGGCTCCTGAGAGAATGCCACAAAGCTCCCGCGGGATCTACCTCCACCTCTTTTTCAATCGTATACTGCCGCACCCAAAATATAGTGCGGAAAACTGTGGGATGTATTTTAATTCATCTTTTTAAAAGGTAAAAATGTGCATAGAATTGCACATCAGGACGTTTACTGCTTCTTTTTCACGATGTATGATAACGATTTTAGTTGAATTTAATTTTTTTTTTCTTTTTTAAATTTATCCGTTGAAAACTCGTAACCCTCCGCGGAGCATGACGTCAGACATCCTCTCTACGCCGCGTCACCATGTGACCTTCCGATCATTTTGGCAAGAAATGCCGTATCGATGTCACGATCGTTGCCACATGATGTTAATAGTGCAAAAATTGAGGAAAAGGGAGATGTCAGGATAGAAAAGCAAAAATATAAAAAAAATTTTAATGTTAATTAAGGTTAAATAATTTAATAAAAATACCTAAAATAAAATAATAACTCCTGTAGCTCATAATCAAAACTAAACACTCCTGTAGCTCAAAATTAACTTCTATATAATTACATAATTATGCATATCTATCATTTGTAAAATAACTATATAAACAATATTAAAATCACAATTAGTTAATATTAAGTGAAACATTTAATAATCCACAGAATGAAAGCGCGCTATTTCAACCTGCGCAGCACCAAATATCCAACCTCCAACCAATTACAACATCGCATACACAGAAATTTTATTTTGAATTAAACCTGAAGGATAGTGTGAAAAACCATTAAAAATTTTGTGCCAAAGATTAAATAAAACAATTTAAAAGCATAATGAATTTTAAGTTTTACTGCAAAATAAACTGTGACCGCTAACCCTAACCGCCGCGAAAAATGTAAACAAACCGGACCGAAGTCACGATTTGTAAACAAACGAGATCGAAAAGCGATCTTGAATAAAAACAAAACCCCGATTTAAGAGTTAGCAAAAATATGATTTTAAAGCTAAATTTAAAAGAATTTTGTAGAATAAAAATGTGTTGTTTGCGACACAACACAATACCCCCTTTTCCGCCTAAAAAATTTTTGGCACAAAAATTTTTGATACAGAAGGAAATACATAATGTAAAGGCTCAATAAAAAAATAAACACATAATTGACAAAAGACCTCACTAACAATTATAAAAGTTGTCCTTAACAAAGCCCAGGACCGGCTGAAAACCCAAAAAGGAACAAAATGTGCCAAAATACAATAGTAGAGCACCATTACTTAGCATGCGTGAATGACACTCCATTATTGTAAAAAATATCCCTTCCCCCCAAAAAATATACATAAAATAACCCATACATTGAAAACATCAAACACAAATAACATAAAACTAATAAAAATTTGTCGCATATTATTACATGAATATAGTACCAAAATGAAATGCCCAACGGTACTATAGCATAAGTCGATAATCTTGAATTAGGCCTTGAAGCGACCATGAGCTGCTGATCATCCACGAGCTGCCTTAGTCTTCTTCAATTATTTACAACATAGTTATTCGCAACAACATAAAAATAATTCTTAAAACAATTAAGCTTTGCCTCAACACATTAAAAAAATTGCATTATACTATCTATGGTATTACAATAACCATCCTTTCTCACAATATTTAAAATTATTGTCCAAATAGCAACAATACGACATATGAAATTTTGTCTCACAGCTTCATGAAACTTGTATAATTAAATGCTAAAGATTTACAACAATAGTTTCTTGAGATAAGTTAAGCAAAAGAAAATTTATACAATAAACATTTAACATTAAACACAATTATTTACAATAGTTACATAAGTTTTAACATTTATAGGAACGATACCTTGCGAAATAATTCTACAATGACATTAATCACATCCCAAATGAACTCATCTATGAGCTACCTGACTACGATGCTTGCAGTCCATCCAACCGGAAAAAACCAAGGTACTCCACTATTCTTGATGAATAGTCCTTCCGAGCTATAATTCTTACCTCAAAATTTTTCTCTTTAATATTTAAAATATATCTATCTATCTATCTATCTATAGATATATATTATTATATATTTTTTTATTAATTAAATTTAAATTGACTTTTCTCCTAAACTCCTACATTTCATATGGCTCTCTCAGGATTTGATATACACCTACTCAAAGCCAGGGTGTGCAGTCTGCAGTTGCTTCGCAACTTGGAAGCCCACTGAACCTATCACAAGTTCAAGTAAATTTTAACTTCAGAGTAAATTTCATAAAGTTTTCTCCTTATTTGATAGTATTCACGTTTTCAAATATAATTGATTACTATGAGAAAACAATTATCAAAAAGAAAATATATTTCATTTTAAATGTTGCCAGGCATTATTACAAAAATCATCGGAGCGAACATTTTTAGAATATACTAAAAATATATTTAAAAATGAATTCAAAATAAGATTTTTGAATTTCAAGAAATATGAAAATCAGTTTAATCTATATATTTCACCTCTAATGATTGATGTTGAAATAATTCTTCAGATACTACCAAGGGCGGATCTAGAGAGTCTTCAAGGGGGGGGCGATATCAGAAATTTGGAGGTTAATATCTGACCCACAGTCTTGGTCGGGCCGGTTTTATTTTTTTTAATTGCGGGTCAGGTTTACTTCTACTTTTTGCTACGGGTCGGGTTGACTTCTACGTTTACTGCGGGTCGTGTTTGGGTTGGGTTAACTTGTCTTTTGATACGAGATGGGTTTGGATTGGGTTAATTTTTACTTTTTTTTCTGCAGGCCGGGTTTACTTCTACATTTTTCCTGCGGGTCGTGTTTTTTCACTCTTGCGTATCGTGTTCGGGTTGACCCTGTTTTTTAAAAGAATGTCTAAAATATTTTTTCTGATAAAATCTATATGCAGTAAAAATTTCCTAATGGACAGTCTCGGGATGGGCTCGGGGTTTAGCTTTAATTACCGGGCTTTTATAATCTTAGCTTTTATACTTTTTTCCTTTTATACCAATCAGGGCTTTTTCCGAGATTTTAGCTTTACTCGTATATCGATCTGGGCCAGTGTTTTGTTTTTTACGGGCCGGACCTGGCCAGCATTTTTTTCCGGGCCGGACTTGGACTATACTTTTAACTTTTATACCGTGTCGGGCCGGACTTGGACCATACTTTTAACTTTTATACCGTGCCGGGCCGGACTTGACCATGCTTTTAACTTTTATACCATGCTGGGCCAATAATCTGTTTTCACGGGCTGGGCCTGGCTCGGGCCGAATTTTCAGATTTTATACCGTGCCGGGTCGGGCCAATCACTTGTTTTACACAGTCCGGGCTGGGCTCGGGCCGAACTTTTAACTTTTACACCGAGCCGAACTCGGGCAAAAATTTTAACTTTTATACTGGGCCAATAATTTTTTGTACGAATCGGGACGGGCCCGGGCCTGGAAATTCCGGCCCATGCAGATCTCTGGGATGTACACCGAAAGAGATCCCGAAAAACATGTTTTTACAAAATGTCTGTCTGTCCTTGTGTATGTCCCCTTTGTATCATCGAAAGTGTATGAAATTGTGCATAGAATTAAACCAAATTTCATTGATAGGTTTTTGACTATGGCTAGCAGGTCGTACTTAAATTTGGGGATATTCCATCGGAAGGGGCCGCTGAGCGATTTATGTGCAATATTTCGTAGTTTAACATCGGCTGTTCATGCAGGGAAGGTAACACGGCGCTTCGCAAGCAGCTGATGTAAAATGGAATTCTGTGAAAGTGAATTTTGAAGTATCAACATGGATGAGATAGAAGAAAGCTTTGGGATTGGCACACCCGATTACTTAAAAGTATCTCTCTTTGATTTATTAAACCAAACTAAATTTCTAAAAATTATGCTAAAAAAATGTACAACATCACTACAATTTTTACGAAAACAAATTAATACTAGTATGTTGTGGCTATCACAAAACTTTCTTCTACATAAATCAAATTGTCTGCAATAAAAATTAAATGACAATCTATTCGTTCTTGAGATACAGCAAACGCGGAAATCGTGAAAAACAGATCATAGTCATCACATCTGTTGGGCGGTATACACCCAATTCTAATAAAGATCTATATATGCCAAGGTCAAACATAATCTAAAGTTTAATGAAATACCGTGTGTTAATTCTTAAGATATAGATATCGCGAAAAATACAGCATAGCAGTATCACCTGTTGAGTAATTTAAACCAAAACATCATCTGCACCAATTTATGTCAAGGTCTAACTAAATACGAATTTTCATTAAATTCCGCGCATTAGTTCTTGAGATAGAGCGCCCACAAAATTTGTATTACGTGCTTGATTGTAACACTGCTTGACATTTGCTAAGGAACAACTCGTTTTTTCAACGTAGCGTTCCCAACAGCCAACCAACATAGTAAAATTAATTATAGATGGCGCACAAAGGACGGACCTGTTATGTGCCTAAAATGTAGTCCATGGGAGATCGTTATTCATTCGAAAATTTATGCAGTTAGGTGTTTGAAAAAAATAGCGCCTTAGGTTGTTGAATTAATTTCTGTGAAATTCCGTGTGGTACGGTATTAATGAAGTGCAAAATGTCTACAAGCGCTGAAAAACGCCTTGAGAGAGGAGTGGGAAAATATCCCCCAAGGACTCTTCAATAGTTTAATAGACAGCATGAATAACAGATGAAAATGTGCACTAGTGTCCGAGAAGGCCATATTCCTTGAGAGATTGATATATCTTATTTTTTCATATAAAAAGACCCTTTTTTGTCAAGTCCGAAAATTTTCAAAGGAGACACTTCTTTATTTTATTTTTGTTATCCCGCTTTCCCATGTGGTGCGATCTGTACCATTTTGCATGATAAATATAACACTCTACCTCTATTACATATGTTCTTAGTTTCATTTCTTCAATCATTGCCTGTGATTATTTATTTCAAAAAATGTTTCTGTTCCTTAGCAATTGTCAAGCAGTGTCTATAGACAGACAGACAGCCATTTTCTAAGAACAGTCAATTCTGTTCAGGACCTCCTAAAATGTAGAAATACGTCGAAAATTATTACCAATCCAATACTTTGTTCTTGAAAGCCTGAGTGAGGCCACTCGGTCCGGAGGAGCCGGACCGTTGAACGTTAATGCCTCACCCGGGAAGAAATACTTTGTTCGAAAAAAAAAAATCCCTGACGGCTCGGCCTATAGGCACAGGCAGATTTCGAAGACTCAGATCGTGGGGCGCCTGCATTTAGGGAATTCCGGAAGAAATGACCTTTTTGCCATATTGCGGCAGTTGGGACCGACTACTTCGAAATCACCTGTGTCTGTAGGTGGAGCCGGCTAGGATTTTTTGTTTTAATTTTGTTTTGCTGTAAGGGTTGGTCCTATAAAAAACTTGTCAATATAAAAGTTGTAGATAATATTAAGAGGATTTATAACAAATTTAAGAGGATTTGATATCTTGTGAATTGACAAAGTTATGAATTTTTTTCTTCTTAAACACACTTATTCCCCCCCCCCAATGAGGCCATTTTTAATGATATCAAAAATCTGTCCAACATAAATTTTCGGCCCTTTTCCTAGAAGTAATAATAACTTTAAACAGATTCGATATGTATCATAATTAAGAAGTTATGTGTTTTTTTCTGTTTTCACAAAAAGCCCGCCCCCCTCCCCCCATTTCCCCAACCTTGGTTCAATTTTGCCCATTAACGAACTTGACCAAATTGAGATTTTATGCCCCTTGATTTTATATAACAGTTTGGATGAGATTTATGCAGAATTATTGAAGTTATCGTGTCCATAAAAAAGTGATATAGATAGATAAAGTTTTGAACTGGGTGTGGTTTTGGGTTCTGGGAGTCATGATCGGCGTAGATCTGGAAATCTACCTAAAATGCCACCCGAACATAGGCTCGGAGGCAAGAATTTAGAGGTATGTACGAGCGAATAATGGTTTTCATACGGGTTGAGTCAGACACGGGCCGAATTGTTAGCTTTTATACCGGGTCGGGCCCGAGTCAGGAAATTTCGGCTCGTGCAGATCTCTAGAAAGAATGAATTCCTTGCCAAACTCGTCCTGGAAAAAAGAAGTCTATACCGGCCCGGCTCGAGTCTACAGAAAAGGAATACCCGGCCAGAAAAGAGTGGAGAACAGGCAAGGTCCGAGTTTCGTGAATGAAAACTGGCTCGAGATTTTTCTTTGGGCCAGACCCTTTCCCGCACACACCTCTGAGGTCGATTTGCAGACCTTTTATTAAAGCAAGGGGGGTGGGGGTGCGATACACCATTGCTGGCAACCGGACCGAATTTTCTGCTTTTATGCCTGGCTCAGGCCTGAAAATTTCGGCCCGTGCAGACTGTTGGTTTAAGGTTTATTAAATGCATTTATAAGTTATGTTAAATTAAAGTAAAATAAAGTTATAAAATGTTTCAATAGTTTTCCCATTTAGTTTTCCCAGTGTCTCTGCTCAACCATTAACACTAAGTATCATAATAGCAAGTATAGTTAACTTGTTTATATTTTTTCTAAGTGTTTAAATTGTTATGGGTATTTAAATAGTTAATGTATATGTTTAAAAATATAAATTACTTACTTAATATGCAACAAGGAAATTTAATTTTATAAAGTACACTGAGTTTGTACTTGCATTAACAACTTCCCACCTCACATATGACTTTGTTTACATTGTGAAAGTGGTTGGTTGGTTCTCATGGTTGGATTGACATGTTGCAGGAAAAATCATTTCATGTCAGTCATTTTTCCAGTTAATTGTTTTCACTGCCTTACAGTATTAAATATTTGCATAATTATTTTTAACTGCATGTTTGACCTTGCTTTCAGCAGTATTTAAGCTCTTGTGTCTTTGACTTCTCACGGCAGTTGGCAGATGCATAGTAATGTGAGCACAGGTAATCTCGAGTTAAAAAGTGTTGTGCAATATTATGAGCCTGGCTGGTCCAGCTCTTGATGGCATCTAGTATATTGAATGTGAATCTGTGTAATACTCCAGTTGATATGAAACCAGCCATCCACTTAAGTATTTTTATTCATGTTCTGCAGAAGTTATGTTGAGTGAGTTTGCAACCTGTGATAGTAATATGACCTTTATTGTTTTACTAACTTTTGATCAAGAATTCTTTTTAATAAACTATTGTTGAACTATTTGGCATCCATTAATGAACTTAATCCATACTTCCACACATTTTCAGCAACTAGTATAAAATTTTTTTTAACAAGTATTCTAACCACGGCCCCAACAACTGGTAGCAGAGCGTGGTTGGATGAGCTCTGCTTTATGAGATAAAAATGGCTGCCACTCGTGAAATAAGTTATTCCTCATTTTCGTTTCCTAAGCTAAATAGAGAGAATTTCAAGTCATGGAAATTCAATGTGAATTTGTTTTTGATAAGTCAGAACTTAAGTGATTTTACTTCTGACAAAGTGATGAATGAAGCTCTCAAGGCAGATGTTGTAGTGGATAAGGTAAAGGAAAGCAAAGCCTTGGCCATTTTGTGTTTAAGTATCGAGGAAAACTTGAAAAATATTATATATGATGCCAAAACACCATCAGAAGTCTGGGTGTTACTAAAGAACACTTTTGAACCTTGTAGTCGTGCTAGAATTGCAGCATTAAGAAGAAAATTTATGAATATTAAATATAATGAAAGGGATTCCATGGCGACCTACATTAACCGAGTATTGGAGAGTTCAAAGGACTTAGAGTCAGCCGGTAAAGAAATCCCACCTGATGAAGTTGCCTACCAAATCCTGGAGCATCTGCCTGAAAGCTATGAAAGTTTGGTAATACAATTATATCGACTGCCAGATGCCGATTTTACAGTGAACGAGGTCCGAAAGCAACTACTTGCTGAATATGATCGCCAAAGGTCAAAATCTACTGAGATTCCAAGAAACCAAGCCCTTTTATCCATACATAAAGAAAAAGAAAGACGGTGTTATTCTTGTGGAAAGCCTGGACATTTGAAAAAGTTCTGTAGATTGAATTCCAGATCCCAAAGTGGCTCATGGAACAAACAGAAAAGCAGCCGTAACTTCAGTCAAGCCCATTTTGCTGCTGCAATGATGAGCGAGAATTTAAACCTGGAGTTTGTCATCGACTCAGCAGCAACAGACCATTTTTGTAAAGAAAAAGCAGTGTTTAAGGACTTTCGTGAATTCAAAAGCCAGGCAATTACTGCTAAGGGTAACACGAGGATTTCTGGCATTGGTAACGTAAATTTGATTATTAATTCAGGTACTGTTCCTTTTAATCTTGTATTGAAAAATGTGTATTATGCTCCAGAAATGTGTTGTAATTTAATTTCAGTGAGATGTCTATGTATTGAAGGTTTAAATGTAAATTTTACAGGTGATGAAGCAAAAATATCTGATACTAATGGGGAGATGTTAAGAGTTCCACTCAAAGATAAATTTTGTTCAATAAATGCAAATTGTGGAAAAGGTGAAGTTTTGGGGGCACATATTGCTAAAAATAATGTAACAAATTGGCATTTACGTTTTGGGCACTTAAACTGTAAATCTTTACTAGAATTTGCCAGGTCAGGAAATGCTTATGGTATAGAAAAAGTCTCTGGTAAAGTGAATGAATGTGAAACTTGTAATTTTTCAAAAAGTAAGCGAGTAAGTTTTCAAGAAAAAGATATAAATACTTCAAACATACTTGAACTCTGTCATATGGACATTTGGGGCCCTGCTCCGGTTAATTCTCTAGGTGGTGCTAGATACTTTATGACAATCATAGATGATTTTTCTAGATATTCTTTTGTATATTTTCTAAGTCATAAAAGCCAAGCATTTAGAAATTTCAGAAATTTTAGAATTCAGAAAAGTTTTTGTGGAAAGACAAATGGGTAAAAAGATTAAGAGAATCAAGACTGACAGGGGGGGAGAATTTCTTTCAAATGAATTTGAAAATTACTTGAGAGGGGAAGGTATAAAGCGTGAAATGACGAATGCATATTCGCCGCAAATGAATGGGGTGGCTGAACGCTACAATAGAACTCTTTTGGAAGGCGTAAGATCGTTAATAGAGCAAGGAAATTTACCCCAGGAATTATGGGCAGAATTGGTCAGTACCCAGAATTATTTGAAAAATAGATTCCCTCATAGTAAGTTGAAAGGAAAAGCCCCACTTAATGTTTGGAGAGGTAAACCTTTTTCACTGAGACATCTTAAAGTTATTGGAAGCACAGCATTCATTAACATTCCTAGTAGATATAGAAATAAGTTGGAGAAAAGAGCCAAAAAGGGGGTTATGGTAGGATACGCCTCAGCTACTCTGGGCTATAGAATTTGGTACCCTGGAACTACTATAGTTGATGAAACCAAACATGTCAGAATTAATGAAGAAAACCCTTATTTTAAGTCTTATAACAAAGAAAGTAAAAATTTGGTAAATGTAAAAATTCTTGAAATTTTTCATGAGGACATTTCAGAATCTAAGGATATACCTCCCACATCATCTGTTACAAATTGAGAAAGAGTAGAGGTAGAGAGAAAGAGAGGGAAAAGTGCTGGTAGAATAGATGTGTATTATTACCCCAAAAAGGGAGGAGTCAAATTGAGAAGTAAAAATGAGGTTGAAAAATATTGCAAAGAAAATCGGTTAACTTATAATCCAAATGAATTTAATTTCAAATCTGAAGGTAAGAATAAAGAATTAACTCAAAGTGCAGATGAAAGTGAGGGGGAGGATTCAGAGTTAGAGGCATGTTGTGTAGAAGTAAAGACCCCATCTTCCTATAAAGAGTCCCAAAAATTGCCTGAAAAAGATAATTGGTTAGAAGCCATGAAAAATGAATTAGGTACCCTTCAAGAAAGAGAAGTATATGACTTAGTACCCAGGCCTGAAAAAGTAAAAGTATTGGGTAGTAGATGGGTTTATGCCATTAAAAAAGATGAAAATGAGAAAATAAAAAGTTTTAAAGCTAGATTTGTAGCTAAGGGGTTCAGGCAGGTTGAAGGTGTGGATTACTTTGAAACTTTCTCTCCAGTTATATCTTTTTCATTAGTTAGATTTTTCTTTGTCATGTTGGTTATGATAAAAGGTTGGGAACATCAACACTTGGATATTAAATGTGCTTATTTATATGCTAAACTGAAAGAGGAAATCTACATAGACCAACCTGAGGGTTTTGTTGAAAAAGGAAAGGAAAGTTATGTAATGAAGTTAAAGAGAGCTTTATATGGCTTACATCAAGCCGGGCGTGAGTGGTATGTTGAACTAGATGATACATTTGTTAAATTAGGGTTTGATAAAATTGATTGTAACTGCATCTATACTTATAAGTCTGAAATTATAATATTGGTATATGTTGATGATTTGGCCATATTTGCCAAAAATAAAAATAGATTAAAAGAAGTAATTGATTTGATTAAAACAAAGTTTGAAATTAAAGTGTTGGGAAAAATTAAAAACTTCTTAGGAGTGGAATTTGAAGAAATTAACAATGAAGTTCATATGCATCAAAAGAGGTACATTAAAAAGTTAAGTGAAACATTCAGAGAAATTCCCAGAGTAAAGTGTAAATTGCCACTTACACCAGGTGTTGTCTTAAACAAGACCATTGAGGGTGAAGAAGCCAAGAATATTCCATATAGGGAATTGATAGGAAGTCTTTTATTTCTTGCATCTAGAACCAGACCTGACATTCTGTTTTCAGTAATAGCTCTTTCTCAATTTTCAAGTAATCCTTCATGGTCCCATTGGAAAAATTTAAGTCAGGTTTTACAATTTGTTTTTTATACAAGTGATTTTGCAATAAATCTTTCTAGAAGCTCTGACAGCAATTTAACTGTGTATACTGATGCTAGTTGGGCGTCAGATATAATAGATAGAAAGTCTATTAGTGGTCATGTCATTTTCATAGATCAAGTACCAATAATATGGAGTTCAGGTAAACAGAAATGTATTGCATTGTCGAGTATGGAAGCTGAATATGTTGCATTGTCGGATTCCATTAAAGAACTTAACTGGATTTTGAGAATTAGAAATTGCCTGTCATTTCTCGATTTAAACTTTAGTAAACCTGATGTATATTGTGACAATCAGAGTGCAATATGTTTTTCTAAAAACTGTGTAGAGAATAATAGAACTAAGTACATAGATACAAGATTTTATTTTGTCAGAGAAAATTTAGATAAGTTTAGGCTTAAATTTGTTTCAGGTAAAGCAAATGTAGCTGATATGTTTACAAAGGCTTTGCCAAGTGAAAGGTTTTACTTTTATTGCAAATGGTTATTTGGCTGAGCTACAGACTCTGGGAAAAGGGGGCATTTGTTGGTTTAAGGTTTATTAAATGCATTTATAAGTTATGTTAAATTAAAGTAAAATAAAGTTATAAAATGTTTCAATAGTTTTCCCATTTAGTTTTCCCAGTGTCTCTGCTCAACCATTAACACTAAGTATCATAATAGCAAGTATAGTTAACTTGTTTATATTTTTTCTAAGTGTTTAAATTGTTATGGGTATTTAAATAGTTAATGTATATGTTTAAAAATATAAATTACTTACTTAATATGCAACAAGGAAATTTAATTTTATAAAGTACACTGAGTTTGTACTTGCATTAACAACTTCCCACCTCACATATGACTTTGTTTACATTGTGAAAGTGGTTGGTTGGTTCTCATGGTTGGATTGACATGTTGCAGGAAAAATCATTTCATGTCAGTCATTTTTCCAGTTAATTGTTTTCACTGCCTTACAGTATTAAATATTTGCATAATTATTTTAACTGCATGTTTGACCTTGCTTTCAGCAGTATTTAAGCTCTTGTGTCTTTGACTTCTCACGGCAGTTGGCAGATGCATAGTAATGTGAGCACAGGTAATCTCGAGTTAAAAAGTGTTGTGCAATATTATGAGCCTGGCTGGTCCAGCTCTTGATGGCATCTAGTATATTGAATGTGAATCTATGTAATACTCCAGTTGATATGAAACCAGCCATCCACTTAAGTATTTTTATTCATGTTCTGCAGAAGTTATGTTGAGTGAGTTTGCAACCTGTGATAGTAATATGACCTTTATTGTTTTACTAACTTTTGATCAAGAATTCTTTTTAATAAACTATTGTTGAACTATTTGGCATCCATTAATGAACTTAATCCATACTTCCACACATTTTCAGCAACTAGTATAAAATTTTTTTTAACAAGTATTCTAACCACGGCCCCAACACAGACCTCTTAGAAAGAATGAAATCTAATCCAGGCACGACCCGAAAAAAAAAGAAGTCTGGTCGGCCCCAGTCTCCAGAAAACGCGAGGCCCGCTCCAGACCCGAGACTCCAGAAAAAGAAGGCCAGGTCCCGGCCCGATCCGCGGGCCGGGCCGGGAGCCTTTTCCAATGGAGGCCTCTAATGTCGGTTTATCGACTCTTTTTCGGCTCAAGGGGGGGGCGATCGCCCCATCGCCCCCCCCTTAGATCCGCCATTGGATACTACTGCAGTTAATCAAAATTCTGTACGATTCTATATTAGAGGGAAAATATATGGATGTTTCCAATTTTCTGTAATTATTCATGAATCAACCAATTTTTTAAAGTATAGTGTGCAAGTAAGCATATTTTAGCTATGTTTGGTTGCGCAATTTTATAAATCTTTGCGTAGCTGCCACCCTTTTTTTTTTTTCAAGTCAAATAAACATAATTTGCACCAGAAAATGTATTTAATAAATGTAATCAAATAAATAACGCATAGGGCCCCAATAAAAATATGAGGGTGGTGGCCCGGGGAGAGGAGTGCAAGACTCAACTTTAAAGTTATGCAGCGAGAGAGTAACATAATTAGAGGGATGAAAATGCATTACACAAAATTGTTCAAGGGTCCTGGACCGGGTTCAGGCCAGTGTCCTAAATGGTCTGTAGAAATGGTGGAATAATTAAATGGAAAAAAGGTCACAAAAAACGAAGAAGATCAGATTAAAAGGAGTCAAGTTATTTACAATTTATGGAACAAAAACGTCAAGGGGCCACGTACCGGACCCTAGGGTCTTAACTAGAATGTAGAAATGGAAAAATAACTGACTGGAGAAAGGGGCCCCAACAACGAAGAAAATCAGACAAAAAAAGAATAAAGTGATTAAAAATTTAGGGCACAAAAACTTAAAGGGGTCCAGGAGACCCGGGTCTTGTCTGAGAATAAAATGCTGTTGTTCATGTAGCAGCTGGAAGTCCTAAGAAGGTGTTAGAAAAAAACGGCTAGTGAATTGGATGATTTTTAAGGGAGGTATAGTAGGGGGCCCAAAAAGGGCTAGGTGATAGTTTTAAACAAGAACTGAAGATGAAGGATCTGAACTGAAATTCAGAAATGAGGGAATAACTAAATGGAGAAAGGGGCCCCAAAAACGAAGATCATCGGTGAAGAAGGAGGCAAGTTATTAAAAATTTAGGGCACAAAAACTTAAAAGGTTACAGGGGGACCGGGTTTTGTCCGAGAAAATTTTGTGTTGTTCATGTAGTAGCTGGAAGTCCTTGGAAGTTGCTAGAAAAAAAAGCTAGTGAATTGGACGATTTTTAAGGGAGCTATAGTGAGGGCCCCAAAAGGGACCAGCTGACAGTTTTGAGCAGGACCTTAGGATGAAGGGTCTGAACTGGAATGCAGAAATGGGGACTAATTGGAAACAGAAATTGGAACTAAAATCTATGTATCCTGTCGATGTCGAGTCGAATGAATCAAACCGCGTTGCAATGGGACCCATAGAACTCAAGTTAGCTGCAAAATCCGTTAGTTCCACCGCCAGGGGACGCACTCCGTTCTATAAAAACATAGCTGAAATCTTCGAGGCTGTCGATTTCAAATCGAATGAACCATACCTCATCATGATGGGACCAATAAAACTAGAGTTAGCTGCAAAATCTGTTAGTTCCATCTTCCACCACCAGAGGGCGCACTCTGATCTATACAGACATAGCTGAAATCTTTGAGGATGTCGATTTCGAGTCGAATGAGCCATACCTCGTAATGATGGGGCCCATAGAACCCAAGATAGGAAAGCGCCCCCTGGTGGTGAGACTTGAGACTAAAATCGATATATCCTGTCGATGTCGAGTTGACTGAATCAAAGTGCATTGTGATGGGACCCATAGAACTCAAGTTAGCTGAAAAATCCTTTAGTTCCACGTTCCACCGCCAGGGGGCGCACTCTGTTCTATACGAACATAACCGAAATCTTTAAAGCTATCGAAATCCAGTTGAATGAGACAATTTTTGTCCTAATCAGGCCCATAGAACACGAGATACGAAAGCGCCCCCTGGTGGCAAAACTTGGAACTAAAATCGATATATCCTGTCGATGACGAGTCGAATGAATCAAACTGCATTGTGATGGGACCCAAAGAACTCAAGTTAGCTGAAAAATCCTTCAGTTCCACGTTCCACCGCCAGAGGGCGCACTCTGTTCTATACGAACATAACCGAAATCTGTACAGCTATCGAAATCCAGTTGAATGAGCCAAACCTTGTCGTAATCGGGCCCATAGAACTCAAGATAGAAAAGCGCCCCCTGGTGGGGAAACTTGTACCTACAATCGATAGGTCCTGTCAATGTCGAGTCGAATGAATCAAACCGCATCGTGAAGGTCGAGTTAGCAGCAAAATCCGTTAGTTCCATCTTCCACTGCCAGGAGGCACAATCTTTTCTATATGAACATAACTGAAATTTTTGAGGCTGTTGATTTTGAGTCGAATGAGCCATACCTCGTCGTGATTGGGTTCATATAACCATAGATAAGAAAGCACTCCTGGTGTTGAAACTCTGAACTAAACTCGGTAAGTTTTATTGATATCGAGTCGAATGAGCCAGACAGCGTCGCAATTTGGGATGCACAACCTGTGGCCCACAGGCTAAACGTGGCCTGTGATGGGTAACTCGTTGCCCACGGTGACCATACATGCCAACATAGCCAGAAATTTCGATTTCCTTAATACAGTCAACTCTGTGAAATCCACACACTTAGGGACTAGGGGTTTGGCGGATTATAGATTTTGGCAGATTATAGATCATTTCTTTGTTTACATTTTATTTTTTTATAGTCTGACTATTAATTAGAAATATTTAAACATAAATTACAATAGAAAAGGAAAATATAATGCATAACTGGTTTAAATTATTTAATAACTAAGTTAATTTAAAGAAAAATTAATTATACAATGCAAATTTTATTTATATTATTCATTTTTTAAATACAGTCAACTCTGTTAAATCTGCACAGTTTGGGACCAAGAGTTTTGCAGATTATAAAATTTTGCAGATTACAGATCATTCCTTTGTTTTCTTTTTACACTGGACTATAAATTACTAATATTTGTACAAAAATAGCAATATAAAAAGGAACATTATAACTCAAAAGTAATTTAATAATTCTAAGTATAGAAAATAAGTTGAAACTGGTGTGAAACAATAAGAGCTAAACGATCTTCTTAAGAAGATCTTTTAGCTCTTAATTCTAAGTATGTTGGAATTGTTATAAAATTTAAATTTCATTAGCTGTTATTTAATTTTTTGAACATTTACTCAATGGGAATTTAAGTTTTGGCTTAAATCTGAATATATATTTATATTCAAGTTGTTTAAAGATGTATTTAGCAAAAGTGCTTTTCAAATAAGACCAAATCAGTTACTGATTTCTGCAGATATTTCTTTAGTCAGCTGTTACATGAATGTATTAGTTTTAAAATGTAAATTACTCCACTGATATTTGCATTTAGTTGTTCCTTTTGCTTACCTAAAGTTATTATTTTAATATACATCATGCAAATCACATAAAACTTGCTAAATCACAATTTAAAGCATTTAAAAATTGATAATTCATAAAAACAACTATATGTAATTTCTTTAATGAGCTTAACTATTAAAGTATGTTTTCCATTGTTTACATTTGACAATGGATGGCGGATTATAGAGATTTGCAGATTATACATCGGCGGATTTCACAGAGTCAACTGTAATTCGTGAAAAATTGCAAATTTTGTCCATTGTAGGAAAACATCATGAATTTTGTCAATCGGGTGCATGAAATCATGAATTGCATCGACTGGATGCAAATTTTGTTAATGGGCATGGAAAAATCAAAAATTTCTCTATTTTCTCGCAAGAAAAAAACCCCCGCAAATTTCAATAATCGATCAACAGAAACCAGAGATGCCAAAATCGGAAATTCCGGAGTTGTGAATTTTCTCAATCACTCAAAAAAATGTAAATAAATCTTGAATTTTGTAAACCACAGGAAAAACCGCGCGAATTTCGTCGATAAAGCACATAAAATCATGAATTTCATGGATCGAGCACAGACTAACTGCGAATTTCATCAAATGGGCGTGGAAAAATCGCAAATCACAACAAACAGTCACGGAAAGAGTTTTCAATTTGTCCATAGATCGTAGGAAAACATCATGAATTATGTCTATCGGGTCTATAAAAATATGAATTGCGTCGACTGGATGCGAATTTTGTTGAATGGGCATGGAAAAAATCACAAATTTCAACAGTTTGTTGCAAGAAAAAAAAAAAACGCAAATTTCAATAATCGATTGACAGAAACCAGAGATGCCAAAATCAGTAATTCCGGAGTTGTGAATTTCGTCAATCACTCAAAAAAATAAAAAAAATCTTGAATTTTGTAAACCACTGGAAAAAACCCGTGAATTTTGTCGATAAGGCACGTCAAATTATGAATTTCGTTGATCGAGCATGGACAAACAACGAATTTCATCGAATGGGCGTGGAAAAATCACAAATTACAACGAACAGACACTGAAAAAATTTGCAATTGGTCCATAGATCGTAGGAAAACATCATGAATTATGTCTATTGGGTCTGTAAAATTATGAATTTTGTCGACAAGCATAGAAAATCACGAATTTCGTGAATTGGGCATGGAAAAAGCAAGAAAAATTCATTTATCGCTTCGCCAAATTTGACACCACCAACTATCTCGCTTGTTCTATGATTTAACCCTGTAAGCTTTTCATTTACTTGTTGACATTATCACTTATGTCACAAGTATAATTATGCTCTAGTTATGCACTGGACATTTTTATTCTGCAGACTTTTCTTTTCTTAGTATAAATAAAGTTATTATAAACAGTTTAATAAGAAACATTGCGCCAACAACACGAATATAAATGCAAAAAACATAAGAAATTTTGTAAACAAATTGGTAGCAAGAAAAATTCATTTATCGCTTCGCCAAATTTGACGCCACCAACTATCTCGCTTGTTCTATGATTTAACCCTGTAAGCTTTTCATTTACTTGTTGACATTATGGCGGCTTGGTTTGCAAGCCACTCATATTTGAAGAATCATGCTGTCATCTTATGAAAAGAACAGACTGTGCGTGTGTATGGCGAAGAATCAAGTAGGAACACAGGTTAAACTTTAACAAAAACATATAAATATTTAAGAAAAACAAGTAAGTGATGAGATTCGACTGGCATGACAAGATAGCCAGCCACACTCAGTTAGCGGCAAAAACAGACTGCCTCTTACAATGCGGTTACAGCTAAAAGTAACTCATTACACGTTGAGTTGTATGAAAAACGTCATACAATAAAATTAAAGTTAAAATTACAGTTAATATAGTTCCTGTTTAACATGGAGTTAAAGTTTATGGATAAACAGTTCAGGATACAGCTAACCCGCCACAACATCATCACTCATTTCACAAGCATAATTATGCTCTAGTTACAGACTGGAAATTTTTATTCTGTGGTCTTTTCTTTTCTTATTACAAATAAAGTTATTATAAACAGTTTAATAAGGAACATTGTGTCACCAATATGAATTTGCATGAAAAAAAAAAACAAGAAATTTTGTAAACAAACTGGTAGCAAGAAAAATTAATTTATCGCTTCGCCAAATTTGACGCCACCAACTATCTCGCTTGTTCTATGATTTAACCCTGTAAGCTTTTCATTTACTTGTTTACATTATGGCGGCTTGGTTTGCTAGCCACTCATATTTGAAGAATCATGCTGTCATCTTATGAAAAGAACAGACTGTGCATGTGTATGGCGAAGAATCAAGTAGGAACACACAGGTTAAACTTTGACAAAAACATATAATTATTTAAGAAAAACAAGTAAGTGATGAGATTCGACTGGCACGACAAGATAGCCAGCCACACTCAGTTAGCGGCAAAAACAGACTGCCTGTTACGTTTCAAGGGTGAATATCAAGGGTGGTATAATCAAGGGTGTATTTTGCATTTTAAAATTATTTTGGGTCGAGTCAAAAGTTAAAACCACTTGTATTTAAACTGGCTATAACTCATTAGAATAACTTTGTTTTGTGCTAATAATGGAAAATGCTGCAAAATGAAAAATTTCAGTATATAACCAATGCAAAAGTCAATGTTTGCATCAGCAAAAGGTTGCAAATTCTGAGTATGTGCAGATAGGATACGCGCCTGTTGAAGCACTTATTTGCAGTTTTTAAACAAATACTACAATTTAGTATTTATGCAAAACTGTAAAGAGCCCCCAAAACTAAGTTCAATTTTTTAAAAGTTTCATTTGATTTTTGAAACAGAATTTCATTTTTCATTTGGCGGCCTTGCCAATTTTCCCAGGGGGGAGTGGGGGAGGGGTGCTCAAAATTTTTCAGGGAGTTCTGACCCCTCCCCCCCCCCCCCCCTAGCTACGGCCCTGGTTGAAATAGGGAACATGCAATAGTAAACGACAATAACACAAAAATCTCAGGGCAATCCAAGTATATTTATGCTAGTTAGAGCACGTGCAGACAAACCAAAGTCATAAACACTTTTAAACTAGGTTGGAAAGTGTTAAAAACGCACAAAAATATATTTACATATTAGTTCATTCCACAACAAGCTGTTTAAAAGAAATGTTAATATATTTAGAAAAATTTTGCGTGAATTTGCTAATGTAAACATATGCTGTGATTTCAATAATGTTTGTTCTTCTACAGAAAAAATATTATTTAAAAAAAGCAACCCAAAAGGCTGAAGACTGCAACTGATCACTTAACAAAAAATTGCCAAATCTACGGTACAGGATATGGAACTCTTGTTATGGGCATATTTCTTTTAAAATAGTGTTGATGAAGAAATTGTTGATTTATATTAAAGTGTCAATTTGGCAGAGTGCAGTTCCTGATGCTCATTTTTTACAACTTTATGCACCTGGTGGTGCTTCTAAAACTACTAATATAGGTATTTCTCTATTATTCTGTCGACTATTTTCCATTAAAAAAAACTATCATCAGATGGCAATGCCTAATAAACAAATGGAAGTATGCCATCAACTGTCTGGCTTGTTCTAGGATTTAACCCTGTAAGCTTTTCATTTACTTGTTGATATCACTTATTTCACAAGTACAATTATTCACAAGTTATACACAGGAAATTTTTTTTCTGCGGCTTTTTCTTTTCTTAGTATAAATAAAGTTATTATAAACAGTTTAATAAGAAACATAGTGCCAACAATATGAAAATGCACTAATTTATCTTTCTATATAATACTTTGATCATATGTATCCAGGGGCTGTGCTAAGATTTTCAAAATGCTAGCCAGTAAATTAGCCAAATTAAAATATTTTTAGCCAAATTTATCTATAATTAGCCGAAAGTATATAATACATTTTTTATCATTAACTCTTTCAGCCCTGACTGTATTGAATGGGTAAAAAAGCATTTTCTCACTGCATTACATTTGCTGCATGTCCAAACATTGTGCCCATTTTTTTCTTTTTTAATTTTTTTGAGTTATACTGCATCCAAAAATAAAAGTATTACCTTAAAGCATGGCTGCCAAGTGTTCCAATTTTTGCATACCACTGAAATTTAATAGAAATTTTTGCCTTATTTAATCCTCGAAATGCTGTGGTTAAATAAGGCAAAAATTTCTATTAAATTTTAGTAGTATCCAAAAATCGGAAGAGTTGGTAGTTCTGCCTTAAAGTAAAGATTAAACTGTTGCCAACTAAAAAAAACCCAAAAAACTGCTGATTAAATTTCAACTCAGTACCGTTTTATTATTGTTTCTTTTTGGGCATAGCATGCATATTATTCACTACAAACTTTTTTAAAAAATCATCCATGTTTCAAAGCATGATTACAAGAATGAAAAGCTTCCGATAAATTATTTGCTAGTCTTTTCACCATAGTAATTTTTTATTCGCCAATTTCATGATGTATTTGTATTTGGCGCATAGGCGAATGACAAGCGCGGCCCCTGTATATCTGTGTGTGTGTATGTTTGTACGTGCATGTGTCAAGAGAGAGAAAAAGTATGAGCCCCCCTCCCCTCTCATTATTCACTTCTTTCCACAGCTTTGGCAACCTTCCCCCTTTTCAACAAACATCATTTTTGAAGTTTTAAGGTTAAGTAAGAAAATTGTTTTTTGGTATTAGTGTAAAATGTAAGCTGTTAAAAATTGTATTTTGCATACACTAGATTAACACTTTAGAATTGTATGTTTTATTGTTTACACCCACCCCCTTTATTATATGACAAGATCATGAGTGAGTAGGATAATTTTTTTAAAGAAATGAATAACCCGAGTCAGTTTTAAATCTGTCAATAAAACTTGTAAACAAAAATAGGAAAACTATTTTTATTTTTATTCAAGGGCAAATTTTATAAATATGGTTTTCAGTGCTCCGTAATCTGAATTCTTTAGATTTGTTTAGTTTTTAATTATTGTAATACAAAAAAGAATCACATTTTTAATTTTAGAACTTTTTTTTTTTTTTTTTGTGAAAAAGATGTTACATTAAAAAATATTTAGATTAAATTTAGTCGCTGTGTTTTCAAGTTATTCAAACAAATTTGAGGGGGGAAATAAATGCCATTAAAGTTCTATCCACAGAAGTATGGATAATAATAGTCTTTTTTTTTTTTTTTTTAAGGTATGAAAAATTCATATGAGGTTAGATTTATAGATTATAATTTAATATGTGACAGCAGAATGATCCAGTGAGTCAGATTTTCTTCATTTAAATATAAATATTAACCTAAATGAAGTTAAATATAAGTAACAATTATTATTATTTATTATAATTTTAAAATATATAAAATAATATCTATGGCTATTTATTTTAACTTCATGCTTTCACATTAAATAATTTTTAAAATACATTTAAGACATTCTGCGATATTACATTTTTTTTTCACTTATCAATAATAAAATAAAAACTTCGAAAGCGAAAATGGTCACTTTAGTATTTTTATTTAAAGACTCATCTGACTACTAATTTCACTTAATGTATAATACAAATAAAATTCTTTTAAAAATAAATAAATAAACAGACAAAAAAGTTTTAAAATCACTATAATTAATGTTTCTTTTTCGTATTACAATGGTTAAAACTACACAGACAAATAAAAAATTCAGATTTTTAACGAAACACCGAAAAACATAAAATTTACCTGTGAAAAAAAAGTAATGTTTTCCTCTTTTGTTTACAAATGTTTTATGCAGATTAAACATAGATTAGACTATTTCTTTTAAATGTATACTACTTATTACTGATGATCTTATGCAATTCATGTTGAACTGGAGTTCTTTTTACTGTTGATTTCATCAATGAAATCTTTTAAAAGTTTGTTTCAATTCAACGTACTGGGAATGCACGGAACGCGTATGAATATATGAAAACAAGCCCAAATGCCCAAAGAACAGTTGGTTGGTTGTCAGACAGACTTCCGTTTAGGAACGGAAAATATATTATCCAACCAACAAGAAATATATTATCCTTAAAAAATTAAAACCTTGTTATAAATAACAGTAAAATTGAATGCATATAATTAAAAAATATTTCCCCTATTTAAAAAATGAATCTAAATAGTTTTACAACGAAATACAGATATATAAAATGCGAAATATATTCTGAACAAAAAAGAAAAATATATAAGCGACAATTTAATTTAATACAATATATATTACAAATTAAAAATATATTGTATGAAAAATGAGTCGAAATAATTCATCAGCTACATGCTAAAATTTATTCCGAGCTTAACTGTATACCGAGACTGATTTTAACCTTATGTTTGAGCAGTCAAAAGAGGTGATTCGGTCCCATGTATTCCTATGAGAAATCTCGTAGGAAAATAGTCCGATTTTAAAAGTGGATTATATAAAAAAACTAGAGTTTTCCTATTTAAGCGGATCAGTGGATTCGCTTCATCTAAAACCAGGGCTGGCAAGTTTCTGCCGGGGTGGTTAAAACCAGTGGTTATAACCGGTTAAAACCGGCATGGCAGAAACTAGTTTCTGCCAGTAAGTGGCAAAAACTGGCAGAAACTAAGAAATAATAAGAACTACTTCTTTAACTGCAATGATTCATAATTCACACATGTATTTGATATGTAAACAATTAAATTAAAAATTAAAACTACAGATTATGAATATTATTCAAAGTAGCAAAAAGCTTCAAAATGATCATATAAATATTATATAATACTATATATATATATATATATACTTGAAAAACAGAAATTTTCCTAATGGTAATTTGATACCATACAAGTTTAACTATTAATATTATTATTTACAGTTAAATTTCTATTTAAAAGTAAAAAAAAAAAAGAAATTTACAAAAAATTCTGTGATATTTTAATAAATTACTGTTCAGAGAATTTTTAAATAAATAATATAATGCAATAACTTAAAGATTATCTACTATATGGAATATGGTTATATATATATATGGTTGGAACATTTGTCTTAAATTTAAAAAAAAAAGAAGTCATTTGTTCCTTTGAATACTGTATTTTAAAAATGAAATGTTTTTAAATCCATGGAATTACAAGATCCACATATAACTAACTATAGCTCCAAGTTAAAAAATTAGAATAATAAAAAAAAAAGAATTGTGAAAAAAGGTTTTTTATGTATCACTTATATACAAAAAGTAATACAGGATAAAACTTAATATTGTAAGAATCTACATCGTTTGTAGAATCTTTTAGCATTAAAATTAAAGAAAATAATACAAAAATTAAAATAATTATTCACACTTGGAAAAAATTAAAATATTAGAATAACCATTTACTTGGTTCAAAATATTAGAATAATGCATTGTAAATAATATGTGTTAAAAAAAAAAGGAAAAAATAGTTATTCTTTAATACTTTGTAGCATCAACTTTACATTTTATAACAGCACGAACTCGCTTTGCAAAGCTAGCTACAAGTGGTTCACAATGTTTTCTGCCCGGACATGACCATGCCGACTTTATGCTGGAAAGAAGCACAACTTTGTTTTTTGGCGCAATATTTATTGCGCCAAAAATGCTTTATTTTATGCAACCTTCTAAACCAATCGGAAAAATTCATAAGTATTCTAATTTTTTTAACCACCTATTTTAGTATTCTAATACTTTGAATAATGAAAATAATTTTACAAAAATGAAATATTCACTCAAAATTTAATATTTTACAGTTTTAATTTTCTTTAATAACATGCAAATGTATTAAAACATCTACCGCTGTTCTTTTTCAATTGTACTACAGTGAAATAAAGGTAAATGCAATTCCAAATACAAATGGAATTAATTATTCTAATTTTTTGATTTGGAGTTGTATAACATTTCTATAAGAAAGATTTTTTACAGTTATTATTAAATTATTATGTTAAATTACAGAAAAGTATTTTGAGTAAGTATTGATTATTTTTATTTTATTTTCAGTGTTTAATTTAAAATAAGTATTGGATATAGTTTTCTATTTTGAATTTTAAACTGAGATTTTAAATACTCAAATAATTGTTTATATATAAAATTACACAACCATATTATAACAAAAATTTTATCTGTTACATTACTCGTTTTTTCTAATTCAAATTTATTTATTTTAAATTAAAACTATCCACAGTATTTTATTTGTTATTTATCTTGAATAAAATATACTTAAGGAATTTAATACTACTAAAAAGCCTCAGATTATTTCACGAAATGTGTTTATGCCAGTTGTTGCCAGTTTCTGCCGGTTAAAACCGGTTATAACCACTTTCTGCCACTGGCACGGCAGAAACCTTTTTCTGCCGGCAAAAACCCAGCCCTGTCTAAAACCGATTAGTATTATATATTAATTTTTAAAAAATCCTTCAGGCGGATTTCGAGATATGCGTTTTAGACCATGACACCATTACATGTAGAGTGAAAAAGTTCCCATTTTACTAAAAAATGGGTTTCCAGATCTTAAAATCTACTGCATGTAGAAATCTATAAATTTCAGGATAAGGTTAGACCGGAGATATAAGACAGCTGTCAAAAAATCAAAACGACATGCCTCATATTTGCTGAGATTTTAAATGTCGGCTTTTCGCTTTTCCTTTGAACTCAAACTAGGTGTATATATTAGAGTGATGGAAATCTTCGGTTTTGGGCTTTCGGTTTTTGCTGCGTCACTTGAGAAACTACCGTCTCTCATGATCAGACCTGCTTTGGGCTATCCTCATTCAAATTTTCAGACCTCTTTGTGCAGTACATTTTCCTAGCCATTGTGGATACACACAGAGACATCTTTCTTTCATTAGATATAGATTTCTTTCTTTGTGGTTGTTTCTGTCCATATGCATAATTATTTTTTACTATAATACTATCCAGGAACATCTATTTACACAGAGATGCTGCATGGGTGGAAGCATTTAATGATAAACTACGATCCATTAAAAGTGATGAATGAAATTTAGCTTTAATGATTTTTGATTCATTCCATAAATTTTAAATTGAAGCTTTTTTTTTTTTCTTAAATATGTTTTACATTACCTATATGATTTTGGATTCCAACATCTATTATTACATTTAATCAAACCACATAGCAAACCAATTTAATGCTACTGATTCAGAGAGATCTTCTAGCTTTTCAAAGAATTATGATAAACTAAAGGTACACTGAAAAGATGACACATGTCTTTGTTAGCACTATAATTTTAAACTGAAGCTTTTTTTTTTTTTCTTAAATATGTTTTACATTACCTATATGATTTTGGATTCCAACATCTATTATTACATTTAATCAAACCACATAGCAAACCAATTTAATGCTACTGAGTCAGAGAGATCTTCTAGCTTTTCAAAGAATTATGATAAACTAAAGGTACACTGAAAACATGACACATGTCTTTGTTAGCACTATAATTTTAAATTGAAGCTTTTTTTTTTTTTCTTAAATATGTTTTACATTACCTATATGATTTTGGATTCCAACATCTATTATTACATTTAATCAAACCACATAGCAAACCAATTTAATGCTACTGATTCAGAGAGATCTTCTAGCTTTTCAAAGAATTATGATAAACTAAAGGTACACTGAAAAGATGACACATGTCTTTGTTAGCACTATAATTTTAAATTGAAACTTTTTTTTTTTTTTTCTTAAATATGTTTTACATTACCTATATGATTTTGGATTCCAACATCTATTATTACATTTAATCAAACCACATAGCAAACCAATTTAATGCTACTGATTCAGAGAGATCTTCTAGCTTTTCAAAGAATTATGATAAACTAAAGGTACACTGAAAAGATGACACATGTCTTTGTTAGCACTATAATTTTAAATTGAAGCTTTTTTTTTTTTTTCTTAAATATGTTTTACATTACCTATATGATTTTGGATTCCAACATCTATTATTACATTTAATCAAACCACATAGCAAACCAATTTAATGCTACTGATTCAGAGAGATCTTCCAGCTTTTCAAAGAATTATGATAAACTAAAGGTACACTGAAAAGATGACACATGTCTTTGTTAGCACTATAATTAAAAATAGACTTTAAAACAAACGAAAAAAATTAAAGAATTCATCCTGATAGTCCAAACATGGGTTACTTTCATTACTGGCTCTAACCTACGATACTTCATGCTCAATGGACAGTTTGATTATGACTACACCCACTTACGATTTGATCATTGATCACAGAGAAATGTTTCCAGACTTCTTCCTAACAATGGGTTAGTTGGCTGGTTCTTCTTTATGCAATAACAGAAAGTGAAAATGACCGAATTTTCAGGTATTATAGCAGAAAATTGTGAGGAAAATAGGGAAAGTGAGAAAATTATTAAAATCAGGGAGACTTGGCAAGTCTGATTTTACAATTATGTTTTAATTTAATTACAGGGGGGGAAAAATATGAAATTCATACATAAAACAAAATTTTGCAAAATGACAAAAAAAAAAGTGAGAAAAAACAAACAAAAAAATGAGGAAAAACTTAAAATGACAAAAATGCAGAAACATGCAAATGAGGAAGAATCTTGTGTCTGTAATATTAAAATAATTACTATTATTGGTATCACTATTAATTAAATAATAATAATTTATCATTTAATAACACACTTATAATATTTATAAATATTTATTAATAGTATCAAATAATTTGTGTATCATTGGTATGTTGCCTTATGATCTGAAAAATAGATGACTGATTAATTGATAAAAGAATAAATGTAATTAGATAATGAAATAAAATAAAATTTTACCTTTGAATAAAAATCACGAATCTGCAAATAAACACTAATAAATCTTTTCATAAGGATTTGTTTCTACTAATAACTGTCCAAAAGACAATATCACAACTAGGCTAAAAAAAATTAATAGCCACAATGCCAGTTAATATCCATGCAAATCAGTGCTTCTAGAGACTAGTTGTTCAACGAATATTCAAATACCAGTTTTCAAAATAATAAATTCTCCATTCACAAGTGCTATATTTTACTTTCTATATTTGTGGTATGGAGTATTTTAACAAATATTGTATATCAGAATGGAGAGAGTATTCTTCTGTTTAAGAATATAAAGAGACAATAGTATAGATGAGATTTAGTACTATACCAGAAACTTTTTCAAAATTTTATGATATAAATAAAAGTTTGTTTGTTTGGTTTAATAAAAAAATAATGGTAACCACATAGATTATTAAAACTGTTTGCGTCCTTATGGTCTTTCTGTGTTTGTGCCTAAACTTTTGTTAAATTGCAACAAGTGCACTACAGATCTTAAATTTTTTTTATTTTGCATGCTATATGTGTCCAGAAATTTTAATAGTAAAAGTTAGTATTCAGTCTCTTAATAGTTTTTATAAAAGGCAAATTTTGTGCAGTGAAAATTGTATGCAGTCTTATATTTTAGCATTTGGATTGTAAATATCAAGGTTTAAAAGACTAACTTTCATTGTATAGTTTTTTTTATCATCTTCTAATGCCTTTGTTTCTTCTCCAGCTGCTGCTCCTGTCAATTGGAAATTTCTTGATGCACCCCATACTAATACATAGACAGCATTTTCAGGATCTGACTGTTATTTAAAAATAAAAACAAATCTAAGAAAGTAACTTTTATAAAGTACACAATACTAAAAATAAATTCTGAATCTTTAACAAAGCCTTAAAGAATAATATTTATTTTTATAAATGAAAGCCTTTACTGAAAATTATAGAAAAATGATTTTTTTTTAAATTAAACATAATTAAAAATAAATTCTGTTATATACAGATATAAAAGTGGAAAAGTAAAAGAAAAACTTTTGCTATCTGTATGATGGCAAAAAGTTCGTATCATTTAGGCTCATTTTTACACATTTATATAACAAAATAAAATATAATTGCACATATGATTCTCTTTTTCATAACTTATAAAACATTAAAAGCAACTAGATGGAACCCGTCAAAACTTAACGGAAAGAAATTACAATAACAATATTAGTAAAATAAGCTTTTTTATTACATAAGAAGGGGTGCGTATGAAACAGTCTTTCAAATATTTTATTTTAAAAGTTTCCCCCTTCCTAGTGAATTACAGAACTATTTCCGAAGCAAACTCCAAACAAACAATCCGTAAACAATTGTGCAATGCAAATCAGTTTGACATTACCGCCATATTCCCCACGGCATGAAAGAAAATTTCCTGGACCTATGAAGTACCATACAAATAGTATATCCCTACGTTCATCTCATATTCAGTCAATAAAAGAAAATAGTAAATAAAGCACACATCTCGCCCCTCCCCTCCCCCCTGTGATAATGCAACCGAATGAGCTCCTATGCGCATGTGGATGCATCTCACCAAAGGCACCGTCAAAATTCGACATTAAAAAAAAGTTTTAAAATGTTTAAATTAAAAGTTTTAAAATATCTTCTTTAATCATTGTTCGTTTCAAATCCATATCTTCTGAAACGCATCCATTGTTTTAAGCTAATCAATTTCTATATAAAGATGAAGAATTTTTTTTTTACAATAATAAATCAATCTGCAGATAAAGGAGATTTTTAATGTTTTCAAGTGTAATTTATCTGTATGGTTTCTTCGGTTCCTTTACATAATCAGGATGATTATTCCTTTTCCATCACAGTCGGGGATCTTTTCCTTCTTATACAGTTAAATATCCAATGGATCTTTAAAAAAATAATAAAATACAGTTCCTAGAATATTCTTATGCAACATAATACATCAACGAATTTAGCATATCAATTTTATGTTAATCATAAACTATAAATAGTTTTTTTTCTTGACAGATTTTAGTTTAGCGCCAAAATGCTCTTTCTTATGGATAATCTGATCTTATGATTTATCAGGTTTTTTTTTTTTTTTTTTTTTCAGTTTTTATGATGGTTAAGAAAATCTATTTTCAATTGGGGCAACTTTCCCAGGGAATATGTTACATTATTAAAGCAAACTGATGATCATTGTTGAGATAGAAATGAAAAATATTTCATGCTTGAAAATTATTTAAAAAGTTGTTAAATGCGGAAGTTTTCAAATAAATTTCAATCAAAATCTAATTTTTTTTCTAATTGATGATGTAAGAACTGAAATTGTAAAATGTAGTAAAAATATTGAAATTTGTAGTATTTAATTTAAAACTGATGTAAGCTAGATGAAAGCCAAAGCGATAGGGCCGTTTGTTGTCACAACCATTATACATTTCTAAAAATTGACACTGTGATTTGGCTGGCGTCCAAAAGTAGACTATCATTTTTTGACATCGAAAGAGAAATTCACAGTGGAAGAAATAGGACATTGCCACTAATAAGGAACTGTTAAATGAACTTATAACAAACCTACCAAAATAATTTCTATAAAATGTTAGCCTTACATTATTTATTCTAGCTACAAATACAATGATTATTTCAAGTTTTTTTTTTCCCATAACACTATTTTTAATAATTTTAATTTTCCTGAAATTCTTTACTTTTGTGAATTTTTTTATGAAAACATTAAATCTTCTAACGTATAATTTAAAAAAAGAAGTAATTGGTAACATGTAATCAAGGTATGCAATCAAGATGAAGCAACCAATAAAGGCTTAAATTTTGACCTTTAAAATAAAAAATTGAAAAATCAGTTAAGATTAAGTCATGTTGACACAATTAATTTTTCTTTTTAGTTTTATCAATGCTAAAATGCATTTCAAGCTAAGCATAACATCATTTTCCCTGGCGCAAACTTTTCACACGTACTTTGTATAAGTTACTTTTATGCTTAAACACCATGTTACAAATAAAAATATATTTTGTATTTAATTGTAATGAAAAAATGGCATCAACAAAGTTATTATGCATAATGATAAAATAAACCTAATGGACAATATTTCGGTGACGTCACAATAAATATGAATTATTATTCGCTTATAAAAAACGCGGATAAATATTTTCACCGAAATTTAACTTGCAAATTAAAAAATTCGGCCTAAAAGCCCCGTGCTTTTAATATTTATTATTTTTCTTTTATCCTCGCAACCACAGAGTTTCTGGTATTTTGTTTTAAATCGATTTAAAGCCAATAGATAATAGGATTCCCAATGTGTAAGCTTTAAATCTATTTTTTTTTTTTTTCTTAAATCGATTTAGTTAAATCAGATTGCCGAGATTAGCTTAGTCATTTTCGTGAGTGACCCTCCTTTTATAAAGGTTGTGCACCTCTAGTAATTATAAACTGTATTTAATATGTAAAAGTGTTATATTGATAGATATTTAATGTCTGTTTTAAAAACACATGAGTGAATGATATGAGTGAGTATGATTAGGTTATAAGTCAAATAAGAGGGTGTAAGAGGTGATGAGAAACGCTATTTAATAGCTATATTCTCATCAAGTTCTATGCTTCTGTAAATTCAGCAACAGCTCAGTGCACTCAGGCAGTCTAGTAATAATCTAGGTTAAAGCAAGTGTCCTTTTCGGGAGCAAGTTTCAGGTACAGGCACAGCATTTCTGTTTCTTTGAGAAGATATTCCTTTTAATAAATAGTATAGTTCCTTTATAATAGTTTATTTTCAAAGTTCTTCATCTCTGTTTTGATCAAGCACAAAGAAAGTCAAGGAGTGATCCAGATGTCAGAAAGGATTCCATCAGATATCATCAAGGAATACATAATAAAAGAAATTCTTTTTTCCCCAGACAACTACTTGTTCATTCTTGTTTTCCATCTTCAAAATAAAGGTAAGAGCTTTACATTACTTATAAACATTTTCAAGACTACGAATCTGAAGTACTACCCACATGATCACAGAATAATTTAATTTAATCAAGCACAAACTTTTTAAAGAAAGCCTCTTCACATCATAAGTCTTCGCCATAATTATTGCTGAGATAATGATTCGATTTATAAACAGACTTTATTTCATTTCTTTTTTTTTTGCGCGCTATTGCGCACTCTTGCTGAAATGATGAAATGAGATGTAAACAGATCGATTCAGTTATTACTTAATCTTGTTGAGATAATGAAACGAGATGAAAATAGATTGTTTAATTTTGTATAAATGATTTATTGCCAGCTGCAAAAATTATCTTGCAAGGTTAAATCATTTCTGCATTTTATATATTGAATTACTTATACTTATATAGATACCCGTTAAATACGTTTCATAAAAGACTTGAGTGTAGGAATAAAGATGATTATTTTTGTGATTACCTATAACAAATAGATGTAATTTTTAAAAGGAAATTTACCAAGAAATTTTGATAAATTATGTGGGGAAGAAAAAATAATTAACTACTACAATATGTCATACTTTATGACACTCACCTCGAATTTAATGCTTCCCGAACAATAAGGGCAATTCATGGAAAACTCGAACACTTGGATTCCCATGTATGCTTGTCTGCCAAAACCAAGACTTTCTTCAACATCAGTTGCTTCTCCTTTATGAATGTATTTACCACAAGTAGTACACCTAAATATGAAGAATAGTTACAAATAGTTCAGAAGGATGGTTCCACAGTATTTGCTTAATGTATTTGAAAAATTACATTTTAACAATAATCAAGTATTATTATACATCATTTCAATCTAACCATTTCTTCTAATATAATCTATACTTCTATACTATTATATAAAGAGGAAACGGTGACTGACTGACTGACTGACTGACTGGGTGATTCATCAACGCCCAGCCGAAACTACTAAAGTCAGGGTCACGCAATTTGGACTGTAGATTGCTGTTATGGCCTAGGCAAGCAATAAGAAGGGATTTTTGAAAATTCCCCCCCGAAGGGGGTTAAAGGGGGGTTTGAATGTTTTAGGTCATTTTGCCATATCTCAGCAGCAGTTATAGGTAGGAGCTTGTAATTCCAGAAAACAAATCTACTAAAAAAATGATTAAACACCAATTTCAGCGATTTTAGAAATTCCCCCCAGAAGGGGGTTAAAGGGGGGTGGTCGAATGTTTTAGGTCATTTTGCCATATCTCAGCAGCAGTTATAGGTAGGAGCTTGAAATTCCAGAAAACAAATCTACTAAAAAAATGATTAAACACCTATTTCAGCGATTTTAGAAATTCCTCCCAGAAGGGGGTTAAAGGGGGTGGTCGAATGTTTTAGGGCATTTTGCCATATCTCAGCAGAAGTTATAGGTAGGAGCTTGAAATTCCAGCAAACAAATCTACTAAAAATATGATTAAACACCTATTTCAGCGATTTTAGAAATTCCCCCCAGAAGGGGGTTAAATGGGGGTGGTCGAATGTTTTAGGTAATTTTGCCATATCTCAGCAGCAGTTATAGGTAGGAGCTTGAAATTCCAGAAAACAAATCTACTAAAAAAATGATTAAGCACCTATTTCAGCGATTTTAGAAATTCCCCCCTAGAAGGGGGTTAAATGGGGGTGGTCGAATATTTTAGGTCATTTCGCCATATCTCAGCAGCAGTTATAGGCAGGAGCTTGAAATTCCAGAAAACAAATCTACTAAAAATATGATTAAACACCTATTTCAGCGATTTTAGAAATTCCCCCCAGAAGGGGGTTAAATGGGGGTGGTCAAATGTTTTAGGTAATTTCGCCATATCTCAGCAGCAGTTATAGGTAGGAGCTTGAAATTCCAGAAAACAAATCTACTAAAAAAATGATTAAACACCTATTTCAGCGATTTTAGAAATTTCCCCCAGAAGGGGGTTAAAGGGGGGTGGTCGAATGTTTTAGGTCATTTCGCCATATCTCAGCAGTAGTTATAGGTAGGAACGCAAAAATCAGGAAAACAAATCTACTAAAAAAATGATTAAACACCTATTTCAGCAATTTTAGAAATTCCCCCCAGAAGGGGGTTAAAGGGGGTGGTCGAATGTTTTAGATCATTTTGCCATATCTCAGCAGCAGTTATAGGCAGGAGCTTGAAATTCCAGAAAACAAATCTACTAAAAAAAATGATTAAACACCTATTTCAGCGATTTTAGAAATTCCCCCCAGAAGGGGGTTAAAGGGGGTTGGTCGAATGTTTTAGGTCATATCTCAGCAGCAGTTATAGGTAGAAGCGCGAAAATCAGGAAACCAAATTTACTAAAAAAAATTATTAAACATGTATTTCAGCGATTATAGAAATACCCCCCCCCCCCCGAAGGGGTTAAAGGGGAGTGGTCGAATGTTTTAGGTCATTTCGTCATATCTCAGCAGCAGTTATAGGTAGGAGCTCGAAAATCAGGAAAACAGATCTACTAAAAAACGATTAAACATGTATTTCAGCAATTTTAGAAATTCCCCACCCGGAGGCGGTTAAAGGGGGGTCAAATGTTTTAGGTCATTTTGCCATATCTCAGCAGCAATTTTAGTTAAGAACACAAAAATCAGGAAAACAAATCTACTAAAAACATGATTAAACATGTATTTCGGGGATTTTAGAATTTCCCCTCCCGGAGCGGGTTAAAGGGTTGTGGTCGAATATTTTAGGTCATTTCGCCATATCTCAGCAGCAGTTATAGGCAGGAGCTTGAAATTCCAGAAAACAAATCTACTAAAAAAATGATTAAACACGTATTTCAGCGATTTTAGAAATTCCCCCCTGTAGGTGATTAAAGGGGGTGTCAAATATTTTAGGTCATTTCGCCATATCTCAGCAACAGTTTTATGTGAGTGCACGAAATTAAGGAAAACAAATCTACTAAAAAAAGGTTTAAACACGTATTTCAACGAATTTAGAAATTTCCTCCTAAAGGGGTTTAAAAGGGGAGGGGGGTCGAATGTTTTAGATCATTTCGTCATATCTCTGCAGAAGTTTTAGATAGGAGCGCGACAATCAGGAAAACAAATCTACTAAAAAATGAATAAAACACATTTCAGCAATTTTGGAAATTCCCCCCAAAAGATGGTTAAATGGGGGGGGGGGGGTTGAATTTTTTAGGTCATTTCGCAATATCTCAGCTTTTATGTAGGAGGGCAAAATTATTTAAAACAAATCTACTAAAAAATTGGTTAAACACGTAATTCGGCTATTTTGGAAACTCCCCCCAGAAGGTGGCTAAAGGGGTATTCAAAAATTTCAGGTCATTTCGCCATATCTCAGCAGCGGATTTAGGTAGGAGCATGAAATTCAGGAAAACACATCTACTAAAAAATGGATAAACACGCATTTCAGTGATTTTAGAAATTCCCCCCAAAGGGATTTAAAGGGGGTGGTTTCGAAAATTTTAGGACATTTCGCCATATCTCAGCAGCTGTTTTATGTAGGTGCGCGAAATTCAGGAAAACAAATCTACTGAACAAATGATTAAACGCGTATTTCAGTGACTTTAGAAATCCTCCCCCCTCGAAGGTGGTTAAAGGGGGATTAGAAAGTTTTAGGTCATTTCGCCATATCTCAGCAACAGTTTTAGGTTGGAGCGCGAAATTCAGGAAAACGAATGTAATAAAAAAATTGCATTGTCTACCCGTGCAAAGCCGGGACGGGCTGCTAGTTTATTAATAAAATAATTTTATCATAAAAAAAAAATAGAATTTTAAAGAATTTTATTTGCTACATCAGGAATTTTTTTTTGTTTAATTTTAACTTGTAATTTTCTTTAATAACATCATGTAAAAATTTAAAAAATAATAAAATCTCTTAAAAATGTTAATGGATTACTTTTGTCTTCTTCCATACATAACAATTTAGAAGGGTTTCTTTTAATTTTATATTAGGATCATTTTAATTTTACATGCAGATTTCCAAATTTACAGAAGTATTTTTTTTTCATTACAGTTTGGTCACAATGTAATTGCATTATGTAGCTGTATAAGGCTTAAAGTACAGCAAGTAACTGAATTCCATACTTAATTTTATTTATTTAAACTGGCAAACCTGTTGAAAGATTCCTAGGTGTACAAATTTGGTGATAGATGTTTAATTCTATATTTGTATTATTTGGGCTGAATGATTGTTTATTAACATAATGTTTTTGGAATTGGCCTTTAATCAGTTGATTAAAGCGCACTTCAACTTGTTTAACGTTAATTTTGAAATTTTTTTTTTTTTTTTTTTGGAATGATCATACTGCACCATTATTAACAGATATATTTTTAAATATGTGGTTGTATTTTAAATATTAATTGAAAGGAGTTGCTGGTATTTTAAAAGGCTTTTATGGTGGCTGCTGGTAAAATTAAAAATAAATGATAATCCATTTACTTTCTTGCATGTGATGAAAATTCTGTTTTTTTCTATCTCTCTCTCTCTTTCCCCTTTTCTCCCCCTTTGGTTACAAGATCGTCGAACAACGAACATCGGAGCGAGAGCTTATGGTAAAGTAATCAAAGAGTGAATACCCCTTTAGCGTCACCACGTGATCAACAATGTCACAGACTTCCGGCAGAACGAGGAGGGAATAGATGATGAGTTTACCACATGTGCGTAGAGATACATATGCATTTTTTAATCATAAACCTTAAATTCATTTAAGTAAAGAAAATGATAAATTGCAATTAAGAATCTGATGCTCTATTGTTCAGATTATGAATATTTTTCACAATAGCTCCTCATAATTAAGGTTTTTCTTCAAGACATTCATGTAACTATTTACCCTGTGCGCATAGAGATAAAAAGTAAGTGATCAAGCACAAGAGAAGCCGGATGGCGTGTTTTTTTTAAAAAAAAGAGAGAGACTGACATTCTGACACTAATCGAGATGGAGAGAAGTCCTAATTCCTGAAGTCTACCTGAGCTTGTAGTTGCCCGGGGCCCCAGAATGATAAGTTACTCTAATCTTTCCTTTCTTTTCTTTAATATTAGGCATGATTACTAACACTTTCATTTAAAATGAAATGGAGAATTAATTCCAGTCTAACAAGCATTATGCTTGATTTTATTAAGTTAAAATATTATCTTGTATCTTTTTAATTAAAGCAAACCAGCAGCTCCGAATTAATAAAGTAATTTTTCAATGATTCTCAGGAATATTTAATAATGTTAAATTAATACTACTAAGTAATTCAGATAATGTTTAATAAGTTGTTGATGTCCTAGACATGACTATGTATTGTCGAAATATTCAGAAGTATATGTTGGAAGGAGAATTTATTATGATATTTCTGAAAAAATAATATTGTAACTTGAATTGCTTATGTTCACCACAATAAACAAAATTTAATTACATCAAGAATTTTGTATTCAATGCCTGCAGTGCTATTCACTATTTTAGTTTTGGATATGTACCTTCCTTTTCAGATGAATGTTAGCGATCATCGGAAGAGTTAGTTTTTCTAAATTTCTATTATATAAGTAAATATTTCATTCGTTAGTATTTTAATTTAAATTTAGATAAATTGTAAATTATTGTTATTTTGAACATTCTATTTAATTGGTAACTCTTCCTATGATTGTTGACATTCAATAATTATCATGAAGAAAACAAAATTAGTTTTGAGAGAACCACTTATATTTCAAAATCAAGTAGAAGCTTAATTTATATAAGTAGAATTTTAGTCAAGCATTGATAAATTTATTCTTTGATATTAATTGATAAATTTTAATATTCTTTTGGCTCTTTTGATAATTGGTTCTGTCATGGAAATTATGTCAGTTTTAGGAGTAAACCAATAAATATCTAAATGAATCATCAGTATTATGATAATTTAAAACTAGATCACCTCATATTTTTCTAGGCCCAGCATCTGGTTTATTGTAATTGTAAATTATAAATTATTTTGATAACACAACGCAAGTGAATTTCTATAGATTTAAAGTGAGAACTGAATTAAGTGATTTTATTTTAATTGAGAAGAAAGATTTAAATGTAAGAAGTAAATTAATAATTATTCAGTGAGAAATTAATTATTATGATTATATTGGAAATGAGAAATCTCAACACCTTTTAACTTTATATTGCACAATAATATATTTGAGAATTTTAATTCAAATTCAGTTAAGAAATTAAGTTTATAGAAGTAATTAATGTTTGTAAAGGATTAACTATTATTTTGCCTTTAATAAGAAATTATTATGAAGTCTAATATATTTTTGAAGAGGTGATTTTTTAGTTGTGATAAGACACAACACAATTTCTGGTGCCGTGCTGGCCTAGTGATTTTTTTTATGTTTAATATTTTTGCACTGCAGGAAAGGTTTTATTTCAAATGATTCTGTATGTTATTGCTCATAATTAATAATTTACCTTGGTGGACTGTGGATTTTTAATGTTATTGTTTTATTTATGTATTTTATATTGTGATTTTGGAGGGTAAAATATTATTAAATTTTATAATTATGGATGCTAAGGAGGATTCAGCAAACTCACAAATAGGTGAGCCTAGCAATAGTGTGCCGCCAACACCTGTAGTAAATTTATGTGAGAAAAATGATACAGAGGGATCTCAGGGGATGCTAAGTGGAAATAATAGCCAAAATATTACAGGGCCTAGTGTAGTAAGCGAGTCAGAAAGGAATGCAACTGCGACAGAGCCAAGACAACAGTATATTGAATTCAAAATTAATAGTTTTACGGAATATTTGGCAATGCTTCCAAATTTTGCTGGAGATGAGGAGGGATTAACTATTAATGAATTCTTAGAACAGGTTGAGGACATAGGTCACTTGGCATCATGGGGAGATCAACATATGATATCCGCGTCAAAAATGAAATTGACAGAAGTGTCAACTTTTGCTAAATTTCACCCTAACATAAGAAAAACAAAATCGTGGGATGAATTAAAGCAGGAATTAAAAAAGAGATTTGATAAAATTGGAGATGGGCAAAATAAAATCTTGCAATTTACACAGGCCACTCAAAAACACTCTGAATCCACTCGGGGGTTTTTAGCCAGATTATCAGGTTTAGCACATAGATGCTTTCCGAAAGAGGACACAGTTAGAGACACACAGTTAGTTTGCTGTACAATCAGGCACTGAAGGGACTCAATGCGCCTACTCGTAGATTTATCATGAGTCAAAATCCAAAAAATTTCAACGAGATTTGGCAAGCTGCCCTTCAGGAGGAGCAGTGTTTGTCCTACAACAGACATAATGCTGAGATTAATGTTGCTACAGCACTCTCAGAGGTTAAACATGAAACTAATGCAGACCTGGCAGAGATCAAACAATTATTACAAATGAACATGTTAGAGTCAGACAAAAAGATATTAGAACTACAACAACAAGTACAACAACTTACAATGTTAGTTCATACTCAACAACCACCACCGATGACACAACCAATGTATAGTCATCAACCACATTTTGCACAAATGACACAACCACCACAACAGCAGCAGCAGTTTCATCAATTTCAAAGAAACAGGCCCCAAATTAGATGTTATGCTTGTGGAAAATTGGGTCACATTAACAAAGTTTGTAAAAATAAGGGGGTTACACAAGACAAAAATGCTTTAAACTCAGAGAGGGGCAAATAGAACAAGCACAGTCTAGTTTGGAAAACAACCCCGTGTGCATGAGATCAGACTCTGTGGTTAGTTTGGGTCACTCTTTACCCTTGATTGAATTTAAAGTTGGGGATTATAGTTTAAAAGGATTACTCGACTCAGGGGCTACAGTGAATTTAATAAATTTGAAAACTGAGAAATGTCTATTACAAAATAAACTAGTAGAGAGTATAGAGGATTGCTTTCTTAAAACTAGGACTTCCCTCAAAGGGATTAGTCTGAGTGATATTGCTGAGAACATAAAGTTAACAATTACGATATAAAGAAGATATCAACAAGAATCTAAGTGAATATACAGCATATGATAGACAAGAGATAGATAAAGATACAACATATGAAAAATAGCAAATTAAATGATATAATTACAAAATATCATATATAAATTCATATACTGTTATGTTTTCATATGCATTTTTTTAATAACATTTGGCAAATAATCTCATTTTCTTAAGCGGGAATTGCTCAAAACTTAAAAAAAAAAAAAACGCCGGATCTTTTAAAACGATATTTTTAAAGTCACATAATCAGATTTGCAGCCAATAGCGTATTTTAGCAAGCGTAGTTTAACGCAAATTTAATTTAATTTTTGCAACATTTTCTTTGTGACAAATATCTAAATAAAATATTAAAAAATAAAATATTAAATATTGAAATATTAAATCAAATATTTAATATTTGAATTAAAAAAAATTCCTTTGTTTATTTGTATAACTATTTATAGAAACTCGTATACTTCAAACCACATTGATAACATGCTTTGCTACAAACGTGTCTACCAGTCTAACTACTCGTATGTCTTAGCTATGTCTCTCTCCGAACTCATCTGTCTACTGTCTCTCTACTCTTCTGTATACCCGTCTCAGTATCCGTCTGTCTTTCTACCCGACTCTTTAATCGTGTCTCTACCTGTCTCGCTTCCCGTTACACTACTCGTCTATCAACACGTCTGTCTGTCTCCCTACCCATCTCACTACCCCTCTGTCAACCCTTTTTTGCACCTGCCTCGCTACCCGTCTCCCTACCCATCTCACTACCCCTCTGTCAACCCTTTTTTGCACCTGCCTCGCTACCCGTCTGTCTATTCGTTTCGCTACCCGTTAGCTTATCTCTATCGCTATCCGTCTGTCTACCCGTTTGTTTACACGTCTATCTCTCGCCAACTCTTCCCAATATTTAAACAATTTAGTAAACGGAAGCCGTTTATCTGTTATTAAATGCAAACAGGAGTAATTTATCTAAAGAGTGTAATCAGATGCAATTTTTTTAAATACATACATAAACCAGCATAATAATTCACCAGTTTTATTTTCATAGTAGTTTATGTCATTTGACAGTAAATCTCAACTTCTTCAACCCGAACTGCGTCAAGCTTTTTAAAAAAGCCCCAAGGTCCGTATAACTGGGAAGGGGAATTGTCCACAGGGCTATTAGATACATGTTATTAAGTTAAGTGAAAGTTTCGTAATCGGGTTCGCAGCCAATTTCTTATGTCAGAAAGGGTGGCTTCACGCCATTTTAAATTCATTTCTGTAACATTCTTTTTCTTTTTTTGGTGGGTGGTTGGGGGGGGGGGGGGAGGGTTCCAAATATATACACTTAAATTCAAACTTTTGCCCCCATGTTACTATTAGTGTTGTTTGTATTATCAATTAATACTTTGTTGATCGAGCTTCATTCGAAACAAATGTAAAAGACTTCTACAGTTTTTTTTTTCTAGGAGAAAGTTCCGTAATCGGACCCTAAGCTAATCGGGGAATTTAATATCATTATTGTTTCCAACTCTTATAGAGTTAAAACAATATTGTTGCTAGCATTACTCTTGTTTGTGACCAACCTCTTCTGTGTATCTGAATAGGGAAAAGTTCCGTATCATGTACTGGTTGGTGCCAAAGGCAGTTGTAGAATCTTACAAATTTTTCTAGAGAGCGGAAAAACATGTTTTTAAAAATATTTACAAATATATGTTTATTAAACCATGTTTTTGAGCCATTTTAAAAAATTAAGTACGGTGCTAAAATAAAATTTTATTGCCATTTTCAATATTTTAATAAGAAATGAAAATACATAACAAACAAATTTAACAAAGCTAAGCCATTTTGGGGTACTTCTCTATTATCCCGTCGACCACTTTTCATAACAAAAAACTATCACCAAACTAAGATTAAACGCCAAAAATACAGTCCCATTTACTTGATGCCAGAAGCATTATACGTATTTGTTATGCCATCAAGTGGTTTTTAATTCGACATTTGCGTGTATTTTTCATTATGTTTTACTGATTTATTAGTTATTTCATTCATTAAAGTAACAATTGTGTCCTTAAATTCTTATATTTTATTTATTTTGATATTTCAATGGCAACGTTCTCCCGTTTATTTAGCGTTACAGTTTGGCGATAGTTTTTTGTTATGAAAAGTGGTCGACGGGATAATAGAGAAGTACCCATTTTTTGTGATAAATAATTGTTATTGCCAGGGGGGCAAATTGTAAACAATTAATAAGCGAACTAAAAAAATTACCGGAAAAACTTGTGGGAATCTCAAGAAAGAAATATCTGATATAAATAGCATTTAAAATCTTAAAATGGAGAAGTGGTCCGTATAAAAATGCAAAACATTATACACCTGATATAAGAATTTTTTAATTTTTTTATATTTCCGAAAGCACAGCTAAAGGGTAAAAATCCCGGCACAGATGCCATATACTCACCACGTTGGCGTGATTTTTCCCCCGCCCCTTTGGCGAAAACTGTTTGTTGTGTTTGTTTACTTTTATTTTTTATTTTAATTCTATAGATTATTTTTATATGTATATCAATACTAATTTAGGCACAGATGTCATATACGCACCAGATTGGCGCGATTTTTCCCCCGCCAATTTGGCGAAAACTTTGTTTTTGAATATTAGTTACAAATACCATACAATAATAGCATGTAATTTTTTATTTCAATATAAAAATAAAATAACGTAATAAATGAAATAGCTCCTATTATTCAAAAATTGGAAATAAAAATAAATAAGTGATAGTTTGATATAAATAAATAATGATATATATAATAAAAACAATTTATAGAATTAAAATAAAAAATAAAAGTTAATAAACAACAATTGAAACAAAATAACCGGGTTACCATGTGAGGCATAAAATTGCCATTTTGTTGCAATCGCGCCAATGTGGTGCGTATATGACATCCGCGCCTTTATTTATATCAAACTATTATTTATTTATTTTTATTTCCTTTTTTAAAATAATAGAAGCTGTTTCATTTATTACGTTATTTTATTTTTATATTGAAATAAAAAATCACGTGTACTATTTGTCACACTATTTGTAACTAATATTCAAAAACAAAGTTTTCCCCAAGCTGGTGGAGGGAAAAATCGCGCCAACGTGGTGCGCATATGACATCTGTGCCTTGTTTCATTTCACATAGAGGTACTGCTGTATTATCCCTTCGACCACTTTTCATAACAAAAAACTATCGCCAAACTGTTAGATTAAATGCCAAAAATGCAGTCCCATTTACTTGATATCAGAAGCATTATACTTGTTTGTTACGTCATCAAGTGGTTTTTAATGCGACATTTGCGTGTATTTTTCATTATGTTTTACTGATTTATTAGTTATTTCATTCATTAAAATAACAATTGTGTCCTTAAATTCTTATATTTTATTTATTTATGTATTTTGATATTTCAATGACAACGTTCTCCCGTTTATTTGGCGATAGTTTTTTGTTATGAAAAGTGGTCGACGGGATAATAGAGAAGTACCCACATATGTATTGGTACTTTTATGTTAACTTGACGCAGTTGATAAATCGCCAAATATTTTTCTCATAACATCTTCATATTGCATTCATTTCATTTAAATATAAATCTTTCACTGATTTCATTTGAAATACATACATTAAAAATACACGTCTTTCACTCATTTAATTTAAAATACACGCCTTTCACTAATTCCATTTAAAATACTAAAAAGGAAAAGAAAATAAGAAATAATGCCACAAATCGAAACCTTTTATTTAAACATCAAAGAATTGTTCCTAACATACACATGCGAAATAAAAAAGCTGCTAATGGTGTGATTTACGCCAAATCTCTAATACTACTCTTACTAATCTCTAATACTTTTCAAACAGAAAAAATTCCAGATTAACTTTCCATTTTTATTAAATTGAAATATATTTTATTGTGCTGAATATTAGTGCTTGCATATTTTTTTGCTCCATGTATTCCATGAACTTTTCAATTCCGATTGTCTACGAAAATCTCCCGCCAGTGAAAATGACGTACGCACAAAATTTAGTGACGTATGTACTTTAATTGTGCTTTTTTATCTATTTTTTTAATATAACTTCCAAACGGTTTGACACTTATTCTTGGTAATAAATAGACGACGTTGTCACCTTTATACGTACTTGCTGTAAAAATTTGAACGAAATCCGTTAAATATTTTTTGAGTTATGCTTGACGAAAGGTTTTAATATCCATCGTAGCTATATATGGGGCAAAGTAATACTGCGCTGTGTATGAGTCTTCGTTGCACTCAGACAATTACTGGTGTAACTGGGGATGATGCAATTATAACTAACTTTGTAAAACTTAATTTAAACTTAGAAGGGAAAATGATAAATACAAATTCTATGTCATCAATCAATTAGAATCAGAAGACTACAATGTAATTTTGGGAAATGAATTTTTCACTGTAAATAAAGTTAAAATTAATTTTGAGAAAAATGCCATTGAAATTGGAAATATTAACATAAACTTTTCTGATTATGCAAGCCGTAACTCTTGTAATTTGGTTGAAATTGACTATTTAAATGTAGGGAAAAGTAAGAGAAAATATAAAATAGCTCCTAAAGCTGAACTGTTGGTTGAAGTACAAATTAACAAGAAACAAAAACAATCTGATTTAGTGTTGATAAACCCTACTAAGAATTCTTATGATAGTAATTGGGTGGTAAGCAGTTCTGTTAATGACTTTAATGCTAAAGGTAATTATTGGATCAAAGTGGCTAATTTTACTGATAATGTTGTGTATATTAATAAGGGTACTAAACTTGTAAATATAGAGGAAGTGGAAGGTTTGGAGATAGCAAATAAAAATGTTAATTCTGTCGAAGTTAGCCAAATAGATAAAGATTTTGAATTATTTGGTGGTCAATTTGATTTAAAACATTTAAATGAAGAACAAAAACAAGAAATGTTAAACTTAATAAATAAACATAGAAATATTTTTGCTGATTCGGTTAAAGATTTAACAGGCTGTGATACAATCAAACACAGAGTTTATCTTTCGGATGAAATTCCCATTAGAAGTAGACCCTATAGAACACCACATGCCCTTAAGGAAGAATTAAAAAGACAAGTTGATGACTTATTGGATGCTGGTATAATTTCAGTGGGTGATTCTCCTTATGCTTCTCCAGTTTTGTTAGTTAAAAAGAAAAATAATACATATAGATTAGTGTGTGATTGTAGGAAATTAAACATTAAAACCCAACCCCTTCCATACCCATTGCCTTTCATTTCTGATTTAATTGACTCCTTAGAAGGTGCAAATTTTTATTCTTGTCTTGATCGTTGTTCCGGATATTGGCAGATGCATCTAGACCCCAAAGACAGACACAAGACTGCATTTTGCACTGACTTTGGTCTTTTTCATTGGAATAGATTGTCACAAGGGCTACGCAATGCTGCATCTAGTTTCCAAAGATTATTGGAAGTAATTTTGGCAGGGCTAAAACAGTTTAATATTAATACATATATTGATGACTTAATAATTGCTTCTAAAACTTTTAATGAACATTTAGAAAAACTTAATCTTGTATTCAGTAGACTTAATCGCCATAACCTTAAAATTAACCCTTCAAAATGCCAATTAGCTCAAAGCCAAATTAATTATTTAGGATTTCACATTAAAGATGGTAAAGTTTTCCCAGAAGATAAAAATTTAAGAGCAATAAAACAATTCCCCATTCCCAAAAATAAGAAAAATATTCGACAATTCTTAGGTCTTTGTAATTATTATAGAAAATTTTTAGATAAATTTGCAGAAACAGCACTTCCTTTAACTAATTTAACTAAAGACAAAAGGAACTTTATATGGGATGATAAATGTAATCAGGCGTTTGAAACTTTAAAAGCTGGGTTACTCAAGTCACCATGTTTGATAATCCCAAATGTAAACAAAGACTTCATATTACATACGGATGCATCTGGGTGTGCTATTGGAGGAGCTGGAGCTAAAAGACTGTGGGAGAGTAACTAGGTGGGCACTTGCCCTACAAAATTTCGATTATGAGGTAAAACATACACCAGGGAAGGACAACATTCCTGCTGATGTGCTGTCAAGGGCAGTTAATGTAGTAAAAACAGATAATTGTCTTATTTCACTTAACAACATTTCAGAAGAAAGATTAACAGAATTACAATATCTAGATTCAAAATGTAAAGAAATTTCAGATTTACTAGGAAATCAGGAAAACATCACAATAGGTAAAAACACATTCTTTTATAAAAACAAGGTTCTTTATTGTCCTCAAAATTCTAAATCCAAATTTAATATTAAAGATAAATTAGTAGTCCCAAAATATTTAATTCCTGAAATATTAAATCTTGCACATGATTCGCCCGCCTCAGCACATCCTGGGTTTATGAAGACAACTAACAAAATTTGTAGAAACTACTTTTGGCACAACATGAGAAAACATGTTTTAAACCATATTAAATCTTGCATCTCTTGTATGATGAAGAGAGGATACAAGAAAGGTCATAAGGTACCGCTCCAAAGGATGCCAATTGCTACCCACCCATTTGAGAGGATAGCAATTGATGCTGTTGGCCATTTGACGGTAACTTTAGAAGGAAATAAACATATTCTAGTTATGACTGACTATTTTAGTAGATGGGCAGAGGCTTATCCAGTTAGGAATTTAGAGTCAGATTCTGTGGCAGGAGTTTTAGAAAAATTTATTTCCACTCATGGAGTGCCAGAGCATCTAGTGTCGGATAAGGGGAAACCGTTTCTGTCTGAAGCTATACAAAAGGTTTACGGAAATTACCACATCAAAAAACATACTACAACGGCATATCTTCCTAGTTCTGATGGAGTCGTAGAAAGAGCGAATGCCACAATCATTAATGCACTTAAGCATTTGGTTACAGCAACTGATTATCAGTGGGATAAGTATCTGAGTTCAGCCCTTTTGGCTTACAGAACATCGTACCACTCAACAATTCAAGATACTCCTGCTCATATTGTTTATGGTAGAGATTTGGTGATTCCAGTTGACTTATTGGCTAATGAGAAAAAATTCTCTTATGCGGATACAAGAGAGTATAGTGAAGACATAGAGATTAGGTTAAAAGGGGCATTCAAACTTATTAGAGATAATTTGGAGAAGGCCGCAGAGAAACAGGAAAGTTACAGGAATAGGACAGCAAAGGATAAGAAAATTGTTGTTGAAGATTTAGTACTGTTGTACACTCCAGCATTCAAAAAGGGTCAGGCGAGGAAATTTCAAGATGTTCAGAGAGGTCCTTATAGAGTTAAATGTAAAACTAGCCCAGTTAATTTCCAAATTATGCACATTAATAATCCAAAAGATATTCCATTAGTACACGTTGACAGATTAACACGGATGGAGGAGAGAATTACTTTTCCATCACTATATGAAACTGAAAATAATAATACAACTCAAATTGAAACAAATTCCAATGATCATAACCAAATTAACACTCAAGATACATGTAATATACCTAAAGGAAACTCTTTTACAATTATTTTAAGAACACAACAAAAGAAATTGCCTAATGCTAACAATACTGGTAACTCAATTCCTGTAATTGCACCTAGTGCATAAGATGTTCATGACAATTCACCGATAAGTGACAATGAAGAGATAGCGACAAATGCTATTAGCGGTAACTCAATTCCTGTAATTGCACCTAGTACATTAGATGTTCATGACAATCAGGGTTAGAAATTGGGAATTCTAAGTAAGGTGTCAAATGACGCCTGCAATTATTTTCCTAGGTGCCAAACTGCATTTCATGGTTGCAATTTTATGTTATATCCTATTTTCTCATTTCTTTTCGAACTCATGTTAACAATAATATTGTAATTATCTTTATGTGTCCAGTGCGAGGGGGTTGTACATATTAAACATTTCATCTCAGTGTTAATCACTAAAACAAAATAAAAACTGGCTTTCTATAAAATTTTAAAACAGCATTAAACTACAAAATTTTATTCTAGAAAAATTTTAAATAATTCTTTTTATGAATCTAACATGCATACAAAACAGATTATCAATCAATTATATCTATAGAAAGAAAATTTGAACTGTTAGATACAAACAGGTATAAACTTAATTTAAAAAAAAAAAATCTTATGCCTGAAAGTACACCAAAAAATGAAAAAAAAAGAAGCAAATAAATGAACTCTTAGATACCAATTAATGTATATTGGTATGGCATTTAAAGGTATTGATTTCTATATAAATACTTTTTTTTTCTTTTTTTGAGGGAAAACACTGAAATTTTAAAACATTATTACAGTATCTTATTTTAGAAGCAAATAATAAAATTTTAAATAATAAAAAAAAATCATATTAAATAACACGAAAATAGAATTTTATCATCCATTATTTATTTTAGATAATCTTACAACAATTACTTTGAAAATTAAAATCATGATATTTAGTTTTTAAAATCAGGTCTCCTAACTTGACCATGTGTTACATTGTGCCATAAATTTATGGCCGTTTCAGCATTGAAATCTTTCAATTGGGGTCCATATAATTTTATTATAAGTATATCATTGACCAAGTCCAATGCTAAACGATTTCTGATATTTGTCTTAATAAGATTAAGTTGGCTGAAACCCCTTTCACATTCTGCTATGCTCAAAGGAAGTACCATGATAAATTCCAAAATTTTGCTGATATTGCAAAAACTAGAACTAGATTTTGATTCAGCGATTAATCGCTGCCAAGCAGCTTTGCATGGGATATTTAATTTATCTTTAACCCACATTTTGTAATTGCAAAATTCCTCTATTAATAAATCTTTATTAATGTGGAAGACATTTATAAGTTCTGTTAACTTATTATTAGTTTTCTTTTCATCCTCTGCTTTCAAGTCATAAAGGCAACATGGGTCAAACACTTTTAAATTTGAAAAAAGATTTTCCGGGAAAAAAAAAAAAAAAAAAAAAGAAGCTAGGCGTTAAATTTGATGACCAGGTATAATTTTGTGGTTGTCAAATGCAATAATTTAGTTGCATTTGGCAACTAACGACCGCTAATTTCTAACCCTGATGACAATTCACCGATAAGTGACGATGAGGAGATAGCGACAGATGCTATTAGCAGTAACTCTATTATATCTATACCAAGTGTTGGTATTACTTCAAATGTTCCTGTGGTTCAGGGACTAATACAAAATACCAAAACACATGATTACAATTTGAGAACATTGCCTAAGCGTTCTTACAAAAAATTTAATTGTAATATTTTATGTAAATAATTATATATATGTATGTTAATTGTTATTTCATACACTTTTCTAAGTTATATTTCTTAAAAAGCAATTGTTATAAATTTCGTAGTTTAAATTAACAAGCTTTATAGGACTGGTAATTGGGCGTATTATGTAAATATTATGTGTTTATATTTGTTTAAATAATTATAGTTAGCAACTTTTCATAATTGTGTAGTTCAATATGGTTTATTATCGAAAAGTTATATACTGTAATTCCTTAAATTCTTACAATTTACCTAAGAAGGAAATTTCATGTTGCTAAGTACTAATTGTTAATTATCTTTGAATATTGTTAGAATATGTTGATAGATAAATTAGTTTACTGTGGTTAAGATTTTTGAAATTGGATTAAGAGAAAATTTTAAGGAAGTTATGAATCCATAGTTAATAAAAATTTACTATGTAGTGAAATTTTATGTATATTTTGTATAAGATTGTTAGAAACTAATTAGGGAATTAACTAAAGGCAATTGTATGTCTTAATTGGCTAAGAAAAATGTTATGATAAAGATGAGCTCCAACAATGAGGATGAAGCAAGGATGATTTCTGAAGGGAGGAAATGCATCCAGTTCTGGGAGAAAGATGCCGATCCTGTTTTTGTAAATACCAGGTGATTCAATAAGACCTGTATATGGTAAATTTTATGTATGGGGATATATTATTTTGTTTATGTGGGGATTTGTAATTTTGTGGGTAGGGATTTTTTGCAATATCAGGGTGTTATTCATGCATGCTAAGTCAATAACACTCTGACATAGCATCTTTGGACAATTTGTTTGTCCTTTTTGGTTTTCAGCCACTTCCTTGGCTTTATGAAGGAAAATTTTATTGTAGATTAGATATGTTTATATGCTGAATCTATGGTGTTTTTATATTCTGGTATGGAAGATTGTACTTGTGCAAAATTTTTAGTCGGAAAGGGAGGTATTTGTTGTGTTGCTAAATTGACAGTTATTTTAAGTCACAATATCAATTAAATTGTTATTGGTGCTTTTCAAATTACAGTTTAATAATTTAATTACGGGGAAAGTTTGTTTGAGTAAAATAAATTGGCACAGAATTTTACCAGAACAAAAAGTATTCACACTGTCCACTAAGTTCAATAGTTTCTAAATAAATAATGGTTTAATTCTATATTTGTATTATTTGGGCTGAATGGTTGTTTATTAACATAATGTTTTTGGAATTGGCTTTAATCGGTTGATTAAAGCGCACTTCAACTTGTTTAATGTTAATTTTGAAAATGTTTTTTTTTTGGAACGATCATACTGCACCATTATTAACAGATATATTTTTAAATATGTGGTTGTATTTTAAATATTAATTGAAAGGAGTTGCTGGTATTTTAAAAGGCTTTTATGGAGGCTGCTGGTAAAATTAAATATAAATGATAATCCATTTACTTTCTTGCATGTGATGAAAATTCTGTTTTTTTCTATCTCTCTCTCTCTTTCCCCTTTTCTCTCCCTTTGGTTACAAGATCGTCGAACAACGAACATCGGAGCGAGAGCTTATGGTAAAGTAATCAAAGAGTGAATACCCCTTTAGCGTCACCACGTGATCAACAACGTCACAGACTTCTGGCAGAACGAGGAGGGAATAGATGATGAGTTTACCACATGTGCGTAGAGATACATATGCATTTTTTAATCATAAACCTTAAATTCATTTAAGTAAAGAAAATGATGAATTGCAATTAAGAATCTGATGCTCTATTGCTCAGATTATGAATATTTTTCACAATAGCTCCTCATAATTAAGGTTTTTCTTCAAGACATTCATGTAACTATTTACCCTGCGCGCATAGAGATAAAAAGTAAGTGATCAAGCACAAGAGAAGCCGGATGGCGTGTTTTTTTTAAAAAAAAGATAGAGACTGACATTCTGACACTAATCGAGATGGAGAGAAGTCCCAATTCCTGAAGTCTACCTGAGCTTGTAGTTGCCCGGGGCCCCAGAATGATAAGTTACTCTAATCTTTCCTTTCTTTTCTTTAATATTAGGCATGATTACTAACACTTTCATTTAAAATGAAATGGAGAATTAATTCCAGTCTAACAAGCATTATGCTTGATTTTATTAAGTTAAAATACAATATAGGATCCGTTATCCGGCGTCCCGGTATCCGGAACTCTCCGAAAACCGGAATGCAAAACACTAGAAGAAAAAAAAAATTCATTAAAAAAAAAATTAATTAATTTTTACGTTTTTTTTTCTTTTTAAGTGTCAGTAACAGAAAAAATAACAAAATGATCAGGGGTGATTCTGGTCCGAATTTTCCGGAAAAAAATATATATATCGGTCATAAATCCGAAAATTCAGACATAAAATGTATCTGTATTTCGGCAAATGATCGCCGAAAAAAATCAATCTCGTCATTCGTTCGAAGAAAAGTCGCCAATTTTGCAGGAAAAACGTGACTTTCGTCAGAAAATCTCGAAAAAATGGCAAATTTCGTCAAAAACATTGCGAAAAGCGGCAAATTTCGTCAAAAAATCGCGAAAAAACGGCAAATTTCGTCAAAAGATCGCGAAAAAACGGCAAATTTCGTCAAAAGATCACGGGAAAAACGTGACTTTCGTCAGAGAATCTCGAAAAAAAAACGGCAAATTTCGTCAAAAATATAGCGAAAAACGACAAATTTCGTCAAAAGATCGCGAAAAAACGGCAAATTTTGTCAACAGATTGCGGAAAAAACGTGACCTTTCGTCAGAGAATCGCGAGCGAAAAAGAAACTGAAATTTTATCAACAGATCTCGAAAAAAAAAACTTCAAATTTCGTCAAAAGATTGCGAAATCACGGCAAATTTCGTCAAAAGTTCGCGAAAAAACGGCAAATTTTGTCAACTGATCGCGAAAAACGGCAAATTTCGTTAAAAAAAATAGTGAAAAACCGCAAATTTTATCAATAGATTGAAAAAAAAACTGCAAATTTCTTCAAAAGATCGCGAAAAAACGCAAATTTCATCAAAAGATCGCGAAAAAACGCAAATTTCATCAAAAGATCGCGAAAAAGCACAAATTTCGCCAAAAGATCATGAAAAGACGCAAATTTCGTCAAAGGGAGCATAAGAAAAGTGGCGGTAGTGGACACAGCCCCCCCCCTCTCCCCTTTGTTGTAACTTTTCAGAAAATTTGCTGTAAATTTCAGAATTTTTTTTTACTCAGAATCACCCCTGAAAATGATATTGCTTTCATTCATTAATTTATAAATTCAATAAATAAATATAAAAAAATTCTATACAAAAAACATTACAATAAGAAAAAATTAAAAACAATTACGTTAGAGAAATAAAACATGTCTGTGTACAAATTTTATTTTGTTACAAGTTTCATTAAAAAAAGTTAAACTTAGTTTAATGCCATGGTGAGAAATATGGTGAGCAGAAAACTGACTAACATTTCTTTTTTGTTTTGTAAAATTGAGCCTAGAAAAATTATTTCTATGCTAAGAATCGACGAATCCGCCATTGCGATCAGCATCAATAATATCAGGTTATGGAAAGTTGCCAGATTACGCATTGATTTTAACATTTCCTTTTTATACATAAAATAATAGTTACTTGATAATTTGTAAATTTAGATTTGAAAAAATTTTCATAGTCAGAGGGATTTTCTCTGAATAAAAAAATAAAATTCTTTTTTAGAATATACTTCCAATAAATTTTATACACATGGCGTCACACTCCAGTATGCACAGCCGCAATTCACTCCAGCAGATGATCTTTAGCCTCAATCTAGGGTACTTGTATAAATTTTAAACAAGCTGGATAAATGACGGCAGTTGATGCCGTCGTTATCTCCAAATCAAAGATTCTGCTCCCAGCTCCCAAAATGAAATTTTATTTATTTTTTGTAATTTAGAATTTTTTTTTATTTTGTACAAATAATGTATTAAATGAACAAATTTATAAGTAATGTATTTGCGTATATTAATCATATTTATCACCATTTTATGAAATTATTTCGTATATTTTTTATACTTATAAAAAAGTGTTCTGAATTACGGAAAAAACCCTTATCCAGAATGCCCTAGGTCCCAAGCATTCTGGATAACGGATCCTATACTGTATTATCTTGTATCTTTTTAATTAAAGCAAACCAGCAGCTCCGAATGAATAAAGTAATTTTTCAATGATTCTCAGGAATATTTAATAATGTTAAATTAATACTACTAAGTAATTCAGATAATGTTTAATAAGTTGTTGATGTCCTAGACATGACTATGTATTGTCAAAATATTCAGAAGTATATGTTGGAAGGAGAATTTATTATGATATTTCTGAAAAAATAATATTGTAACTTGAATTGCTTATGTTCACCATAATAAACAAAATTTAATTACATCAAGAATTTTGTATTCAATGCCTGCAGTGCTATTCACTATTTTAGTTTTGGATATGTACCTTCCTTTTCAGATGAATGTTAGCGATCATCGGAAGAGTTAGTTTTTCTAAATTTCTATTATATAAGTAAATATTTCATTCATTAGTATTTTAATTTAAATTTAGATAAATTGTAAATTATTGTTATTTTGAACATTCTGGTAACTCTTCCTATGATTGTTGACATTCAATAATTATCATGAAGAGAACAAAATTAGTCTTGACAAAACCACTTATATTTCAAAATCAAGTAGAAGCTTAATTTATAGAAGTAGAATTTTAGTCAAGCATTGATAAATTTATTCAAGCATTGATAAATTTATTCTTTGATATTAATTGATAAATTTTAATATTCTTTTGGCTCTTTTGATAATTGGTTCTGTCATGGAAATTATGTCAGTTTTAGGAGTAAACCAATAAACATCTAAATGAATCATCAGTATTATGATAATTTAAAACTAGATCACCTCATATTTTTCTAGGCCCAGCATCTGGTTTATTGTAATTGTAAATTATAAATTATTTTGATAACACAACGCAAGTGAATTTCTATAGATTTAAAGTGAGAACTGAATTAAGTGATTTTATTTTAATTGAGAAGAAAGATTTAAATGTAAGAAGTAAATTAATAATTATTCAGTGAGAAATTAATTATTATGATTATATTGGAAATGAGAAATCTCAACACCTTTTAACTTTATATTGCACAATAATATATTTGAGAATTTTAATTCAAATTCAGTTAAGAAATTAAGTTTATAGAAGTAATTAATGTTTGTAAATGATTAACAATTATTTTGACTTTAATAAGAAATTATTATGAAGTCTAATATATTTTTGAAGAGGTGATTTTGTAGTTGTGATAAGACACAACACATGCACAGTGATAAATTTATTATAAAACACACACAATGATTTATTGATTATAAAGCACACACAATGATTTATTGATTATAAAGCACACACAATGATTTATTGATTATAAAGCACACACAATGATTTATTGATTATAAAGCACACACAATGATTTATTGATTATAAAGCACACACAATCTGCTCTACCAGGATGTCATATGAAGCAAAATCTCCAGGCCCATAGCTAGGTGAAGGCAGGACAGGTAAAGCTTGATCAGGAAAAATTTTTACCCATCCTAACGTGACTGACAAGACACTCTGATCAAAACAATATTAAATTTTCAAAATTTTTCTTCTGTTTTTTTTAAAAACTTTTTTAAACAAAACTGTAACCAAACAGACGCCTACCCAAAAAACAATTTGGCTTTTAAACAAAAATTGCATTTGTAATTTTTTTTTTCCTCTCTCTTTTTCTCTTAATGTTACAGTTTCATTGACGTTTGAACAAAGTGTATGTTTGTTTTTACACATAACCAACAAACTAAACACTGATGCCTATTTAAAATAAAAATCTTACAATTTTGATTTGATTGTCGCTTTTTGTTAGCTCAAATTACTATTTATGCAGAATACAAAATACATGAATTTTCTTAAATCATCATTTATTTCATTGGAAAACTGATAATTCACAAAAAAACACCACATTTAACATTATATATGAGCTTAACCATTAACAGCCATTTTCACTGTTTACATTTTAATGTGTAGTGCAGATAATAGACATTTGCGGATTATTCATCGGCGGATTTCACAGAGTTGATTGTAATACCAAACTTGCCAAGTTCTGAAAGCCAAAAATCTGATTTTATTTTAGAAACCAGGAGATATTTTTTTAGTGCAATCTTATTAATTTTTATACATAAACATATTTAGTACAAATTTGATTTTAAACAAGACTTTGTTATTATTGAAGATTAAGAAGTATATCACGTTTTGTTTCTCCATAAACATATACAGTATAATGAAGATTTTAAATAAGTATTAATCGGGACAAATTATTGGTAATCAAAAACATGTCCATAGTAAGTCAAAAAGCCTTAAAGATTAATCACTTATAATGAATCTAAGTGTAGTTTGTCACATAAAATACTACTGATCAAACTAAAGAACAAGTACACCCATATGGCAGTTTACATCCCTAAATCACAGTACATTTGAAGATACAATAATAGAATATTGAAAAACGTGAAAAATCAAAAGAAATATATCAAAAATCAGGAGTATGGAAAAACATGTGAAAATCAGGAGTCTCCCGCCAAAATCAGGAGACTTGGCAAGTCTGTAGTACCCTCTGTTGGAGGCAATGAAAATCATTTCTTTGGTAAGAAAAGTTTCAGTAACAGAGGTTACAATTCCAGTGTACAAAATTTAATCTTAAAATATAATACTAAAAAATACTGTACAATCACTTATTTTCGCGAACCCGTCGTAATCGTGAAAATTTAAGCCTCGCGAAATATATATATATATATATTTTTTTGCCTTAAATAATAAAAAATCAGAAATTTTTCACTTATCCAAAATTTAATTATTACAGTTACTTAAATAAGAAATAAGTACAAAAATTTCTTGAATAAAAACAATAATACAACTAATAGAATGCAGCTCATTCACTTACAGTATTTATACCAGCTTCTTTGAAGCTGCTCAAAATTATCTCATGTTTGGCTTGAACACCGTTAAATGTGCGTACAAGCCAAGAAGCGTGAAACGGTTTTAGTCGTGATATTCTCAGGTCTACAGATTCCTTTTCCTCTAGAAATTTAAGCTCATTAGAATACCACTCAATAAACTCATTCTTGAGCAAATGCTTGAACTCGCCGTTTACAGTTAAGTCCAAAGGCTGAAGCTCTCCTGTGCAGGAAGCGGGCACAAAAACTGCAATAATATTCCTCTTCTCTAGTTCAGCCAGAAAAAGAGGATCTTGGTATGCCTTAAAAACGTCGAACAATGCTACACCAGGTTGTTCTGGAACTAGCCCGAGAAGCTCTCTCTGCTTGTCGTAATAAGGTACAAGAATATTCTCGATGCATCGAATCCTTGTGTCAGTATTGCTTTAGTGCGAATCGGTGTGCCACACATCCCAGTCCGCGGGAAATGAAAACTTTGGACGACAATTTGTTGTTTTTCTAGCGTACAAAAATTGTGGTGGAAGTAGGTTTCCAGAAAGGGAACATGCTAATAAAAGAGTCATCTCTCTTTTATCTTCCATGCCGATTATGAACACTTGTTTTGAACCACGTTCTTCCAATGTGTATTCAGATGTAGGCACAAACTTTGCGTTTGTCTGATCGAAGTTAACGAACATCTCAGGGGAAACAACATTTTGTATGTGTTGTGTTTCCGCGTGTTGTTTTTAGAGCAATGGGGAGAAGGGTGGTGGTGGGGGGGGGGGGGGGGGGGGGGTGAACTTTTCGGACGAAAGGAAGTTTCTTAAAATGCCTTATGCAAAAGGGGTTCTATTTAAATAGTTTCGGGATTTTTCAATTTTTGGTTCTGTTCATATGAAATTCGCGAAATTTTCTTCTCGCGAAATCATCGACATCTTCGTTTTCGCGAAAATAAGTGCTTTTACAGTAAATATTTTAATGTTTTGGGCCTAACCAGTTAAAATACTGGAGATTATGATTACAGTGAATTCTCGTTACAATGAATTTCTAGGAACCACTGATTAAGTTCATTATTGTGAAAAATTAGTTAATGTGAAATTCCAATATGGTGAATTTAAAAAAATCAATTTGGATACACATTGAATAGAATTATATACATTTAGTAAAGTTATATTACATTTTTGCAAACATGTCAACATATTATTGTGAACTCATTTGTCAAATGAGAATTATTAAAAACATTAAAGACTTTAGTCATAATAAAAAAAAAAAATGAAAATTTATCTTACATATACCTGACAGCTGAAAACTTCACATTCATATATTATACCTTAATGTAACTTTTTTACAAAATAATAATAACAAGCGGGAAAAATTCTACCTTACGGCAGAATATAGATTGGCCACCCACAGCTTTTATCGTTGAGATTTTTTCAGCCAAGTCTAAATCGTCAAAAAACAAACAAAAAAAAAACATGTTTGTTCGCTTAAGCCAGCTTCTCGTGGTTCACAGGATCTTTTTGAATGAGTTCGCACTTCTTTTCTTTTGTAAACATTTTTTCATTTTCAAATTCCTCTCTCGTCAAAATGTGATGGTCAACGTTCAAAGATAATGCCTGCATCAATTCAAAGCATTGCAGCTCGGCCACAGACAATGTGACAAATAGAGTCTGGATTCCCCACTGTCGCATGAGAATTATGAGTGGTGTGTATTAGAGATCTGCACGGGCCGGGCTCGAGCCTATTTTTCTCACGGCACTCAGGCCGGGCTGGGCCATATTTTTTTCTGAAGGCTCGGGCCGGGCCTAGTGATTACTCTTTACGGGCCGGGCCTTACTTTTTTCCTGAAGGATAAGGTCGTGCCTTAAATTATTTTTTCCGTACAGAGCCGGAACTGGTTTCATTCTTCCTAGTCTTCACGCCTCAAAATTTATAGTCCTGGTTTTGACCCATATGAAAATCATTGTCTCGACGTGCCTTGTCCGTTCGAAGGTCAGTAAAATAAGATCTGGCATAAAAATCTTTGCAGAACATGCATACATTTTTAAATCGCCATTATTTTATAATTAAACATTAAAATTTATTCTTTTTAAAGAATAGCAGATTTATACACTTATTAAAATATTGCTAAATTAAAATATAGTAAAACGTGTGAAAAAGAACCTGCTTATGACGTAATCCTGTTTTAAATTGAAAAATGTGTTGATACATTAAAAATGAATATACTAGTAAGAAAATCTATATATATATTAGTCTTATGTGGCACGGAAAAAGGGCTGAATTTCTATATTATCGTTTGGCAACAAGCGTAGTTTCCAGAATATCCCAATATGGCGGCCAGCGAAAGAGCAGTGAAACGAGTGAAACTCAAACTAGAAAATAATTTAAAATAAAATAACGTGTGCATAATCCAAAGCGTTTGAGATGATAACTCATTTTAATTATGAGTAATATCGTTAATTTCAAATGAATTCTCAGCGCTTATTTAGAATTTATTTATGAATTTCCCTCATATGAAATCGGAGAGAATTAAAAATATCAACTGTCTAGATCGCACCTGCTGCCATCTATTGCTGTAGATGTAAATTATTGAAGTAAAAAATATTTTCTTTTGCAAATATCTATAATCTAATCAATTAGAACAGTTTTGCGAAATTTAAACAATGATTGTTCATATCACGTTTTTTTTTTTTTTAATGAATTTAAGCCGTGCTGTACAATATTATAGGTGTAATGAGTTTTAAACTAATTGTGTTTTCAAGTTATTTTTTCATAGTATTTAAATTATTTATGTGGTGTATTTATGGTAGTATTTATTTAGCTAGAATTTCTGCAAAAATAAAAAAGGGTCAAAAGAGCGAAGCGAACTGAGACCACGTAGCGGTCTCAATGTGAATTGCTTCGTAATTCACGGGGTGTTGGCAAGCGTTAGCGAGTAGGGGGCTGAGCTCCTCCCTAGTAATATATAATACATTTACACCTGATAAGAAGGCAAATTGTCTATAACTCATTTTTTTTTCTTCCCTATGCAATTCCATGTTAGAAGATTTTACTGTATAGCATTTTTCTGATTTTTAACACTTCAATAAATGGAATAGGGATTAACAATATTGATGATAACTTAAACACATACATACAACAAATAGAGATTTATTAAAAAAATAAACATTCCAGCTTGTGGCGCCTCTATAAAAATGAAGATTATAAACATGAAATAAAAAAGGCTAAGATAGGAATTTTTGGTTAGATCTCCTCCTATAAGGCAAATTTTTAACCAAATCGATGTAAAAATTGTGTTTTGTAGAAATTCACTCGGGCCGGGCCGGGCTCGGGCCGAACTTTTAATTTTTGTATCGGGCTGGGCCAAGATTTTTTTTGTATGGGTCGGGCGGGGCCCGCGCCTGGAAATTTTGGGCCGTGCAGACCTCTAGTGTGTATGTATTGTGGCATACACATGTTTTTTCTTGTTTTCCTAATGAGCAGGAGCATTTTTTATATTTTTGAGGAATTTGTAGCTGTTGTCGTGCTGAATGAGGTTGTTCATAAAATTTTCAGCCGTGAGTCTTCCATCCAGTGATTTTGTTTTCTGAATGGAAATGTCGATAGCGTTCTTAAGACGAAAGTGATTAAATTTACTGTACGCGCACAGCAAATGATCGGACTGCCCGTCGATCCGACCTTCATATTTCTGAATTGGCGATTTTGGTGTAGGTGTACTCCTTTTTAAGGTGCCTCACTTTCCCACAGTAAATAGTCGGAGAGGACAGTTCTTTGGCATTTTCATCCGAGATTAGCGACTTAGGTATTTGATTTTCACCGAGTGCTAAACAGATACAGCGGTCGCCGGTGAGCAAACTCAGGTGTACTTCTGACTCGTCGACCTCCACCACTTCTTTTTCAAATTCGACTATTAGCTTATCCATGTCAAAGTTTTGCCGTGTTCTTTCCCAATCTTCCGACAAATGCACTTCAAGGTGCTGATAGAGTTCCTGTCAAGTGAGGTACCGGGCTGCTGCATTGATTTTTTGTGGACTAACGATTGCGCTCATATAGTCTGATTTGTAAGTCAAACGTCTTTTTAACTTGACATAGACTGTATAGCATTCATCTAGAAAGCGTGGCAGGTGATCCACAGTGAAGTCTAATTTTATAGGCACGTTCACCACCACCGAACCCTTCAATTTAAATTGGCATCTGTGAACGGCATATATTTGCATGTAAGGGATACGCAATGCCACCAATCGTTCTTCTAACGGATTCAAACATTTTAAGCAGTCAGGTATTTCTGGAAATTCAAAACCGTTTGATATGGCATACTCAGGAATTTTGAGTTTCATCATTGTAACACGTTTTACAGAAAGAGCCATCATCGCCGATATTTTTCATAAAATGTCAGCCTTAGAAATTCTTTGGTCGCTCTTTTAGCGATTAATCTCGATTTCAAAAGAGGTCGAATTGAAGTTTTAAACCATAGTCGATCGCAGCAGTAACATTTGTGGTACAGACCATCGGATATACTGTAAAAGAAAATGATTGGATATTACTTGTCTTAAAGAATTTGGGTGGTTAATCCACCGGGCTCAAATGGTAAAGTAAAAGTAAACTGACTCTGAATAAGAGGATGGCTTAAATTAATAAATAACATTTATTAAACATACTTTAACATTATAAGAATTAACAAACAGTCTGGCATACTTGCACAGACATTTAAAAATAACTAAAACAAAACATCGTACGATATGCAGCTGCCACATAAGCAAAAAAAGAAGAGAGCAGACAAGTCATGCAGTGATATTTAAGATAGTTATTCAACACATGCGCAGTCACGGCATCCAATCAGGAAACGGCACCTGACAATGCATACGTAGGAGCAAGAAAAACATGTGTTTTTGTTTACGCTAAGAGATCGCGTATCGTCGTACGTACGATCGCGATAGAAGCACTTGAAGTAGAATATTTCAGTGGCGCGAGACCTAAAAGGAAAAAACAACAAATATGGGGAAGTTAAGCTTCCACACTAAGGTTTTCACAACATAAGGCCCCCCCTCTCGCGATCACTGAAATCCCAAGAAAAAAAAACACAAATGTCTAACAAGACATGCCCCCCCCTTAATATTTAATATAACAAATTTTCCTTAAAAAAAAAAACAAGCATTATGAAATTGCAAAAGGACTCTTAAATTTAAAAAAAAACTTGCAACAAAAACCGTCAAATCTGTTCCTGATTCAAAAGCCAAGACTGCTTACAACAATCATCCCATTTAAGGATACATATAAAACAAGTCATTCAAAAAAAAAAAAAAACGTTTAATATGTGGCATAAAAGCATCAAGAGATTACATGTAAAAAAAAAATTAAATCTTTACAATTCAAAAATATCAAATGAGACACCAGGAGATATACCTAAAACATTACAATTATATCATAACCTCAGAGTATAATACTTTAAAATTTCAAAAATATGCCATAAAATTTTATTACACTTATATAAATAGTCTGGAAATGAAATTATCAACAGACATTTTAACTAGAGCTTTTGTGAAAATATCTGCAAGGTTATCTGTACTTCTTACATAAGATAAATTAAATAGCTTTTCAGACACCAAATCTCTTAGAAAATGCAATTTAACGTCAATATGCTTTGATCTAGCATTTTCAATCGGTGACTTGCAAAAGTCAATAGCAGATTTATTATCACAACAAAGTTCATATTGTGTTATTTCATTCCCAAATAACCCCATTTCAAAACACTCTAGAAGTATATGTCTAACCCAAGTGATTTCTTTTGCAGCCTCAGTAAGTGCAGTAAACTCAGCTTCCATTGTGGAAAGGGCAACAGACTTTTGTTTGAAAGTCTTCCAAGAAAGAGGTGACTGACCAATAAACAACACAAAACCCCCCATACTCTTCCTATCATCACGATTAGTGGCATAATCTGCATCACTATAACATGTGACACTAAGGTTATCAATCTTGGATAAGTCAAGCTGTCTTTCTCTGGTTGTATACAAATAACCAAGTAGCTTAACTAACCCGTTCCAATGAGTAGGCCCAGGGTTTTCCTGAAATTGTGAGAAAAGGTTTATTGCAAAACAAATGTCAGGTCTAGTCCTGTTAGCTATAAAAGCGAGACATCCAACAAGGCTGCGATATGGGATACCTTGCATTTCATTTAGTTCTATATCATCTTTTGGACAATCTAACTTTGAATACACAACTCCTTTAGAAATTGAGAGAGATGTAATTGGAGGTTTATACTCTTTAAACATATTGTAAACCTTTTCAATGTAACTCTTTTGATGAATGAAAAGTTTACAGTCCCTCTCTTCAAACTCTACACCTAGGAGTTTCTTAGTGCGTCTTAACAATTTAAGATCAAACTTAGATTTTAAGAGATCTATGACTTCAGAAACCAATGTTTCTGTTTGTCCAAAAATGATAATATCGTCCACATACAACAATAATAGAACCTTTCTTTTAAATATAAAAATGCAATTTGCCCATTTTAATTTCTTAAAATTTAATCCCTCAAGTGCATTCCGAAGCTCGAAATACCATTCACGACCACTTTGTTTAAGGCCGTAAATAGCCTTTTCAGGCGGCAAACATACTCAGACTTCTCACTGACATAGCCCAAAGGCTGGCTCATAAAGACTCTTTCAGATAAATTCGCATATAAATATGCACAGTTTATGTCAATTTGACGATGAATCCAACCGAAAAAACAGACTAGTATACTGAAAAATAATCTAATAAGAGAAAAATCAACTACTGGGCTATATACTTCCTCGTAAGATATGCCTTTTTCCTGCTTAAAGCCTTGTGCTACAAGCCTAGCTCTATAACGAGCAATCTCGCCTTTCTCATTACGTTTAATGGAATATACCCAGCGGTTACCTAAAACTTTCTCTTCTTTAGGTTTGGGGACAAGTTCCCATACTTGCCTTTCCTTCATGGTTGTTATTTCATCATCCATCGCCTTAGACCATTCTTTTCTAAAAGGAGAACGCATAGCTTCAAAATAAGAAGATGGTATTTCTACTTCCGTTATGTTAGCTTCATAGTGTGGTTCTAAACCAGAATAATCATCTTTGTTTCTAAAACTAAAAAATTCCTTTCAATAATCAATATTTCTGGCTTTACAGTAATTCTCAACATCTCTATAAGATCGAAGTTTAGTATTGGAACCCTCCACACCATAATATATATCATTGCGGGACTTATCTTTTCTCATAATGGCTTCTCGGACCCATTTAATAGCTTCACAAGGGGTTTTTTCAGTTTCATTCACATCCCGGTCTGGGTGTTCATCTCCTGACTCTTCAGTTTCGGAACTTACTTCAACTTCCTTTTTGGGAGTGCTTTGTAACTTTATAGAGTTTTGTGGTATAATCTGATCAAATTTAGATTCAGAATCAGATTCTTCATTATCAATATAACGATTTTCAACTCCTGACAAAACTTTCCCATTATCAGAATTACAGTCCATGGTGCCCAGGATGCGACCACTGTACATTTCTCTCTCATTGAAATTCACATTTAAAGTTTCCTCGACAACACCCCTTTCAGGATTATAAATTCTGTATCCCTTTGTCTGTCCTGCATAGCCAACCATGATACCTTTAGTTGCACGCATATCAAATTTTTTTCGCAGTTGCTTGGGAATCCCTATAAATGCAGTACATCCGAACGGTTTTAAATGACTCACAGAAGGACGTCTCCCACCGTATAATTCAAATGGTGTCTTTAATTGGCCTTGATGGACAACTCTATTCCAAACATATGTGAAACAGACAGCTGCCTCAGCCCAAAATTTTTCTTCTAAACCACTATCCTTCAACATTGTTCGAATGCCATTATTTATAGTGCTATTAAATCTCTCAGCAACCCCGTTTTGTTCCGGCGTGTACCGGTTCGTCTTCTGATGATCTATTCCCTCTTTTTCAGTAAGCTGTTTAAATTTGTAATTGCAGTATTCCTTTCCATTATCTGACTTTATGGCCTTAATTTTCTTTCCAATGAACCTTTCTGCTCTGTTTTTAAATCGAACAAAAGTATCAAAGACCTCATCTTTATGTTTAATTGGAAAAACAGCAGCCTTTTTAGAAAAATAGTCTATAAAAGAGACAAAGTACTGTGACCCCCCAATTGAAGGCACTGGCATTGGGCCACACACATCGGTAAAAACAAGTTCAAGAGGCCTACGTGTTCTGTTTCCTGGCAATGGCTTAAAACTTACTCTTCGTGTCTTTGCCAAACGACAAGGTTCACAATTTAATTCCTGATTTTTCAGCTTAGGTAACCCACGAACTACATTATTTTTACTGGTATCAACTATATAATTTGTGTTGATATGACAATATTTCTTATGCCAAATCTCAAGATTTGATTCCTTAGACTGAGTTAAATTTACATGCTCTCTGATAACACCGGGGTATTTTGGTCTAAGAAAATATAAACCATTTTCTCTTTTTGCAAAGAAGTCCAATTTTCCTTTATTATTATACACGAAAATCTTTCCATTCTTGCCAACAAATTTACCTCCTTTTTTATCTATGGCACATCCTGCAAATAAATTTCTCCTTAATCTAGGTGAATAAAGAACATTGTTCAATGTTATTTTCTTCTGGGTACCTTTTATATTTACCAAAAATTCCACCTTGCCAATTCCCTCAACTGAGCAAGACTCTTCACCGATAGCGACTGATACTGTTGTATCTACTACTGGCCTAAGCTCAACAAACAAATTTTTATTGCGGCAAAAATGAGAAGAAGCAGCAGAATCCACAACCCAAGACAAATCATCAGGACCATTACTACCTTGACTGTAGTTAGCCTCTACAATATAACTTGAATTGTCTCGGTTAAAATTTCCCTTTGGTTTAAACTTCTTAACCTGAAATTTACCAGAATTTGGCTTCTTTTCTGGGCAATTAGAAGCAAAATGGCCTAATTTAGAACAATGGAAACACTTAATGTCTTTCTGTTTATTCGATTTAAAATTGCTATTATTCCTATTTCCTTGTTTATTAATTTTGACTTTATAAGCAGATGCATCTACATGTTCAAGGTCAATGTTACACTGTCTTAACCTATCCTCCTCAACCAACAACTCTTTTAATACATTGTCAAAAGTAAATGTTTTGTCATCCCATCTATAAATTGACTGAACAATTCCTGAAAATTTGGATGGCAAAAACCGGATAAGTTGAAAAGACTGGTACATTTCTTCCATTACATGTTTTGCGTCTGCCAATTCATTAACTACCTTTTTAAGGTTAGCTGCATAAATACTAATGTCATCCCCTGTGCCAAACCTCAATGAGAAAAATTTGTCCAATAAACTCACAATCCTACTGCGAGACGTTGGCTGGTAACGCTCCTTTAATTTCCTCCATGCATCCCCAGCATTTTTAGTGTCACTTACTATACTACGATATGGTTTCTCAATATTTAAATAAATTGAGGTATATGCCCTATCCCTACACAATTCAAAGTCACGAAGTTCCTTTCCAGTTAAATCTTTAGGTGTTTCAAGGTCTGGTTTTTCTACAAATTGCCAAACTCCACGATCCATCATATACACCTGTATTTCCTCTGCCCAAATAGCATAATTGCTACTGTTAAGTTTTTGGATAGCAAACTCCATCCTATAAGCTCATGGGGATAATTAAATATGCATATCTCAATACAATATTAATAAACCATTCAACAATATTAAAACCTACTAACCCTTCAAAAAGAACCATTTCACAACAATACATACATTAAATATACAAAATAAATGAAGTACAAAAAAAAATTCATTAATTACTCAAATTTAATCAACCGTTAATTACTCAAATTTAATCAACCATTAATTACTCAAATTTAATCATTAACTATTTAAATTAACTATTAATTATCCATATTAAATTAATTATTCACTGTTTTATTAAAAATACAATTCTATATTCAAACCATTTCAATATAAAAATCTTTAATTAAAAACTTTCAATTAACAACTTTAACAAATCTTTCTTTTTTTTCTTTAAATCTATTTAAAATTTTAAAATTCTAAAAAAAAAAACAAATTCTAACAATTAATTCATAACAAAAACATATCACAGTATACTATTAACGTTAAAAAACTTTAAATTAATAAATTATTTGATAACAACGTTACTCAGAAAAAATAACTTTCCTAAATGAGATGAAAAACATTCATTTAACACTGAAGACTAACAAGCAAAAACACTTCACCAATAAAACAAACAGCAAAAGTTTTATCAATCCATAATAACTTCACTAAAAAACCACAAACTTTACTCCATTCCAAGTTAACAGCTGTTCACAAAGTAAACAACATAACACTACAGTTCCAGAGTCCAGGCAAGTTTGTTTATCTTAGTCAGAAACCAGGAAGGAGCAGCCTTGAAGTTCATTCACAAGGAAAGGGTGGAGATAAAAACAAATTAGCTGTCTGCCGTTGCTTGTCAAAACATCAATACTGTAGCTCTCGAAGAGGCCCCCCATCTTTGCCATTAAAGATGACCTCATTATGATAAATTCACGCCAACACCTCAGAGTCAAAAATTACATTTAAACATTACCAAAAATGGACAAACTCTTTAAATTTAGACTTCATTTGGCCCATAACCGGTCTTAAAGAATTTGGGTGGTTAATCCACCGGGCTCAAATGGTAAAGTAAAAGTAAACTGACTCTGAATAAGAGGATGGCTTAAATTAATAAATAACATTTATTAAACATACTTTAACATTATAAGAATTAACAAACAGTCTGGCATACTTGCACAGACATTTAAAAATAACTAAAACAATGCATCGTACGATATGCAGCTGCCACATAAGCAAACTAGTCGTTGGGGGCCACCGTAATACTTACCCATCATGGATATGCATAATGTAAAATATTAAAATAAAAATGTGCAAACTACTTATAAAATGCATTGCAATTCAAATAAAATCGCGGCTTGATGACGTCACAAACTTTAAAGGCTCGATTACTGAATTGCTTGAAAGAGTTTTTTCCTTATAACTCCAAAAATAATAATCCTATTAACTAGCGGCTTATTGCATCTGATTAAGCGTCAAATTTCCAATTAAAATATATCTTTGAAGTGAAATTTGGATGAAATACAGGGTCATGAAAAATCGAAGAGTGTGGAAAATAGGATTCCAAATATCTCGGCAACTAATTATCCGATCGACTTCATGCTTTATTCAAAATTTATGTTTTTTTATTGTCTTTTATATTCATTTCTTAAAATAAACAATTTCGAAAATTTTTATATACCTTTCATCAGAACGAATATTTCGAGAGTCCGAAAAAAATTGTTCCGGTTAATCGAGGTTATTGAAATAAAATAGGCTTCTTCCCATTATTACATACTAAGTACATACCAAATTGCAAGTCTCTATCTCAATTTTTTCGGGAGATAGAGCGTTTACAGACACACACACACACAGACACACAGACACACAGACGGACGGCAAAATTTTTTTTCTAAAAATATGTTTTTCGGAATCTCCAGTGTCTGAAACGTGTAAATCCGTCAAAATTTTTTTTTCGATTTTCAAAACGATTACAAGACTTACCCTATACTACGTATGATGGGTAAGTAAAAAGGAAGAGAGCAGACAAGTCATGCAGTGGTATTTAAGCTAGTTATTCAACACATGCTCAGTCATGGCATCCAATCAGGAAACGGCACCTGGCAATGCATACGTAGGAGCAAGAAAAACATGAAAAACATGTGTTTTTGTTTACGCTAAGAGATCACGTACGTACGATGATAGAAGCACTTAAAGTAGAATATTTCAGTGGCACGAGACCTAAAAGGAAAAAACAACAAATATGGGGAAGTTAAGCTTCCACACTAAGGTTTTCACAACAACTTGAAATTCTGGTTGTTTGCAGGCCCAGTTGAGACTGATGTTCCGTTTTTGTCGTTTAACATCGGGCACATCGAGTGGAGATACTAATTTATTACGTTTATAAGCTCTTTTCAATGAGATAGCTCTTTGAGCACAAAAATTGGGATCTTTTCTTTTAGTCTGCATAATTTTAAGCATTTTATTACAATGAACCTCTTCAGAGGGAAATGAATTAGGAGAACGACCCATTTTAGGGTGTGGAACACCAGCTGTATGATTCTCGTGCTTCTTAATCCAATAGCGAGCAGTAGAATGCATAATATCCAGTGTACGTGCAATTTCAGAAAAGTATCAGCATAATAAAGAAAGATAATTTGATTTTTAATATCGTCAGTAACAACCACGAATATAGTGTAGCTATGTATAAAGGGTGTCGATAAGCTAACCAAATTAACTAGCTGTTTAACCCGTTCTTAACTTAGCATAAAAACGCAATGACAACAAACAATTTTAAAATATCTAAGTAACAATTCTCCTGTTAAGGTGTTGAGTTGTTCAATAACTATTAGATTTAGAAAAATATTTTTCTACTACTGTGCAATTTTTTTAAAGAAAATTTATTTTATCATGTTGCTATGGCAGCAGACCATAAAACAATATCTTTGGAATAAGGGAATAAATAGAAGAAAAAGTTTTGATGTTTGTGATAAAAGGTTTTTCGTTATTTTTTAAAAAAGGTATACAGGTTGCATAGGAAAGTGCCTTTAACCTGAAAATACTTGCGAACGGTGAGAGCTACAGCTATGCATGTGAGGTAACGGTATAATAAAGCGACTACCCCCGACCTAATGCAAACGACAGAAGCGCCCCCTAGTGGCGAAATTTGGAAGATAGCCATTGCAAATCGAAAATGAAAAGCGATAGAGCAAAGTTTCCAATTAGAAAGGTTTAAAGCATCAATTAATTAATACGAAAAGACATTTGGTTCACACGGATAAGATAAATCGTCGATATATAAAATGTCTGAAATCGATGCACTCCACTTTGTGTAATTGTTTGAAAGGAATAGCCAGAAGTATGAAGAAATATGCACAATCTATTGCATAAATATGTACTTAAGTTAATACATTTTGATAACATTGTAAAAAAAAAAAAAAAGACAAACTATCTCACAGTGATAAAAAGTTAATGTTCAGTATGTTTGAAAAGTTCGCGATTGCTCACAATAAACGTTTGTATTTGTGAGAGTAATTCTGCATGCACGTTTCTCACCATGGAAGGTGTCACACTATTGCAAGCATCTTCAATACAAAGACGTAGATCCAGCAGACTTGTAGGTGGAGTTGCATAAACCTTATCTTTTATGTAACCCCACAGGAAGAAAGCCAACGGAGTGAGATCCAGCGATCGTGGAGGCCATTCAAAACTACCACCATACCCAAAAATAAAAGTTTTAAAATAAAACCGCTCGCACATTCGGATTCAAATTATTGTCTGCCATCGATAAGTTTATGCTATGAGATTATGCTGTTTGTATTAAGTGAGAGCCAACACCTTTTAAACTAAAATTTTAATTGCATTGGAAATGAAAGTTTTACTGACATTACAATATAGTACAATGTCAAAATCTGCAATTGCACACTGCTACCATTCCAAAATTTGAATATGCAGAGTTGAATCATCGCGCATCGATTTTAGACATTTTTGGGTATACAGGTGACAGTTTATCTTATCCGTGTGAACCAAATGTCGTTTCGTACTAATTAATTGATGCTCTAAAACTTTCTAATTGAAAATTTTACTCTCTTTTTTTGTTTTTGATTTGCAATGGCTATCTTCCAAATTTTGCCACTAGGGGATGCTGCTGTCGTTTGCATTAGGTCAGGCATAGTCGCTTTACTATACCTTTAACTCACTTGCATAGCTGTAGCTCTCTCCGTTCGCAAGTATTTTCAGGTTAAAGGGACTTTCCTATGCACCCTGTATACATTTCACTTTTACATTTTAACAAAATAATAAGTCTACTAAAATTTGTTACTCATGCTATAGCCAGTATACATGATTGATACACATCGGGACACATTGTCGTTATCGTTATCTTTTTACACATGAAGGTTTAGATATGGTTCTTCATTGTGAAGATTAGTAATTTTTTTAATTCAATATTTGAAAAAGGCATAATGATTAAAATTGAAATTTATGTCAAGAAAAATACAATTTTTTACCTTTTTAATGCAGTTTGTCTAACAATTTTGTGATAAATACTTTTCGATCTATTAATTTTTTCAGCGTTTCATTTTCCAAGATTAACCTTTGGCAACGATGGATGGCTGTGACTGTTCATAAACATAAATTTTACTGTTGCCTGAAAGAATAAGCCTGTATGTGACTAATAATAATAATAAATCCTCTTTTCTGAAATTGTAAACAAATTTTTCAAAACAAAATTTTTAATTTTACTCAATATTGCATAAAATGTCAATTTTCATTACTTGTGAAACATCTTTACCATGTAATATAGGTTCTGAAATGGATATTTGTTTTGTCATACATCTTTAAAAACCAAGTGTATATATTTTCTTCCAAGTTGCTTCGATTTCCTGTTTGATATTAGAATTAGACCTTTCAGATTTTTTTTTTTTTTTTAATGGTACGTAATTGAGAAATAGCAACATAAATTTTCTTTTGCGACATCGACCTACCTTCAAGTTCTTACGACTTGTATAATATTTTTTGTTTCAATGAAAGTTGCTTCATATTCCTACACTCAACCAGTGAAAAAAAAAATCTAACGCCAAATTTGAATTTTTGTTTTAGGAATTAGCTAATAAGTTATAGCTATTTATCGCCAAATTCAAAGATAAGGAACTGCTGCAAAAATCAATTCTTTGGACTTCTTACCCTTTTTTAAGCAAGTGTAAAGGCAAACAGAAGAAACTATAAGAAGGAAAGGGATTAGATGTGAATGTAAAGGAAGAGTTTCTTAATTTCAAAGATTCACATAAAGGAAGCAATTTCATGCCATCTCTCGAAAAAAGCTTCAAGATACACTGAAAATTCGTGGATCATGGAGTAGAGAAAATAATAATAAAAAAATTCTTCTGGAATTCTGGATTTTCGATAAAGAGTGTTTTTCTTGTAAACTTAGCGTTCGTTAAACTGAAATGAGCATTATTTTTAAGACTTCAATAAATTCATTAATTTTAAAAATTAATTAATCTGAAATTCGTTAAAAGGAATATATTTACAATGACAAAGCATAGGAATTATTTTTCTAATAAAATTACATTCAGTAAACTGAAAAATTCGTTAAACTGACATTCGTTATAAAAAGTTTCTACTCAATATAAAACCAGTTACAAATGTGATTTTAAAAATCTATATATTTAAAAAGGGATGGCTTTTCTGTCAAATTCACATAGAACCATGCCCAATACACATGTGTCAAAAAATTCCTCCGGGATGACTGCTCTTAATACAGTGAACGATTTATTACAGAACTGAGGGCACACATTTTGCTCTTTACCTCTAATGCTTATATTTAGCCAATCAGTTAAGAGCTTTTCCTGTCCCGAAACGAAGGATGATTCTTTAGGATTGATAAGATTCATATTGTTGATCATTCTATGGCGTGGCAAGTTTGGATTACGATTAGCTTGAATAACTTATCAGGTATTTTTTCATTTTATTTTTATTTATTTTGGTTTATTGAGTTGATGAACACAGAAACCGATATCTATTTCTATGTTCATGATTGAGTTCTTTGGATGCTGTTTGTACAGAACACGAGTTTTGTATAGAACACACATTGTTTGTATAGAACAAAATCATTTAGTAAACACAAAATTAGAGATACATTCTGGTGTATTTTTTTTTCTTTTTATGTCACATGTATTTTGCTATTTTAAATTTTTTAAACCTATAAGTAATAGTCAAGATTTTATTGAGATTTTTTTTTTTTTTACTTGAAAAAGCTGACATTTCATTTTTTTTTTATATAATATTTCAAATGTTTTAATAGTTACATTCGGCTGTAAAATGTCGAAAAGTTTTGATTATATATAACAGTTTGAAAATGAGTTGATACTTTTTTGTTGTTTATTGATTTTTGCTTAAATGATGTGCTGTAGGTGCAATCCCCAGCATCACTGCTAATGTATGGAATCCTACTTTCCAAAATAATTTACAGAGCCCGTGTGTAAGATGACAATATGTGGCAATATGAAATAGTGATATACTGAGCACTCCATATTAGGCCAAATTATGTACTCGGCGAATACTGATTTACTTTCTTTTTGCTTTAATTGGTTGTAAATTTTTTTTTTTGTTTTATCCACACAAAAAGTACTACACTTAGCTACAATGTTGTTGGTATAACAGAAACATGCCATCTGCCCCACCCTCCCCCATATGCCAGAGATGAAAATGCTCTAATTTTTAAAGTTTAATAAAATCTCAACCATTACTTTTAGGTTTAAGATTTAAAATAGCAAAATACATATGACATAAAAAGAAAAAAAAAATACGCCAGAATGTATCGCTAATTTTGTGTTTACGAAAGTGAGAGAAATGATTTTCTGTGCTATACAAACAGCATCCAAAGAACTCAATCATGAACATAGAAATAGATATCTGTTTCAGGGCTCGAAAATTCTAAAAATTTTAAGGTTCCCAGCTGGGTATATAGGTTCCCAGAAAAATGTATGTTTTTACAGTTTTTTAAATAAATTCAGAGCTTAATGAATGAAGATATTGTGTCACATAGACACAGTTTTAAATAATAAATAAAAATTTTAGTTTTATAGTTTATCAATTAATGTTTTGACTGTTCTTTCTGTTTCTTCTGTAGTATCAACATCCTTTTCATTGCTACAGCTAGCTCTGGCATCATCTTGAACTTTCTTTTTTATTTGCATTCTTTCAAAACAATGCTGCAATATCCATCTCTAATATGGAAAAACAACCTTTTAAATTCTAACAAAATTCTAAACAAACGTACCGTTAAGATTCGATGAAAACCATGTGCGCTAAGTGAATGAGAAAACAAACCCGAAGTATGATGTAAATTCACACAAAGTTGAAAATCGCTGCAGTCCACAGGAGAATAAAAATTCATTGCTGGTGGCGCCGGCCACGGCGACTTGCGAGCTCTTCCATTTAGGTTCCCGGCAAAGAACCTGAGTGGAAAAAATACGTTCCCAGAAATGATTTCCGGTTCTGGGATCCCCGGAATCCCAGGAACGGTATTTTTCGAGCTCTGCTGTTTCTATGTTCAAGAACTCAATAAACCAAAACAAAAAAATACCTGATAATAGTTATCCATGCTAATTATAATCCAAACTTGTCAACAGTGGCGGCGTCGACGTCCCGACGGCCTCGTGCCTGTGGGGGCCTCACAAAAAGTTTTTCAAGTTGTTAAAAATTTAGTTATTTAGTTATCCGTATTTATTTCCGTACAAGTGTAGTAGTATTTATTTAGAGTCGTCTGGCAACAGTATGAAAGTTAGGCGATTTCGCATTCGATACTCGGGAAATCCCTGAATCTCGAATCGTTAATTTTTTCAACTTCATTCAATCATCTGTCACAAAACTCAGAAACTTGTATGTGAAAAACTTCTGATTACTTTTCTTTTCATTACTAACATAATTTAAAAATTGGTTATTTGTTTATTTTAAAGAAGTTATATTTTTATTCATTTATCATAGTGTTGTGATTTATTTCATACAAGAAATTTTATTGTTTAGAATTTTTTATACTCAAAATTACAGTATCAAACATTGAATATATTTACCTCTAAAGTATCTAAGTTTGTTGACATTGCAAATATTATTTATAGTAAAGGTATAATACTGAACAAAAATCATTTTTAAAAGTTTCTGTATGATGAATGAAGTGCGGTGTTATATTTGATCGCCGGTCCGGATACAGGGACCGGTCTAAAAATGTAATTAAATTGACAAGCAGAGTACGTGGAAGTTTAATGATTGAAATTTGGCAAGGTAGTGACAAAAGTGTTAAAATGTAGATAAGACACATTCATGAAACAGTTTTTAGGTTTAAATAAAGCTAACGTTAATTAAACATATCACAAAATAAAATAAAGATGAAAAATATGACAGGCAATTTAATTAAATAAAATATTATGGCATATGGCAACTTAAACAAAAGGTGGCAAAAATAATATAGCATGGAGTAACTTAAATGAAGCCTTCAAAGTATACTTGTAGAAAAGTTCATTTTAATTTACATGATAATTAATTGAACGTGATGACACAAATTAAAACAGGCCTTTTATTTTATTAGTCACCATGGCACTGATGTGAAGAAAATGAGTTGAAGAACAGTCCACACACACTATTAATCCTTGAAATGAACGTACATCACCAACAGAAGAAAGAAAAACCGCAACTTCAACAGCCGAAATAAACAAACACTAAAAAAACGTTTAACACCATCATTGCACTCATAAAAAACTTTACACCGCCACTGATATTGTTTCTTCTGGCATCTACCAATATCATTTTACTAAAGCTGCCTCACTCTCGCCATTCAAACTGCCTTTTCATCCCTTTTAAACAACATCAACATACCGCTTTCCAAAAACGCCCCCTTTCTGATGTGCTAAGTTGAGAAGTTCTCAAACTGCCCATCGGCAAAGTAATCTAGAGTGCCTTTGAAAACTGTGTCACGGCGTCTGGGCGCATGCTCCCCTATACTATTACGATTGAAATGATATCGAAGCTGGCGGTTGCAAGTGAATTCGGAAAAAGGCTGAGAAAACGATGGTCGATGTGGTGAACGATATCGAAACGAACAGTAAACATTATCGGCGAGTTGAAAAACAAAAAGAAAAATTTGAACGATAATACTAGAGATGGAAAACGATATCGACTGAAGAAAATTAATACAGGATTGAATGGAAAATTAGGCAAGTACGAAAAGGTGACATTATGTAGAAGTTTCAAGGTCCAAAAATATACATAGGGCTAACATTTGCCCCCCCCCCCCCCCTTGACACTTATACTGAAATTATCTGATAATATAACAGTTAGAAACATTCATAGTTAATCAGTAAAAATTTGTTTAACACACATTTGTAATTCACATTCAACAATAATTACACAATTATAACAAGTAAATATATAGGTATATTAATATAAACACTTATATAAAATAAAAATACAACATTGATCCTCACTACTTTGAGGGAACACACTTACGTGATTTTCACAAAAAAAGAGCTGAACCTTTTAAAAAGGAATTTCTTTTCAAACACACAAAGAAAGTTCTTGTTTCTTGCTTGTATCATAACTTATACCTCACCATACTAACATATGGCTACTTTTACCGACACACATTTTTCTTAGACAAGGAATATAAAGATTTACCATGTTTTCAAATATTTAAAAATTTCAGTGAGCTCACTTAAAAATAAAAATATATGTGTGCACACAAAAAAAATAATTTTTATGCAATATTTATAAAGCTATTTGATAAACATTTGCATAATAGGATGGAAAAATACTTGTTACAACTCGATTTCCAATAGCACGAACGGGACAATAGTGGCAGTTCCATTAATAAAAACGAGGGACTTACAGAAAGAAAAATAAGATGCCCGCGACAGGCCTTCCAGTGACCAGAGCACTCACGAAGGCCGCTACCCCCTGCAGGTCACTCTGGCAATTACATTGTCACCTCTGCGAGATGCTTCTTGAGGCTGCTCGTAACCCCGGAGGATGAACCAACATGAGGTCTGATCACGTTCCAGCGGGAGTTAAATTGTCCATGCCATTGGAAATGAGGGTACTCAAAAATATAGCATCAAAAAATTGATTATGAAGGATCCTTCTGAAATAAAAATTAAAACAAGGTATAAACACGATGCTATTACAGAAAAGTTTTATATGTATAATCACAAGGTTCGAACATTAATATATAAAAGACACATGAAACATGCAAGTTTCATTATTCAGAAATTCAAAAGAGATAAAGTTAAACTTTGAATGTTTAACTAGAAAAACTTTAAACAAGCTTTTAACGCTTGAAGAAAAGAAAAAAAATTTTTTTTTTGAACAATTCAAAAGGAGAGGAGAGTTTTTTTTTTTTTTTCTTCTAGTTTTAAGCGTACATTTTAAATTTTTAAGAGCCAAAAATGAATATAGTCTCAATGAACTTTAGTAGAGCAGCTTTTGTAAAAATGTCAGAGAGATTGGATTTGCTATTAATGTGTTTTACTAAAAATATCTCTTGGTTTAATAAATCGCGTACAAAGAAAAGTTTAACATCTATATGTTTTGTCCTATAGTTTTCTATGGGGGATTTAATGAAATCTATTGCTGCCATATTATCTACTAATAAAATTGGTTTAGTTTGTGGACCTGAAAATATGTGTTTATTATAACATTCTGTGATAATACGGCTGAACCAAAGAAGCTCTTTAGTTGCTTCTGTTAAGGCCATGAACTCAGATTCCATAGTAGACAAGCATATTGATTTTTGTTTAAAAGCTCTCCATGTTATCGGAGCTTTGTCTAGCATAAGTAATTGACCACCCATAGATGTCCTGTCATCACAATTGGCTGCAAAATACGCATCTGTATATGTGATCAGGTTAATTTTATGACAAGGTAAATTTAATTTATAGTGCTTTGTATAGTTAACGCAACATATAATAATAAAACAATGTAATCAGAAAATGTATAAACACAATTGCACCAATCTAACTTTTTAAAACCAAGAGAAATTAAAATTTTATGCAGTTCGTAGAACTACACTCTCACGCTCTGATGTAACCCATATAATGCTCTTTGAAGTTTACAGACCAGGTGTTCTTTTCCTTTTATTTCAAAACCAGGGGGCTGTTCCATATAGATCTCATCAGTTAATGGGGCGTTTATTGGGCAAAATATCAAATAACAAGAGAAATAGGCGATTCATTTTCTGGGAGTGCTCTTTTATTATGAAAGGGTGAATTGACTTGTTATGAGTTGCAAATTATACAATATGACAAATCTTAAATAAAATAGAATCAAACTTAATTTTATTCATGTGGATTACAAAGTTAGAATTATAACCTGCAGTTTTTGTTTAAATGGTACAGAAATTGACTAATAAAAGAAAATATGGAAAGTTCAAATATGTCCTATAAAAAATTTACTAAAAAATTGCCTGTTACACATTTAAAATTTTCTGGAAAAACATAGTGGAAAATTTTCCTCCCCACATCTCTATGTGTATACAATATTTTTGTTGTTCTATTGTCTGTACGGATATAGAGATTGTCCGGTTTGCCGACACTCTAGAACACGCAACATATAAATAATTGTCCATGTGAAAAGCAATCCGTGTCTAGATCTAAAACGCACGATTTTTAAAGATTGGCCATGAGCTTTGTTGATGGTGACTGCAAACGGCAATCGAATTGGGAATTGCAATCTCTTGAATTGAAATGGCATATCCGTTGACATCATATGAATGTGAGGAATGAGGACATCTTCACCTTTGAAAGGTCCTGTCAAGATTGTTGCTTCTACGACGTTGCTCATTATTATTTTTTTAACTGCAAGTCGCTTGCCGTTGCAAAGCTTTGGCTGGTTGATATTTTGTAACATGATAGTTGCATGCCAATATTCAATATCAGTACCTGCGGTGGCATCCCTGGCAGATCGAGTGAATTAAAAATTCTGTTGGATAATTAACCGTTTCATCTGCTTCCACAACACTGACGACAGATGTGACTGCCTCGCTTTGAATGTTATTTGATGTTACTGAATAATATTTTTAAGTTCTTAGACTTCTTGGCCGCAAGAATAGCTCGTTTGCTCAGCCAATTGTGATTCTTATAATTTGTTTAAATATTGGAAAACACCTTTTCAAGCAATTCTTCTTTTGACATCACTAAATTGCAGAAATTATGAGGCAATGAAATTCGTCCTCAGGTCAGATCAACCGGCACCTTTCCGTTCCTAATTTCCAGCAATTGATATGAGAATATCTCAGCTGATCGATCGTTTTGTAGCTGGACACACATATTTCTAGTTAATTTTAAAGTCTTTACGTGTCGCCATAAGTAATGCCAAAGTAGAGTATTTCAGGCAAGCATTTATTTCGTCTGCTGGTGTCGATGAAAAATTGCAGGTAACGCTTGTCTGAAATCTCCAGCAAGCGATATTAATTTGTTCCCAAATGGTCTGATGTTTCCACGAAAAATCTTGCAATGATCGATCAAGAGCCTAGAGCGATTTTTTTGTGTGCCATTGTGAATTCTTCCCAAACAATAAGTTTGCATTTCTGCAATATTTTCCCCATTCCAGATGCTTTGGAAATATTGTACGTGTGAGTTACAATGAATTGCATGTTCAATGGCAATTTCAAAGCGGAAGCAGTTCTTCGACCTGGTAGCAATGTCGCAGATATTCCGGACGAGGCAAGAGCTAAGGCTATGTCATTTTGGGATCGAACTGTTGCCAGAACCAATCTAATTAGGAACGTTTTACCAGTTCCTCCTGGTGCATCTAATGCTGCGTTTACACTATGGCTTATCAGGTCTGCGTGGTCTGTCAGGTCCAGGTATAAGAGGGTTTAAGAAGGTCTCTGTGGTCTGCCTGGCGTGGTCTAAGCGTTAGCGTTTCAGGCGTGAAAATATAAGACCCAACCAATCAGCGTGCTTCATAATTGTTTATTCCGCCATTTTAAAAAATGGACGAAGTTTGATGAAGCAGACGACAGATGAATATTTTGATGAAGATTTAAAATAAAAAAGGGATTTACAAACCAAAGGTATGTAATATTTTTCTGATATTTTTAATGTTTCTCTACATAGCTTCATAATTGTAGAAGTTTCTTTTATGTATTCGTAAATTACTATCTTCATGTATTTATGTACTACGCTACTAAAATTCATTTGTTAGCTATGTTACTTTTTGTATTACCAACATCTTTATAAAGCTATGTATTCAGAAATTCTTTAAGTACTATCTTCCTGTATTTATATACTATGCTACCAGTTCATTTGTTAACTGTTAGTTACGTTACTTATTCCTAGTGCCCCTACATATGTATTCAGATGAAAGGGGAAAATTTTAGAACATAATTATTAAATATATTGTTTTTAAATTAATTGTTACTTAATTTATGTATTCAATGATTTTAATTAACTAATTTTGATTAGTATTTTTTAAATTAATTTCATTCTTAAATCAAATTGACATTTAATAAATAATTATACTATTTTTCAAACATTTCCTATATTATACTATGAAATATACAATTTAAAAATAAATTTCATTAATACAGTATTGCAGTATACATTGGGCCCCATTAACTGCTTTGTCAGGGCCCCACACAGCGTTGCTGGGTGTGTATAAATTCTATATACAGTGCTGCATGAAAGAATTTGCAAACATTACAGGATATGGGTAGACAACAATTGTTGAAAATAGATTTTTACTGAGTTATGTGCTTTCAAATTGTTCATTTAGATATCAAATTTCATAAAAACGAAATTTATTAATAATATTCTGTTAGTGTTGGAAAGTGTTTATTTGTATGATCCTTATACCAATGGCGAAACCAGGATTCTCATCTGGGAGGGGTTCTGAATCATTGTTACTGATAAAATAAACAATTTTGTTGATAACAATACATGACACGTAAAAACTGCCGTAACAAAAATCACAATCAACCATAATATATTTAGCATGTATGTGTTTGAAAACACAGCATTTTCAGAGGGAAAAATAAAAGCAATAGCAATGGAATATGTACTACTTTGCTGCTATTGCTCTTAACTTTTTCTTTCATTAATTTTGTGTAGAATCTTATTATAAAATCTTGAAACAGTTGAATGGTAAACATTTTATGCTGCTTATGCTTTCCTTTACTTTGGTTTTTACACATCACATTGTTTTTTTTTAACACAAGGAGTTTTCTATGCATTTTGTCAGTTGATTTAATACTGAAATCCCCCTTCCCCCCTCTCTTCGCTGCACCAATGCTTATATAAATCTACAATTTTTGACAGACTTTCACGAAACTTGATATACACATGTTTTAGAACCAAAACAAAATTGTCAACATCAAAAAAATTAAATTTTCTAATGCAATATTTTCTTTCCTGTTGCATAAAAAGAGTCTTATGTACGGACAATATTTTTATTAGCCAATAAAATATCAAACTTGCTCTATTTTCACATATGGAATTGGCGTCATTCAGAGCAGATGATGCACATTTTCATATATAAAATTTAAAACCTTTACTATAAGTGTGTTAAAATCATGCAGTATCTTCATTTAAACATATTTAGAATTAAAACATCTATGAAAATAAACATATCAATTTAAAGGAAAAAAAAAAATACTGCACATGACATCTCTTTCAATAAAACGCTTTTAGTGTGAGGTCAAAATGACTCCAACTAAAAAGTGTTTCTATATAATGGGGGGGGGGGGGGGGCTTGCACCGGTGCTTACAGTGGTTTTGAGTAAAAAAATATGTATCACTAATAGCGGTAATTAAGATAACCACTGACTTTAATGATTTAGTGATACTTAATAATTTTTTTTGGTACTTCTCTAATATCCTGTCAACCACTTTTCATAACAAAAAACTATCGCCAAAGAAATGGAAGAACGTTGTCATTGGAATATCAAAATAAGTAAATAAATAAAATATAAGAATTTACAGACACAATTGTTATTTTAATTAATGAAATAACTAATAAGTCAGTAAAACATAATGAATAATACACGCAAATGTTGAATTAAAAACCACTTGATGACATAACAAACACGTATAATGCTTCTGACATCAAATAAATGGGACTGCATTTTTGGCGTTTAATCTTAGAGTTGGTGATAGTTTTTTGTTATGAAAAGTGGTCGACGGAATAATGGAGAAGTACCCTTCTTTTATACATTTTCTTCTTAATTTTTTAGCAATAAAAGTTTTTATAACAGCTTCATAATCAATCTTTAGTGTTCTATCTCGCTAACAATTTTTCGAAATCGGTTCTAAAAGTGAAAGTATCTTAATAAAAAAACTTGTAAACAATACCGAAAAAGTAAAAGACGGCATTGATTGACTTCAACTATCCAATGGGAAAAAAATATTTTAAAAATAATGAATTGCAAGCAAGATATATATCAAAAAATTTCCCATAGAATTAATATTAGCGAATGAGTGTTTTTGCGCAAGTGAAGTAGTTATTTTTAAATGAAAAAAATAAACAGGTTTTTCCATATTCATTTTGTGTTTTAATCATGAATGTCCACATTTTGACCAATAATTGAAAAATCTTCAGTAGCATTTAAGGGGCCCTGGACCTGTGCCCCAAATGCCCTGTGCAAATCAGGCACTGGATTGATGTCACGACTAAAAGCATCTAGGAAAATGGCATTTTTATGTAATCGTTGAGGATTTAATTTTCCTGAATGAAAATGCAAGTTTCCATTTAAAAATAATGTTTTATCATCAGAAGAGGCCACTTCCCCTTCTGAAATTAACGCGCATTATCTATAAAGTAGAAACTTTATTCTCAAGCCATGAGAAATGGAATTTCACTAAATGTCATGTCATTTGGTTTCATTTTCTTTTTTTCAATATTGTTAGGGAAATGGTATATTTTTCTGTTAGCATCAAAGAAAATCTGCATTCTCACTTATAAAACTAAAAAGCAGTTCAAACATATAATAATTAAGAAACCAAAAATAAGATGCTATTGACATTTTATAAATGAAGAACTGTCTTTATGTTCAATTAATTTTTTATCGGGGGGAGGGGGGGCTGAACCCACCATTTAAGATCCTTTTTGAACGCTTAAATTTAGAAAGAAAAACAAAATTAAATTTTGTTTTGAGGAAAAGGGTAATCAGAGCCCTTCAGCCAAAAAAAAAAAAAATTGTTTTTTTTTTTTTTTTTTGTCTTAGTGATTAATTATTTGACATTATTATTATTTCTTTTTTTTTTTTAAATAATCAGAGAAAAATAAACTTTAGTTTATAAAATTTGAAAATTCAGCTAACAGCAATTTCCTTGCTCCCATTGTGGGCACATGTGCATGTAAAATGCTTTATTTCTATAAATTTACATGTAATGTAATGGACATTTTATATACATGTAGACATACATTTAAAATGTATGTCTATAAATGTGTCTATTAGAGATCGACCGAAACAGGTTTTAAGACCGAAACCGGATTTCGGTGATCTTCCCACTTTCGGCCGAAACCGAAACCGAAAGTGTAAAAAAAATAAAAACTGATTAATATATACATAACTGCATATAATTATTAATTCATTAATTAATTAATAACAAATAATTACTAATTACTTAATAATAACTAATTACGTTACTAATTAATTTATTAGTTATACGTTTATTGAACCACATTTCTAACAAACACACGTACATATATGTGTGTGTATAAGTTTCAAACAAAAATTAAACATAAATAATACAACTTTTTAGCCACCCACAGGGAGGCTTATTCTTTCAATCTCTATCATTTTTCATGTTTATGAAAAGTCACAGCAATCCATCGTTGCCACAGGTTAATCTCGGAAAATGAAACATTTGAAGTTACTGAAAAAATTAATAGCTCAAAAAGTATTTGTCACAAAATCGTTAGACAAACTGCGTTAGAAAGGACAAAAATTGTTTTTTTCTTGATTTAAATTTCAAATCGAATGATTATGCCGTTTTTCAAATAATGAATTTCAAAAATTACCAAACTTCACAATGAAGTACCATAACGAAACCTTCACGCGTAAAAAGATAATGATAACGGTTGTTGCTTTTGGTCGAGAATGGACCAAACGATGTTCGCATTTTACTATTTTAACCGTTTTTAACGAAATTTTGTAACTTTAGAAGACTTTTTTCTTTGAATAAGCAATAGAAATGCATAAAATCGTTACAAAAATGTTAAAATTACAAAGAAGGATAGATGCAAATTATCAGATATGAAAAATAAAAAAGAAATTTGGTACTTTCGTGTTATAGCAGCCACCAAGCATGAAATATTTTTGTTTCTGTTTTCATTAATATATTGTAAATTTGGTACTTTCGTGTACCAAATTTACATGTTATATATATATATATATATATATATATATAACATTTCTGTACGTATGTGGCCAAGTTATAGCCATATATGATGCATATATGATGTATATATATGACATGTGTATATGATGTATATACGACATATAAAGCATAAATAATGAGTATAATGACGTATATGGCACATATAGGAGTGTTTGGAATATATATATGCGTATATAGGATGCCAATATAAGCTTTGCGATGATCTTGGCGAAATCATAACTCCAACCTTGGCATAATCATGGGAAAGGTTCAGTAAGACATTTTTGGTGCTCCACACAAATGTAAACCCCGTGTAAACCCCTTCATGTAACATATCAATTGATAGGTCTCGTCAAGCACTATGATCTGGTCCTACTCTCCGCCTCTCACTCCCTCCTCCCTTAAGAAACATAGTTCTCTGTTTCAACTCTTTTTAAATTTTAGTTTTTCCCATCTTTCTCAGCCCCTTTAAGCCCCACAGCGGACGTAGGCCTCTTCTAAAGGATCCAACGAAGTTAAAATCGTCAAGGCCGACATTTCTAAGATGGTCTCGAGGCCCTATCTCCCATATGACCGGAGTTACCCCCCCCCCCCCCACGGGAGAGACATTCAAGGTGTTCAAACCCCGTCGTGTACCATATCAAAAGTTTGATCTCATCAAGCACTTTTGTCTGGTTCTACTCTCCCCCTCCTTCTCTCTCGTCTCCTGTAAGGAGCACTTTTCTTATTTATTTTTTTCAATTTCTCATATTTATTTTAGTTTTTTCCATTTTTCTCTGTTCCTATGGGCCGGACAGCTCCAAAATTTCACCAAAATTAGCTGTAAACCGCCTAAAGGTTATCCCCCCCCCCCTCCGTTTCTTTTGGCGCCCTCGGTTTTTACGTATCTCTCTTGGGGGGGGGGGGGGGGGGCCGTCAGAGGGGCGAAAAGGGGGATCCCTTTTAAAGTTCCATCTCTCAATTGCAAGTGAGGATTCATTTTAAATCAGGTCTCGTAGAGCACTTGTGTTTTGTATAGCTCCCCCCCCCCCCCCCACCACTTTCCAAGATCCCGTCAATTAATGCTAACTCATCATTTGTTAAACAACTTCTCTTAGCTATATCCATCATAAAAGCTGCTATCATAGAACTTTTCATTACCTTTTTTAGGTTATCTATTAAGTGCTAAAATGCCTTGAACCATTAAAAACAGTTTAAAGGGTGTCATTAAGCCAGCACATATGTAAACAACAACTACCTCGCCATGTCTCAGCCCATTGGAGCCACATCTTTTTACTATTATATTTATTAAAAATACTTCTAGTCACCGAATCTTTTTAAAGCTTGGTGTGTTCGTGCCTAATATGTTCCACCAGCCTCACAAAAAATCTTAGAACGCTAACTAAATTCTAAAGTGGAAAAGCTGGCTTATGCTAACAATTTTTTTTTTTTTTTTTTGACGAGTTAGACTTGGCGGAAAAAATCTCAACGATAAAAGCCGTGGGTGGCCAATCTATATTCTGTCGTAAGGTAGAATTTTTCCTGCTTGTTTATTTTACTATTTTATAACAACCAATAATTATAGGCATTTATCAATAATCAATTAACAATATAGTTAAATAATGTAAAACAAATCCAATGATGAATATTTAATTTTTAAGTATATTCATATTTTCAGTTCGGTAATATTTTGCATTTAAATTGATTGAAATAAAATACTTAAAAGTTTGTTTTTTAGGAAATTAACATTGAATACGTTTTAACCATTTATAATTATAAATTATTATTATTATTTATTTAAAATTTTGGACAAACATTTTTATGGTACATATGTTATTTAAACATATGTACCATAAAAATGTTTGTACAAAATTTTAAATAATTAATAATAATATTCAGCAATATTTAATATATATTGCTGAATATTATTATTAATTATTTAAAATTTTGTACAAACATTTTTAGGGTACATATGTTTAAATATAACATGTTTACTTAAAAAAAAGCTTTGCCACTCCGAAAGCGTTGAAATGGCATCCTGTTTGAAATTTTATCTCCGGTGCCAAGTTGACTCTCTATGCCTCTATCCAAAACTATCTATTTTCATATAAAATAAAACTTAATTAATTTATGAATAAGACAGAAATAGTTTCCAATCATACGAATTTCATCTAATAAAAAATATTTTGTCTACATATCTCGATTTATCTTTTGTAATAAATTTCGTAAATTTTCATATGTTTTAACAACACCTTTCTCAAAAAGCATTTGAAACAATCTGGAGTTTCAAATAAAAAAATTTCTATTACTGTTAAGTTTTCAGCTTTTTACCCTTTCCGGCACAGACAAAGTCTGTTCCTAAAATGAGAAATTGCTGACTGACACCGGAAATTAAAAACGACTTTTTTTAGAAAACATGAACTTCTTATTTTAAGATTTCATTATAGAAACAAAATTTAATTAAAATATTCTTGGTGCCGAATGCAAGATTGGTATTAAAATTAGGTGTGCCCAGAATGGGACCACCGTGCCGGAAAGGGTTAAAGATCACGTGATAAGCGTCTTTTAAGTTTAATCATATATGCATTGCTTGCTTTATAATTTACACTCGCATCATGAATCAGTCATGACATGACGGATAATGATTAGTGGAGTTCACAGCAATAAACAGTGTCTCATTTGAGCCGATACAACTCATATCAATGAGTAAAGTTGAAAATTTCCGAAAAGAAGGAACGATATTTTGAAATACAGATAGTTTCGGTCGAGTTTCGGTCAGGCCGAAATTTTGGCAGCAGTTTCGCCGAAAACGAATATTCGGCGAAACTCAGATTTTGCGCCGAAACCGAAACCGAAATTTCGGTCGATCTCTAATGTCTATGCTAAGTTAGTGCTAATACTGATTAGAATGATTTTTCCTTTTTGTTCATACTTTTTATTTATATCTTGATGGGAATTTTCTTATTTTGTACAATAAATTAAACCTTATTTAATTATTTTGTCAGTATTATTTTGCAACAAACTGAATTGTATGATCTCCATATATTTTTATTTTTGCCAGGGAAAATAAAATGTGCACAGAAATTGTGAGACCCAGTACAGATACGGAATAGGGCTGTACTGGGTGCACTGTATATGGCTATATTTAAAACGAAATTGGCTGCTCATTGAGCCTTTCTCAGCCCAATACAACAATATATCTTGTATCTATATCCCCTGTGTATTTCTCAAACCTTTAATAATAATAAAGAAAGAAGCACGTTAAAAAAAATCACTTTTATATTATCTTCCTTCCGTTTTTTAAGTAAAAAAGAAATTAGCACAGGCATTAACCCTCAAAATATTTGCATGTTCATTTCATTGCGAATGTAAACAAACAAACACTACCCCTCCCCCTCCATCCAAGCTGCAAAACTTACACATGCGCAAAAATAAGTTTCTTCTCCTTACGCCAAATTCTTATGCCATAATGTAAACGCAATTTTTTCTACTCTTGGAGCAGAAAGTCCCAACAGACCTGAAAGACCATATAGTGTAAACGCAGCATAAGAGGAAGTTTTCTCAAATTCAGTTATTGACAGTTTGCATTATTTGATCGTAAATTTTTTTTGCAAAAACGTTAGCTTAGGAATATTTGATTGCACATTCGACAAAAAATCACCCATGTTGTAATTTTGTTCACAATGAAATTCTACATCGAACGAAGAAGCAGTAGATCGATTCGGTTATGGCACCCAATTCATTGAGAACTTTGTACGCGATTTCTAAGCACAAATCATCAATCATTATCAGCGCTTCGTTGTAGGTTTCTGCTGTGAAATCCCTGTTCATATTTGAATTTCGACGGAAATATCTTCAGCCATGTGCAACTTATATTTTTCCTATAACTCTGTTGGAGATGAAGGAGAGAATGCGGTAAATATGATTGCAAAAAACACAAACTAAATAACAAAGAAAAAACGAAAATATTAACGAAATATTTCAGAAAAGTGCCCCCGTGGGTGCAAAGTGGAGGAGGGGGACAGTAGGTGCATAATATGAAAGAATGGTCAAAGGTCTTTCTAATGATATATCACATGATGGGTGTCGTAAAAAAATTAAAAAGCGTCCCCGGGTACTATCAATTGGAGCTGAAATAGCGGCTGGTATTAACTATGACGTAATCTTTAAAAAATTCAGTGAGGCGAAAAGCCGTAAAGTTCATCTATTTTAATTTGTGTTTATGTAATTTTTGTCATTATTTGATTAGCAATAATACTTGTATAGTATACTCATAAAATTAGTGTATAATTATTATTAGTATATAATTCAGCTCATTTAACATTTTCTTTCTGACTGGAAAATGAAAGAGGCCTCGCAAAGCTGATGTTGCCGACGTCCATGTTTCGTTTAGCGCCGCCACTGCTTGTCAACGTCATAGAACGATCAACAATATCAATCCTTGACAAAAATTAGCTTTAATTTTTTGTGACCATTTGGTGAATTTCATGATTTTTTGGCAATTGATTGACAAATTCCACGATTCATTAACCGAGAAAATTTGCCGAATTTGCTGATTTGTTTCCCGAGACCATTTGACTAGAGAATAGAGATGGGAATGCTCGGAAAAAAAACGGGTTTTTTCCAAAGGTGTAATTTTCAATTTTTCTAAATTGGAAAAATTGAAATTTAATTTTTAAAATAATACATTCAAAATGTTATTATAGCTGCATTCAGATATTTTTTCATGTTCAGTGTCTCGCATGAAAATTTTAACCATGAAAAATATGATCTGTAAGCAATTTAGGAAGAACTCCAGTCCTTTAAAGTAGGGGTGCACAACCTGTGGCCCGCGATCGGATTACTGGTGGCCCGTGGATCAATTTCGCCGATCGGACGCAAAAAATCGCGAATTTCAACCATCGGGTGTGTAAAAATCACAAATTTTGCCGATCGGGTGCGTATAAATCGTAAATTTCGCCGGTAGGGTGCGTATAAATCGCGAATTTCGCCGATCGTATGCGTAAAACTCGCGAATTTTGTCGATCGGGCGCGTAAAAATCATGAATTTTGTCGATCGGGCCCGTAAAAATCGCGAATTTTGCCGATCGGGTGCGTATAAATCGTTACTTTTGCCGATCGGGTGCGTGTAAATTGTAAATTTCGCCGATCGTCTGCGTAAAAATCACGAATTTTGTCGATCGGGCGCATAAAAAGCATGAATTTTGTCGATCAGGCCCGTAAAAATCGCGAATTTTGCCGATCGGGTGCGAATAAATCGTTACTTTTGCCGATCGCGTGCGTGTAAATTGTAAATTTCACTGATCGTTTGCGTAAAAATCGCGAATTTTGCCGATCGGGTGCATAAAAATCGCAAATTTTGCCGATCGGGAGCGTAAAAATAGTAAATTTTGCCGATCGGGCTCGTAAAAATCGTGAATTTTGCCGATATGGTGCGTATAAATCGCGAATTTTGCCGATCAGGTTTGTATAAATCGCGAATTTTGCCGATCGTATGCATAAAAATCGCGAATTTTGCCGATCGGGCACGTAAAAATCGTAAATTTTGCCGATCGGGCTCGTAAAAATCGTGAATTTTGCCGATAAGGTGCGTATAAATCGCGAATTTTGCCGATCAGGTTTGTATAAATCGTAAATTTCGCCGATCGTATGCATAAAAATCGCGAATTTTGCCGATCGGGCACGTAAAAATCGTAAATTTTGCCGATCGGGCTCGTAAAAATCGTGAATTTTGCCGATAAGGTGCGTATAAATCGCGAATTTTGCCGATCAGGTGCGTATAAATCGTAAATTTCGCCGATCGGGAGCGTAAAAATAGTAAATTTTGCCGATCGGGTGCATAAAAATCGCAAATTTTGCCGATCGGGAGCGTAAAAATAGTAAATTTTGCCGATCGGGCTCGTAAAAATCGTGAATTTTGCCGATAGGGTGCGTATAAATCGCGAATTTTGCCGATAGGGTGCGTATAAATCGCGAATTTTGCCGATCGGGCGCGTAAAAATCGTAAATTTTGCCGATCGGGATCGTAAAAATCGTGAATTTTGCCGATATGGTGCGTATAAATCGCGAATTTTGCCGCTCAGGTTCGTATAAATCGTAAATTTCGCCGATCGTATGCATAAAAATCGCGAATTTTGCCGATCGGGCACGTAAAAATCGTAAATTTTGCCGATCGGGCTCGTAAAAATCGTGAATTTTGCCGATAAGGTGCGTATAAATCGCGAATTTTGCCGATCAGGTGCGTATAAATCGTAAATTTCGCCGATCGGGCACGTAAAAATCGCGAATTTTGCCGATCAGGTGCGTATAAATCGTAAATTTCGCCGAACGGGCGCGTAAAAATCGTGAATTTTGTCAATCACTAGGAAAAAAACTGAATATTGTCAATCACACGTGGAAAATAAATGCAAGATTTTTCTATCCTTGCCAACTGAAATGGGTTATACTGACTAAGGAGGTGGTTGAGTATAGGGAGCTAACTCTCCTTTTATAAAATTAGCAATTTTATGAACATTTAGGCCGATTCTCTCCCTCCTTCCCCAAAACAAAATTTTGTTCACCCTACGGATGTTGGCTCGCGACAATCCAGTCATTTTTGTGACTGGCCCTCCTCTTATAAAGGTTGTGCACCCCTACTTGATATCTACATTTTATGACTGAATATGTTAAGAAGCACAATTTAATATATGTTTCTCCTCCTCTCCACCTTCATTCTTGAAAGCAGATTTTTTTTTCGACATTGGCAATCTTTAAAGTTAAATTTACTCCCTCAAATAAAGTCAAGGAGTATTTTCACTCTTTGAAAATAATCTTAGCTATATCTCTTGTATAAATACAAACGTAAACTGTTGATATATCCTTGCCAACAGAACTGAATACGTTGACTGGGAAGGAAAGAACCTAGGGGGCTACCCCCCCCCCCCCGTCACACCTCCTGTAAACAAAATTCTACTGATGGTGGCCCTCGACAACCAGTCATTTTTGTAAGTGGCCCTTCGCTTAAAAAGGTTGTGCACCCCTACTTTAAAGGATTCTTTAAAATTTTTTCACCTAAAACATAAGACCCTTCACAAAATTCGGAAAATTTTTCAATCTTCATACTGAATCCTGAAATGTGACGATTTTAGAATAACAAAACCTGTCACATAACAGCTGAAATAATCAATGAATCTATTATCCAGCTGTATGAAGGACCTTATTAAAAATATTTAAATAGGAACCTAAATATAATGACAATTTCTAATTCACAAAATTTTGATTACATTTTTTATGACAATTTTGAAAGATTTTTTTTTATAAGGTAATATTTTTTATACAAAGGTTTACAAAAACTGGATCGTGTGAAAAAAATGTAAGCAGACCCATGCGACTTCTCTTGTTAAAAATGAAAATCCCTGTGCAAAATTGTGGCGCTGCTATGCTGCAATTTTTGTGATTTTCGCAATAGCTCTATCTCAATAACTAATGCACTTATTTTCATCAAACTTCAGATTCAGTTAGACATTGACATAATAGATACTACTTACGTTTAGGTGTAAATAGCCCAACAGGTGACGCTGCTATGCTACTTTTTTCATTATTATGACGATAACTATATCTCAAGAACTAATTCACGGATTTGTATCAAACTTCAGATTCAGTTAAACGTTGACATAAATTGTTATTGATTAGGTTTTGGTCTAAATCTCCTAACAGGTGGCACTACTATGCTACATTTTGCAGGATTTACACGATTTTAGTAAGTCATATCTCAAGAACTAATACACGGAATTTAATAAAACTTTAGATTCAGTTAGACCTTGATATAAATTGGTGCTGATATTTTTTAGTCTATGCAAAACCTGTGTGAGATAGAAGAAAGTTTTGGGAGTGGCACATCTGACTGATTTCTCTTCTCTTCATTTTATTTAAAATATAGATTCTAAGACTTGTCTAACTGTATTTTTTTAAAAATATAAATGCATACAAATAAACGTTGCAAAGAAAATATAAATTTTCTGTGAAAATTTTTGTTGAAATCAAGTATTCAAAAGTCCACATATTTTATAACTTCCATTAAAGAAATATACATATGTATATATATATATTACTTTGATATTAAGAATCTAAAACTTAAACTAAAACCAAAACATATAGGTTGGTTTATGTTTAGACTGGAAAGCTATACCAAAACTAAATACAAGGGAAATGAAAATTTTAATCGTAATTTAAATTGGTATAAATTTTTAAGGAAGGGGAGATTTAAAAATGATAATATTTATAATGTCACAACTACAATAATTTGTTTCTTTAAAATGGCATCATTTATTCACATAAGCAATACTATGTTGAGGTGATATTTAATGCAATTTAAATTTTCTTACAAACTGCAGTGATATTGGTTGAAACTCATAAGACTTTTTTGTTATTTTTTAAATTTTCTCTACTGGTAATTTAAGAAATGCAACTGAAAAATGATATATTATAAACAATGGTGTTAAATTAAGCAAGAAAAGCTACTGTGAAGATTCTGAGACTGAAAGGCTAAATTCTTAAAAGATGACTTTTTTTCTTTTTTGTAATATATTCATGTAAAGTGAAAAAAATATATTTTTTAATACGCAGAAATTTAAAAAATGTTTATTATTTTATGTTTTTTAAGAAAATGTAACTTACTTTTGAGAAATATTTGTAAGAAACCAATTTTTCCAGAAAAAAAACTGGTTTTTTTTCGCCACTTCAAAATTTCCGGAAATTTTACATCTCTACATTTGACGAATGTTGCGATTACTTTCTCGACACCATTTGACGATTTTTTCTATTTATTCCACAATCATTTGACGAATTTTGCGATTTTTTTTATCAAGTATTTGTAAATTTTTTACTGGCTAATGCTTAAAAAAACTGCCGAGTAAAAAAATCCATGTACAACCAATGTTGAATAGTACATTAGCGTACCATTTGTTGGTGTGCTGATAAATGGAAGAGTGTCGGATAAGGGAGGTTCTGTGAGTGCATCTGCCAATTGCCGGTCTCCAGCTTGGATTTGAATTGAGGTGAATTTTTTATTTATTTGAACTATTGATAAGAAGTATTCTGTAAAAAATTTTAACATTTTGAAGCGGTTATGAATATTTTTTTGTGGTACCATCGAGTTGTTTGTCATCAAGTTTTGAGGGGTTCCATCATTAAATACTATTTCTCCCATTAAAAATGCATTGTTTACATTTTTTAAATTTAACTTTATGAAATATATACAATAAATTTAGATTGTTAAAATTATTACTATGAATTATTCTGTAAAAAAATTAACATTCTATAGCAGAATAATAAGGTTAATAAGAAGAATAATAAGGTTTCTGGAGTACAATTTGAGAAATATGATGAATCACTAGAAAGTTTTGATACCTTCATGGATAGGTTTGAAGCCTTTTTAGATATACAAAATGTTCCTAAGGAAAAACGCGCAAAAACACTAATATCAAGTTTATCTGCAAAGCTATATAACTTGTTAAAAAATCTTCTTGCTCCACAAAATCCCAGTGATCAGGAATATGAAGCGCTTAAACAAATTTTGCAAGAACATTTGAATCCGAAACCATTAATAATACCTAGTAGACACACATTTTTAAACAGGAAACAACATGAAGGGGAAAGCGTTAGTTCTTATTTTGCTGAACTTCGCTCTTTAGCAATTCCTTGCAAATACACTCAACTTATGTTGAATACTATGTTGAGAGATGTTTTCGTTAGTGGTTTACGAGATAGGGCAATCCTAGATCGGCTATTTGAAGAAGACGATATCGATCTCGATAAAACAGTTAAGATCGCTTTAGCAATGGAACGAGCTAATAAAGGAGTTAATGATATAATTGGTAAGCCACAAGAAATTAAAGCCGTTGGTGTATATAAGGGAAAAAATATAACACCACAACCTAAGAACACACAAAAGAAAAATAACTTAGTACATTGTTCTAGATGTAACGGATCAAATCATAATAAATTTAACTGTAAGTTTAAAGCAAGTAAATGTAGAGTTTGCCAGCGTATTGGCCACATTGAACGAGCTTGTTATTATTCTAAGGAGGCTAAACCAAACAAAATGGTGAAGCAAAAACAGTTTCATGTAAATGATTCAGAAGTTCAAAATTCAATTCCACTTCATAGTTTAGAAGTAGAGAACGTTTGCATGAAAGAAGAATTTCCTAAAAGACCTCCCATAATAGTAACTGTTGAAATTGAAGGTAAATCGGTTGAAATGGAAGTCGATACAGGCGGTACAGTATCAGTAATGAGTTTAAAGAGATTTCGAAGAAAAAAATATGTCCTACAGACTTGAAATTTAAGACCTATAATGGTGAAACTCTTAAACCCCTGGGTTACTCAACAGTTAAAGTAAAATATAAGAATCAAACAGAGTACTTAAATTTATATATTGTTAAAGAAGACTTAGACACTATCTTGGGTCGAGAATGGCTGTATAAAATCAATTTAGATTGGGTAAGGATTAAAGCTCTTACAGTTGTAAATCAGGGAAATCTTACAAAACTGTTAGAAGAATACGCAGACATATTTGATGAAAAATTGGCCGAAATAAAAAATTATGAATGCAGTCTTGAGTTAAAACCGGATGCCGTTCCAGTTTTTTGCAGACCGAGACCATTACCATTTGCAATGAAAAAGCGTGTTGAAGAGGAATTAGAACGACTTGAGAAAGACGGAGTTATCAAAAAGTCGAATATTTCAGATTGGGCGACTCCAATTGTACCAGTAGTTAAAGCAAATGGGAAAATTCGATTATGTGCTGATTATTCCGTCACTCTTAACAAAAATCTAAAAATTCAAAGACATCCTCTTCCAAAAACAGAAGAAATTTTTGCTTCACTGAATGATGGTAAGATATTTTCAAAGATTGACTTTAGTCAAGCTTATTTACAAATGAAGGTTCACCCGGACAGTCAAAAATTATTAACGATTAATACTCATAAAGGACTTTATGAATGCACAAGACTAATGTTTGGAATTAACTCAGCACCTGCTATATGGCAGAAATATATAGAAAGTGTATTGCATGATTTAGAAGGAGTAGAAGTATTTTATGATGATGCACGGATCGCAGCACCAGATTTCCAGACACATTTGTCAAGATTACGGAAATTTTTCGATAGAAGTCGTCGACATGGATTGAGAATAAATAAAGATAAATGCAAATTTTTCCAGAATGAAATTGAATTTTTGGGATATAAGATAAATGCACAAGGGTTATCTAAAACAGATGAAAAGATTGCTGCAATTAAGAATGCTAAAATTCCTAAGAACGTTCAAGAAATTCAGTCTTTTATGGGATTAGTTAACTTTTATTCGAGATTCAATCAGATTTTTGCTTGCAAAAAGGGTCTTCCAGTTTTGTCTGCTACAAGACTTTTGCATTATGCTCTAGTACTACAGTCTTATCAGTTCGACATAATTTATCGGAATACTAAGGATCATGGTAACGCAGATTGTCTTTCACGATTACCCTTAAGGTCTGAAGATTTAGAATTAAAGGATGACGTTTCAGTTTTCCAACTTTCCCAAATTGAAACACTTCCAATAACAGCAAGAGATTTAGCCAAAGCAACTGCAAATGACGAAGATTTGGCACCCTTGCTAAATGCTTTAAAAAAGGGAACTTCTCTAAAAGGGAAGGAAGTCGAATATACTCTCCAGGATGGTTGCATTATGTACGGCCAAAGAGTCTGTGTACCTAAAAAATACCATAAAAAAGTTTTGGAAGAACTTCATCAAGGACATTTAGGAGTTGTTAAAATGAAGGCAATAGCCAGATCCTATGTCAATTGGAAAAACATAGATAAAGACATCGAAGATGTTGTTAAAAATTGTACAGATTGTTCCAGGATTAAAGATTATCCTCCAAAATCTAAAACACACCATTGGGAGTATCCAAGTTTTCCATGGGAAAGAATTCATGTTGATTTTGCAGGGCCAATTTTTGAGCATATGTTTTTATTAATTGTAGATGCACACTCTAAATGGCTCGAAGTCTATCCTATGAAATCGACAACTGCCTTGAAAACAGTAGAATGTCTAAGAGATTATTTTGCTCGTTTTGGATTACCAGTCATGTTAGTCAGTGACAACGGACCACAGTTTTCCTCATATGAGTTCCAAGAATTTATGCAAAATAATGGGAGTTTTTCATAAAACGAGTGCACCTTTCAAGCCCTCCAGCAATGGTCAAGCAGAAAGGTATGTACACACTTTGAAACAATCCCTTCGAGCAATGCAAAACTACCCTGGTAGTATCAATCAAAAAATAAACTGCTTTCTGTTACAATATCGGAAATCACCGAATATGACTACAATGCAGTCTCCAGCAAGTATGTTCTTAAAAAGAGAGATTCGTACGAGAATTGACCTCTTAATTCCTAATGCTAAAGAAAGAATTCAGAATAAAATTAGGAAGGATATATATTTCAATGATCGGTATTTTGAAGTGGGTGAAAAAGTAGCTGTACGAGATTACACTGCAGCTAATTCAAAATGGAAATTCGGTCGTATCATCAGCCGAGATGGTGAATTACATTATACCATAAATGTTCAAGGCAATTTGGTTAGACGACATGTTGATCAAATACGATCAGCAGGTGAAGAAGTGGACAATGATGTTCAGTATAGACCAAGAGTAACAAATATGAACGTCCCATCGGATCCAACAGTGACTTCAACGGAGACAGATGAAGCATCGACTGAGCCACCTACGACCTCCGAGGATATCATCAAAGATATGCCTCCATCACTGCCAACAGTCACACCTCCAAGTGCTCCTCCAGTTAGCACACCCCAAGTTGTCCAAAATCCAGTGCAACTAAGACGATCTAAAAGGATCCGGAAACCTCCAAAAAGATTGTGCTGTTAATTTGAAAGGGGAGGAAACTGTCGTGTATTAAAATGAAGGTATTACACTAAAATGGCAACGCGCGAATAGCCAACTTTTATCTGCGGTGTTTTGGCAACGGCAGAAACTTTGGAACTGGGATAAAATGTTGTTTGGATAGATTTATGTTTATTGTTAAGTGTTTGTTTCTGTGTAATGTAGTTAATAAATGATGTGCGTTAAGGAAACGAATATTTAATAAATAATTATAAGACATATAAAGATATACACTAACTAACAAAGAAGCGCCACAAATTGAATCTCTATTTTCTTCTGCAATCTGCATTAAAATAGGCCAGTTATTAACATAACTATCTAATGATTCACACAAGGTGTTCCACCGTACTTCTAATGGTATACTTAGACCAACACCTTTTCGTCCTTTATTTTCATTAAATTTTGCTCTAGCAAAATGATTGTTTCGGAAGTATTTAATTACCTGCATAGCATGATCTGTAACATTGGGGAGTTCCATATCCTTTGCTAGCAAGTTTAAAATGTGTGCCGAGCAACCATAGCTAACAACATCAACATAGTTTTTAGTATCTGTTTCTTATGACTTCCTCCTGTATACCATATTGGCTTCCACAAAAAAAAAAAAAAAAAAAATGATTTTTTAATCTTGCAACCAAGCCTTGCATTTCTTTTCCACATTTCTTGCAAATAGCTCTGCTTCCTTTTTTTACCTACTTCAATTTTCTTATTAAAATAAAACTAAATTATATCCCTTTTCCTTCCAGCAGACATTTCTTTAGATTTTTAACTAAGAACTTAAACAATATGTAAGTAATAACAGCAAAACTAACTAAAGTAAGTAACAGTATCAAAAATCTTTTACAGCAAAAGTGTAACAATATTCAAGAGATTACCATGTGCTACAGTAAGAAAGAAATTGTGATTGCAGTAGAAATTGAAAATGTCCACTCTTTGTGCAAATAGTAAACTGGAAAACAGGTTTTCGTCAGATAAAGAATCTAAACCTCTTATCACCTAAAGGGTGCAGGTGTAGAATTAAGGAACACCCTAAAAGAGACTGAATAGATAAGAATGGTCAAGTGAGGAAAGACTAGGGATAAAAATAGAGGAGGAATATAATACTGATTAAAAAAAGACAGCATTAGTGAGATTTAAATTTTCATGAGGATTTCTAGAGATTAAATAAAAAATGATTTAAATCAATGATTTTTTTTAAAAAATCAATTGATTTAAATCATGATTAAAATTACTGATTTAAATCATTTGATTTTAATCGTTGACACCTTGGAAAAAACGCAAATTTCATTGAAAGATCGCGAAAAAAATACAAACTTTGTCAAAGGGCCGCAGAAAAAAAGATGAATCGAGGTCGAAGGATCGAGAAAAACGGCGAATTTTGTCGAAGAATCCGAAAAAACGGAGAATTTTATCGTAGGATCGCGAAAAAAAAGGGAGAGTTTCGTCGTAGGATCGCAAAAAAAAAAAAAAAAAAAAAAAAAAGACAAATTTCGTCGAAGTACTGCGAAAAAACGGCAAATTTCGTCGAAGGATCTCGAAAAAACGGCAAATTTCGTTAAAGGATCGTGAAAAAACTGCAAATTTCGTCGATGGATCTCGAAAAAACTGCAAATTTTTTCGAATGATCTCGAAAAGAAATGACGAATTTCGTCCAAAGGATAAAGAAAAAGCGCGAAATTCATCAAAGGATTTCGGAAAATGGCTAATTTTGTTGACAGATCGCGCCATGAAAAAAAAGTGAATTTCGTCAAAAGGCCGTAAAAAAAACATGAGTTTCGTTGAAGGATCGCAGAAAAATCCAAATTTCACCGAAGTGCCACGGAGAAAATTCCAACTTCGTCAAAACATCGTGAAAAAGACTTCTAATTACGTCGAAGGATCACGGAAAACCGGTCAATTTCGTCGAAGGATCACGAAAAACCCGCCAATTTCGTCGAAGAATCCAAAGAAACGACAAATTTTGTCGTAAGATCGCGAAAAAACGGCAAATTCTGTCGAAGGATCGCGAAAATATGTTTTTTGGAATCTCCAGTGTCTAAAACGTGTATATCCGTCAAAAAAAAATTTCGATTTTCAAAACGATTACAAGACTTACCCTATACTACGTATGAAAGTTAAGTAAAATGAGATTTAAAAAACAAATGACTTGCAGAGCTGACGTTGAGGCTTCTGATCTGAAGATTTACTAGTGCAAATTTGGGGTTTATTAAAGGTCATTCTAACTGGCCCGGACAACGCTGGGTAGGTCAGCTAGTTCTATATAATAATAATACATATTAATTGTAATTAATTATTATTATATAATCTAAATATTATAATAATAATCTAAAAAACAAAGAGCATGATCAACCTCAAATACAAGCATATGCTATGATTTGAAATCAGTGTTGCCAGATACTCGAAAGTGAATTCCTCAAGAGTTCTAAAATTTCCCCAAATCAGTTTTTTATCAAAGAAGTAAATTTTCAGTTTTTAATTTACCACTATAAAGTTATTTAACAAATTTAAGCTTAACTTTTTTTTTCTCTAAATCGAGCCTTTATTTTTAAAATTTCCCCATTTACAAAAAGAAACGAACGTGCGAATCGCCATTTTTATTGTGATCAATTACTTTTTTTAACATAATAATATGAATTAAGAAAAGATAAATAGATATTACAATTAAATGCATAATATATTAGAATTCAAAATACGTGTAATGGAAGAATCCAGATCCAGTGTTGTCAGGTTACTATAAAAGTAAATTTTAAACCCAAAAACATGAAATGAAAAAAATCCCCAAGTTTTTTTCCCAAAAATATTGATATTGGTCTCGTTCCCCACTAATAACTTGTCCCCAAAAATTTCCCCCAGATACTCAAAATTCCCCAAAATGGGGACATCTAACAACACTGTTTGAAATAGCACGTGCAAACTTCTTGAGAAAATCTGTTTCTCAGCAGTGTTTCAGGGTCAAAAGTTGCCGAGTGCAAACGTGTAACAACCAAGTGCAAACCTGCACCAGTACAAGCTTACTATTTCTACGGCCAAACTTCATGCGCTCTTGCTTAGAAGATGCCAGAGCTTAACAGTTAACAGTACTCCCATATGTATCACAACACACAGTATCATACACTGTTAATAATTCAAAACTTTATAAAATAGACACTATTTACACATCAAAAATTGTAAAAACTAACCTTATGGTATAAGGAGGCATAAACATATCATAATCGGGATAATGTCGAGACCGTATAGATGAAAATAAACTGCCCTAAAATTGAAATACCACTCATTTAGACACACAATAAACACAGATAAATTATGCAGCATATTTCTAAAAATACATGATTGCAGATAAAAGGTTGAATTAAAGCTTACCAGTCCCCTCTCCATATTTACGATTGTGATGGGTAAAGAATGTACGCCAAGACGTTCAAATCCCCCAATGTAATGTATTTAACCAACTACACAAAAGAACTAGCAGCTAGCGACAACACAATTCCATGTAGGACCATGGCTTCCTGCGATCTCTATACGGCTGTCCAAACGGCGCTAAAAACGCGAATAGGAAGAACTTAAGTTTTCTTCCGCTGCGACAATTTGGCGCTGACGTCATGCACGAAGTGAATGAAGTTAAAGGGCTAGTTCATTAGATAAACATTATAACGTGAGGTTGCATAGCTCTTAAAAAATAATTTTGTACTTACAAAAACTGAAAAACAACCACAGAATTATTTATATTACATGTTTTTGTAACATTCCTTGCAATATTTTCTTAACGTAAAAATAAAATTTGAACACAGATATTTTTACAAGCTGAGCATGCACTTGAAAAAAAAAAAAAACTATTAATGTTTCTATAATATACAAATATGCGTTTTGATCGTTTTCTAAATGAGCTTAAAAAATCAATATTTTGAATTTATACTTAATTTGATTTGTTTGTGATTCAACAAAGAATTTATATACAAGTATCATTTAAAAAGCGGTAAATAGAAATGCTGAAACAGAAGATTTTTTAGTTAAAAATGACAGATAATAGGTTATCAATCGCATTGCATTTTAAAATGCATCATCTTAAACAATAAAATAAGTTTTTTTTTTTCTATAAGAATCCTTTCAATAATTAACAATTTAGCAAGTGTTTAATTATAGATTTTGAAATTTTAGTATGAAACTACTTCAATATCCCACCCCCACCACTAATTTTTTTCAGCTCAGAATCCCACCAAAATATTTTGGAACCTAGCTTTACTTTTTTATTCCCATTGTTTAATTTTTCTTCTATTCTTAATTGTTCTTTCTTGTGTAGTTAATACTACATTTAACTTTTCCCAACGGCTCAATATTTACAAGACAGGTTACTCACATATAGACTGGGCGTAAAGTTGATCGCAACTCGGAAGCCCCTTAACCGACATCAACTGTTCGGCACTGTTCGGCAACTAGATTTATTTTTTACTTTTTTAAAATAAATGTATGGGTTACAATTGATAGGTGTAAGCAAGCTGTTACACATAAGTTAATTTATACTTATCCTTTTAGTTATCACCTATACAGTTATAAACTGAAAATTCATCCACAAAAAAAAAAAAAAAAATACTTCAAAAACTCTCATTTTCTTTCTGTTGCAATTGTGATTTTGTAGTAATGATAAATAAATTAAGCTTTCATCCAAATTCTTCCTCTCTCTCCCCCCCCCCCCCCCCAAAAAAAAAAGAAAAAAAAAATCTGTTTTTTTCTCTTTTTGCATTATCTTTCAAAGAGATTGGATTTTATTTTAGGTAATTGGTAACACAAATGACATATAAAAACAAAATACAAGATTGCAGAGAATGTCAGGAAAAATTTATGTTTTTTCTATAATTTTATTGTTTTGAATATTTATAAAGTAGTTTTTAGTAAAAATAGGCTGGATATAAAACCTTTTTTTAATCATCCTGTATTTACTAAACTCTATGAGTTCTGCAAATAAAAAAAATAATTAATTTGAAATAGAAATAATTAGTAATAATTTTACTGATTGAGCAAATTTTGAATCAGAGCTTTGCTCAAAGTTCCAATATATCATGTTTTGTTAGTGTAAAGAAAAGCAATAGCAAGGAAATTAATTTGGAATTCATATGTTCTAAGGCTTCATAAAAGGAGACCTTATTCTGTCTTCACATAACATCCTCACAAAAAATCCTGACGGCTCGGCCTACAGGCACAGGTAGATTTCGAAGACGCAGATCGTGGGGCACCTGTTTGTTGGGAATTGCGGAAGAAATGACCTTTTTGCCATGATACGGCATTTGGAAACGCTCACTTCGAAGCCTAACTTGTTTGCAGGCAGAGCCGGCAGGAATTTTTTTGGTTTTTAATTTTTTTTTTTTTTTTTGCTATAAGGGTTGGTCCTATAAAAAAACTTGTCAATAAAAAAGTTTTAGATAATATTAAGAGGATTTATAATAAATGTAAGCGGATTTGATATCTTCTGAATTGACGAAGTTATGAATTTTTTTCTTCTAACCCCCCCTCCCCCCCCCCCCCTTGAGGCCATTTTTAATGATATCAAAAATCTGTCCTACGTAAATTTTCGGCTCTTTTCCTAGAAGTAATAATAACTTTAAACGGATTCGATACGTATCATAATTAAGAAATTATGTTTTTTTTTTCCTTTACAAAATGCCCCCCCCCTTTTTTTCCCCTCCCCTTGGTTCGATTTTGCCCATTAACGAACTTGACCGAGTTTTTATGCCCCTTGAAAATGAATGCATGTGTGTTCGAAAGATTTCGGGATTAAAGTATGTTGTTACATCTTCTACATATGTTTTATTTTAATGCACTTTGTAAGGAATTTAAATAAGTATTTTATCTATTAAAACAAATTCTATTATTATAAATGATGTATCTGCACTTGAAATAAGAATTATGTATTGCCAAAAGCTATTTCATGTTACTGTATTCAATTTACAATTCATTTTCCAATTATTAATTCTTACTTATTAACTTAAGTAAGTGATCTGAATCGTATGAAGTTCTTTTTATTTTCACTTTCTTCAAAAACAAAATAGTTAGATATAAGAATTATATGGAGAACTTTAAAATGATGACTGTTACACTGAAATTATACTAATTAAAAGATTCAAATGTACACATCAATTGCATTTTCTTTTTCAACATATGAATATGGCACCACTTTCTCTCAACATATAGAGAGACTATATTTGAATTAAACTAATTTCATAAACTTGAAATCAATAAGAATAGAATGGATAAAAAGACTTAGCTATCAAACAGTGCCATCCCCATTATATTTTTAATAGAAAATACTATTACACAGTAATGTTTTGAACGAAAACTCTTAACTTCTCGAATTAAAAATTGTAAAAAATTATATACCTCATTATTTTTAATTCAATAATTACACACACCCTCATATAACACCCCAATAACATATCTAATCAATATATTTTTAAAGCATATATATTATGCAAAAGTAGTTCAAAATATATAGAATCCATCACTTTTTATTATCCCTCAAAACAATGTTTTTTTTTTTTTCTGGATAAACAGACATGGCAATTATAAAAAACTTTATGCAAAAAAAGTATTTCTATTATTATTATTTTTTAATATTAATTCTTATTTCAATTAATTCTTCTTACCAATCAACTTAAGTGATCTGAATCGTATTAAGATGTTTAATTTTTACATTCTACAGAAAGAAAATAAATACATATATAAGATTTTTTTTTTTTTTTTTTTGAAAAAGGGAATTTTAAACTCACGAATTTTACACTGGAAAGATACTAAATTAAAAGATTAAATTAAATTTATGTTACTTAGAAGAAAATTAATATTCTACAGAATACTGAGTTAATTCAGAAATGTGTATGGCGAAAAATAAATTAGTATATAGTTATATATTTTTGGACAGTGTGCAAATTAAAGGGCTTTAGCATATGTTTACAATGGAAAATGTACTGTCAACGCGTGCATGAGAGCAGCGCTCGTAGTGGAGGAAAGATTAACTACAGCTTTTCGCGCTTTCCTATTGTTTGGCGTTTCGTTTGGACAGCCGTATAGAGATCGCAGGCAGCCATGGTAGGACGAAGAGTAAAATTTTCCGTACTTGAAACTCGGGATTTATCCCTAAAGATGGATATTTTCCCCTTTTTCCTCAAATGCTTAGGGAAATTATTATTTATGACATGTGGGTTTATGATAAGATAATAGCTGCTTATTGAAAAGTTATTATTTATCTTTGTAATAACTGGCTTTTATTTACTGTATTGTGTTTCAGTTTAAGATTGCTTTACATATAAAATACTTTATAATTAGTTAGTGTAGATCCTTTGCTGCATTTGTTAGTTACGTACGTTAAGTTTGATATTACTGCTTAGTGGTCCCCCCCCCCCTCCCCCCAAAAATAAATAAATAAAAATCTGCTTTACTCCTTTTTCCCTTACATTTTGCAGTGACAATGTAGTTAAGTAATCATCTTAATTCTCCCTTTAAAATTTTTGAATCCGTCTTCCTTTCCTTTTGCTCTTTACCACAAACTTTACAATATTTCAATCCTTTTTTTTTATTATTCTGCTGTATTTGCTATTTTGAAATAACAATAATTAATATTCTTCTAAATTTCTACTCTCGCATGCCGAAATCCCCCCCCCCCCTCCCACTATTTGAATGTTTAAAAGTTGTATTTACAGAAATATTAAAAGCTGTGTATTTATAATTAATTAGTTTTTTTTCAATTTGTAGGTCTTTACTTATTTTATTTTTTATGGGGGAAGAGGGGGGGGGGGAGGGAACTTGAAAGTCCTTGAATTTTATTTAAAAAAATATGTACAAACCCTGTTTTAGTCAAACTACTTATGCTAATTACTGTAATTTAAATTATGATTTTTATGATAAATATAAAATAATAAATTAGCATGTTTATCTTATGTTGGCATGAAAGTTTGAAAATGACAGAATTATAATTACTACATAAATTCAAGAATTATTAAATCAAGAAAAATATTAAGTCTATAAGTAATTTAAATGCCTTTGATAATTACTTTCATTTTTATCTGCCACAATATTCAAGATGATAGTTTTAAATTTCGCTAAGAAAATTAGAAATTTGCTAACTTAATTTTCTGCTAATAGACGGCAGCACCAACCAAAAGTTCTACACCTCGATTCTGACAACGTTCGAGATCGAAAACTCGGTTGACGTCATAGTAGCATAGAGGGAAGGAAATCGGTATTTCTCGAAAATCTTATTTTCGTACATGGTGAAAAGTTAGATGCGAAATTTATTTCGAATGTTGATTTCACCCATCTCAAAGTATGTGAAAAGCCCTTTTCGAACGCAAAGTTCAGTTGATAATTGACGCAGTTGTTGATTTTTAATGTTATAGGGGCACAGTGTTTTGATTTTTATTAATGTAAGTATAATTTTTGGAGTGTTTATGATGAATGTATAGGATATTTATCCATCTATTCGACATCGAAACCGAAACTACGCTAATGTACGACTTTCCAATGAAAATAAATAGGTATTTACAAATGGTTCAGAAATGTTTATCGCTTTAAAACATTAATGGAGGTTTTTTTTTTTGTGAAGAGATATTTTTTTAATGTAACTTTGTAAAAAAAATTTCTAATTCCCCCCCCCCCCCCTCCCCAGATTTTTGTTTTAATGTTTTAACAGAAGAAATATTATTTAGAAATATTTTCCTTTGTGGTAAGTTGTTGATTTACATCTTGTAATATATTTGCAAGACGTAATTGTTGACATATTATATATAAAAGTAGTAAATCAATTTCTCATTTTACTTTTACAAAATGCTAAGCACAAAAAAAAGCTTTACAAGCTGGAATAATTTTTTCCTGGAAACAATCAATCGACGCACATTTTTTTTTTTTTCACCATTGTGTGTGTAACAGTAGTGTGTTTAATCTTCAAATCAGAGTTGAATTCAGACACTTTTCTCCGGCAGGGGGGGGGTTCCGCTTTTTGACCATTGAAATTTTAATTGAATAAATAGACATAATTGATGATGATCCTTGATTCCTAGAATAAATAATAGAAAATGTTTCATTTATAAATTTATTATGTGTGAAAGTTAAAAAAAAATTTTCCAGCTTGTAAAGCTTTTTTTTTTGCTTAACATTTTGCAAAAGTAAAATGAGAAATTGATTCACTACTTTTATATATAAACACCAATGACAGATCTACGGGAGGGGCGATCTCCCCCCCCCCTTGGGCTAAAAAAGGTCGGTAAACTGACATTAGAGTCCTCCACGGAAAAAGGTCTCTGGCGAAGCACGGTCCGTTCCGCAGGTCGGGCCGGGTCAGGTCTTCACTCTTTAAGGGTCGGGTCGGTACCGGGTCTTATTTTTTTCTGAGACTTGAGCCTGGACCGGGCCTCGTTTTTTTCTGGAGACGGGCCGGACCAGACTTTTTTTTTTCGATTCGAGCCTGGCTTATATTTCATTCTTTCTAGAAGTCGGCACGGTCCAAAATTTTCAGGCCTTATGCTCGGCATAATAGCTGAAAATTCGGCCTGGTTGCGATGAATGGTGGATTGACGCCCCCCCCCCCCCCCCTCCCTTGCGCTAATAAAAGGTCTGCGATGGGATTTATCGCCCTTCTTGGGCTAAAACAGGGTCTGTAAACTGACATTACAGGCCTCTGGGGAATCACAGCCCGACCCACGGGTTGGGCCGGGACAGGTCTTCACTGTTTAAGAGTTGAGTCAGGACCAGGCCCTATTTTTTTCTTGAGACTTGGGTCTGAACCGGGCCTTGATTTTTCTGGAGATTGGGGCCGGACCAGACTTCTTTGTTTTTGGTTCGAGCCTGGCTTAGATTTCATTCTTTCTAGAGGTCTGCACGGGCCGAAATTTTCAGGCCTGGGCCCGGCATAGTAGCTGAAAATTCCGCCTGGTTGCGATCAATGGCGGATCGATGCCCCCCCCCCACTTTTGCACTAAACCGACATCAGAGGTCTGTGCGGGAAAGAGTCTCGCCCAAAAAAATCTCGAGTCAATTTTCATTCACGAAACTCGGACCTTGTCTTTTCCCTACTCTTTCCTGGGCGGGCATTCCTTTTTTGCAGTAGATTCAAGCCGGGCTGGACTAGACTTTTTTTCCGGGACGAGTTTGGCATGGAATTCATTCTTCCTAGAGATCTGCACGAGCCAAAATTTCCAGACCTGGGCTCGACCCGATATAAAAGAATTCGGCCCGTGTCTGACTCAACCTTTATGGAAACCATTATTGGCTCGTGCATACATACCTCTAAATTCTTCCCCCCGAGTCTATATTCGGGTGGCATCTTTTACTTTCTTCTATCTTTACAAGAATAAAGTATTGGATTGTTAAATATTTTCGTCGTATTTCTACAATTTAGGAGGTCCTGAAAACGAATTGACTGTTCTTAGAAAAGGTCTGTCTATGTGATACAAATTTTATGGGCGCTCTATATCGAGAACTAATGCGCGGAATTTAATGAAAATTCATATTCAGTTAGACCTTGATATAAATTGGTGTTGATGAGGTTTTGGTTGAAATTACTCAACAGGTGGTGCTGTTATGCTGTATTTTTCGTGATTTCCGCGATAGCTATATCTCAAGAATAAACGCACGTAATTTCATTAAACTTTAGATTATGTTTGACCTTGGCATAAATAGATCTTTATTAGAATTGGGTATGTATATACCGCTCAACAGATGTCGCCACTATTATCTGTTTTTCACGAATTCCGCATTAGCTATACCTCAAGAACGAATAGATTTTCATTTAATTTTTATTGCAGACGATTTGATTTATATAGAAGAAAGTTTTGTTATAGTCACAACATACCAGTATTTATTTGTTTTCGTAAAAATTGTAGTGATGTGCATATTTTAGCATAATTTTTAGAAATTTAATTTGGTTTATTAAATCAAAGACATATATATAACTAGTCAGATATATATAATATCAGTATATATATAATATCATAACTAGTCAGATGAGCCAATCCCAAAACTTTCTTCTATCTCATACATGTTAATACTTCAAAATTCGCTATCACAGAATTATGTTTTACGTCAGCTGCTCGCAAAGCACCGAGTTACCTTCGCTGCATGAACAGCCTATGTTAAACTACGAAAAATTGCACAAAAATCGCTATCACAATGCCCACTTCCAGGTGGATATCCCTAAATTAAATGAGGACCCTACTGGCCACTGTCGAAAACCTATAAATAAAATTTGGTTCAATTCTATGCATAACTTCATACACTTTCCAATGATACAGTAATGAAAATGGCACAAAAATCGCTATTACAGAGCTCCCATCCGGCGGAATATCCCCAAATTTAAGTACGACCTGCTAGACGTAGTCAAAAACCTATAAATGAACTTTGGTTTAATTCTATGCATAACATCATAAACTTTCGATGATACAAAGAGGACACACACACGGACGGAATGATATTTTGTAAAAACATGTTTTTCGTGATCTCTTTCGGTGTAAATCCTTAGAAAGCCGGAAGTTGAAATAAATTTCAGTTACAATTCTTTCTGCTCTTATATATAGAAGAAAGTAGAAATGTACTTTTTTTACGTAGAGCTTTAAAATTATGACTTTCGTTTATTATTTATTTCTTTAATTCTAATCTACGTTAACGTTAATGAATATTCATCTGAATCTAATTGTATAATTCAAATATTTTTGAGTGTTTATCTACACAATTATCTAACTGTCATTAATATTGTTGTCATTCTGTATTCCATGAATTTCGAACATAATCTGAAAAAAAAAAATTCTGGACATAAGTAAGTGGGCTTTATGAATAATTTTAATTGTAGAATAGTGTTGCTTCAGAAACATCGGCATGTTTGTAAAAATTAAGTCTGGCGGTTAAGTACCAATTAAGTTTTTGTACGGGCAGATCCGGGCTTGGGGCAAACTTTTAGCTTTTATACTGGAGCAAGCCTAGTCTATCTTGTGCTTTTACACCGGGCCAGGCAATATTTCTTGTACGGGACCGGCCTGAACCGAGTCTGGAAATTTCGGCAAGTGTAGATGTCTAATCGAGATATGTAAGCTTGTTTTAATGTTTTTTCTAAATGCTTTTTTCAGCTAGCGTCCCATAGCTACTGAATATATGTTTCTTTAATAAGTTTCAAAACAGTCTTTACTGAATTAGAACCGATCTTTGATATAAAGAAACGAGAAGTCTTACACCCAGTTAGTATTTTTTTACAGAATTCTGAAATGTGGGGATCAGTCAAAGCTTAAAATTGTCTCTATGATTATATTAGCCTTAAAAAAAAATTGAGCCTTTATGCGACTTCTGGAAGGTATCTCCCCAAGTGCCCACAGATACACATTGCCTCTAAAAAAAGTTTGTATGAATGCTTTGTATATTTTTCGTCCTACCGCTGTATAATTCTAATAAAAATCTGGACAACCTTTATGTAATGTGACCTGTACTGTAATGTGATGTAGTTCGTCTATATAGGTCTATCTTCGAAGTGTTCGTTGTTTCTTTGGGTGTTTTATTACAAGGTACAGTACGTCGATTGAATCATAGGCAATGTTAAAGGGAGAAGAGCTCGCCTAGTCTCAATGTACCTATCCCTATATCTGTCTAGTTGGCGACAACTTTCAAGTTAGCATAACCCACGATAACCTTCGCTTCCTCCCGTTCTCCATTCCCCTTAATTTACTAGAAGTGGGAGTAAAAAGAATTAAGTGATACAGCAATTGCTGTGCAAAGTGATAGATTGCAGAGATTCGCATTCAAAATTTTATGTGTTTGTTGCGAAGTGGAGAAGAACTGTAGAAGCATATGTAATTCAGGGGGAAAATGAAGAAATAAAAGCAACATTTTATTTAAAACAGAACCAGAAAAGGAACGAAATTTCAAAGTAAATTCGGCTTCTTTCATTATAAAAAAAATTCGCTTATAAAAGGTTGATAAAGATAAAAAAAAAGGTAAGGACATTTTCAACACTTGTTTATTGTTTTTGTTAATACTCTCAACAAAAATTATTTCTCGCTACCACCAGGGCTGCGGAGTCGGAGTCGGGCCTATTTTGGGGCAAAAGAGTCGGAGTCGGAGTCGAGCCTATTTTGGGGCAAAAGAGTCGGAGTCGCAGTCACTAAAAAACAGGTCGACTCCGACTCCAGCTTGTTTTTTAGACAGTTTGAAGTGAAATTAAACCACTTCTATGTAATTTTAAATTTATAAACTGAATTATTATTTTTATATTTGGACTATATATACAAGGAAACTCAGGTTAAACAGGCCTAATGTACTGTCCAGTGTACAGCATATTTGAAAACTGTTTTGAATTCAAATCTCTAGTTTATGTTTAGTATATAGTCCTTTCTCTAGGTTTGTTTGGGGTTTGCGGAACCCGAGGTAATGCGAAAATTGGAAAATTTCCCCTTTTTTTCTTGTTTTCCTCAGACTTTTCAGGCCTGTGGGACCAGGAGTAATGTTGAAATTGTAAATTTTCTCCCCCCTTTTCTTTTATTTCGTGTGCATATGAGCCCCCCCCCCCCACAAAGAAAAAAAAAGTGAAATTGTAATTTTTTTTTTCCTGAGTCTGCGGTACTCAAAATAATGATGAAATAGTGAAATTTCTGTTATCTGTCTCCTTTTGATATTCAGGTCTTGCAGACCCGAAATAAAGCCAAAATTATTAAATTAATGCAGGAAATATAAAATTTTCATCTTTATTTTTCTTGCATTCTCACAGAATTTTTCGGGTTCTGGAGACCCCAAATGATGGTTAAATTGTAAAATTTTTGCCACTTACTTTTTGGGTCTGCAGGAATAGATATAAAACCAAAATTAAACATCCTTTCACCCATATTTTGGTATAATATATGTTTGATTTGGCATAAAATATTTTGGTTATCGTCTTAAAATGATATACCAACATGTTATATGTTGTTTGGATTCATCTGATAGATCTTTGTGTGTGTTGTTCAAAGTAAATTTTGGAGATTTATTAGATTTCAACTGTTGTTTCTATCTAATAGCTTCAAGTTTTTTCGATTGTAATTTACATGCATATAAATATTTTACATGCAGTTTTTGCAGAGTTTTGACATAATTAAATTTTACCACATATAAAATTTAATGCTTATTGTGCTTTTGTGTGGGTGCATGTGCATAGAGTATCTGGGAGGAGGAGGGAGGGGGCGATGTTCAAAATACTTTCAGTCTTGACCAGAGCCAATTAATGTAGGGGCAAAGTTCCACAGGCATTTTATAAGAATATTTTTGTCTTATTAAAAAAAAAAAAATCTGCATTTTAAAAAAGGTGAAACTATTTATACTAAAATACTGTCGGAAGTTTGCCGCTACAGTAAATGAGTCCTAGTCTTGACTACCTATCTTGACTACCAGCTTACACCCATAATTCATCCAAAAAAATGAAACGTGAAAAAAAATTATCGGTTGATATGTACATTATATGCTTCAAGGTCAAACAAGAATCTAACAGCAGGTTGCAGTGTTGCCAGTTGAGTTTGTTTTTTTTTTAAATTCAGATTGCTTGATTGCTGCCACTTTTTTTAAACAGTAATATTTCCTTTATTTAATCACATTTAATAAAGCGACTATTACTGTTTCAAAACAAATGACAGCAATGAAGCAATCTGAATAATAGGAATCAACAGGCAAAACTAGTACTTTAGCCATCCCGGAGTCGGAGTCGGTTCCTTTAAAATTTCAGGAGTCGGAGTCGGAATCGGTTCCTTTAAAATTTCAGGAGTCGGAGTCGGAATCGGAGTCGGTTCCTTTAAAATTTCAGGAGTCGGAGTCGGAATCGGAGTCTGTCCTTTAAAATTTCAGGAGTCGGAGTCGGTCATTTTTCCCACCGACTCCGCAGCCCTGGCTACCACGCTACATGTTCTCACTTCGACTGCGGACTTATCAAGGCTAACTCAGGCCTTAATTTATTTGGGGTCTATTAATTGAGTACCAAGTTTACTTGGGGACTAAACATTGATAGTCCCGCGTTAGGCTGACAACCTGACAGGGGCGGGCATTATTTCGCCCCCATGGCCCATAGTAAAAAAAAAAGGGCTCTGTACTGTAAGCCATAAGCTTTAATGAATTGTAAGTTTAGTTCTCAAAAGCAAACTCACTTTATATCTGATACATTTACAAAATCATTAATATTAATACACATATAAGAATACAAGATCAGCAGCAAAGGCTGTGTTTTAAGCACCCGTAGAAATTTAAAAATTTGCTCTCGCTCCCTAGAGTCTATTGTAGTTTCTTATACCGTAATTTTTAATAAGCAAGGTTTTGGAGTTTCTAAAAAAATTAGCGCACTGGTCAATTTTTATGATACTACAAAAATCCCATTTAAAATAAATCCACATTTTGAACATACAACGTAAAATTCCCCCTAGAGATCTGGGCAGATCGGTTGTCCCGAACCAAACCCGAAATTTCCATTGTAACCAAAACTGAACCCCCCCCCCCCCCCCCCAAAAAAAATTGTCCTCCCGAAACCGAAATGAAAGAAAATTAATCCATATTTTAATATAATTATAAAATGTCGTATGCAATTATATCTCTAATTTCAATTTTCTTTTATAACACATGGGCTGATAAGTTCCCGGTCTAATAAAGAAAACACAACTTTTTAACAAAGCTTTATAACTTTAATAAATAACATAACTTTAATAATGAATAATAATAATTTAAAAATAATACATTTTATAATAATAATTTAATAATAATAATTTTAAAAATAATTTTATAATAATAATTTTATAATAATTTAATAAATGATTAATAATAATAATTTAATAATAATAATTTTAAAAATAATTTTATAATAATAATTTTATAATAATAATTTAATAAATGATTAATAATAATAATTTAATAATAAATAACATAATTTTATAACGAAAAAGCTCCAAACAGTGCTCAGAACTCGTCGTTGTTTTTGGTCAAAAGTCAACACGTGCGGCAGCCACTTTGACAACAGGTTTTTCATAGACAAATGTTCATTCAAAATAAAACCTACACGTTCCTTGGGTATCTTCAGAGTCTGAGCTATCTCCTGCAACTCCACTTTACGGTTCCCCAAAACGATTTTGTGGACTTTTTTCATGTTTTCTGGAGTAACCCCCTCTTTTGCGTGGTGCATCACTAGTGTTCATACGACCACGTTTAAATTCAGCAAACCAGTCAATAATGGATGATTTACCTGGTGCAGTGTCCGGATAACGCTTATCTAGCCAAGCTTTTGTTTGAACGGTATTTTTTCCCCATCAAATAGCAATTCTTGAAATTCTTGTTATCCATTTTTTTGTTTATCAACAAAGTCGTTCAACTAAAACCACTCTAACGTTTTATCCACACGGCGAATCGTCATGGCATTTTTTCTACTATCTTTTAAAGGTTAGTATTTACTAAAAAAAACATCAGTTCGGCGATTGCAACGCCATCTGTGTGCCAGACCGGGAACTTATCAGCCCATGTGTTACAGAAATATAAACATATAGTATATATATACTCATTAATATTAAAATACTGTAAAACATTTAAATAACGGACACCTCGGTGCCACCGAATTTATCTCTTACTCAGAGGAGTGTGCAAAAATATGCAAATATTTGTATTGGGGACTGTTTCTGCCCTTCAGGAGTGACCGCACGGAGGTCTTACTGTACATGCTATTACTTCTGAATTTGCGGATAAACGCGACGGCTACAAGTTGTCTGTAATTTGGAGGTTTTACTAAATAAAAGATTTTAAAAGTATTCCCTACATAAAGCTTTCCGCTATTTGGGACTGATCGTTATGAAATTTTTACTGCATATAGATCAGAAAAAATATTTTACACATTCTTCTTAAAAATCGGGTCAACCCAAACACGGCACGCAAGAGTGAAAAAACCCAACCCAGTAATTTAAGTCAACCCGACTCACAGCAACAAAAGTAAACACTAACCCAACCCGAACCCATCTCATACAAAACAAATTAACCTGACCCAAACCCGACCCGCAGTAAACAAGTAGGAGTCAACCCAACCCAAACCCGACCTGTAGCAAAAACGTAGAAGTAAACCAATTTAAGAAAATTAGGCCCGACTCGACCAAGATTGCGGGCCGTATATTAATTTCCAAATTTCTGATATCGCCCCCCCCCCCCCATTGAAGACTCTCTAGATCCGCCCTTGGTAAACACTTTTGTGATTTGTTTTTCTTTGTAGGACACAGTAGGATGTGTAACAGTAGTGTTGAAAATAAAATCGGTGTTAAATTCAGACACGTTTCTCCGGGAGAGATTTCTGTGGCAATTCCACTTTTTGACCCCTCGGGCCACCCCCTGAATTCAACACTGATGTTAATCTCAATCTTTAGAGATATATTCAACAACATCAATTTATTGAAAACTTAACAATTTTTTCTAGAAAGCTGTTGAAATTCACAGTTAAATTTTCTTCTTCAATCATCTTCTGATTAATATCTTTTACTTACTGTTGAATTTTAATAAAAATTCCATATTCATTTTACTTTAACTTCACCATTACAAACCTGTTTTGCTGATCTATTTCATTGTGTGAGTGAGGATTGAGGTTTGTGATGGAACTTGTATTTGCTCATGCATTTATCATATTTTTATTTTATTTATTGAAAGGAAGATCATTTTTTTAATAATAGGTATAATGGCTGCTGCTTATACAGTGTTACTGATAGAAGAAATGGAAGAGCGAGTAGCTACTATTAAAGAACCAATCCGAGATAGGAGTAATCCCTTTGAGGCTATGACAGAAAAGAAATTTATAAAGACTTTCAGACTTAATAAGGAGATTGCCACTTACTTAATTGAAAATTTAAAAGATGAATTGAAAAATGAAACAATCCCACCATTCATAAGGGTAATTATCTAATTTTTATCCAGTGTATAATTTAATTTCAAAACGTCACATTTGTATTCTCGTGAGTAATAGGGGTGGGGGTGATTATACTAGTTTAATGCATGGGGACAAAATGTCCATATAATTTAAGATTCTGGTGAGACACACAGTTAAAAAACTTGTATTAAGAGGCTACTTAACTCAGGCAAAAGCACCTGCTCGCTAATGTTAATCCTATAGGGGAAATAATTTACGATATCTCGTTTGCATTTTAATATTTGTAAATGATTTTTTTTTACATTGGATAGCTGAGGTCAATCTCTATGCACGCTCTGCTTTACTTTTTAGATTTTTGTTGCAGTTTTTACTTATTGAGGATACTTTCACTTTCGAAACCGGTTCTGAAAGTGAAAGTATCTTAATAAAAAAAACTTGCAATCAAAATCGAAAAAGTACAAAGGAGCGTGCATAGAGATTGACTTCAGCTATCCAATGCAAAAAAGTCATTTAAAAATATTGAAATGCGAACGAGATATCGTAAATTATTTCCGCCATAGGATTAACATTAGCGAGAGGGTGTTTTCGCCTGAGTGAAGTAGCCTCTTAAGTTGTGTTCTTTTTTCATTAAAAAAAATTAAATTCAAAACCTTAATGGTTACTGTATTCACTTTTGACATATATATTTTTAATTTAATGAAATGTGATTTTCTTATATAATTCCATAATTTTTTTTCTTTAAAAAATATTTCATTTGAAGTAAACCTATATAACATTTATTTTCACATGATGTTATTTCAAAATTCAAGATAAACTTTATTGATTAAAAGTTTTGCAAAAGTTACATAACATCAACAAGTTCTTGGAAAAGTACACATGTGTATAATAAAAAAAAAATAAAAATAAAAATAAAAACTTTAAACTATTATTGTGTTACAAAATTAAATCTTTATTGTAAATTTCCAACATCCTTTTTTTATAGCTTATGACTTTTAAATAAAATGCATTTCTTATGCACCAACTAAAATTTTGAGATTATTGTTTTTTATTTAAATTTTTTATCATATTTTTAAAATGCAGAATCAGTAAACATGATAGTACATATCACAATCAGAGGAAAATAATAAATATTGGAGTTATGTTGTTTAGAAAGAACTATTTGATATTAAGCAATTGTCATCTTAAGTTCAGATGGAAATTAAATGTTTAGTTTCTGAAATATTAGAAACTATTGATATTGCTTAGAAGTTAAAACTTATAGAAAAATTCGATCATTTTAAAGACACCTCTTATTCCGTATAGATCCCGATATAATTTAAGATGTTTTTCAGTTATCTTTTGTAATGTATCATGGGCTGATAAATTAAATAAAACATCTCTTATTAATACCATTTAGAAAATAAAGTATTCAAAGTATTTTTTTATAATTTTAGATTATATCCCTGATATCACACAGTAATGATCAATATATTTTAAAGCTTAAATATGTTTTTAAATTCCTATAATACTGGCAAGAAATTAGTTAAAAATTGCATACAAACAAGACATTCAGAACTGCCACAGACAATTAGATATTTTAATGTTGTTAATGGGTTAGGAAACTCATGAATTCGTCTAATGAAGCCAAACCACTTTTTTTCATGATTTGTAGTAAGAGCCAATATATATATATGAAGGATTTTCTTTTTGTTAGTTCTACTTACATGAGTATATGTAAAGAAACAGATAACTGAACTTTGTAATGATGCCTGTTCTTTTTTATATTTTATCCAAAAGTCATGCTTTGTTAAAAATAAGAATTTCTCAAAGTTTGAGTATTTCTTTAAATACTTGTATTCTGTTAAAAATAAGAATTTCTCAAAGTTCGAGTATTTCTTTAAATACTTGTATTCTGTATTGTCTATGTAAGCCTTGTAAGGAACAATAAAGGTACATGTGTGCAGATTGATATGGGCCCATGAAACAGAAATCTGACCCTGTTTGTAACAATATAATTTTTTTACCATTGTAAAAAAAAAAATTGTTGTTGTTAGAGTAGTGTAATGAAGATGTTTTAACTATATGCTGTGTAATTTGCTTTAGAAATGTAATGTCTGTACGATTTTTTGTTATCTCTTTTGTCACAGGTACTGTTAGCTCTTAATTTTTATGGATCTGGAAGCTACCAAAAAAGCATTGCTCCATTGCTTCAAGTGAGCCAGCCAACGGTTAGTAGAGCAGTGCATGAAGTAACGGCTGCAATCAACAAAATCCTGCTGCAGCATATCATCCAATTTCCAAACATAGAAGAACAACAGCGTATCAAACAAGCATTTTATGATAGATATGGTATTACTGGAACAATTGGAACCATTGACTGTACCCATATCGAAATACTGCAGCCAAAAAATTCTACCGACAATCCTACCATGCGCAGTATTTGTTACATGAATAGGAAAGGATATTATTCACTTAATGTGCAAATGGTAATATTTAATTGAGTACTTTGTATTATTTACACCAGAAAGATAGATGATCAGAAATTGGCCAATCATGTTTATCACAATCCATCTCCGAATGTGTTCAAAACAGTAATTTAATTTAAATTTATTATACAGTAGACTCCCAAAAATCTGTGAACGCCTAAAATCCACATATCGTTGCATATATATATAGATAAACAGTGAAACTTACAGTTAAGTTGAAGGAACAAAATTCAAGATGATGCTGAAATCAGCGGCGATCGCAATGGTGTTTTTTTTTTACTAATTTTTTTAGTTAATCATGTCCTTTTGGCTATTACATCTGGTTAATTACTAAATAAAGTTTATTTACTCATAATTATGGTATAAATTAGTGTACCTGAAGCAAAAATTCATCATATTGTATCCTGCACAATATTTGCAAGTGTAAACTGTAACCAAATTGTTTGTTTATTTTTCTTGAGTTCATTTCCCCATTTTTCAATATTTATTTTTATTTTTTCATTATTATGTACACATTTTAGTATGTAACTATGGTTAATATGGCTGAACTCAAGCTTTCTCACGAAGAAAATACGAATTTTCTTCCGAAAAAATTCAAAATGGCACCAATATTAGTGCCGATCTCGATTTTTTTCAAGACACTGTTTAATTTATCAAGCTTTTTTGTTTACTAAATCTGCATAAACATGAAATAAAATTTCGTTATTTTAAGATTATGATGCAAATTAGCCACTTTTCATCAGTATTTAGTTTCAGTTTTAATCTTTACTGATTTTTATTTTTATTTTTTCGTGATTTCATATGTAATTTTGATTAATATGATTTAATGAAATAAGAAGGATTGATATTTCATCATTATTATGTATATTTAGTATTGTATCATTAATTATTATTTACTTGACCTTTATTTTAATATTTTAACATTTTTAATTTTCCTATTTTTTTTTTTACATAATTATTTTAATAATTTACTTCAGTTACAGCGGACCCCGTTATTCCGGATCGGTTTGGTCGATTTTTTTTTTTTTTTTTTTTTCAGAAGCGATTGGCAAATTTCCATAACATTAATTTATTTCATCCTCGTATTCTGAATAAAGTCTTTTCTGAAATATTTTTGGAAGAATACCTTAAGCTTTCTTATTTAAACTCAACTCTTTGATGTTATCTTTCAAAGAAACAACAATGTATCACTTTAAGTTTGGCAATTCCAATTTTCAGTTTTCTATTTAATCCATTTAGAAATGTCTTCAAAAGCTCACCGCACAATAAAGTTTTACTTAGCATTGCAAGAAAGTAAGGTAAAATAATCCCTATAGACCCACTGACTGATGAGTATCGCTTTCCGATCTTTGTCACCCAGCCCATAGGTCTCTGGTCTCTCGGGACTGTTTCTTTGTCTTCGTGACAAAATGCTTTTATACTATCACTTGCGGAAACCCCCCAGTCACTGCTCTGTTTCCTAAAATCTGACCACCCGTTCATAGAGAATGTATCAACCCAAATCATACCAAACATTTTCCTTTGCCATGCAGTGTGTTTGAGCGTACATTTTTAGCTATGGCGATGAAACAAAAACATAATTTTTGTGACTATGCAAAAGAAATTGGAAGCATCGAGTAGAATTGATAAAGGTGAACCCTAAAAAAGATTGCTTGTGAATTAAGAGTAGGGACCTCGACAGTGTCCGAATGAAAGAAAAATCCACAAACAATCGAGGATTTTTGCTCTAAATCAATTTCTAACGACAGTTTGGACAATCGGAAGAATGTTAAAAAAGCTAAACTTGAAACACTGGATGAAGCATTATTCGTTTGGTTTGTTTACAGAAAGAGATCATGGTATACCTATATCAGGTCCAATAATCCAACAGAAAGCCTTAAAGAAAATTCCGACGGAAAACCTTCATTTTTTATCTTTCTTTGGGTCTGGTCCCAATTAATCCGAATTATCGGGGTTTTACTGTACTTTAATATTTTTCTTAATTATTTTAATATTTTATTTATTGTAATGACTCATTATAATTTCCAATGCTTTATACTAGTCAAATTACTGTTTAAAAAATGTAAACAAAACAGTGACCAGAAATCTGCAAAATTCTAAAATCCGCACAGCCTCTGGTCTCAAGCTGTGCGGATTTGAAAGAGTCTGCTGTATTAATAACATCATTAAAAATAGAAAAAAATTAAAAAAATTAAGTAAATTAATACAAAACATTCATTTAGTGAAAATTTATTAAATACATAACATCAGGTTGGCAGCTTTTAAGGTAAATAGATATTTAAGATTTTTATTTTCTATAAGGTGTTATACCACCAGATTCAATATTACATTATAATTGTCTTAAAAAAAAAAAATTATAAAAAATCTTATTTTAAGGAAAAAGAGAACAATAACAGGTTTTAAATCTTATTGTTTTAAAAGTTCCATATAATTTGTGATAATTGATATACATTCATTTTCTTACATATCTACTTTTTATGTATAATTCTTCTTTTCTGAGAAAAATTAACAATTTTCTCTATATACAGTGATACAACAGTTTTGGCTAACAATCATTGTTTTTCTGTGTTATTATTAAACACTCAAAATTACTCACTAAAAATAAGTTGAATGATAGTTCAATATATAAAAATTATATAATTAAAACATATGTAACTCATTAATTTATATAATTATTCCACTTTACTAGATAGCAGATGATGATCTCAAAATTAGATCAATTACAGCAAGATATCCTGGCAGTGTGCACGATTCATTTATTTGGAGGTACAGTGGTGTCAGGTCATACATGCGAAACAACTTTAACCAGCAAAACAGCAGTTCTTGGTTGTTAGGTTTGTATATAAATTAATACAACTTAAACATGTATGATACAGCTTCAAAATATATTTCATAAAACTGAAAATTTATTAAGTTAAGTTATTTTATCAAAGAAAAGGCTTGAAATAAACTGTACATATTTTAAGCAGTCTTATTTTTTAAAAATCCATTATATGTGTTAATTTTTATTATGCTCATAAATGATATAATATAAATAAACCAAAACTTTCTGGTTCTTAGGTTTAGATTTTTTTTTTTTTTTTTTTTCTGTAGGAGACAGCGGTTACTCTCTTGAACCATGGCTCCTAACACCTTTTCCAAATCCAAATGCTGGGACTGTTGAAGAAAATTTTAATAGAAAGCATGCAGCTGCACGTAACGGTATAGAGCGATGTTTTGGTTTGTTAAAATCCAGATTCAGATGCCTATCAAGGCACAGAATATTACATTATACTCCAACAAAGTCATCTTTAATTGTGAACGCTTGTGCTGTGCTGCATAATTTATGTATTCATTATAGGCTTGAGTTGGATGATGATGAACCCCTTCACCCCAAAGATTTAGTACCGATTTACACAAGATGTGCATTAAATCATAATAACATTTTATCAATTGCACGCAGCATAAGATACCGTGTTGCAGTTGCAATGTAATTCATGCAGATTTCTAACAAACAAAATTTGATTATTTTTTCTGTGTTTCTAAAACAATTGTGACAAAAGTTTGCAACTTGGCTTACAACTGTTGAACAAGCCATAATAGCTTTTGTTTTTTCATATTTAAATTAGAAAGGTGGCTGCTATGTTGAAGAAAAAATGTTTCTGGTGTATGGCATTATTATTTTTAAACATTCTTTTTCATTTTCTTGTATTTAAAATGAAATGAGTAAAAGTAACTTTTGTTTTCTTTTTTGAATGTGTGTGTATTTTTCCCACTGTTATTGTACTTTCAAATCTGTCACTAATGATAATATTGTTTCCCATTGCCAAAATGAAAAGAATCTGTTATCAACAAGATGTGTACCCTGACTAAGAAAAAAGTACCAAAAATTAATATAATTTCATGTATCAATTTAAATACATTAGCTAATTCAGAAATTTCCAATACAGTAGAGTACTAATCTGCAAGTAGTAGTACTAATCTGCAAACCTGTAATTTGCACTGCATATGTGAATGTAAACAAAGAAATTTAATTCTTAAAAATCACTTACCAATAGCATTTTTTTTCACTTCATAATTTTACTTTTGATATATATTATCATATATCTTTTAAATACTCTATTTTTTATATTAAAATGATAGTATTTATGAAAATATTTTATTTCATTAATCATTCATATGGTTTTAAAAAAAATCCTTTTAAAAATGTATTTGTCATCATATTTTTTACAATAATTTCCCAAGAATATCAAAATTTTATGGTTCAGCAGACAATTATGGCTGTTTGCCGACTGCTATTTACAATACAAAAACATAAACCAAATGTTTTAACACCAGCAACTATTGATAGATTTAAAACATATAATGATCATTAAATTATTTTTAAATTGATTCTTGCTTTATTTATATGTTTAAGTGTGTAATTTGTTTATTTTTAAGCATCAACAATCTAAATTTGTCCAAAGTATAAAAAAAAAAAATTTAAACAAAGATTAACTCTTTGATTAATCCGCTTGGCTTTTATTTTGATTACGTGGTTGGGACATATGTCGTCCCATCTACTATTTCTTTATTCTACTCGCACCATTTTTTGAAAAATAATCTCTGCCTTATACTTATACTAGGATACTGAAAAGAATGATTCATCTCACGTGCTTATTTATATCATGTAAAAGAAGATAAAACTCTCTTATTTACATATACAATATTTTAATAAAGGTAAATAAGCTTACCTGTTATTTCAGAATATCCGATCAGGTGAAATCGTAACCTCAGGGGGCCCCAGCTAGATTGATAATTTTTATTGAAAAAGAAATTAAATCAATGAGACTGAATTCTTCATTGAAGTTGACATCACACCTCTTGAATGGAAAATTATTGTTTACTAAAATTAGATTAAGAAAAATTAGTTATACATTTAAATTACTCTTGATTAATATTGAGTAAAGTATTACTGATGGTTACATTATATTTAAAGTTAATAATATGATCTGGAGCGATCATGTTGCTTCCAGAAACGTTTAAAAAAAAATAGGATTGTAAAAAGTACATGTCCTTTCTGGTACATAACCAAACCCAGTCTACATAAAAAGGGTTTTAAAATTTTAGTGCAGGGAGTCAAGAGTTTGAACAGCAAGTTCTGTACGTGAAAATTAGCTGACATATACACTTATTCATTGTTCTGGCAAACACTTAATTAACTTCGTGTTCCTTTTAAGTTTGTAGTGCTGCTATCTACAGTCTGTTTGTCACACTGTTCAATTCCGTTGTTACATACAGCGAGTAAGTTTCTTAAAGATCTTTAATATGTCCACAATAGTCCAAGCTCTTTGCATGTGGCTCCATCTCTTGAGTTGATCTGCATTCACACTTTGCGTTCAAATCAGTTGTATTTTGGAGAGGAAAGGTTTCTCTTTTCACTAACAGATACTTTCAAGAGAAATCTACTAAAAAGAAATTTTTTGTAAATTGTAGTACAAGTTAATATAAAAATACTTGTCAGTCCCAGCTCATAAGCAAAAGGTTAAATAGACATGACCTGTAATCCGCAAAATGCTTGGAACCAAGCTATGCGGATTACTGGTCTTCTACTGTATTTACATTAATTCAGAATCTCAGATTTTTAAAAATTTGACATTATTTGTTTTTTAATAACAGGTTAGAATAAATTGCTGTTGCTTTTTCATGTTATTATTAATATTTTGATATAAGCAATTTTGTTACACATTATAGTATTTTTACCAAAAGTTTTATGTATTCCAATTATCAGTATAAATGTTTATTTCTAAGATTTTTAATATGTTTACTTTATTTGATATTTTTAAGAAGGGGTTCCACTGCTGCTGTTTCATGTTGTTATTTCAGTAATTTTGTAATGCATTACAGTATTTTTATCACAAATTGTATACATTACAAGAAACTGTTTAAATATTTATTTCAATAATTTTTAATATCTTGGCTTTTATTTTTAAGAAGGGGTTATACAATAAATAGCTGCTGCTGTTTCATGTTGTTATTTCAATAATTTTGTTATGCATTCTATTTATACGCTATTTTATAAATATTTAATTTTTTCTTTCGATGTTATTGAATATGTAATGTGCATAAAATATTCTAGATAATGTGAATATGTATTCAGTGACTTGGTATTTGTTTCTATTTTAAAATCATATGTATTTTTTTAAAGATAACTTCCTTTGGGGGAAAATCTTTTGTTTTTAAACAAATATTAGTTTTTTTTTTATGGAATTCTTTTATTTATGTGTGGGTAATTAATGTAACAGACAGCAATAAAATTTCAGATATAATTATATATTAGCTCTAATTGTGATTATTTTGTTGTTTTTATTTATTCTCTTGAAATATAAAAATGAGGATCCTGCAAAAAAGTATCATAATTTCCAATGATTTTTAGGTAGATTTCGTAAGAAATACTACTTATTACATTCTCCTCTAAGTTGGAATTTTTGCAGATCTATGCCGATCATGACTCCCAGAAACGAAAAACCACCCTCAGTTCAAAACTTTATCTATCTATCTATGTCACTTTTTTATGGACACGATAACTCCCATAATTCTGCACAAATTTCTTCCAAACTGATACATAAAATCAAGGGGCATAAAATCTCGGTCAAGTTCGTTAATGGGCAAAATCGAACCGGGTAGGGGAGGTGGGTTTTTTGTGAAACAGAAAAAAACCCATAATTTCTTAATTATAATATGTATCGAATCCGTTTAAAGTTATTATTACTTCTGGGGAAAAGGGCCAAAAATTTATGTATGACAGATTTTTTATATCATTAAAAATGGCCCCAAGGGGGGGGGGGGTAGAAGAAAAAAATTCATAACCTCATCAATTCAGAAGATATCAAATCCGCTTAAATTTATTATAAATCCTCTTAATATTATCTAAAACTTTTATATTGACAAGTTTTTTATAAGACCAACCCTTATAGCAAAAAAAAATTAAAAACAAAAAAATCCCTGCCGGCTCCGCCCGCAAACAAGTTAGGTTTCGAAGTGGGCATTTCCAAATGCCACATCATGGCAAAAAGGTCATTTCTTTCACAATTCCCAACAAACAGGCGCCCCATTGTCTGCGTCTTTGAAATCTACCTGTGCCTGTAGGCCGAGCTGTCAGGGATTTTTTTTATTCCAAATGCCTTCACATGTAACAATGTCATGTTTTCTGAAAAGATTACCATTTCTTAAGTTGTGGCAGTTTATAAAGAAGTGTGTGATATATTCAATGTTGCTAATCTATCATATTTTTTAATATTCACCTTATCCAATGACAGACTGATTAATGCAAAAATTAACTTATACAATATTCAGAAATATTTATAGATATTTTAATAAAATATTCTGGTAAATTGACAACACTGCATTTTTTTTCTTTTTTAATACTGCTAATGAATATCACCTCCTTATTTATAATATTTGATACAAATAAAATTCTCAAATTTGAAACTCAATAAAACAACTGCATTTTTTCCACTGAGTAAAAAAATGTCCAGGCAGGGAGTCAAACCCAAGACCTTTGACTTATCAATGCTCTACCTACTCAGCTTCCTGTACTGGCAACTGGCAGACACATTTTCACTTAGACAACCTTATTGGGAATAGCATCTGGTCTGCAATGGACAGTTCAAATTATTACAAATTCAGTTTATATGATATCATTATTAATCAGTATGATTGAATTAAAAATATATAGGTTTTTTTTTTTCATTATTGATAATTATATATGAGGGGAATACACAATAGTTGTTGTGAATATTAATACATTGTTCTGGAGGCACGGTAGTGCCTCCGCCAAGTCGAGAAAGCACAGCCGTAAGCATACTTTTCTGGAAGCAACTCAGGGCACTTTTAACCCCCCTACCCATATCGCTGCACTGGAGTATCCCCAAAAATTTGAAACTTCGTTTATATAGAGTATGTGGCAAATAGGACCAAAATTTGAAATTTATCGATTCTGTCTTTTCTAGTGCAGATGATATATGAACTCAAAGTTTCGATTTTTTGTCACTCACTCACTCTAGCGTCATCAAAAAGATTGGGTAGATCCCGCAACCATAGAAACTTAAAATTTGGAATAAAGTTAGTGTTTCGGATACAAAGAAAGAAAAAATTATAAAATCCGGAAAATTAAAAAAAAAAAACATTCGAAAATTCAACAAATTCGAACAAAATTTAAAATTGAAAATAACACGATCTTGTAGTCTTAAAAACTTAAAATTTGGTATGAAGGTAGTGTTTAGAATTCAGAAAAAGAAAACATATAAAAAAAAATCGAAAATAAAATTGAAAAATTTCAAATAATCTGATGTTGTTGCGCTAGAAACTTGAAATTCGGAATAAAGGTAGTATATAGGATGCAAAATAAGGAAAAAATTCAAAAATTTAAAAAAAAAAATTCAAAAATACGAAAAAATTGAAAAAAATTAAAAGTAATCTGATTTATTAGCCTTAGAAACTTAAAATTCGTGGTAAAGATAGTGTTTAGGATTCAGAATAAGTTAAAATAAAAAAACACAATAAAATTCAAAAATAAAATCAGAAAATCGAAAAATAAGGAAAATTTGAAAATAATTCGATTTTATAGCGCTAGAAACTTGAAATTTGGAATAGATGTAATATTTAAAATACTAAATAAGGAAAAATTGAAAAATATGGATATTTCGAAAAAAAAATTAAAGAAAGAAAAAGTGAATAACATGATCTGGTAGTCTTAGAAACTGAAAATTTGGTGTAAAGGTAGTGTTTAGGATTCAGAAAAAAAAAAAAAAAAAAAAATTAAAAACACAACAAAAATCGAAAATAAAATTTAAAAAAAAAAAAAACGAAAATTTAAAAATAATTTGATTTTGTAGTTAGGAACTTGAAATGTGGAATAAAGGTAGTAATTAGGATTCAAAAAAAGAAAATAAATAAAAAATCTGTAAAATTCGAAAAATTGAAAAAAATTCAATTTTGTAGCTTTAGAACTTAAAATTCGGCGTAAACTTATTGTTTAGGATACAGAAAAAGGAAAAATTAAAACACAATAAATTTGAAAATAGAATAAAAAACTCGAAAAAGATCAGAAATTTTAAAATAATTAGATTTTGTAGCGCTAGAAACTTGAAATTTTTAATAAAGGATAAAAAATAAGAAAAAATTAAAAAATCCAGAAAATTAGAAAATATCAATAATTGAAAATAATTTGATCTTGTAGTGTTAGAAACTTAAAATTTGGTGTAAAGGTAGTATTTACTATTCAATAAAAGGAACAATTAAAAAATTCGTTAAATTCGAAAATAAAATCGAAATATCTTTAAAAAATGGAAAATTCGAAAACAATCTGATTTTGTAGTGCTAGAAACATTACTTTTAAGATAATTGTCCTATTAGCTAGTACACTGCCCCTAATTGTTTTATGTTATTTCCCCCGGTTTATGGTTTTCTTTTCTTTCGTTTACGAATTTCTTTATAGACAGGCTTGTTTTCTTTCACAGGTTACTTACTCTATTTAATTTGCATATGAAATATGGATTGTTAAATGATGTTAGCCCCACACAAATTTTCACAGCTCCCCCTCCCCTCCCCTCCCGACATTACTGGCTGGTTATGGCTTGATAGTCCTTTCTAAATAAAATCATGGTGACTCTAAGATTCACTTGATTTATCTCTAAATTGAACCTAAATGATCCTAAGAAGACGGATCAAAGAATTACTATATTGGCATGAATTAGGTAACTTAGAATTAAAATCGAAAAATCAATAAATTTATAACAAGTCGAAAGTTTGAAAATAATTAGATTTTGTAGTCCTAGAAGCTTGAGATTTGGCAGAAAGGTAGGGTTTAGTATACAAAGTAAGGAAAAATTAAAAAATCAGTAAATGAAAAAAAGAAAAAAAAAAAAACATCGAAAAAATTAATATAGTTTGATTTATTGGAAATTTTAATTTTGGCTTTCTTTTTATACTAAAAAGTCTTTTATGCTAAATATCAAGTATCTAGGGTTTCGAGTAATATCTCAGATGGATAGCACCTTTCCTGGAAGCAATTGAGAGTACTTTTGACTCCCCCCTCCTATAACTTAGTGATTGCCTAGGAACCTGAAATTTCTTTTTATCTACAGTACTTTGCAAACAAAAAAGCTTTAACATTAAAAAACATTAAAGCTTCAAATTTTTGGTACCTGCAAATAATAGGGACAAAGTATGGGCTTAGCGAAAATCAGTGGATGATCTCCAAAAAGAACCCAAAATCAAGAAAAGGAGGATTACTTACAAAAAGAAGTGAAATCTCATCAAAAACGTCACCTGTAAAAAATGCAGCCAAGTCTCGTGACTCTTTTTCCGTAAAAAAGTTCTGAGATCGTGTAAAGCCAAGTTTAGCTATCTTATTAACTCTGAAATTTTCATTCACAAATCACTCCTAGTCTCTACATCTTTAGTTAAATATTATTTTGTGACTTGGAAATTACGTAGCACGAGAATGTGATGTATATAATTAGTCTTAATCAAATAATACCATGCCATCCCATAACATATTAAGATGTAATAACTTCCCTGTGCGTATATAATTAGCCTTAATCATATTATCTCATCCCATCCCATAACATAGTAAGGTGTAATAACTTACCTGTGCTGCGTAATTGCCAAGTCACAAAATAATATTTAACTAAAGATTTAGAGACTAGGAGTGATTTGTGAATGAAAATTTCAGTTTACACGATCTCAGAACTTTTTTACGGAAAAAGAGTCACGAGACTTGGCTGCATTTTTTACAGGTGACGTTTTTGATGAGATAATTACTTACAGGTTGCTTTAAACTGTAACATATATGTATACTTACTTAAGAATACTAATTTTGAACTACACTTCTATTTTGCATTTATAAATAATTTTATTTTCTTTATAGTTGTTAAAGAAAAATAAACTGTTAAACAATATATTGATCCAAAATGCGCAGAACGAAAGATAATATTTATGAATAAATGCAGAAATATTCCCTTCATATAATCTGAATTCAATAAATATAAATTAATATGCAAAATGACTATTTACTTAAGAATCCTGTAACACTTTTAATTTCTTGCAAAAGTAAAAATATTTGTAAAAATAATATAGTGTAAAAAATAATATTTAAAATGTATTTTAGAAACAAACGGGGAAAGAAAATTTAAATAATTTTAAGTTTTACAAATATTTTTTATGAAAATGCAGGAAAGCCCTCAGAAGGTTAAATTGATTTAACTAAAGTAATGCTTAATATAATGAAATTTTACACTTATTTATCACCATAAAAATAATCAGTTTATATGGCACCAGTTTAAACCAACACAAGCATTGGCACAAAGCCTAAAGAGAGATTCACAATCACCAAAGCACGCTTTTCTTTAGTTACAACTATAATAATAAAAAGAAAAAAATGGTTTAATTTTCCTTATCACTATGTTGATTTCAGTTAAAAATATTGATTATAAATTTATATGTAATTGATACAATCCAATGTCAGTTTTTAAGAAAACCATTTTGAATTTTTAAATATGTATGTGTTTATTCTGTGTTATCTTATTTAGCAAGCTTAATTAGAATTTGGTGATGAATTAGTTTCCTTTTCACAATGCATAATTTATTATTATTATTTTTCAGAATTTAATTTTACCACAAAAATATCATACTTTTTCAAAAATAAATGAGGAAATAAATATTGACAAACAATAAAGTTATTAAAAAAATTACAAAAAAAAAAGTACTGTCAAGCATAAAAACATTTAATTTATTTCACAAACATAAAGTTTGAAATATTAAGTAATAAAATGGAACACTAGATAAACTTTGTACATTTTCTATGTCTTCTAATGTCATGATGCAAATGTGTACATTAGTGAATAACAGAAATTTGCTATATTTGAGACACTCATTTGCAGTACCAGCCAGCCATATGAAAAAAGCAGTACAGTAAAAAAAAAAAAAAAAAAAAAAAAAAAAAAATATTAGTCTTTAAAATTATTTAATAAAGATGAATTATTGGAAAAGATGAATGCACTTACTTTCTGCCATTGTTCCGCATCTTTTATAGCATCACCCAACACATTAAGTTTTCTGTAAGGCGATTCCAATTGCGCTTAGAGTCTGTTTTTGTATAGGAGGGTGTTAATTTTCCTTCTCTTAATTGTGTGTGAGATTGCATGTAATTGAATAGGTATTCCAGTTGTTCTGGAGATACCCTATCTCTTCTATGCTTAGAAGGCCTACCTTCGTCAGATTACTATGTTCTTCCAGTGCTTTTCATATTATTGAGATTCATACAAAACAATGTAAACCTAATCAAAATTTAATAAAATTCATTCATTACTTGTTGATTCTGATTGGAGTGAGATGCCCTGTATTTTTAACTGAGTTAATAGATTGCAACTCTCAATTCCTTTACAAAAATTGTTTGTCGTAGTGTGCTCTATCCCCCTCAAAGTTTGTATGTGAAATTCTGTGATACCTTGTATGAAACTTTAACATAATATGAATGAATCAGATTAATTTGGCTGCAAACAAAACCACATTTACAAACTAGAGTAATTTAAAAGCAAATGGTTATTTTTTTTTACAACTGTGCTTCATGTATCAATGAAAAGTCATTCCTTTTTAAAAGATACAAATCAACCTTAAAATCTAGAAAGCACTATAGTCTGTTCAGGGAAACGAGATAACGAAAGTAAACAAATGGGTTGCAGAAAAATCGCCAAGGAGCTACACATTTGGCACAAATCCCTAGGTTGGCAAATTTTATTTTTTATTTCGATTTGTTAATTTTTTAAACATTTATTTTGATAACTATATGAAAACAACACAAGTTGCTAACCGATTTACATCGAGATTTTAAACAAAAATGTAAAAGTTTAAGACGTCAAAATATAAATTATTCTCTATTTATTTTAAACAGCGTTGAATTCAGACATACTTTTTCCTGGAGGGATTTCTGTGCCTCCAGACAAGACATTATATAGTTGCGGGGGGGGGGGGGGGGGGGATTATACTTTTTGACCATTAAAAGTATAAAATCTGAAATATTTCGGGAGGGGGACATTTTAATGCCCCGAACGGAATTTCCTCCCGGGGTCAAACCGTCTGAATTCCACATTGTTATAAAAATCATCAGGAGTTAATTTTGTTAAATACAAAATAGTACAAAACTATTTATATCTTACATTATTGAAGCCCACTTACCTCATAAATCATTCAGAAGATGAAGTTGAAGTATCGGAACTATTTGAATCTAGATTAATTACCATGGAATCTACTATATTATCTATAGCATTATCTAAATCCCTCATTTGTTTTTCCACTGTATTGGTTACATGTTGAATGCATCTTTTCCATTCTTCAGTGCCAATTTTGCTGATACTTTGAGAGAATATATCTTTTACATGAGGCATTTTGAATGTTTTGTTTTCTTTCGCAACGAAGTTCTTTATTTGTGCCCAAATCAGTTCAATAGGATTAAGCTCGCAATGATAGGGGGGTAATCGTAAGACAGTTTTATTTTGTGCTTTTGCCATTTCATCGACAGTGTACTTGTCATATTTATTTTTATTTTGCTTCACTAACTGCAACAGTTCCGCTTTTAACATTCCGTCCTCAAAAGGGATATTTTTTGTTAAAAGCTATTCAGCAATTTTTTGTTTTCTCCACGAAGTATTCGGTATTTTTTCTGATTTTCGGGAATGATAAGGAGCATTGTCCATTACTATCACACAGTTATCTTCCAGTCGAAATAAGATATCACCAAACCACTTTTCAAAACGTTCTGAATTCATGTCTTCGTGATAATCTTTATTTTTATTTGATTCGAATAAGTCAAGCCCTCCATCCACGAAACCAGAATCGCTACCAATATGGGTAATTATCATCCGTTTTCCTTTTCCGGAAGGAGATTTTAATCCGGAAGAAAGACCAGACAAAAATGCTTGTTTTGATGATTTTACTGAGGTATCTTTCCAAACTTTACTAACTGTATGGCCTGCATTCAACCAAGTTTCATCCATATAATATATTTTGCGCCCTTCTTCTCTGAAAGATTTGATTTGCCTTAAATATTTTCTTCGCCACACAATTATTTCGTTTTTATCAATGAGAGTACTGTCTCGTCCTCTCCGTGAATATCTAAAGTTTAATTCTTTCAGGAGATGATAAAATGTTGTCCTTTTAAAGGTTGGCAAATCAGGGTCATCATTTACAACTTCCAAAACTTTATTTATAGTTGGCAATTCATTCCTCAAAAAGAATTCGTGGATTTTTCTCCTAATAGCATTCCTATCAAAATCATCTATATTTTCTAAAACACGTTTACGTAATTTTATTTTCTTCGGTGAGTTTAACACACATTTTTTATACTCTCTTAACACTCGAAAAACAGAAGCTTAACCTACGCCTGTTATACGAGCAGCATTATCTCCTATATGAGAAATCGGAAGTTCAGGATTCGATTCAAGTTCCGTTTTGTATACATTTAAAATCATATCTTTCTCCACCTTACTCAAAGCTTTTCTTTTTACTCTCTTCTTAGGCGGGCTCAAAGAAGAATTTTCACACTCCATTTTTGTATATAAAATACCAAATCAATCGAAAAAAATCGTCAATTTTAAAAGTGAAAGACAAGAAACAAACAGCCGTTTGAGAAAAAAAGCAGAGGCTCAAACAATTGGCGCTTCTGGCACAGCGCCAGGTTTAAGCATCGCCAATCCGCACGCGCATTTGTTTACTTTCGTTATCTCGTTTCATTGAACGGAGTATAGTTATTAATATAAAATATAGTTAAACTATGAGTTTTAAAAACGTCATGTTCACCTTGAAATTTCAACGAAATATATATAATAATATTTTAATAATATTTATTTTACTAAAAAGGTGCAAATATACAAAAAGGTTTTTAAATATAAAAACCCGTCAAAAGATATTAAAAACTCGAGCACTTTCAACTGCTCCAAACAGTCATCATCATGAGAAATTCGGAAAGTGTGAAAAGTCATGAATGTTCGTTGGTTAAATAGCCAGAGACGAGTCTATTTCAAAGGAAGGAAAGAAGGAAGGGGAGGGGGGAGAAGAGGAGATATTATAGTTAAGTTCCAAAGTTGCTAGAGATATTTAGTGCACTATACCAATTATCAGAGAATCTTTAGAGATTTTAACTCAAGGAAATATCACATGCAATGATATGCTCTCATACAATATATCCAGGATCTGGTATAGTGCACTAAATATCTCTGGCAATTTTGGAACTTAACTATAATGTCCCTCCTCCCACCCTTTCTCCTCCTTCCCTCCTTTGAAATAGACTCATCTCTCGCTATTTAATAAACAAACATTCATGGCTTTTCACACTTTCCGAGTTTCTCCTGATGATGACTGTTTGAAGCAATTGAAAGCGCTCGGGTTTTTAACATCTTTTGATGGGTTTTTACAGTTAAAAACCTTTTTGTATATTTGTACCTTTTAGTAAAATAAATATTATTATATATTTCACTAGTTATTGTTAATCATACCACACTAGAGCACTGGTTAACAATAACTGTAAGGGAAAGAAGTGCTTGATAGATTTTAAGATTATTACCTTTTTTAAAAAAGAGATGCCTTCTGGCTGATATTTACTGACCACCTGTCATGAACAGGTTGAAATATTGGTGTAAATAACAATACCATTGAAAAAACATCACAAAAAGTGGAAGTCATTTATTTTGATTTATTAATTTATCACAAGTAGAACTTACAAATTCATAAAAACTAAAAGTTGGGCAAGAATTAGGCTTTAGCAAAATCATAAACCATAAATGGTCTTTTAGAAATATACATAACTTAATAAACTCGAAAATAGCTGCTATACCAATATGAACACAAACCACAACAACATGTAAACTTTATTTTAATGACACATTGTTATTTAAAAAAGTATAAATAAATTAAGTACAGTAAACCCTCGATTTAACGGACCTCGGTTCAACGGACTAATTCTTAAAAAAAATTAAAAATTAAATAAAAATAAAAAATAAAAAAAAGACAATTTTGAGCTCTTATAGTAAAAAAAACAGCGTTCAAGCGGGAAACAACTAAAACTAGACGCCTTTTTGCAATCCAGCAGTATGGAGCAACCTTAATGTGATGTTAATAACATAAAATGATGCCTGTTCTTTTTGAGGCATTGTAATTTTTTTCCATGTGTTTATTGCCTGTTCATTTATTATTATTTCTGTGCAAAAAGTGTTTCATTCCCATAAAAATTGCATATGTGTTAATTCGTTTGTATTTCATTACTAATATTGTATTATTAAAAGTAATGTGTTGTGTTTATATATATATGTATATATATATACAGTAGTATATATGTATATATACAGTAGTATATATGTATATACAGTATATATGTATATACAATATATATATATTATACAGGGTTCCTACATATGTATATACAATATATATATATTATACAGGGTTCCTACATATGTATATACAGTATATATGTATATACAATAGAGTGGCCCTTAACAATAGGCAATTTTCTGAAAGTAAAAATTTTCCTGCTCCCACCGACTAATCCTGTTCCAATCAACAAAAAAGAGAACTGTGCAAAATTTTGGCACAATCGGAAAACTTTAAGGCGACCCTCAAATGCCTTGAAGTTATAACATTGCATACTCAATGAGTAATTCCATTCAAAAACGGTATATTCTTCCCTATCTTGACAATTTTTTTCTTCGAACCGAAGTTCATGTAGACACATCCAAGCAACCCACCCCAGCTGTTGTTTAAAAACGTTCTAAATCATAATTACCAAAATTTGATTTGGAAAATTCCAAAAATATAGTCAAAAAGAAAATATTAGGATTTTTTAATAAAGCTCACAACCGCTATAAGCGAAACACATTTTTATTTCCAACAATAATTGCTACAGCATCAAAATCATAATATGAACAGTGTCCACAGTGAACAATGTGAATACTTTTTAGTATTCTGTGAAAACTAAAGATTGAACATTATTTTTTCCAAAGAGAGGATTTAGTGGCAGTTGGGTATTTCTTACGGTTTTCGCTAACAATCTGTAAAACAAATTGTTTCTCAGTTTAATTTTTTGTGAGAATGTTATTGTAATCCTAAATGAGTTTGACACCTTTTTCTGCCGCATCATTCACAACAGCCGTCTTCTCAAGTTTTTCAAGTCCACATTTGTAACTGGGATCGTCCTTTCATGTTAAAGGATCTTTGTTGAGGAATTCAGTGCTGATAGAAAATATTGTGAAGAATTTTTTTTGTATCAGAAGTTACAAAAGACGAAAACTCAATGTTTGAAAAGGAAGAAAAATCATTTTGGTTCATAATATACCTTTTCGGTTTATTTTTTCTTCCCGGTCTTTCACCTTTATCTGCTTCCAGCATAACTTGAGCCATATTTGACTTAATCTCTATTGGAACATTGTTATCAAATATCGATAGAGCCACAGTTTCGGGAGCTAAGTACCACAGATGGTTGGAAATGTTTTTAGATGCAGATTGACTGATTTCTGGATCAATATCCTGATAGTTTATCAGTTGACGCATGAATAGGAAATCATGATAAGGTGCTTTTATTGCTTTGGATGACATAAACCACTCCCGAAAACACACTTGAGCAAAAAAAATACATATTGTTCTTATAGAACTCTTCTCCATATGGGTTAATTGAAATTGATCTTGAAACATGTATATTTTAAATGCATAAATTGCTTTTGACATCCACCTAGTATGACTTACAGCTCCTGGCATACGAAACGATATCCCATTCTTCAGAATACCACCAAGAAAGATAATTGTTAATTCGAACAATTATCGGTAATCATCTCGCTGTTGTTTCTGCGTAGAATGGTGGTATTCAAGAAATCTGGCAGTTTCCATTGCAGTGCATTTCAGTGCTCGTTCTTCCTTGTGTTTTAGTTTTTGATCTACACCAACCATAGAACCCGGCCTTCCTTTTTGGCGCTGAAGCATTAAGAATTTTTTATCCTCTTCAAATTTCATCTTTACCAAAGCATCTGAATGTACTACGTCAAAAGATATCGTCCATGGTTTCCACAAAAAGTTCTCTTTTATTCTTTTTCCTTGCCTCAGCTATAGTTAAGTTTTTCTGTAAAACTTTCCGTTCATCATAGAGTTTGAGTAACTTATCAATACAATGGTCAGATTTTCTAGTAGGTATTTGAGCTTTCTGCCAAAAAATTTTAACCTCTTGAATCACCAGTGTTGAACTTTCTTTCATTGTAAGATTTACAACTCTTATATTGTAGAAAAAAAACACTTGGCGATTGGAGGGTTGTTTTGTTCCCACTATTTGATTGGAAATGTAGCCAAAAAGAGTGATAAAATAATCTTTTCTTAAACTGAGTGATGAACGAGCTAAAGACAATGATGCCATTTCATGCTGCTGAAAAAATCACGTTACAGCTATACAAACAGTTGTGAAAGAAAAGAAAATGTCAAATCAGTCATCAACGTCATGATATTTGGCCACAAAATAAGTATGCAAAGGACATAATATTATAAAAATGGAGAGGTTATAAGCATGTTTTTCTAACATTGCCAGGGCTACAAAGACAACACGAAACATTTATATCATAATGCCACAACAAAATAAACAAGCATATAGACGTTATTACAAAGAAAATTATTTTTATTTACAAACATGGATGACAACGACCACCTAGGTTGAGTGCAGGTGTTTCTCTACACCTGCACTCTGCTCCCAACTTTGCAAATTGCTAACTCCTTTATATTTATGGTAACTTAACCTTTTAAATACTCTGAATAAGTCTGGGCAGTTTTTTTTTTTAATTAAGAGAAAATTATATATGAGTTAAAAGTATTTTACCTGAAAAAATCACTTTTCGGGCAAAAATTTCAAAATTTCATGGTCGATGTGGGTCGCCTTGCAGTTGTCTAATTGAGCTAAAAATTTGCATACAATGTTTTTGTGTTAATTGGAACAAAATTGGGGGGTGGGAGCTAAACTTTTAGAAAGTTGAAAAATAAGGGCCACTCTAATATACAATATATATATATTATACAGGGTTCCTACACAATTTTGGTAAAAAAATTCCCTGACTTTTCCAGGTTTTCCCTGACTTTTTTACAAAAATTTCCCTGACCTTTCTTAATAAAAATTTGGCTTATATATTGTTTTAAAACGCTCCACAATGGAAACCTCCTAGTTACAGGCAGCTCCTAACTTCTATAAAAATGCATTACTTTAACAGGAATATCACCTTTCTTTTGCAAAAACGCTTACATGGAAACTTGTTTTATAGTGCCTAATACTGGAAGAAGATCTCTAAAATAAGGAGATGATGTTACCTACAGCTAAACAAAAAGTGCAAAACACTGAAATGATAAGATTTGTAATCACATATTTAAGAGGACAAAATCCAAGAAAGATTTCATCCAAGTGGTATAACATTCTATTTCAAACTGTAACTTGCAGCATAAAGCTATTTTGTCTTCACCCAGCTGCCATGCTGATAATTATTATTTAATTATTATAGCTATAATTTCAAACCGTGAGATTTATTTTTTAGAGCTCCTAAAATCTTTCAATTTTTGTAATCCCAGATTTTGCATTTAGATTACAGAAAATTAAAATGTAACAATAATAATGCTCAATGTGAACTGAAAACTTCCGGTTGTCAAATTTTTCCAAATGAACAATGCCATTTTCGTGTACGCTATGTTCTCTTCTTTTATGCTAGATAAATGCTAAAAAAAATATGCGCTGCATGTATTTTCAATTTTTAATTAATTTTCAAATTATGCTATTGCTGCATAGTTTGCATAAATTTTATATAAAAATTATAGATTAGAGGAATAATTAATTCAAATTTTTTTCATTTACAATGATAACTGAGATCCTGTTGGAAAGAACTACATCAAAAATTCCCTGACTTTTCCCTGATCTCTTCAAATATTTAAAAAATTCCCTGACATTTCCCTGACTTTTTGCCCTAATTTTCAAATTCCCTGACTTTTCCCTGTTTTCCAGGTTTTCCCTGACCCATAGGAACCCTGTTATATATATATATGTAGTTTGTACTGTAATAATATATGTAATTACAAGTACGTAATAATATATATATATATATATATATATATATATATATATGTACTATAATTATAACAAAATAATATTAATAATAATAATAACTTTGCGATTTAACAGACACATCTTAGTCCCAATTAGTCCGTTAAATCGAGGGTTTACTGTATTAATATTACTTCATTAAATAAATTAAGTATTAATGTTACTTCATTAAATAAATTAAGTATCAATGTTATGTAATTTAATAAATTAAAAATACAACTAATTCAATAGTATTTCTTTTAAATCATAATGGTTCTTACTTAAAATTTAGAGACTTTACCCAGAAGAAAACAAATTATTCTCATTATTCATTTTAACTTAATTATTAGATATTGATATGTATCATATTCATAAATGAAAATGTAGTAGTCAACTAGTTACAAAAAATGCTGAAATCTGTTGGAATCGCAGAGTTCAGAGAATAAATAGAGATGAAATGTTAACGTTTGGCGCGACGCTGAAAATACAACTCTAAAGTCGGCCCAAACAACTGGCGGCTTGCTTTGAAAACCTCTTCCCGTCCAATGAATGCAGTCCTTGTACCATGTACAGCCTCTCTCCGTCCAATGAGGTCAGCCCTTGGGACTAATGATTTGAGCGATAACCAGCTTCATATTGCAAGCCGATTTAACGGTTCACTACCTCTGTATTCTTTCCTGTTACTCTGTGGTTGGAATGCCTTCATGATTATGAGCATTATGATATAAAATTACAAAATTTAATGTTTGATTTCTTTTAGTAAATAATAATAATAATAAATTAAGTATATGTGGGAAAAATCAAACTGACAAATGTGCTAAATTGGTACTTTTTCATTATAGGGGCCTTAGCATATTTTTAAAAAGCTTGGCACAATTCAGGCTTCAGAAAGTGAGATTTGTTGTCAAATGATATAAACAGCGATGAAAACAAACATGAACTTTTTATGCTTATTTATTATATATATATATATATATAAACATTTTATTTATATATATTATTGTTTTTTATGCACAATTTACTTCTGTTTGTATATAAAAACTGATAAATGGCTTGTTTATATAAAATAAATTGTGTAAATATTGGAAAAATTGCTTGTGTATATGAAACAGTGAGTAGGTTGCTAGAAAATAGGCATGGAAAATTTCCTTCTCTCGCCAAACCCACTTTCTTTATCTTGCCAAGGCCTCTATACTGGAAAAATACCAAATTCTGCTTTTAACAAACATATTATGAATATAGCATATCAAAATAAAAATAGGTTGGCATTTTTAATTCTATTTATTTCAGGAATTCTCTTTTTGGTCCCTTTAAAAATGCATGATTTTTTTTCCCCAGTAAAGTTAAATAATGATATACTTATAATGACTGAACTTATGTATTTCTTTGGTTGCAAGATTAGACATTTGCAATGGATTGATTATATTTTCATTTTATTGCCATCAAATTAATAGTACCAGCATGGGGGAAAAAAAACTTACATTAGAAAGCTAAATACATAGTTATTAATTATTAAAATACAATAAAACTGAAGGGAAAAGTTTTCAAGTAAAAGATATACTACGCATGAAAATACAAGGTGGTTCAAAAACCTTGACGCATTTTAGAAAATTAATATAAAAGTACGTATATAAAACAGAAAACTTGAAACTCACAGGTTTGTTATCTAATTTATTAAAGATTTTTTTTTTTCTTTTTTAGGTAAAGTCAATTAATTTCAGTATGCGCACCCAGCACCGCATCAACTGCATTAGGTGTTTGGTGCGAAACCCCTTGTTACACACCATCGGCACATCAATAATGATAACTGACGGTGGCAATGAAGCCTGCCCATGTCTATTCTAATTGACAGCGCCTGGTGCGGGGGGCACTACCGGCACGATCCTTGCTGAAGCTCTGTCTGCACCTTTCATTGTAAGAAGAAAATCTAGCTGTTATTCAATTTCATTCAGATTTTTCTGTCTCCAAAATTTCCTATTTGCAACCAGAAATCATGTGATGGAGCATTATCACATTGGGAGGCTATTATCTGAAATTTTTAAATCAGGAATTTTCAAACAAGTGGATGGTTCCATATCCTCTAAAATCTCCAGGTATTACATTTTCTGACTTTTTTCTTTAAGAATTTGTCAAAGTTTTCAAATATTCAAAATGTTGAAAAACTAAAAATATATATAACTGTTGCAATTACATGTGGTACAGAAGTTATTTTGGATGAAATTGGATATCGGCTAGATAGTTTTTGTACAACAAAAAGTGCACAGGTTGAAACTTATTGACTTTTTCAAAAAATAACAACTGATTAATTTTTGAATTTCAAACTTCTATCTTATGTACTAATTTTTATACAGGATGATTCCTAAGTAAGTATACAATTTCCAGATACTGTAAAACAGGAACAGTTTAAGGCATGTTCCTCAAATGTGAGCCATAAGGTAGGTGTACTCATAAAGTTTTTTTTTCCCTCCACTGTTGAGGGAAGTGGCATAGGAGATAGCTAGCATGTCACATGAATAGTCAGTAGAAATGGCTGTGTCTGCAGTGAAGATGCCATTTTGTGTTCTTGAGCAAAACGGAATCTGTCATTGTTATGCAATGGCATTTTTGAACATGATTAAAACCTCCAACCAGAAAATCCATTTATGATTGGTTTAAAAAATTTGAATCCTTTGTTTGTACAGAAATGGATTACCAGTTTGATGTGTGTCATGTGACTAAGTGTGCACACATAGAACATCTATGTTTCTAAAAAAAAACTGAATCTGTCACCATTGTGCAATAGCATTTTCGAACGCGATTTAGAACAGAACCTTCAACCAGAAAATCCATTAATGATTGTTTTAAAAATTGTGAAACTATAGTTGTTTGTATAGAAACGGGTTGCCGGTTCGATGTGTGTCGTGTGACTAAGGATGCACACATAGAACATCTGTGACTGTCTCTAAAAAACTTGAAACATTCACCTACACTTCTGTTACAGGTAACATAAAATTTCTGACATTGTTGCTGTTAAGTTAATGCATTGAAATTGTATATTTACTTATGAATCACCAAGGTAATCACCCTGTATTTATTTCTAAAATGTGTCAAGGTTTTTAAAAATTATCTGTATTTTTAAAACTGAAAAAACATAATAGTGAAAAATTGGTGTGATACACAAATAAAGGCAAGAAAATCATCAACACCACCATTAAAATAAAAACTGTGCAATTCTTATTTTTATGGTGTTAAGAAGTTTATGCCAGTATTGAAAAACAATTTAAATATTTATTAAAATATAATATGGAAAATGTTTTTGATGATACCAATAATTGGAATGATGCAAAAGTATACATAAGATAAAAGTTTGATAGATTTAGCACTTAATCCTTTGAAATAGCAAACTATGTCAAATGCAGGGAAAATACCTGAGTACCAAGTGTTTTAAATAATGACACAAAAGACAAATTTTCCAAGTGTACAAAAATATATTTCCCATAACAAAAGACAAATGTCTTACTTTTGACAAATATGAAAATCACAGTTACAATATTTTAATCACAATGATGCTGCAACAATTACATCTAAAAACATTCATAACATTAAAGTGTAAAATTCTTTATGTAATACAGTATAGAACCATTTATCCAGAATGGTCGGGGCCAGATGTATGTAACGACAAGAAAAAATGGTACCGGGGTTGAATAAAAATTACATTAAAATTTTGAGAATTACTTGAAAGAGGGGGAAAGTAAAAGAGAGGGGGGAATGTTTAAAATTTGGAATATCAAAAAGGAGAAGTATTTGAGATTTTTGAAGAAGAGCCAGTGATCAAACATAATAAGTATAGTGGTAGAGTACATAGAAAATAATTATAAAGAGAATAGACATGGTGAATCACATGAAATATCTTACCTGATTCAATTCAGTATATACATCTAATGCAATTATTTCCTACGCTGAAATACATACTTCAAATATAATTGATAGAGAAGAAAACAGAAATAAATGTAAACAAATAAACAAAACTCATAAAATATCAAATTTACCATTTATTTTCATAAACATAAAATAGGAGTAAACTGCGCAGTAACCCTTTACATATTTATTTAATATTGATCATCATTATGCTGTTTTTCAAGTATTGAGTATTATAGGTTTTAAGTGATAAAAGAAAGTAATAACCAATCTGTGAAAACATAAATATACATATATGTTATCGCTACAATAAAGGCGAACCCAAAGATGTTAGCACAGTTCTAGCAATATAAGTGAAGTCATCATTCTTGATGTAAAATATAGTTCTAGATCACAGTTGTTAACTTGATTTTCGGTATATGCATATATATACCTTCATAATAGCACAGAAAAATTAAGTGGATAAAAGCACAGCTCAGCAAAACTGAAATAATACTATCTTGATATTCGGAGACTGAAAATTCAGCGATTAGCAAAATTCTGAGATAGCAGTGAAAAACATATCTAAATTGTCCTATCAACTTGGAGAGAAGTACAGATATTCAAGCAGAGTCTGCATAATTTCCTTTAGTTACTATCGGACTTTTCAGCGAACTTTTATTCAAGAATTTCCCAAATTTATCCCATAATTGTAAATGTTACCTGTGATTGACAGACTATCATCGGAAAACCTTCACCCATGATTGATCACTGTACAGCAATGCCGCGATCCTCAACTGTTATCTTATTCCGGAGGCACTTCAAAGCATCCAGAAAATTGTTGCATCTTGTTGATTGCCTTGTTGAACTCATATTTCCTTCACAGATTATTCATCACAATCTCCGCACACATTCAGATGGCTTGGTAATAAATTATTAAATTGTTGTACTTCTTACAAACACTACCGTTAGGACGGCCTACGCCATCCCAACGGTCGGACTTGCGCCCAAGAGCACACTCAGGTACGTCTAAGCATCTCGGAAGTCAGAAGGGAAGAGAGAGAGATGATGCTCAGATCATCCAGAATTCAAAGCATCGGCGGGAAACTCGAGCCGTTAAAAGACAGTTAAATTATCTCAACCGCTGGGACTGAAGAGTTCCTCCAATCAGAAAAAAGGATTCGCGATCGGGTTAATCGCAATTAACCGATGCTGTGTTCAAAATCCCCGAACGGGTGCATGTCGCTGATGCAGTGAACCGTAAGTCAATGACCTCAGCAGCCACCCAGACACGCTAGGATGAAAGGAATTTTAACTGAGAGGCCAAAAAGGGGGATTCTTCCTTTGTAGACTAAACAGAAACATTAGATAAGATATTGAAAAAGGAAGATGCAGAAATATTATGAATGTAATAGATGTTACGCGACGGCTGTGTATTAATTCTATTTTAAAATTTAAATATCTTTAATTTAAATCTTTTGCAATTTATTTATTTTAAAATCTATATTTTAATTAAGTCCTAATTTTAATCATTTTAAATTATTTATTTCTAATATTATTCTTCATTTTTTACTTTAAAAGATAGTCCTTTATAAAATACTATTACATTCATAATATTTCTGCATCTTCCTTTTTCAATATCTTATCTAATGTTTCTGTTTAGTCTACAAAGGAAGAATCCCCCTTTTTGGCCTCTCAGTTAAAATTCCTTTCATCCTAGCGTGTCTGGGTGGCTGCTGAGGTCATTGACTTACGGTTCACTGCATCAGCGACATGCACCCGTTCGGGGATTTTGAACACAGCATCGGTTAATTGCGATTAACCCGATCGCGAATCCTTTTTTCTGATTGGAGGAACTCTTCAGTCCCAGCGGTTGAGATAATTTAACTGTCTTTTAACGGCTCGAGTTTCCCGCCGATGCTTTGAATTCTGGATGATCTGAGCATCATCTCTCTCTCTTCCCTTCTGACTTCCGAGATGCTTAGACGTACCTGAGTGCGCTCTTGGGCGCAAGTCCGACCGTTGGGATGGCGTAGGCCGTCCTAACGGTAGTGTTTGTAAGAAGTACAACAATTTAATAATTTATTACCAAGCCATCTGAATGTGTGCGGAGATTGTGATGAATAATCTGTGAAGGAAATATGAGTTCAACAAGGCAATCAACAAGATGCAACAATTTTCTGGATGCTTTGAAGTGCCTCCGGAATAAGATAACAGTTGAGGATCGCGGCATTGCTGTACAGTGATCAATCATGGGTGAAGGTTTTCCGATGATAGTCTGTCAATCACAGGTAACATTTACAATTATGGGATAAATTTGGGAAATTCTTGAATAAAAGTTCGCTGAAAAGTCCGATAGTAACTAAAGGAAATTATGCAGACTCTACTTGAATATCTGTACTTCTCTCCAAGTTGATAGGACAATTTAGATATGTTTTTCACTGCTATCTCAGAATTTTGCTAATCGCTGAATTTTCAGTCTCCGAATATCAAGATAGTATTATTTCAGTTTTGCTGAGCTGTGCTTTTATCCACTTAATTTTTCTGTGCTATTATGAAGGTATATATATGCATATACCGAAAATCAAGTTAACAACTGTGATCTAGAACTATATTTTACATCAAGAATGATGACTTCACTTATATTGCTAGAACTGTGCTAACATCTTTGGGTTCGCCTTTATTGTAGCGATAACATATATGTATATTTATGTTTTCACAGATTGGTTATTACTTTCTTTTATCACTTAAAACCTATAATACTCAATACTTGAAAAACAGCATAATGATGATCAATATTAAATAAATATGTAAAGGGTTACTGCGCAGTTTACTCCTATTTTATGTTTATGAAAATAAATGGTAAATTTGATATTTTATGAGTTTTGTTTATTTGTTTACATTTATTTCTGTTTTCTTCTCTATCAATTATATTTGAAGTATGTATTTCAGCGTAGGAAATAATTGCATTAGATGTATATACTGAATTGAATCAGGTAAGATATTTCATGTGATTCACCATGTCTATTCTCTTTATAATTATTTTCTATGTACTCTACCACTATACTTATTATGTTTGATCACTGGCTCTTCTTCAAAAATCTCAAATACTTCTCCTTTTTGATATTCCAAATTTTAAACATTCCCCCCTCTCTTTTACTTTCCCCCTCTTTCAAGTAATTCTCAAAATTTTAATGTAATTTTTATTCAACCCCGGTACCATTTTTTCTTGTCGTTACAATGTATTTTGGATAACTGGTTTTTCTGGATAACTGGTTGGACATTAAAGCAACATCCATTTGATGATATTTATGGAATTTATGTGGCTGTAACATTGTTACTAATTTCAAATTATTAGATTAGTCTGATTAAGGCTCACATCCTATCAAAACCAATGATTAATCAGAGTTTGAAAGAAGGTAATTTCTGGCAATACCTTGAAAACAATAATACTGCATAAAACTCAAAATGCTCAATATCTAACTAAATAGGCTTTATTTTCAAATCCTAAATATTTATAAAGTTCTACAATGCATGTGGTAATTTATCAAGCAATGCACATGTCAAACTGGCCCTGGATGCACTTTTTTCTGGAAAGATTCTGAAATCAGTCAATTGGAAATATCATTCTGGATAACTGGTTTTCCAATTAACTGGATTCCGGATAAATGGTTCCATACTGTATGTAGTTTTATAGTACTGTTTATGAGATTACTTCGTGTTAAACTAAAATCAAATATGTTCCATTACACTTTAATTTCAATCTATAGTGTTATCAATAAAAAGCTATGTTTTCGTCTATGGGATTGCCAGAAAACATAACCTTAATAATTACTCATACATGATACAATTTTTATAAAGCAAGACCCAGAAGTCTACAAAAACTACCCAAGACTACATAATCTTTATAACTGTATTGTGCCTTTATAGGGGAAGGGAAACTGCAATATATATATATATATATATATACTGAGATTTTTTTTTTTTTAAAGCTTTGAATGAATCTTATTTAATTTATTTTCAAACATATTAAAAGCCATAAATAAGGGGGGAAATTCAGAGTCAGTTAAACTTTAGTAAACAGTATACTATTATTGAAATATCACAACTGTTATTTTATACCATTAAACAGTTTATAATTTATTAATGCTATATTTGATATATATATATATATATATATTTAAGTCTATAGCCATTTTACTAAAAGTTTGCATAATAAAGCATTTACAGCAATTTAAATTGACAAGGTTCTCAAACTGCAGTAGACTCTTTTTAATTCAATCTTCAAAGGGATGTGGGAAAAAAAAAAAAAAAAAAAAAAAAAAAAAAAGATAATCTAAAACATGCAATTTGGGGGGGGGGGGGGGGGGAGAGGGGTCAAAAACAACTTATTGATGTTAAAAAATTCAATGTGTTTCTTATTTCATTGATACTATAGTTTTTCTAGAATTGTTCTTTTTTCCATGTATGTAATAATGTGTTTGGGACTATGTCATAGTTTTTTGCAATATGACACAGTTTCACTACAACTATACCACATCCAACTTCTCATACAATTTTGTCACTTCTCATGAAGTCTCATATTCTTCTCATTTGACATTGTAATCATTGAAAGTTGACAAAACACAAGTTAGTCTGACTTTTTAACTTTTCAACACATAGTTCAAAAGTGTGTATGACTTCAGCTTGTCTGGCCGTGTGTCTGTTACTCTAACTCTCATAGATATACTCAGATAGCCCTGTAATTTTTTTGTTATTGACATTTACTATAGTATGATTACTATTGAAAATGAAGAGTGTAGTTCGTTTACAGGGATAGTCAAAAGTGTTCCGTTACATTACAATCAATGGGAAAAAATGTTTTAAAGTACATTTTAATGATGTTACACTGTTTCAAACATGATGAAATTAATATGTCTTTATGAAGTGCACTAAAACATTTATCGTTCATTTATAGGGCCACATGAAAGAATTCTGTTACATATCGGTCTACGACTGTTTGCAGCGTATTTTAATTATGTTACACTATTTCAAATATAATGAAATTGATATACATCATTGAGGTTTACGTTTACAAGATACTTGTTATAGAATATGATGTACATAGTATATCGTTCATTTACAGGGATGAACAAGAGATTTTGGGTACAGTACTGTCTCAAGTACGATCTATTAACGATAACTGTTGGACGTGCATTTTCAGTGGTAGTAGGCATATTTAAGTTTAAGTAAATTTTTGCATCTACATGTTGTGTATAAATGCTACAGATCTTATACAGGGCTACACAAAAGAATTTGTAAGCATTACTGAGTATGAGCGTGAATTGCTTAAGAGTAGTTTTTATTTGAGTTATGCATTTTCAAGCTGAACTATATTTAGTATACTAAGAGATGTTTGTAGAATATAAATAAAATCATATACAGAGCCATGCAAAGAACTGAATACATGGATGCTTTTGGATGATAATTTATTAAATATTTGTTTAATATGTATTGTGTATAAAAATATGTAGGTAATATACATGTCTGTACAAAAGAATTAAAACATGTTTCTGTCTACTGGTAGAAATTGTTGAAGGTGAATTTTCAACCTATTATACATTGTCTTACTAAACTAAATTTTATCATACTATATACAATATATACAAATTATAGATCAAATACATGGCAGCACAAAAGAATTGGAAAAGTACTCGTCTGGCTATGGATGATAATTGCTTATATCTAGTTTTCAAATGTGTTATGATTTTCTAAAATGTTAACTTAGGTATCTTATTTACCTTATTAAACAGTGAAGTTTTGTTAAAGTATTCTAGAAGTGTTGGAAAGTATTTCATAATCTATGTTTAATGTATGATTTTTCTTTCTTGTTTAATTAGTACTTCAGTTCAGTAAAAACTTTTCCTTTTACCCATTCTTAAAAATCTTTAGTGACTGGTGAAGGGATTTCAAAAACATTATCAGGACTGACATACAAAAGGGTAGAAAATCCCATGTATTGAAGAAAGAGTGCAAGTTAAACAAAATAATTTTTCTGCTCAGTGACTTCATTGAATAACTGGGAATGGGAAAAAAAATGAGAGAGCTCTTTTCTGCTGTTTATTTTTTTCAGTAGTAAAAATTTTGGTATTACTTAATATTATATAGAATATACCAATCAGATGCAAAATTTTTAAATTATCTAAAATTGTGAATTGAAAAATTTTAACACTATGTTCAATTCCACTGTCAAGGGAATTTTAACTTTTATTCAAATTAACAGGTTCAAATCAAACAGAGTCTACTGTATAAAAAATAAAACAAATTAGTACAGAATATAAGTCAAAATTCAAGCAAATAATTGGCATGGTCCACTAACATTTTTTTTCTATTTTGTTTTCCCAATACCTATATAATTTATATCATACATAATGATGTATAAAGGCACTTATAATTTTTTAAATTTAAATTTGGTTTTAGCAAATTGCTAAGATATTTGCATCATTTAAAATAATTTCTACTACATATGAAATTATTCTTCATGCTCTTGAAGCACAAAAACCTTCTTTATAGTTTGTGGAATATGTGTGCAAAAGAAACTTTAAATAAATTCAACATTACAAATATGCAAAGGGATTCAGATTTCCACTAATTTGCAGAAAGGTCAGAAACACAAAACCCATAAATAAAAATATAGGAACATAAGAGTCGCAAATGCAAAACAGGATCAGAGAATATTGTGAGTTGAAAGTTATGATATGACTTTGGACAGAAAAAAAAATCTTACAAGCTAAAGATTTTTCTTATCAGTCAGCAAGGCACAATATATAGTGGAAAATTGTTATGATACAATTTACATGACTTCAAAAATAATTCCTTACTACAACCCATTTTCGTAGTAATATCTTTTATAAAATTCAGAAATATATACAACAGAGGACAGTTTCATGTAGTAGAGAAAGTGCAGTGGTTACATCGGAAGAACCATTAAATAAGACTAAAAAATATAAATGCCAGAAAATCCATTCACCAGTGGTAATTGATATAATTCCATTTCCCTGCCCCAGTTGAATCTGTCATTTACTAAATGGCATGAATCATTGCAGCAGATGGAGTTTCTAGCAATACACCAGGAAGATTTGTCTTTATTCACCAGTCAATGCATTGTTGCTGTAAAGTCCATGTTACTTCAAATTACTGTAACTTCGAACACATGCTACAAAGTTATAGCGGAATGTTGTGTTATTACTAGACAACGGATTATGTGCACTTAAAAATTGCAAAATAGACATGCAAATATGCAATAAAAAAAACTCCAAATACGTTACTAAAAACCAAAATACACACACGTAACCTTTAATGAAATCACTAACCTGTAAATGCAGTTCCTAGTTTTTTATTTTATTTTATTATAGCTAAGCATAATTGTTTGTCAAATCAATATTTACAGCTGAATACAAATGTATTATTTATATAATAATTTTATTAAAATACATGCACACATAACTTCAAATTTGTGGCTATAGTCCTAAATAGAACTATTAAGGAATTTATAGCAAATTGAACATTCCGGAACAAAAGGTTAGAAAGTGTAACTTTATGCATTTATATGCTTTATATGCTTTAACATAAAAAGCCTTAAAATATGCAATTGTATATAACCCACCATATAATTATTACTGTTAAAATCATGCCTTATTTTTTGTAGCCTTCAGTAAGTTTTATAAAATAGAATTAAATTGTTTTGATTATACAACATTGTGATTACTGCCACTTGTTTTGTGCTTATATAGCATATGTGTTTGGCTTGTGTAACTCCATTTTCCTTTGTTATTATTAATTGATTTTGTGTTCTTGACCTCCCTTCAAATTATTGAACAATTATTTTGAATCATTGTACTTAAAATGGTACTAAATAATTACAATTTTTAAAAAGTTTCACACATCAGTATAAGAATTCTAATTAATAAATTTTAATTTTGTTATTAGGTATAATTTAACAAATATCATCATTAATATATATCAATCTGTCATTACATATGGAGAATTTATTATCTTCTTAGTAGACAATTCAATTTTACAACATTAAATAGATGATGAAATTGCTTGTATTTACAAGTTCACTCTTAAAGAATGTTATAATAAATTAATTTGAAATTTTAACGATGGCTTTCTACATTATTAAAGAACAAATAAAAAAAATCTAAATAAATTTTCATTAAGTGAAAAATTATTTTGAATTTAAGAATAAATAAATAAATAACATATACAGTAGAGTCCCACAGTTCCGAACTAATTGGGACCAAATACTGTTCAGTTTAGCGAGAATTCAGAATAGGCAGATTTCATTAATAATAATCAACATATTGACTTGTTAAGGCATAAATTAAGTGCAAGGACATCTGCTAGTGTCAGCTCTATACAGCCTTGATCGGCTCGTGGTGAACAGGTTCAGTGAAAGTGGGAAGGGAAGGGCAGTGACATTTGACGACTCATCACCCCACCCTACGTATCCCTCTCTCTCCCGCATACCAAGAATTACTACCAGGGTTACTGCATTTTCACTGCCACAGAGTATTGGCGTATAGATTCCGTGTTTTCCTTAACATTGACAAATGATTTTGAAACTCGTCTCCTGGTCAGTGTTTACTCTAGCAGAGTTTGATGAACAGTGTGCACTTATTGCAAATTTATTGTGAAAAATTGTGGTTCCGTGAGTATTGAGTTACTACTTTACTGAGTCACTGTGCCTTTTTTATTTATGTTTGTCGTCCTTGATGTCAACTGGTAAACATTAAACATGGCAAGTAAACAAAGTTGTTCTTCGTGTACTTTAAAAGAAAAACTTGAAGTGTTAAAAAGACTGGACAAGAGAGAAAGTAATACTAAATTATCACTCAAATATGGTGTCGGAAAATCAATGAGTAGTGACTTAGAAAAAAAATCTCCTTAAAATTGAGCAGTTTTGATCTGCTTCAAGTGAAAAAACTCTTGAAAAATAGCCAAAAATGACAGTATCTTCATATGAAAAACTTGACCAGGCCTTATTCTTGTGGTTCACTCAAGAAAGACAGAAAGGAATCTCCATTTCTGGTCCTTTGGAAGAATTTAAAGACCTTGTTTCTTCCTAAAACTACTCACTGCAGCAAGTTTACAATGTGGATGAAACCAGACTGAATTTTAAGGCTTTGTTTACCAAGAAGAGAAATCTGCCCCAGGGTTTAAAATGGACAAACAACGTCTAACTGTCTTAGCTTGCAGTAACGCCTCGACAACAAACAAACTTCCGCTAATGGTAATAGGCAAATCGGCAAAACCACGAGCGTTCAAAGCATTAACATCAACTCACTTCCTGTGTATTATAAGAATTTTAAAAAAAGCTTGGATGGAACGTGACTTGTTGTAGGGATGGTTTGAGCACCAATTTGTCTCTAAAGTGACTGCGTTCAATAGAGAAAATGGATTGTATAATTGTTCTCTGCTAATTATAGACAATGTTCCGTCCCACCCAGAAGAAACGGAACTTTTTTGTGGAGACATCAAAGCAGTTTTTCTGCCACCAAATGTTACTTCAATTCTTCAGCCTATGGACCAGGGTGTGTTGCAGGCCATTAAACAAAAATACAGAAAAATGCTGCTTCGCACCTTACTTGAAGAGGATGAAAATGAACTCACAATTCCGCAAAAACTTAAGAAAATTACAATAAAAGATGTGATTTACTGGGTAGCTGAAGCGTGGAATAACACCACTAAAGGCACAATACAAAAATCATGGAAAAATTTCTGGCCTACATTGGAATTTGTTGAAACAACTTTTACACCAGTGAAAGACTGTCACCTTCTTCCACTAGTCAAGAAAATTCCTGCCTGTGAAGACAGAGAAGAAAGCTGTGTCGAGAAGTGGACTGCTGTTGACGACAATGGCCACCAGGAGTACAGAGACAAAGACATCGCAACAATGGTGCCGGACTCATCAGCTGAGATCGACTCTGAGAAAAACGAGGAGATGAACGCTCAAACTGAACTCATATCACACACAAATGCGGTAAATGCTCTTGACCTCGCCTTGTCGAGCAACATGCTTCATCAACACCAAATGATGTTGTGTTCATGTGACGATGGTGGAACATTGCATCCTCAAGTCAATTCAATGCTCTTCGCCAGAAAAAAATCACTAACTTTACTCTTAAGTGTGTATAAATTAGTTATTTTTTGTGTTTAGCAGTGATTAAAAATGATTCTACAGAATTGTATAAATGGAGCCGACATGTACTGTAGGTAACCAGCTTTCATTCCAATTTGGTTTCAGGCGTTTCCATCAAGCTTAGGCTCTATGTATGTCTCTATTTAACTTCTTTGTATAACAATAAATGTACATTTTTTTCACAAATGTCTATTTCATTTTTCCCGTTTTTAATTTTAAAAAAAAATCAAGATTTTTTTTTAAACTCTGCTCGGAATAGCGGGACTTTACTGTATATAATTTTTTATTTCTAATGCAAATAAAATAAATAAATCAACAAAATTGTAATTTTACTTATTTTTTATGAATTTATTTATTTTGTATATATATATATATATATATATATGCTTTTTAAAAATTATCTATTTATTTGAAGTAAAAAGTTGCTGAGTTGTTTGTTAGTGTACACTAACTACTTTATACATATCAGAACTCAAAAATTATTTAAGAATATATATTGTATATTCTGATAATTTTATGTTCATAAAGCAGTAAGTATTCTGTTGAAATTTTCAACAATGAAATTAAAATATCTTAAAATGCACAGACATAAATTCTGTAATAGATATTATAAATAACTTATAGCTTTAATTAAATATAATAATAAATATGAGTAAATATTTTAAAGTTTTTATAAACTAATAAATAAAAACAGACAACTGGAGAAGCATTCACGATCACATACATGTAAGGTAATAGACATATATAATAAATAATACATTTATCAAATTATCCTTAAAAACTAGAGTCAAAATTCCAGAACCTGTTTTAAATTTATTAAACCTTTTGGTGAGTTAATTGTTCTGTAACAGAATTGACAATATATATGAGGTACCAGAAGCATTTTTGTAAACTGTAAACTTTAAGTGAATGTAAGTAACTGTAAGATATGATATGTGCAATAATAATTTCACCACATTTAAGATAAGTTTTTTATCAATAAAGAATTAATGAAAAGAAGCTAACTTATGAAGAAAAACAAAAAGAAAATACAGGTGACTTCTTAAAAAAAAAAAATTAAGAATTCAATAGTTTTTTGTTTTAGAAAACTACAAATGTAAAATTAAAAAGCTAATAAGCTTTGTTTGTTTAAGATATGAATTAATACACATTGCATGTTATGATACCAATTTAATATGTTTTCACAAATAACAAATGTAAAATCATAAAATGAATAGAATTTTATTAAAAAGAGTAAGTCAAATATTCTTAGTTAAAGTTATACTAATATATTTTTTTTAAGTACTTTATAATGTCTCTAAACATAACAATCATAAACTCGCTATTTGTAAAACAGAAAAAAAAGGAAAGAAAAGAAAAAATAATACAAGTTATTTTTCAAATTTAAGGAACAATACCATTGTATTATATTTATTTATAAATTACAAGAGTATTACAGAAACATTATTGCATATTATCTCATGCAATATTTTATTCAACTGATAAATAGATAACAATCATAAAAAATTTTGTAACAAAAGGTAAAAGATACAAAGAAAAAAAATTAATTTACATTAAAAAATAATCATATAGAAAAATAAAGAATTAACAGTAAGTTAAAATCATAAAAATAGATCAACCCCTTCGTTTCCAGATGTAATAACTATGTGTAGCATGTATTCACTAGTGCAGAGCTGCCCAATGTCGCACCCCTTGAAGTTTTTCTTGGCACACTTTTGAATGCTCCCTGTTACTAGCTTTTTAAATATAAATAATAATTAATTTCAAAGAATAAATTCTTTAAAATCAAAATATTTTCATTTTTTGTTTAATTGTTGGCATAATTATCATTTCTGGCTCCTTCCCCAAGTTTTGAGACAGGCTCCCTCTCAGAAAAATATCATTCTAAATTTTACTATGAATTATTTTTACATAGTGTTCATGAATTGTAAAAGCCTTATGGCTACCACTGTGAGATAGATGTGCATTGTATAAGACATGTGTGTATAGCTGCCGCTACTACAGTGAGATAATATTGTTGCAATTTTCCAATCATGTGAATAATGATGCCCTTCATTAATTGCCACCATCTGAGGTGTACCCCTTCTTAATGAAAGTTTAGATAGACCTGCACTACTGGATACACTGGAAGAGAAGGGGTTAATACATAAGGTCAAGCAATTAAAATATTGGAAAGAGAATTTAAAATGTCATCATAAATCTCACATTCATTCTTTGGTCTTTAAAAATTTATAATTTGAAGCTTTAATCAATATGGCTTTTCTTCTTTCAAAAGTAACTTTACAGGACTAGGTGTTGCACGATATAGTAGCACCTGAAGTAATATTAAGAAATCTATTGCAACTTGAAGCATACCACACACCCAAAACTGCGTAGGAGCTTCTCGGGCAATAAAATACGCTGTTTTGAATACATCACCTAAAGTCCATAGGAACACCATTTTCTTGCTACAATAGAAAATAAATAAATATTTTTAAAAACATGTCATTTTGCTAAAGATTGGACATATTAAAGATTATGCAAAAAAATGGAATGAATTTACCATTTTTTAAAAAGTGTAAGTAAATCAAGAAGTGTATAGTTGCAGAATTAGATTTGGGTATTCACTTTTGTTAAAAATCTCAAAATTTATTGAACTAGCTTCTTTTTTTTTTTTTTTTTTTTTTTTTTGAATGGGTGTACAGTTTTTTCTGACAATCATAAGTATTATTTCTAATATCAACAGCTCTTTTTCTATGTACAACAATGAATGAGATATCATACAAAAGGTTTTTGAACAGATTTATGACATAGTACACTCATATTTCGTTAAAACACATTATTTAATTAAAAATTGCAGTTAATTAAAAATCAATGAAAAAACACAACAGCAAATAATCTCAAAGATTACAGGAAGAAAGCTTCGCACGGGTCCATTAGTTTGATAAAAATTTGCAGTGTGCTCATTCAAATCCCAAATACATAAGAATTTGAATATATATGAACATTGGTCACTCTATAAAATCATTAGGAGGCAATTTTGTGTTTAAATTTATGAAAACCATGAAGCAATCATTGTGAATACAGTGAAATTTTAGTATTATCAGATAGGTTTAAATAGAATAAAATCAAAAATTGAAATGTTTGAAATGTTTTTCTCCTATTTTGTCCCTCAAATGAGATACAGTCATCTCTCACTTATGCGCCTCTCAGTTATACGCGAATTTCGTAAGGTCCCGCTGCGAGAAATAGGAAAATAATGCTGTATATCTTTCACTTATAAGCGCCACTTTCAATTGTCTCTCTCAGTTATACGCGGAAATAACAGCGCAATTCACAATTTTTTTTTTTTTTTTTTTTTTTTTTTTTTTTAATTGATAAATAATTTTCTGCACCTGTCAAGGTCAAAAGAGCGTTCCGAAAAACGGGATGGAGGAGTTGGAGAGGGTGTTACAGTTCGACTTTATACTCCCTCCCCCCTCAGTTCTAATGGTTCCTTCTTTTATTTCTGTTTTAATTTTATCAAGTCACCTGCGTGTTACATTTCGTTCTTGCGGTAGCATCTAGATTCTTTTTTTTTTTTTTTTTGCAATAAAAATGAGCAATGAGCAAAAGAAAGTTAACAATTTCGTTCAAAATGGAAATTATAAAATCAGCAGAAAATGATCCTACTGTCAAAAATATGTTTAGCTCGAAAATTTGATTTGCCAGAAGCAACGCTCAGAGGGATTTTGAAGAACAAGGACTCGATCAAAAATATGAATAGTGAATATTCTACACAAGCAAAGAAACGATCAAGAATTCAGAATAGAAAATTTGAGATTTTAGAAACCACTTTAATTCGGTGGTTCAGAGAAATGAGCGCTTCTAATTTACCCATTAGCGGTGAGTTATTTAAAGAAAAGGCACTCACTTTGTCATCCAAAATGGGAATCGAAAATTTTTCGGCTTCTTCGGGATGGTTAGAAAAACTTTAAAAAAAGACACGGTTTAACAAATCATTGTCTGAGTGGTGAAAGCGCAGCCGTTTCAGATTCAACTGCTAATGAATGGATCGCAGACCTTCCAAATTTAATTCAAAACTTTGATCTTAAGAACATTTTTAACTGTGATGAAACAGGTTTATTTTATAGTCTTTTACCAAACAAAGCGATGAGGGATTAAGAGAGAGAAACATGCCATGGTGGCAAACAACACATCAAAGAAAGACTGTCTATACTTTTATGTTGCAATGGGGACGGATCAGAAAAGTTACCGCCAATAGTGATAGGTAAATCCAAGAATCCACAGTGTTTAAAAAATGTCAATAAATTGCCATGTTCTTATGCAAGTAGCACCAAAGCCTGGATGACATCGAAAATTTTTTCAGACTTTTTGAAGGAATTCGATATGAAGATGGCTAAAAAAAAGAAAAGTTCTGCTATTTATGGATCAGTGTCCCGCCCATCCTTCAGATCTCCCATTGCTGACACATACACGAGTTATATTTTCCCCTGCTAACTGTACTAGCAGACTCCAGCCCTTAGATCTCGGTATAAGGTCAGTTAAAGTGCAGTATAGGAAAGATTTGGTGCGAAGAATGTTTATATCACTAGAGCAGAAAAAGGAATTCAAGAAAATTTGGATTCTGGATGCCATGCATATGTTGGTTTCCTCTTGGAATAATGTAACAGCCACAACAAATTCTAACTGCTTTAGGAAAGCGGGTATTTTTAATTCAAATGATGCTGAAGTTATTCCATTACAGGAAAATGAAAACAACAACAATGATTTTAGCACAGACGAAGAAGTATGGAATAGAATAAGCCAAGATTCTCTTTCTTTTCAAGATTTCGTCCGTGTTGATGAAAAATTAACATCAACGGCAATAAGAGATATTGAAACTGTTTTTGATGATGTAACAAGTGAAAAAGAAGGAGAAGATGATGATAATGATGAAACTTATGCTGTAATTGTCCCATCTTATGCTACTGCTTTAGGAGCCCTGGACACTTTGAGACTTTGAGATGTTACCTACAAAATGCTGATGTAGCATCAAATACAATGACGCACTTTAATGCATTAGAAAAGGTCGTTGTACAAATGCGGTCTAAGCAAAAACAAACTACCAATGATGACTTCTTAAAAAAGGACTAATTGGCATTTTTTATGTAAGTATATCATCTTCTATGTCAAATGAAATTTTACTTTATTGTATTTTTTTAAACTAAATTTTATAGTGAAAGTGTAAAAATTTTTTTTAGTACACTATACTAATATTACACCCCTTTTATTTTATAAAATGTCATTAATCATAATTCTTATATTTCAATATGTTTTTCTTTCAAATAATGTGTATAATGTGTATAAAGAATTACTGCATACGACATTCTCTCAGTTATGCGCAGCTCTCAGTTATGCACGATTTTAAATCAGTCCCTTCAAATGCGTATAAGTGAGAGGTGACTGTATTAAAAAATCAGGGTGTGTGTGTTTCACTAGGGTGTAGATTACATAAAGAAATATTGCAATTCCTAATGGTTTTGATATCATTTTTTTTTTTCAAATTTCTACCATTTTTAGAAAGAATATAAGAGTCAGTGACTATAGACGAACATGTAAATGCCGTTTGTAAAAAGTTTTCAGAATTTGAAGAAAATTTTAAAACTAAATAAAATTAACTTTGTTTCATTTTTAATATTCCATTTACAAATTCTGAAAGTATTATAAGGTTATCATAAAATAAATATTTTCATGAGCTAATTGATGAATATTTTGCTTACAGAGGTTGTCTTATTGTGGACTTTGGTAATTCTTAACCCTCTGACCGCATAATTTTTTTTTTTTCAAAATCCTTTCGACCAACATGTAATTGACTAGTACAGTGGTGGACATAATTATAAGACACCTACCTAATTTGACATACAGTGAAAGAAAAGATTCAGAGCTTAAAAATGCTTTATCAAATACGACAAAAACATAAATTTATTCTGTTAACACACGTAATTGTTTTACAGAAATGATATTTTTATAGAGTTTAATAAAAAAAACTTAAAAATACCATGGACAAAATTATAAGACACCCTAACATTTTAATTAAAACACCTGCTTTTTTTTCGAAATATGCAAATTTTCTGCACGCTGTTCTGACGTCAGCAGTTAACTAAAGCAGACGATAACCGACTTCACGCATTCACAAACAAGCCACGAGGTACAGAATTAAAAGAAAGTGAAATTCACGAAATTTGGAGATTAAATGGAACTGGTGCTTCAGTTAATAATATTTCAAAAGTTATTAAACGCTCTAGATGTGCAATTTCAAATATATTGAAAGAGGAAGTAATGGATCGGTGATTAAAAGATCTGGACGTACTCCTTGCTTGTCCTCGAGAGACGGACGCCCTGTGCTTTCGCTCGCTACGCAGAATAAGATGACCACTACACGCATTAAAAGTGTTTTGAAACTGAATTGTTCATACAGAACCATTCGCAGGGTGTTGCATAATGCTTCCTATGTGAAATTTTAAAAATTGAAGAAAAAAACCATCGCTTCTAAGGCGGCAGAAAATGGACTTTTTAAACTTCACTAAACAAACTATGGCCTGGACCTCCAAATGGTACTCTGTGTTATTTTCTGGTGAAAAAAAGTTTAACCTGTATGATCTTGACGAGTTTCACTATTATTGGCATGGTTTACGGAAGTCTCCTGATGTACAAATGAGCCGCCAAATGGTTGGAGGCTCAGTAATGGTTTGGGCTGGTTTTTCGGCTCAAGGGAAAACCGATATCGTTTTTCTGCATTGAAGAATGAATTCCGAAAAGTATAAGAATCTTCTTAAAGATCAACTAGCCATATACGGTGAACTTCTTTGTGGCGAAAACTACACTTTTCAGCACGATAACACGTCGATTAATACATCACACGTAACAAAAAAGTGGCTTTCAGAGCAAATTATCAACGTTCTTCCGTGGCCTTCTCGCTCGCCAGATTTAAATCCCATCGAAAACTTGCGGGGGATCTTAGCTCGTGAGGTTTACCGAAATGGGAGGCAGTTAACATGTGTCGAAGACCAAAGAATGCTATAAAATATGCTGGGGCATTCTGTACCTCGTGGCATGTTTGTAAAAGCGTGAAGTCGGATATCGTCTGCTTTAGTTAACTGCTGACGTCATAACAGCGTGCAGAAAATTTGCATATTTCGAAAAACAGCAGACGTTTTAATTAAAATGTTAGGGTGTCTTATAATTTTGTCCGTGGTATTTTTAATTTTTTTTATTAAACTCTATAAAAATATCATTTCTTTAAAACAATTACGTGTGGTAACTGAATAAATTTATGTTTTTGTCGTATTTGATAAAGCATTTTTAAGCTCTGAATCTTTTTTTTCACTGTATGTCAAATTAGGTAGGTGTCTTATAATTATGTCCACCACTGTATCTCCTCTATTATTACATATTTCAAATCATGTATTTGAAATGTATAGTAAACTTATCATTTGCATTTCCACCCTTTGACTGTGGGATTTTAATTCAAAAATTGTGTATTATATAAATTTTTCTACAAATGTTTTGCAGGTGGAAATTGCAGGATAAGAAGTCAGAGAGTTAATCAGTTGACAAGCTGATAGATGGAAATTAATTTCTTCTGTCAAAGAATTTATTGGATATTTTAAAAAAATATATTTTTTTTTTAGTTGAAAAAAGAAAGAAAGCAGACTTTTATTTAACCCTTTATGCCCTATGATACTTTAAAGTACTTGATGAGTTTGACATATATAGTTTTAGTTGCTGATTATGAGCTAAGCTTTAGAGTAATGATTAACGTTGTACAGGTACTACATCATAGAATTGTTGAAAATGAAAATATTAATTTTTTTGAAAGACAAAGAAAAAAAAATAATGCAAAATCATTTTTAATACTTTAACAAGGTTATTTAAAGGCTTTCCAAGACATCACATTAGAGACTTTGCAACTATATGTTATTCATTTTAAACTAGTAAAATTGAAAAGCAAATTTTCTCACATATAACAATTCTCCACTGTATTGCTAATATGTAACTTTTCCATTGTTGTTTGCAATGGCAAAGGTTTAATGTTTGTGCATTTGAATGACTCTTAACCACTTCAATGGCAACCCCGAGATAAGTCGGGGGTTATAATAACTGTTTCCCTATCTCTGCGGCTGTTGAAGTGGTTAATTTGCTACTAAATTCCAATGAATCCCTCTATAAATCTAGCAGAACCCATTTTTTTAAATTTGTGCACCATTTTGCATGGTATTCACATCTTACAACGTCAAGCAAAGCTGCCTTACATCCACATCTTATCTATTATAATTAGAAGCATTAATTATAGCTCTCCATAGTGTGATTGTCTTTCTTAAATTTCTAAAATTTATGCGATATTGTCTCAAATGTGAAAAGTGAAAATATAAAATTATTTTCAAAAATTTAATCTTGAAACTCTTAAAAGAGGAGTCATATGAATTTGTGTTGGATGCTGCCTGTGTAAATCTTGAGCCTGATGACCTGAATGAGCATTATTCATGATTGCAATATTTTATAGCTATTTTTTTTTAAATTTTTAATACAGTTATATTTTGGAATGTCTTAATATAAGTTTTTAAAACAGTTTAATTTAGAGCCTAAAAATAAGAGATATTCAACATGTTTTCACTTAAACAAATACTATTATCATAATCAGTAAAATTTTATGTTTTTGCATCTAAAATCCAATAATTCTTCCACAATTCAGTTAGCTGTGTATGTTACTCATCTGCTTTCATAGAAATACTCAGATGTCTGCAAAATTCAAATGTGAGGTTGAGGTAAAAATAACATTCTCCCTTTAAAGTACTATTAAAAAAAAGAAAAAACTTTTTATAAAATTCAATGAACATACTGATTGGCAATAATACAATTTAGGATGAGTTATAGATATTTTACTTTATTGTGTTCCAAAGGTATTATTCATGCACAAAGAAAACATATTTTTAAATGGATAATTTTTTTTTTCAACGATAACTGTTCAGCTTTCTTCATATTGGAAGATGTGGAATGAAAAGATTCAGTTCTGAAAAAATTCTACTGCAATAATACCTCGGTTTTCATTGACTTCGGTTATCGTCAAGTTCGGTTTTTGTCAAATTTTTTACGTGAAAATTTTGTCTCGGTTTTCATTGGTTGCCTCGAATTTTGGCGGCGTACTACCCACGTGACTTCGATGCATTTTCCGGAAACAATGGAGGCAACCCACACGTTCTCTTGCTCAGTGTGGCGGTTTCTCATCATGTGTGCATCATCCCGCACGTCTAGGCAAACAATTTCGTTTATTTCCTGTGTATTTTTGTGCTTTTTTTTATTGATTGTGACTGCTCCATCATGGAACCAAAGAAAGTTCCCACAGCCAGCAGCCCTTTAAAGAAAAAGGCCAAGAACACGATCCAGTTGAAGAAGGAAATTATTCAAAAATATGAGAGTGGCATTAAGATTACTGAAATCGGCCGCATGTACGGGACATCGCCATCAACGATAACTTCTATTGGGGCGAAAAGGGGAGCAATAAAGGAGGCTAATGTAGCAAAAGGTGTGAATGTGCTAACAAAATTCTGACTCTCAAGTTAGTCCTACTGTTAATAGACCAAAAAGGGAAGTGACCCCAAATATAATGTCTTGATACCATATACCAAGAACAGTATATTAATTTCTTATTATTTTTAGTATTAAACATTATATGTATTTTCTATAAAATGTATTTTTAATACGTATTTTGGAGTGTTTAGAATGAATTAATTGGATTTACATCAATTTATATGGAAATAATTGCCTTGGTTTTCGTCAATTGTTTTCGGATGGATTATCGATGAAAACCGAGGTATCACTGTATTTATATGTCAGGCTTATATTTGTGCTGTTACTAATTTTATGGAATACTAAAAACATCCTTTTAAAGAAATGATATGAAAAATGTTGTAAATATTCCACAAGACAGACTCCTATAAATATTGATTTAGTTTACTACTTTTAAGAGACAAAATCATTCTAAAATTTATTTAATAATTACACAAATCAGTTAACATAATTTCAAATATTCAGGAAAATGCTTTCAGAGTCAACAAGTTCCAAAGCATGGCCAAAAAAATTAAAAGATTTTTTAAAAAGAAATTGGGAGACTTTTTTTGTGAAAAATGTTTTACTTTTTTAGGCATAAACACACATGGTAACAATACAAATTTAATTAAATTTAAGTATCACTGTAACTTAATAAAGAATATTGTATACTTTTAAATTTAAAAAAGAACTTTTAATTAAGTGAATAACATTTAGAAGGTTTTAAAATAATTTTAAATTCACTACAAATAGCAAGAACAGATTTTGTCTTCCACAAATGTATATAAATGAATGATGAGAAATTCTCTATACCGTAAAATCCCGATTGTAAGCCCCCCCCCCTTTTTCAAAATCAAAAAAGGGCTTATAATCGGGATTTTTTCTAAAAACCATTTAAAAACCTGTTTTTATCATTAATTTAGAAGTAAAAAAGGGGGGAATCTTCCATATTTCGGCAGATTAAAAATAATAATAATAATAAAATAAAATAAAAATAAATTCCCAACCCTAAAATCCTCCCCCCCCCCCCCCCCGCCAAAAAAATAAAATAAATAAATAAAATAAAAAATAAAATAAAAATAAATTTATTTTTTTTTATTTCTTATTTTATTGTAACAATAAATATTATCTATCTAAAATCAATCTAAATCTGCTCTCAAAATTACTGTTTCCCCCCTTTGCCCCCATCCTCTCAGGTACCGAAAATGCATAGTTTAACCTTTATACTTTTCAATTTTAAACTTCTTTTCAGACTTATTAAATACTCTATATTAAAATAAATAGATCCAACCTGCCACCTAAATTAACCCTACCTCCTAAAATTTCTGCTTCTCTCCCCCTGTCCCCCCAAACCTTATCTCATGAAGATCCTCCCCCTCCAAATGCATCGCATAAAATTTAAAATCTGTAAAATAAAAAAATAAAAAAAAGAGCGAGAGTCTTCCGTATTTCGGCAGGTTAAATATAAATAAATAAAATAAAATAAAAATAAATTCAACCCTAAAATCCTGCCCCCCCCCCCTTAAAAAAAAAAGAAAATTTTTTAAAAATCATTTCTCACCCCCTTTGGTACCAAAAATGCATAGTTTAACCTTTATAACATTTTAATTTTAAACTTATTTTCAGACTTATTAAATATTCTATATTAAAAATAAATAACTCCAACCTACCACCTAAATTAACCCATCCTCCTAAAATCTCTGCTTCTCCCCCTCTGCCCCCCACCCTTATCTCATGAAGATCCCCCCCCCACCCCCTACAAATGCATCTTTGTAAAATTTAAAATCTGTAAAATTTAAAAAAAGGGGCGATAATCTTCCGTATTTTGGTAGGTTAAAAAATAAATAAATAAATAAATAAATAAAAATAAATTCTCAACCCAACAATAAATCCTGCCCCCCCCCCCCCAAAAAAAAAAATAAAATAAAATAAAATAAAATAAAATAAAATAAAAAAATTTAAAAATCATTTTTTAAATAATTTTTTTTTTAATTTCTTATTTTATTGTATAACAATAAATAATCAATAATCTAAATCTGCTCTCAAAATTACTGTTTCCCCCCTTTGCTCCCCTCTGGTAACAAAAATGCATAGTTTTCTTCTTAATTTTTTCTGCTCTATTTGTGATTTTTTTTCCGAGCAATATTTAAATAACGATCTACATTATACCCTCCTCCCTTCCAAAAAGTCCTCTTTATTTCTTCCCCCCCCCCACACACACACACCTCTAAAAATTGGCTTCTCCCCCCATCCTCCCCTCAGCACACAAACTTAAAAATCTTTAAAACTATTTTTTTAAAGATTTTATGTGGTATTGTCACTTTGTAGTAACAATAAATAAATGATCATCTAACTCTCTCTTTAACTCTTTCACTACCAAAGCGCCTGAAACGCCCGGTCATTCAAAATACCCAAACCGCCCGAAAGTGCCTCGACGATTTCAACCCCTCTTTTCTTCGTAGAGCTCCTGTCAAAACGCATGTTGTGGGAGGTGTCTACAGGATTATCTTCTCTTTGTTAACTTGCTTTCAGAAAAGGGATTTTTTAAGGAACCAGGTAAGGGAAAATTAAGTGCGTTTAGGCTTTTTTAAAAGTATTTCGAAAATACGAGTTTCTTATTTAAACGAAATACCCGTTTCTTTCTTCGTATATTATGAATAGCTTTAAAAGAAAATAACAGTAAAGAAAAACTGAAAACTTCCTTATTTATTTTTTTTAAATATAGGAATGCTGGTTTACTCATATATTTTTAAGTTGTTAACTGTAGCATGTTTTTTTTCTTATATGTTAATTGTACTTTAAACAGAAAGCCATTTTCTTTCGGCTTTTTTTTTATTTTTTAAATGTTGAGCTTCAGCATTTTGCAACAGCATATTTAATTGTATATCCTCCTTTGAACTTGTTCTCCATAGTGGTATGTGCCTTTATGCTTAGTAGTTTTCCATATGGTAGAAATTTTAAAAAATAAATGTGTACTACTGAATTAAAAAAAATAACAATATTTACTTCTAAAATAAAAACATTATCAAAAAGCTATGAGTATTACTAATATCTTTTAAGAGATATTTAAAAAACGCACTTTTGCAGATTTCATTTATATGCCGAAGGGATATTATTAATAAATATATTTTTAAGACATTTTTTCTCTCTCTCCATATTTAATAAAAATAGAAAATGAGGACCTTTTTTTTTTGTGTATAATAGTAATTTCCCCTTTAATTTTCTTTGCTATTTTACTGAAATGAAATGCTTCTACTATTTTACCTGATCAGGATTTATTCACGTTTTATAAAGTGCAATTTAAAATACATTTTCCAAAATATTTTTCCTTTTTATAATGCTATATTTTAAATATAAAACTATATTAAATTTCTTAAATCAAATAAAACATTCAAAATATTAGTTATTTACTGACAGATGAATTTTTGTTCTGATTTAACTAAAAAAGTGAATGTACGTTAACATTGAGGAACCTTCTACATTCAGCATGCCATTAGAGTTTTTGTAAAAATATGTTTTCCATTTAAAAAGTACTTTCACTGTCTCTAAAAAGAGAAAAATAAGAAAATTAAAAAATGACAATACACCGGGTTATAATTTCCTTGACCGCTGTTATTGTGTGTGTATACAATAGTTTTGGATAGATTTGTAATGTACAATAAAAAATGATAGAAAAAGCGTTGAAGCAAAATTATATTTATGATGAACATGATGCAAACGTTCATAAAACGAGTTCATTTTTATGTGAAATATTAGAGCAAGAGAAACAACAGTGAAAATTCACATATTTTACTAATGTAGTAACTTCTTTTTTCTAATTTTGCACTAATAAATGACACTATCTTTATCAAGTCTTCAAGAGCCCACACCAAAATCGAGCGCTAAAATTAAAACTATCGGAGAATTCTCTATGGATTTCTTGCTTGTATTTTAATATTTTTAGATTTTTCTTTTCTTTCATAGGATATATAATGTTGTGCGCTTGAACTCTTTCAATATTTGTGATTTTTTTTTTCGGGTAAATATTTCTTTTGTTTGTTTAACTTTAGAATTCTTGTTTTTACGCGTGAATAGAGCAACTTCTTGCCGGCGATCAGCAACGCGAAACTTTCTGACACATTTTCTATCTCATTTTTAAACGTAACGGCATAAAATATCCATGGCTGACTGTTGAAGCAATTTGGAATCCAAATGAACCATTCCATTTTTAATAATTAAGTTACTTATCGATTCATAAGCGTTTTTGATCACGTGACAACCGTTTTTTCTCATTTCTAGGGTTGTCACGTTTGGAAATTCAGTTCAAAACGCCGGCTTTAAAAGTATTTTCTGAACGATCTTTCGCGTTCACCAAAAAATGAAAAGCGTCTTTCGATTAGATAGATTTTAAAAAGGACACCTGCCTTTTTCAGGTAGGATTTATTTCCGAACAGAAATAAATCTAAAAATCTGTCTGAAATTAACCCCCTCTGGATTTGAGAATTGGAGAACAGACTGTTTGCTGTTTCCTGTTAGTTATTGTTATGGAATGTATATCCTGGAAAAAGTGGATCTTAAAATGCTTTCGAAATATTCAAAGACATTTTGTTGATGAAAAATAAGATTAAGCATTTTAAAAGGTAATAGCATACTGCAGATAATAGATGATAGATGCATCTTACTAAATACGTTCAGAATAATTTCTTCCTTGCATTGCATTTATTTTATTAGGCCATGCATTTAACCCCCCCCCCCACCCCCCTCAAAAAAAAAAAAAAAAAAAAAAAAAAAAAAGAGAGAGAGAGATAAAGAGAATCTCGATTTTTCAAATACGGTGGTTCGCCTTTACAAATTCTAAAGGAAACATTCTTTAGCAACTTTTCAGACAAATAACTAGGTTTGAAATTTATTTCAATAGTGATTGCATTTCTAGGTCCGATAAATTAGGAGATTTTTTGAAATACATAACTGGATTGACAGCACCTTTTCAACATCTCTAATTTCATGCTATAATGGCAATGTTAAATAATGATTGTATGTCAGAATATTTAGAAAATCACAAAATTTAAATCTATTTCATTACAAAGCGGTACTAATAGGTTTTACATTCATATTGTAAAGTTATTTTCATTGATCTGGGTAACATGGAACAATAGATGTTTACATTTTTATTCTGAAGCTCTCTCCGGAATTTTGTCCCTTGCCACAAAGGTATTATTCCGTCGGTATTATCCCTTTTTTCCCCACTCAGGGGTAATGCTAATCCTTTCCTACGCTTTTTACCTCCCTTTTCTAAGATTGGTGATTTCTTCTTTGACATTAATCCAAAGAAGAGGGGGTATGAAAAATTTCAACTAGACTTCGGGCGTTTTGGTTCTGTGAAGAACCTGAAGAATTTCAGCCAAGGTAATGAAAGAGTTAAAGTTCCATTCTCCATCCCCAGAAAAAGGGATGAATTTCTAGACGTGGAGGGGGGAAGGGCAAAGAGAAGATTTTAGTATTTTTGTAGTTTGACTGTTCTCACAGCTGATATTTTGTTATTGGATGGGGAGTTATTTTAGAGAAAATATTTATTTCAAAACATAAAACATACACGTGATTCAGGGAAGAACAGCCAAACTGCAAAAAAGATGAAAATTTTTGCTTTCCTCTCACATATTTAGAAATCCACTCCTCTTCTTTGGGAGAATAGGGCAGAGAAAAAATTTCAAACTGAATGATGATTTTAGATGAGTGATACTTATATGAGATGATGTAAATGAGATGAGTTACCTTACTACAAAATAAGAAATAGATCAACATTAAAAAAAATATATATTAATATTAAAGATTTTAAACTATTTGCTGGGTGAGAAGACAGGAGGGGGAGTGGCATTTTTCAGAGAAAGAGGGATAATTTAGATGATTGATTATTCATTAATATGTTACTAAAGAGAAATAAAAACAGCATTAAAAAAAAATGGAGTTTTAAAGATTTTAAAATATCTGTGCATGTGTGTGTGGGGGGGGGGGGGGCGGGGGGAGACACTTTTGGAGTAGATAGAAAACGTCGGTGACAAATTAGAAGGCAACAAGTAGGACATAAAATTTCTTCACATAAGAGTTTTATAAATTTTAAACTTTGTACTCTTTGGATGAGAGAGAAATATGAATTTGAATGGAAGGAGTTTGTAATTTAGATGATTCGTTATTTATTTTTTGTTAATAGAGAGCAACAAAGAGGACAGAGGATTTTTTTTATAAATAGTTTAATTTTTTTTTTATAGGGGTTAGCTAAGTGAAAGAAGCAGACATTTTGGTGGTAAAGCAATAATTGAAATGGTTGATTAGTTATTTATTGTTACTAGACAGCAATTTTTTTAATAAAGATTTTAAACTTTGTATCCTGAGAGGAGAGGGAGGGAAGGAAAGAGACGTGTAAGTTTCAGAGAGAGAGAGAGAAGTAGAGTGAAGGGTAATTTATATGATTGATCATTTACTTATTTTTATTAGAGAGCAACATGTAAGACAGAATATATTTTTAAAATAGAGTTTTAAAGATTTTTTTGCAGAGGGGAGGCAAAAGAGCAGAAGCAGACATCTTGGTGGTAGAGAGAAAATTTAAATGGCTAATTATTTATTTATTGTTAGTAGAGAGCAACAAATAGAGCATATTTTTTTTAATAAAGAGTTTTAAAGATTTTAACCTCTAGGCCTCGGCGGGTACGACATATGTACCCTAAAATAAATATCCCTTCACAACGGCTAGGGTACAGACGTCTGTACCCTAAAGTTAGCTACCCCCATTTTTAAGCTAGGCTGATCAATCATCTGTCATCTCAGAGTTTCAGAAGAGGTAAGTCTTTTTTTCCGGGGTGAAATGGGGATTATCTTTGGCCTTGGCGAGTTACTGGAATGACAGGATTTTGTATTGGCGATTTCTTAGACAGAGCGACTTTTTTGACATTCTATTACACGCACGTGCGCTGAGTAATATTATATTTTTGCTCTCTTTGGTCGCTCTAAAATAATTAGATATATTGTTTAATTATTAAATAGAATTTATATTCTGGGAACAATGGCTCCAAGTTGTAAAGGTCTGAGTCAGAAAGAAATTGATAAACTTATGAATGATTTTGATGCAGAAAAGCTCTCTGATCCCATCTGTTTTTATTATTTTAGTATTTAATAGGAGAACGATTATCTGATAAAACTTTTATTTCTTTAAATCTTTTAATCCGAGTGGAAGTGAGAAGTTTTATATCAGATGACATCGCTTTTCATTCAATTGACACACAAAAATAATACATTTTTAAGTTCTAAAAAACTCATTAGAGAAGCTTAAAAAAATTAATAATCAGTTTATTTCAACAACATAAACACAAAGTTAAAATATCTGTATCATAAGATATAGTTTTTCATTTAACACGAAATAAACTGCACTGCTCTTTTAAGAGCAAAAGAGATTCTTTCCAGCATCTTAAAAAAGAAAAAATAATAATCACTTTACTTCAGCAACATGAACACCAGGTTGAAGTGAAAACTTCTGTATCGAAATATAGTTTTCATTTACCACTAAATAAAATTTTTCCAGAATCTTAGAAAAAAAAAAGCATTTTAGTTCACCAACATCAGGGATCTGTTTAAGAAAAAATGGGTCCTTTAAAGGACTCCACAAAATTTCTCATTTCAAAATAGGACCCTTCACAAAATTATTTTCCCTAAAATAGGACCCTTCACAAAATTATTTTCCCTAAAACAGGACCCGTCACAAAATTCTTTGTCTTAAAAATAGGTTTTTCACAAAATTTTTCCTTATTTAAACTGAACATTTCACAAATTATTCATATAAAAGTGAAATCTGACCTGTCACTTTTACATATATAAAAAATATATATGTATTTTATCCATATGTATCCATATGTATATTTATCCATATGTATTCTTAAAAATGTATAAACAAGAACCTGAATATAACGATCATTTCAAATTCACAAAATTATTATTAGATTTTTCACAAATATAAAAAGCTGTTCACAATTTCACAAAAACAGGACCCTGGGAAAAAAGTCTGGACAGACCCCTGAACATGAACACAAGGTTGAGGTGAAAACTTCTGTATCGAAACATATTATTTTTCATTTAACACTAAACAAATTGCTCTTTTAAGAGCAAAAGAGATTCTTTCCAGAATCTTAAAAAAGAAAAAAATAATAATCACTTTTGCTGCATCAACAGGAACAAAAGGTTGAAGTGAAAACTTCTGTATCGAAACATAGTATTTTTCATTTATAACTAAATAAAATGCTCTTTTAAGAACAAAAATGTTTTTATGAAATGTAATTTTGCGAAGAGACCTATTTTATTAAGAGGAATTTTGTAAAGCTTCCTGTTTTATTTAAAAAAATTTTGTGAAGGGCCCTGTTTTATTAATAGGAATTTTGTGAAGGGGTCTGTTTTATTGAAGGGAATTTTGTAAAAGTTTTTATATTCATATTAGTTTTGGCCTATTCCAAACTACCTTTATCCTTTTTACAAGTTCGTTCATTGTTTCACTAATTTATGTGTTACTTTTAAATATCCCTAAAAAATAGATTGCACTTCAGATGTACTTCTGATGCACTTCATAAATAGATGCACTTCAGAATTTTTTTTCCTTGGGGCTAATTTTGTGAAAAATAACATTTTGTAACGTAATATGAAATCAAATTCCTCTATTTCGAACTAACCATTTAATAATAACTTATTTAAATCCTTCCGCTACAGTTTTCCTTTCTGGGAAACTTGTTTTGTTTGCAAAATTTAAGATCAAACATGATAAAAATTTTTAATAAAGAGTACGTTTGTATGAAATGGAATTTTGTGAAGAGACCTATTTTATTAAGAGGACTTTTGTGAAGGTTCCTGTTTTATTAAAAATAATTTTGTGAAGGAACCTGTTTTATTGAGAGGAATTTTGTGAAGGGTCCTGTTTTATTAAATTGATTTTTGTGAAGGGTTTTCTTTTCATATTAGCTTTTACCTTTTCCAAACTTCCTTTATCATGTTTGTCACTTCGTTTGTTGTTTCACTAATTTATGCGCTACTTATAAATATCCTTAAAAAATGGACTACACTTCAGCGGTCAATGCAGAATTTTTATTCCTTGCAGCTCATTTTATGAAAAGTAAAAGTTATTTTTGTGAAAAATAACATTTTGTAACGAGAGATGAAATCAAGTTACTCTAATTCAAACCAAGCAATTATTAATAACTTATTTAAATCCTTCTGTTACACTTTCCCTTTCTGGTGTACTGTTCTGTTTCGAAACTACATATTTTAAAACGTAACAAAATAAAATTATTTAATGAGAATTATGTTATTATGAAATGGAATGTCGCGAGAGACCTATTTTATTAAGAGGAATTTTGGGAAATGGAATCTGCTTAATACATGGATATTTATGAAGGTGCCCTAAATCGGCCCCACATTTTGCCTGGATCGACTCCTGCACTTAATACACTTCGCATTTATCTACATTATTAACCTTTTTATAAGTAGCTATTATTGCTTGATTTTTTTTTCTGACACTGAACGGGCAAACGATAAAGTATATATTGGGCGAAATAAACAACAGATGTTTAAGTGAGGAGAAAAAAAGAAAAAAACCTATATTTACATGTAGATAGTAGCTACACCTTGCATTGAAGATTTTTTTTTTTTTTGAGATATTTTGTACATGGTGGAATGTGCAAGATATTTTGTTTAGGAGCAACTTGAAAACGAATCAGATCCCTTAGGAATATTCTCAGACTATTCTTAATTAAAATCGCTAAATTAGCAGTTCCGTTAGTCAAATGATATTATAACTATTTCAAGTATTTCATTAGTTTGAAGATATCTGATATAAAATAAATAAATACAAACAACAAAAGCAGGATCTAAAATGCGTTTCCTCTATGAATATGAATGATATTTAATATAATTTGCGACACAATGTATATGTTTTTGTCTTTAATGAAAAATAACAATTAAAATAAAGGCCGTACGATCTGTATAATGAGTATTTGTAAATTGTAAAGCTCAAAGTACCTATACCTAAAAGACAAAAAAAAAAAAAGGAAAGAAGAATATTTGACTGAAACTATATTCTTTTTAATAGCGCCAAAACTACCGATTTCATGGAGAATATGAATAACCAGTTGAAAAATGCCACTATTCCCGGAATTGAACGGCAACCTTTCTCAGTAGGTGGGGATGAATACTTTTCTCTGAGGCAGACAAAAGAAGGTCTCCCCTTCACCCACCAGCAATAGGGGGAAAAAAATTTTCCTGAGTGCCGTAGTTTGGTTTAAAACGAAAATAATGTTTGCCGATTGCTACAGGTTAAACTTTATATACTGAGGGAGAAGAGGAATAAATTTCGGATGGAAAGGGAGATTGTAGTGTAGAGGATTGATTTTTTTACTAATTGTTATGTTACTAGTGAGCAGAAAGAAGTACAGAAGGATTTAAGATTATCAAGTTTTCAAACTTTTTATGTTAGAGAGGGCATAGAAGGGAAACAGACATTTCATGTGAGAAGAAGGATTTCATTAACATCATATAAAAACATAAGTGGAAATCTGTCAGAAATATCAAAAGAATGAAAATTGCCTTCCTTGGATTTTTAAAATCAATTTTTTGTATGTGAGAGGGGGGGGGGGGGGGTTATATTTGGGGACAGAAAAGAAAATCAAAATTGCTTAAAAGTGGGAGGGGGGCTTACTTTCGAGATTTTACAGGGGGGGGGGCTTATATTCAGGAATGGAAACGAAAACCAAAATTGCTTAAAAGTGGGAGGGGGCTTACATTTGAGGGGGGGGGGTTACTTTCTGGATTTTACAGTAGTTGTTTTTAAAGAAAATAGTGAAATCATTAATAAAACTAGTATGTTGTAGCCATCACAAAACTTTCTTCTATATCATTATGATACATTAATTTAAATAGTATAATCACACAGCAACAATTATGGATATGAAGTATAATGCCTTTCTTTGAATTTACTATAAAATTACAGTGATCAGTGAATAATAATCGAAAAAAAAATCACGCTCGCTAAATTGATTGTGAACAAGATTTCCCCAAGCACAGGATATGTGTCCCCTGTTGATTGATCAAGGTCAAAATTGAGTTAATATCTATTTATGTCAAGGTCTAACAGAATATGAGGATTTGGGAAATTCTGTGTATTAGTTTCCATGATATAGACATCGCAAAAAATCGTGAAAAATACAGCATAGCAGTACCACTTGTTGAATTATATGATATACACCCAATCTTATCAGCATCTATTTATGTCAGGGTCCTAACATAATATGAAGTTTGATTAAATACTACGCATTAATTCTTGAGATATAGCTATTTTGGAAATTGTGAAAGATACAGCATAGCAGTGTCTCGTGTTGGGCAATATACACCAAAACCTAATCAGAACCAATTTATGTCAAGGTCTAAATGAATTTGAAGATTTATTACAGTCTGTGCAGTAGTTCATGAGCTATAGCACCCACAAAATTTGTGCCACATTCAGACAGACAGACATCTTCAAAAAACAGTTAAATGGTATTCAGGACCTTTAAAACATATAAATTCGTCAAAAACCAGAAGTCGAAATTTTTCACGAATCCAATACTTTTTTATTGTATATAGAAGAAAGCAAAAATAATACATGATAATGTGTAAAAAAAAAAAAAAAAATATTAATAAACCCAGCAGTCTCAACAAAAAGTTAGAACATATTCATACCAGAAAAGAAAATTAACAGTAGCAGATTTTGCATTTAAGAAAATTGAAAATTTGCTCATAGCAAGAATTACAAAGTTTAAAAGGCATTTATTATCAAATATCACAAAATAGTCACAAAGAAAGAAATGTTTGTGATTTCTATCTCTCATTTGCAGCATATTTGAGTATAAATTTACCTAATATTAAAAATTATTTAAGAATATCAGGAGAAATATGTCCACAATCAGGCAAAAATCAGGAGACTCCTGCCAAAATTAGGAATCTTAGTAAGTTTGTGCCTTGGAAGGTGAAATTTTCATCAATTCATAATTTGAGAAGATAAAGGATTAAAGAAATTTATGGATGCATACCTCATACCAAATGTCGATTTCTTCTTGAAATTTCTATAAAACTGTGGAGCTCCAAGCATTGCTTCAGTAAAAACAGCAAGAAAACCGATAGTTTCAATAATGAATGGGATATCAATACAAAAATACATTATAATTCCCATGAAGGCAGTGAAAGTTGCCATAAACTCTAGGTAGCTTAAAAAGTCAGTCCACTCCCAAAAATATCTTGCATCAAAATCTAGGGAAAATAGTTGAATTTAACATGTTACTATAACATAACTATATGACAAAATTAAATTAACTTTTGTGAAAATAATTTTTTTAAATCAAACTATACATACAAAATTTAAAGCAATTATTCAAAAGAAATAATTAATAAATTGTAATACTGATCAAAGCATCCTATTATTTTCATTTTAAAAACAAACCCTTCCCACAAACTTAACAACTTAAAAATAAAACTGGACATGTGACAAAACTACTGAAGAACCTATAACTGGCTATACATGCATGTATGTATCTCACTTAGAAGCACATGGTGGAATAACTTGATAATTCCTTCAAATTAATGTTGGGAAAGAACAATATGTCAGTAGTATTGTTTATACTATAGTAATTAAAAAAAAAAAAAAACAATGACAGTTGCTGTGCTGCACATAAAGAACATCACAGGAAGGAACATAATATTCCACGATACCAGTATTGTTTTTACTGAAGAGATAAAAGAAGAAATTCAATGATGGTTGCTCGGCTGCAGATAAAGAAATATAGTATACCGGGAACGTTAGTATATTGTTTATACTTAGGAAGTAAAAAAAGGGAATTCAATGATGGTTACTGTGCTGCATATAAAAGAACATCATATGAAGAAACATAGTTTTCCAGGATGTCAGTATTGTTTATACCGAAGAGGTAAAATAAAGACTTCAATGACAGTTGCTCTGCTGTAAAGGAAGGAACACTTTATTCTGGGAATGCCAGTATTGTTTATATTCAAGAAGTAGAAAAATTAATTCAACGATAGTTGCTTTGCTGCATATAAAGAAGGATTGGTAATGTTTCTTAACTCGTCCAATGATACATATACAATCCTTCTCCAACGATAAGATTACCTTTAAAAAAATTTCTTGGAGTGCAAACTGGGGGCCAACTTTTCTATATAGACATTCCAGCTGCCGTATTTCTCTACATTCTCTTCTTACCCATTGCAGCAGCAAATTTAATGGCTTTTCCTGGCAAACAGATTCAACAAATTTGGAACTCTACCAATCACAATACAAATCCATAATTTGTAGAAAAATCAGCAAATTAGCTAGAAAATTTTGCCAGAGATCAAGATCATTTAGTTGAGTGGCCGTTAGGGCATGAAAATTATATTTTTGCAACATTGGTATCTAGATTGGCAAGCATGGCTGAGCATTCAGGAATGCAAGAAATCTTGTTTACGAACTTGGCAGAAACAGGTGCATGGTCCTGAATTTACAATATGACAGCAAAAGTTGTATTTTCTGGTTGAAAAACAAAGATGACTGCTCTAAACTCTTAAAAGATACAAAAATAAGATGGTTGCGGCAAACTTTAAAAATCATAAATAGTTTATTATTGATTTTGGGAATTATAAGTAAAATTTTGATTGAAAACATGTGAAATTAATAAAAAAAATAAAGATAATTTCAGTAAGATCATTAAAACTAAAATAAAACCAATTTGAATAATTATTATTAATGATTTTGACTTTGGATTATTCATTTAATAAAGAAATTTATTTATATATTTAAAATTTAAATAAAATAAAAAAAATCATTGAAAATAATACATTTTTATTTAAATATTTAATTGAGATCACAATAATTAATTAAGATGATTGTTATAACGGTATTTGGGGATCGCGATGAATATAAAGGAAAAACCTAAGGAAGAGTGAATCACCAGTGACTATCACCGGAGTGATTCCGAATACCTAAAAATTTAGACAAAAATATATTCAACACTTTCACAAAATACCATTATAGGCGTGAACGAAAGTGGTAGTACAAATGCGATGCCATAAAAGTTAAGCTTAAAATTATGTTAAATTCATGAAGTTAATTCTTAAGTTAAAATATACTTATATAAATTAGGAAATAGAACTTTTTCCATTACTTCAAACAGAGCTGAAATACATAAATATAAATGAAAGAAAAGATAACTCACCAAGATCAAAGTAAAACTGTCATTTATTCATAAGTGCACTCAAATAAACTAAACACAAATTCCACTTGAAATTTTTCTTTTCACACTTTATACACTGAATATATATATACTTCTTTAAAAATTTTAAGATTAGATATCCACATTAATCACATCATTATTTTTTTTTACATAAACATATTATATCTCATGGGTGGTATATTATTATATTTGAGATAGTTAATCTTATTATCAATTCATATATGATAATGATGAAATATTATGAAGTTAATTTAAATTATTTTTGATTAAGTTCAGTGTTCAATTTTAGATCAATTAAATTTCTTTTATAGTTCCTTAGTCCTAAAGATGAATTCGACACATTAGTTCTAAAGTTAATTGAGGGTAAATAGTAGAGCTGTGGAAGTTAAGGATTAAATTTCACTGTATGAAGAATTTTCAGCCGCCAGTATATGAATTATGATGAAGACAAAATTTCATTCAGCAGCTTTGTAAAGAAGCATCAATCGGATGTAGATATCCTAAGTTGCCGAAGGTATCAAGATCAAAATGAAAGAGAAAGCATCCATTCGAAGGCTATAATAATTCTGAAGATGTGCTAAAAATTGCGAATTATCTAATTATCTTGACTTCTTATATATATATTTGTAAACAGCACAAGAGCAAACGGAAGAGACGAAGAAAGATGATGTAATCAGAAACAGGATCACTCAGTTCTGAGAAGGAATTATCGTTTCTTGACTTCACCATAACGCCAGAAGTAAGTTAGGGGTATGTTGCATATAACTTGAAACCAAAAGTTAAGCTGTTAAGAATTTTTTAGAAGCAAATTTTCCCTGATAATTATCAATGATAGCTATAACAATTACAGTTGATTGAACTTAAATAAAATGTAGAGTTGACTTTAAGAAGAATTATATTTCGCTGTATGATGAATATTGTTTTCACCGCAAGCCAAAATGGCTTAAGCTCCGAAGAGCGAAATTTATCCCACGCTACATCCTTGGGAATTTGTCAGGAACTGAAAGAGTCATCACAGTTTCCCACTCAGGTAAAACTCGACGGCGGTTACGGAACAACCAATGAAAAAATCCGAACCGTCTGAATGTCACTGATCAAGCCCCAACAGACCATAGTCAAAGTTACAGTCAGATATTTCACTGACACTTCCAACCCTAGCAACAGTATTTAAATAGTGTTTCGAACATTCGATCGTGACCTTGGAGTGCTGTCAAAACGACCTTGCTCAAAATACGCGGGAAAAAGAGGTCTTGTTTACATGAAGACATTTGAATATCTGTCAATGGCCGCTGTTAGCAAAATTGTACCATTTCAAAATAGAACTTACGAAAATATTGAAAAATCCATAAGTCAGAAACTTATGAATGAAAACAAATAAAATTTTAGGAAACTTACTAAAATAAAAAGTTTTTTCCATCTATCATGAATTGGAAGTAAAAATATTTAAATTTAAGAATTTCAAAAAGTAATTATTGGACTCTGAAAATATCTCAAAGATCGTGAATTTGAAATGAGAAATCCTAGGATGACAAAACAAATAACACAACTTACTGAGATGAATAGAAGTAACAAAATACTAATTAAGATAATAATAAATGAAGTAAATGTGCTTTAATTTTTTGACTATTTAAATTTAATAAGAAATTATTTAATATTATAAAAATTAAGGATTAAATTTGAGATTTGAAATTAAATTAAATTAGCACAAACGTTGTAAAATAAAAAGAATGTTTGATTTAAAATTAGTAATTGATGAAATATTATTAAATAATATAAATTTTATGAATTTATTAAAATAATTGAATAAATTAAATTTAAGAAATTTGAATATATGAATTTAATGAATACTGAGAATTTTAAATCATAACATTTTACCTCCAGATAAAGGAAAAAAAAAGAGTAAAAAAAAATTTATGCCAAAGGGTTGAAAAATTAAAAATTTTGAATAAAACCCACTGAACTGAACTAGATACAAAAAGCATATATGAAATGACAAATAACAAAATATTAAATATTTAAGTATGAAATTTACAATCTGAACAATATAAACAATATACAAAATTTCTAGAAAATATCAATTGTACTTTTAAGAAATAATTTATCCTTTGCAAAAACATAAATGAATAATAAATCTTTACCATATACAAAATACAACATATTGAATAGTAATAAATATCTGAGAATAATTATATATTTATATACAGCAATTAAGTAAGACTGCAAGTGAGTTGTAAGTATATACAAATAAAAATTTACAGATGTCATTAAAATTGAAGTCATAAGAATCCAACAGTTGTAAGTAATAAATATAAATTAATTAGAAAATAAATACAATTTCAGAACAAAATTTATAATGCAACAGAAATGAGAAATACAATTTACAAGGTATGTGTACTAAGAAGTTAGAGATATATGTGACTGAAAATAAAAATGAATATGACTCTCCAAGATTACAATAAAAAGTAATGAAAATTTTAAATGAATAAATAATATTGTGAATCATTGTTATTCAATGATTTCTATATAAACTATAAAATTTTCTTAAATGAATAAATAAACATTTTAGAGCTTCCAAATTTTGCACACACTCCAAATCACCAAAGACATTGTTCGGCCATAAACAATATCCCTAATAACCCCAAATCCTACGCAAAATATATCAGTAAAGTTATGTAAAAGAAATTTTTTTAAAGTAAGTCAGTTGTAGAAATGCAGATCTATAAAAATTTTGAAAAAGTAAAAATAATTGATTTATATAAAAGTAAAAATGATTTGCTGAGGATAATAAAAGCCGAAAAAAAAACATTGAGACTACCATATTTTAATGGTCCACCTCGCCTCTTGTTTGCGTGGTAAGGAACTTACCGATTCTCAGCATAGTGTTTACCAACAATGGCGGAAACAAGTCATGATTAAAATTTGTATCTCTTGGATACATTAGCCATCCACAATTTATTAAAGTGTGCACACTATAAAAGGAAAGAAACTGTTTATTATACCCAAACTTAGAGTAGCCTGTACACAACTAATATCTCCAAATTTAGTTAAACTCACAAGAATCTTTAAAAAAAAAATACAATTCGCCTCAATTTGATAGATACTGTCGGATCATAATATTAGCTATGTATAACAGCCTGAGGGAAAGGAGAAAATTTTGAATGATCATGACATTATATATATATATATATATATACATTTTATTTTATTTTTTATTTATCTTTATTTACAATTTTTTCTTCATCACATTTCTCCAGTCTCAATAAAATATTTTCATCATATTAATTTTCCTTTAGGAATTATGAGCTGTACTCATTTTATATATACATAATGATGAATTTTATTTACAAGTAAATTTAAACATTATTCCCCAGCGAAATCAAAATCTCTATGACACCCAAAAAAAAAAAAAAATATATTGTACAAATAGAGGATATCAAAATATGAAAAGGTAAAGTTGAACTATAGCAAATGAATTTGGAAAAAAAAAATAAAATAAATCTTTCACTGAAAATTCTATGCCATCAACCGAACATAAAAAGGTCCAATGAGGCGCATACTCATTTGTGCGGAGCCTAAATTATTCGGCGGATCCAAATTTTAGACAACATAAAATGACAGTAAAAGTAGGTATTTAAATTTAATCTATATGATCAACAGAAACGCTTCAGGATTTCTCGCCACCTGAGATTTCAAATTAATGACAACTCTCAAGGGTTAACACAATACATTTTCACAATATAAATATTGACTTGTGCCTTTATAGTGGCAATAGATGCAAGAGCACTTTCCTAGTAATTTAAAACTATATATATCTTAAATATATGAAAAATTAATAGGGAGGAATAATTTTAAATTGCTATAGTTAAAAAAAATCAATTCTAAGGAATAATGGTGTCATGAGGTAATTTTATAAAATTTGTTTAATAATTGAATTTTTTAAATATTTTTAAGTTTTTTAATAGTAATTTTATATCCAAAATGTTTCAAAAATCTATCAGAATTTCAAAATCAATAATGTTCACTCTAAATTATAAGGATATACCGTGAAGGATTTGTCAGAGGGGGAAAATGTGTCATTCTCCTTTTAATTCCCATGCTAGGCTGAGTTTCCCTTCTGTGTGTATTCTCCTACTACAACTCTTTGTAAACAAATAAAATTCAGAAAAACCTGTATATTCCATTTATCAAATTAAATATAAATAGTAACTTATTTCAAATTATTTTTTAAAGAAAATCTTTTGATTCAAAATATCACATGATTTAAAGAAGTCTTTTAAATTAATAAATATTTATAATTTTAAAGTCAAAGTAAAATAAAATAACTTTTAGCTTCTGCAAATATTAATTATTATTATTATAAGCCATTTATTCTCCTATATTTAATAATTAATTTTAAATAATAACGCTTTTGAGTATTTGCCAGAAGATTCTACCTAACCTGATCTTCACTGAAATAGAAAATTTATAGACTTAAATTTATTATATTGATAGTTGAATTATTGAAAATTTAAAATATACAGTCAAAATAATTGTCAGAAAATTTTTTATTTATATTAATATAATCTGATTGTAAAGTTTTTATTTTAAATCTACTGTAGTACAGTATTTATTTAAGAATGCAATCATATCAATCTTTAAATGGAGAGTCAAACAAATTAAAATTTTTTTGTAAAATATTATACTTATAAAATTATTGTATTTAATAGCTTAGTCACATATGAAGCAAGTAAAATAAGTTAAATCCTAAACCCAATAGTTATAAAATCCATAAAATTTTTCTGTATACATTGGAGAAAAAAAAAATGCATAAGATGGTATTTTACACAAAACAATAACTCGGAACATCCTAGATGCCATATTACAATTATCTGATAAATTAAACTTGATACCTGATTAAAGTGAAATTTATAAGTATGATTTATTTTAAATTAATCATAAAATCAGTTTAATAGTTTATAATATTTATCATTTTAATATAAAAATTTTAATCTTGCCAATCAATATTTACCAAAAATATATATACAAAAGATTTTTAATTATTTACATGTAAGCACATAGAGAATAACAAATCAGACCCAATTTAATTTTACTGTAAGTGCCATATGAATATTTCGTATTATAAATTTATTTATAAAATAATAACTTTTTAAATTATTGCCAATAATTATGTTATCACCATATTTACTCTTAAAAAAAAGCAAAGTTGAAATTACCATTTTCAATGACGTTAATAAATATATTTATTATGTATTAATTTATTTCAAAAGTAATAGTATTTTTATCTAAAGTTAATCTTATTTGCAATTAATTACTTTAAATATCTGCTATGATAGAAAAAAAACTTTTTTTTTTTTTTTTTTTTTTTTTTTTGACAACGGCAACCAATAAATCATTTAAATATAATGTTACTGTTTACTCTTAATAAAATAAGTTTCAAAAATGGCACACAAAAATTTATCATATTTCAGAAATACTAAATAATTTAAAGTAAGTTTCACACACTGCATAAAAATTAATAATAATTTAAGTAAATGATATTCAGCACTAAATCATATTTAAGATCACAGAATTACCAGAAAATTACCGAGTACACTTAAAAAAAAAAAAAGAGCACAAAATAACCAATCATAAAGCTGATACACAGCGCCAAAATTAATTTAAGTTTAAGAATTAAATGAAAAACAACAACCCAAGAAAAAGACTGCGTCTAAGGCACCAAAGAATAGGAACACAACCCAAATCGTGACTGGTACACGGCGCCAATTAATATAACGGTATTTGGGGATCGCGATGAATATAAAGGAAAAACCTAAGGAAGAGTGAATCACCAGCGACTATCACCGGAGTGATTCCGAATACCTAAAAATTTAGACAAAAATATATTCAACACTTTCCCCAAATACCATTATAGGCGTGAACGAAAGTGGTAGTACAAATGCGATGCCATAAAAGTTAAGCTTAAAATTACGTTAAATTCATGAAGTTAATTCTTAAGTTAAAATATACTTATATAAATTAGGAAATAGAACTTTTTCCATTACTTCAAACAGAGCTGAAATACATAAATATAAATGAAAGAAAAGATAACTCACCAAGATCAAAGTAAAACTGTCATTTATTCATAAGTGCACTCAAATAAACTAAACACAAATTCCACTTGAAATTTTTCTTTTCACACTTTATACACTGAATATATATATACTTCTTTAAAAATTTTAAGATTAGATATCCACATTAATCACATCGTTATTTTTTTTTTACATAAACATATTATATCTCATGGGTGGTATATTATTATATTTGAGATAGTTAATCTTATTATCAATTCATATATGATAATGATGAAATATTATGAAGTTAATTTAAATTATTTTTGATTAAGTTCAGTGTTCAATTTTAGATCAATTAAATTTCTTTTATAGTTCCTTAGTTCTAAAGATGAATTCGACACATTAGTTCTAAAGTTAATTGAGGGTAAATAGTAGAGCTGTGGAAGTTAAAGATTAAATTTCACTGTATGAAGAATTTTCAGCCGCCAGTATATGAATTATGATGAAGACAAAATTTCATTCAGCAGCTTTGTAAAGAAGCATCAATCGGATGTAGATATCCTAAGTTGCCGAAGGTATCAAGATCAAAATGAAAGAGAAAGCATCCATTCGAAGGCTATAATAATTCTGAAGATGTGCTAAAAATTGCGAATTATCTAATTATCTTGACTTCTTATATATATATTTGTAAACAGCACAAGAGCAAACGGAAGAGACGAAGAAAGATGATGTAATCAGAAACAGGATCACTCAGTTCTGAGAAGGAATTATCGTTTCTTGACTTCACCATAACGCCAGAAGTAAGTTAGGGGTATGTTGCATATAACTTGAAACCAAAAGTTAAGCTGTTAAGAATTTTTTAGAAGCAAATTTTCCCTGATAATTATCAATGATAGCTATAACAATTACAGTTGATTGAACTTAAATAAAATGTAGAGTTGACTTTAAGAAGAATTATATTTCACTGTATGACGAATATTGTTTTCACCGCAAGCCAAAATGGCTTAAGCTCCGAAGAGCGAAATTTATCCCACGCTACATCCTTGGGAATTTGTCAGGAACTGAAAGAGTCATCACAGTTTCCCACTCAGGTAAAACTCGACGGTGGTTACGGAACAACCAATGAAAAAATCCGAACCGTCTGAATGTCACTGATCAAGCCCCAACAGACCATAGTCAAAGTTACAGTCAGATATTTCACTGACACTTCCAACCCTAGCAACAGTATTTAAATAGTGTTTCGAACATTCGATCGTGACCTTGGAGTGCTGTCAAAACGACCTTGCTCAAAACACGCGGGAAAAAGAGGTCTTGTTTACATGAAGACGTTTGAATATCTGTCAATGGCCGCTGTTAGCAAAATTGTACCATTTCAAAATAGAACTTATGAAAATATTGAAAAATCCATAAGTCAGAAACTTATGAATGAAAACAAATAAAGTTTTAGGAAACTTACTAAAATAAAAAGTTTTTTCCCTCTATCATGAATTGGAAGTAAAAATATTTAAATTTAATAATTTCAAAAAGTAATTATTGGACTCTGAAAATATCTCAAAGATCGTGAATTTGAAATGAGAAATCCTAGGATGACAAAACAAATAACACAACTTACTGAGATGAATAGAAGTAACAAAATACTAATTAGGATAATAATAAATGAAGTAAATGTGCTTTAATTTTTTGACTATTTAAATTTAATAAGAAATTATTTAATATTATAAAAATTAAGGATTAAATTTGAGATTTGAAATTAAATTAAATTAGCACAAACGTTGTAAAATAAAAAGAATGTTTGATTTAAAATTAGTAATTGATGAAATATTATTAAATAATATAAATTTTATGAATTTATTAAAATAATTGAATAAATTAAAATTTAAGAAATTTGAATATATGAATTTAATGAATACTGAGAATTTTAAATCATAACAATTGTTAAAATTAAAATTTTAATTAAGGATAAAATTTGAATAAAATTTGAACTGTAAAAATATACATATACAGGGTGATTATAAAAAAAACTAGCCCGATATATGAGTCCTTAACTATCACACCGTTCACAGAAACTTAAATTTTGGTTTTAAGTAATTTGAGGTTTGCACGCTCACACAAGAATCGTATGAAAAACAACAGTTAAACTCTAACAGTTACGGTTACAGTGACAACATTTCGAAAATTTCAAATGGCAACACCTATTTTTTTTATTGGAATGTGATTTTCATAGTGAAAAACCATAAAAAACGTTGAAACGGTACCTGTAACACAAAAATTGCTGGCGCTAGAGAGACTAAGAAGAAAAGTGAAAACAACCAATAAAGGACAGAGAAGCAACAGAAAGTAAAACATTTTATTGTGTTTCACAAATTTTCCACGTCACACACGAAGACACGTTGCATGCGGCAGATGGTGGATAGCACTGAATAATAAAATGTTTTACTTTCTGTTGCTTCTCTGTTCTTTATTGGTTGTTTTCACTTTTCTTCTTAGTCTCTCCAGCGCCAGCAATTTTCGTGTTACAGGTACCGTTTCAACGCTTTTTATGGTTTTTCACTATGAAGATCACATTCAATAAAAAAAAAATAGGTGTTGCCATTTGAAATTTTCAAAATTGTGTCACTGTAACTGTAACTGTTAGAGTTTAACTGTTGTTTTTCATACGATTCTTGAACGCATACCTCAAAATACTTAAAACCAAAATTTAAGTCAGTTTCTGTGAATGGTGTGATAGTTAAGGAATCATATATCGGGATAGTTTTTTTATAATCACCCTGTATATATATATTTTTAAAAATTATTTTATAACAACAGTTGAGCTACAGAAAAAACTTTTTTTCTTCTTTTACAAAAAGAAGGTAGAAAAGGGGAATAAACTGAATCTGAAAACTAATAATAATAAATCTGCATGTATTAGATATTAGAAGGTACTGGACGATATGTCAGAAACTAAATTTGATATTTCAATACTATTATGCTCCAAGATTCTATCAGCAGGGTTGTCACATCACCTGGAGAACCTGAAAACAGATGTGAATTTAAAAAATCACCTGCAAAACAAGGAAAATGCAGGGAGTTTGGAAACTTTCCTTAAAAATACAGACAATACAGAAAATTTCTACTTTCTTAATTTTCTTCATCCAAAAAATGCTGTTTTTTTTTTTGTTTTTTTTTTTAACCCTTTTTAAAACCTAAAACTTGTATCTAGAGAAATACTGAGAAAGAAAATGATACTTACAGTTTTAATAAAATATTAACTTTGATATTTTACATTACTGGAAGTAAACAACCCTCATCAAAAATTTTAATATAGGAACATTCCTTAATAACAAAGTTTTAAGTTGTACCCATTTACTTTGTTGTTACTTGAGTTTGTTAACTAACTTTAGAAAAATTTAACACCATGTATTATACCGTCTAAAGTCATTTTTGTATAAATTTTAATCCCATCTTAGTATTTGGATACATCAGTTAATTCAACATACATTTGATATCCCACAAAATATTGAGTTATCGAGAATTTACTGTACATAACATTTATGTAAATTCATATGCATAAACTTAATGCATTTATAAATTTTTATATATTTATATAGATAGTTCATTAAAACACGTATTTCATAAAAAATCTCTAAATATGACCTTGACTATAACTCAAATTTCAGATTCACAAAATCATGGTTTTTTATATAAATAATAATTTGCAAATTTACAAAACAGGACCCAGTTAGAAAAGTCCAAACAGATTCTTGGATATTTTCTATATATATAACTGATAAAAACTATCATGGAGTCTTGTATGGTCTTAAATGGGCCATATTTAATCTAAGGTCCATATGCTTCATGTGACCAACCAAGTTCTTATGTGGGACTCAGAAACATAATGATTTATTTAAAATTTTAAAAGCTTCAATTGTGTAGGAATAACTTGTAGTTACTTCGCAAACAGACATCCATAGCATTTACATAGTATGCCTGTGTTACATACTTAAATAAGGCACATTTAAATATAATTAAAAATAATTGTATAGTTCTGTTTAATTACATTGACATAGGCTTATATGAAATTCATGGGGTTTCGTCAACTATTACTAGAAAATATGATGTGATCTTAGTCAGAGCTGCCACTAGTGACTATTTTTTTTTTATTATTTTGTCTACCAGTATTTGAAAACAATAATATTTATGGTAGATTTCTACAAACCTTCAAGACAGATATTTTTGTGTAGAAATAGTGATAGTTAAAAAAAAAAAAAAAAAAAAAAAAAAAAACCTGCAGCGGCAGCACTGCATAGTGAATGATGAACGGCAAAATATTTGCCCTATTTCTGCATATTACCAACCTATTTTAAAGAAATTAGTAGATTATGAACTGCAGAGTCTTTGTTCTGTTTCTGCATATACAACATTAACAGTCTATTTTAAAGACCATCAAGATCAAAGGAACAATAATTTCACAAGTTTTAAAAGATCTTCAGGAGCAACATAAAAAGGGACGCTTTCTAACTTTTTGAAACTTTAAAATAAATTAATACTATGAAATACATCTGAAATAATATAAATTTTTATAAAAGACAAAAAAGATACTTAAATGTTTAAAGATTAGAAAATATTAAAGAAAGCTAGCAGATAACAGAAGAAAATGAAAGAGCAGGTCCTTGTTTATTATGTAAACTAATTCAGAATGTTTACAAAATGTATTAGTGGGTGAGTATATTATTCTTGGTTATCAAAAAGAGAAATGGGCCTTATACAGCATAGAAAACCAGAAATGATTAATAACTGAACCAACCAAATTAAACGACTAGCAAAGAAAAGGAAAATAAGTAAGATAAAAGGAAGGTTCACCTTTTTTAAACCTATGAGAATATTCTTTTCAAATTTCTTATTTAAATTTGATTATTTTTAAATGATTTTCTTTAGCACAGGATAGCTGAGGTCAATCTCTAATTCTTTTTTATACTTTTTCGATTTTGGTCGCTGATATTTTTTAATAAAGGTACTTTCAAATTTGGAACTGGTTTTAAAAAGCGAAGCAAATTATAATTGTCGCACCAGGAAAACCCTGAACAATCACCCTGCTTAGACCACACTGGTTTTGAAACCGTAAACATGAATCAAGATTTTCATTTTGTGGCCAGCAAGCTACCTACTGGGTTGAGTGGGCTCCCATAGAAGGTTGGAAATTTTTTGTTTGGTCGCCGTTTAATTTTAGTGACTGTTCATAATATTTGGTGCAAAATTGCACTTTTAAGACCGAGTTATGTCAAGACCTCAATAAAGAAATATAGTAAAATAAAGATGCTTTACAGTAGTAATTTAATTTTCTCAGTTCTATTATTTTCCATAACTAAAGGAATTTTGGTATATTACAGAAATAGTAGGAATAAGATGTCTAAAGTAAAATTTAAAACATATTTTTTTATTGAAAGGAAGCAAGATTGAAAAAATAAATCTTCTTTTGTTCTCTAACATAGATAAACTTTATCAAACTTGATTTTGCGTTTTTATCAGATTACATAATTTTTGTTAGTGAGTTTTTATATGAACAAAACTTTAACTAAAACTATCATCTCTTCAGATTGCCCTGCTTTTCTATTTCCATGCAATGAAAATTCAGATTTTTTTTTCTTTTAGGTAGAGGTACGCAAACTGCAAATATGAAAACATTTATCATACTATTTAATCAATTTCATTAATCAAATGCGATTTTAGCTCTTGCTATACTCTATGTATATTCAGGCATAATAAAAAAGTTAAACATATATATATGTGTGTATAATTTGTAAAGGGGGCGGGAAGGGAATCTCGATTTCAGCCAAAAACCCCACATTTTCTATTTATTAAACCTCAACCTATGTTTTTAAATAAACTCTCCCGGACTGGGTTTTTTTACAAATCTGGAAAAGGTGTAATATCACAAAATTGATATGAGTTTCTTGTTTTTTATTTTTCTTATTCCACAAATATATTTTTGTTGAAACTTTTAAGAATGTTTTGAAAAACTAGGCATATTGAATTACAGGTAAAATTAAAAAATTGCTAAAGCTGTTTCACGTTTTAAAAAAGAAGAAAGAACTAATAATGAAATAATAAAATTTGGGACAAGAGGATTCAATATTGACAAATTTTAAATCAAAATTTATCAGTGGGTAAAATGGATTTCTAGAACACAAGGACTTGCTCTTAAATTTAATTTAGAATAGAAAAAGAAAAGGAACCGTGGTACTTTTTCCATATCCAGACACAAACAATAAATCATCAAATAATGTTTCAGTTGGCATCATTGACACTGCAACCATTTTTTAAAAATTATTTCTACGTATGTACATCAGAAAGATTGTTTTCAATGTTTTCGGTTAAGGATATTATTTCTCATTAAGGCAGTCAGTTACTTATATTTTAAATAAAATGACGAAAAATGGTTTTATTTTTTGAATGTATTTGTATTTTTCTTACTAATGTAAGTGTTTCAGTTATGTACTGTTGCTTAAAAAAAAAAAAAAAAAAAAGCTGTTGTTAACATTTGCATCTGGATAAGGAAAAATTACCGAAACCATTAGTATGAGTTAAGTTATAGAAGACATACCCCAATAGGATCGAGAAGAAGATGAAGTAGAATGGAAAGTTTTGATTTCAGATTGATTATCTTCATCCTCTTTTTCTATCCACAGAAAAAAAAGGAGCAAAAGCAGTTAATTAAAGAATTATTATAAATGTTACTATAAAATTACCTTGTTATTTAAAGAAATGAAAATTACATAGTACAATCACTACATTGTAAATGTTAGAATTATATGAGGGGGTTAGGGCAAGAAAGTGCCAAGCCACATTTTTGGTGAAATAAATCTAACACTGTAATCTGTTGCTTAAATTTGTAAATTAAAATATCCTACATATAATTTGTTTCTAATGTCACTTGGTGGCAGCATAGGTCCCAGGTTTCATTTTTCTCCCAAATGTTTATGCCCCCAATGAAGATAGCTAATTTACAAAAAACGTAATAGTAATATCATTAAAGTAACGCCATATTGTTACTCAGAATATCTCAAATGTTACTAAGACATTGGCAAAAGAACTCTATGTTATATATCTTGATTTGAGTATTTGATAAATTTTCAAACTGAAATATCTCAGAAGTTCAAAAATGTGGCTTAGCACTCTCTTGTCCCAACCCCCTCATATAATAAAAGATTATACAAATAAAGATAGTGTAAATACACCAAGCTCTTTGCAAATGTAAAAATAAAATTTCTATTACTACATGTTCGTACAGCACAACTCAAAAAGTTTTTTTAATAACACAAACAAAGTTACATATGCAGAAAGCTGCAACTCAAAATATTATTAATCAAATAATATTAACATTTTATTAAATTTATCAAAGAAATATTAATGATTTATGAGCACAAAGTTAGAAAGATAGATGTTACATAATTCATTCTATGTCCTTTTTGATATATTTGATAAAAAATTTATGTTAATTATTATTTGATTAATAACGTTTTGAGTTGCATTTTTATGCATATGTAACTTTGTTTGTGTTATTGAAAACTTTTTGAGTTGTACTTTAAGAATATGCAATAATATTTTTCATCATGTTCTTAAGGCAGCTCTCAAAAAAATATTTTTCCCTGATCAATAATATGAAATTTTCTGACACATTTATGGACTCATTTTTAAGCGCAAAAGCTATGCACTTGAAGGCCTGACTACTGAAGCGATTTGGAATTGAATGGTATTTTCCATTTTTTGATAAATGACTTACTTATCGAGGTATATGTGATTGATGTCACGTGATGACAGGTTTTTCTCCTGTGCTGTTATGTCAGGAAATTCAGTTCAAAACATCAACTTTGACAGTATTTGCTGAAAACATGCTTTTACCAAAAAAGAGAAAACACCATTCGATTGCAGTTTCTGAAAAAGAACACCTGCCAATTTCATGCCCTTCCAAACAAAAATTAATTCAGAAATGTCTCAGAAAGTAGCTACTTAGGATTTGAGAACAACCTTAAATCAAAAGTTATGAAGTAAGGATACACCTACAATAATTTATGAACACACTCTATGTTATTGAGGTTCACTGTAGAATATTCACTATTGTAAACAAAGTGTGTAGCATTTATAGTTTGTTTACAGGGAGACTTAAAAGAATTCTGTTACATTATACTCTATGGAGAAAAATTGTTTATGGTACATTTTAATTATGTCACGTTATTACAAACATAATGAAATTGATATGTGTCATTGAAGATCACATATATATATAATATATACGTATAAACATGTGTGTATATTTATATACATGTGTGTGTATATATACGTATATCACTGGTGACCAGCTAAAGTACCCTATAAAATATGGAGTGAGCATAATTTATGGTTCATTTACAGGTACATGCAAAAGAATCCCATTACATTATGATTTATGAGGGAAAATTGTTCACAGAGTATTTCAATGATGTTACACTACTTCAAACATAATGAAATTGATTTGTATCACTGTAGTGCACTACATGTTTTTCTATAGATTATGGAGTGCATAGCATTTATCATTCATTTACAAGGACATACAAAAGAATTGTTACAAGACTGACTATGAGCAATAATTGCTGGAAATGTGCTTTTAGCTGTGGTATACATTTTAAAACTTAACACCTTTTTAGTGTATTACAATGTGTGTAAAAATTCTATAGATCATATACAAGGTTGCACGAAATAATTTGCACATGGACAGCAATTGCTGAAAATGGATTTTTATAGCATTATGTGTTTTTAAATTGTTTATTTAGATGTTTTATTTCATTGTATGAAAAAGAAAATTTCTTAACAATAGTCTGACAGTGTTGGAAAGTATTTCATAATCTATGCTTGATGCATGATTTTTTGTTCTTGTTTTATTTTATTTAGGAATAAGAGTTTTAATTGGACTGTTTAGTTTCAGAGTGATATGCCTGGTTTAATTTCTTTTCTTACATGGGATCAAATGCAATAAGTTGAATATATACTACATACAGTAGAAGATCTTTATAACACAAACCTAAAAACATGAGGTTGTGTGTTATATAGAGTTTTGCGTTATATAGATCACATTTCACACATCATTAAATTTAGCTTGTAAAACATGGCCAAATATGTGTGAAACATATCAAAATACATTAGAGTATCTTTATATTACATTCTTTATTACCAGGAGTTGTGCAGATTATAATTGTTTGCACAATATAGATCATTCCAAACATTGTTAAATTTACTTTATAAACATTATCCAAACATACCTGTATCAAATTGTAGCAATTTTTTCAGTAATTAGCTCTGAATTAAGGAGATAAAGTTGAACTAATGTATCAAATTTAGTCCTCTAGAGAATAGCAACTATTTACAGGGCTTGAATTTCAGGGCGGGATTGCGGGATTCGCACCGAAAATTTTGAAATCCCGCCCAAAAAAAGATCGTGGGCGAGAGCCTCCCGCCCAAAAAATTTCGCCATTTTCGGAGAAATTTGCGTTATTTAATTTACCTGCAACCGAACGATAAATTTCGTGATTTTTTTCCCCGCAACCGATCGACGAACTTTGCGTTTTTTCCGCGACAGATCGCCGAACTTTGCAGTTTTTTCCACGACAGATCGACGAACTTTGCGTTTTTTAAGCGACTGATTGACGAACTTTTCGTTTTTTAAGCGACTGGTCGACGAACTTTGCGTTTTTTAAACGACTGATCAACGAACTTTGTGTTTTTTTCGCGACAGATCGATGAACATTGCGTTTTTTAAGCAACGGATCGACGAACTTTGTGTTTTTTTGGGGACAGATCGATGAACTTTGCGTTATTTCCGCAATCGATCAACGAATTTTGCTTTTTTTCCGCGACTGATCGACGAACTTTGCGTTTTTCCGCGATCAATCGACGAACTTTGCGTTTTTTCGCGATCGATCGGCGAAATTTGCGTTTTTTCCGCGGTCTATCGACAAAATTAGTGTTTTTTCTGCGATTGACCGACGAACTTTGCATTTTTTCCCACGATCGATTGACAAAATTCGCATAATTTCTCCTCCTTTTTTTTCTTTCAACAGATTGACAAAGTTCGTAATTTTTTTTTACCTTCGTCTGACTGACAAATTTAGATTTTCTTCTCTGCGTTCGACTGATGAATTTCACGATTTATCCCAGCGACCGGCTGATGAATTTCACGATTTATCCCCGCGACCGGCTGATGAATTTCACAATATTTTCCCCCGACTGATTGACGAATTTCGCAATATTTTCTGATGAGCAATCAACGAACTTTATGTTTTTTTCCTTGACTGAATGACGAGCTTTGCGAATTTTTCCATAACCGATTGGTGAATTATTCGGTTTCTTCTGGTGACAGATTGATGAAATTCACTATTTTTTTTTTTCTCACGCCTCACTGAAAATTTTCAAGATTTTTTTCCGCAACTGATTGACGAACTTCGTGTTATTTTCTTGCGACCGATTAACAAACTTCGCCATTTTTTCCTGCAACTGATCGACGAATTTAGCGATTTTTTTCTATGAACATGGACATAGATAAGGACTTCTAATAAAATAGCCTTTTGAATAAGAAAATCGTTTCTCGAAAAATGTTTCAAATACAATGTCTGTGTAGAACAGTTGTATTAGTTTATCTACCTCTTCAAATCGTCTGCTTGACAGCCATCGTCTGGTAGGTATAATAGATTTATTCTATGGTATTTATCAATATTGTTGTTTGTAGGTAGCGCAGTTGTACACTGGCTGCCATGAAGTCTCAAATCGATATTAACACTATTTCGTTAGAAATCCTTCTCTATTTCTGTTCATGCGTAAGACGAATTTCATTATCTTATTCCCTTAACCAATTGACTAAATTCACAATTTTTTCGAACGACAAATAGACGTATTTAAAGATTTTTTTTCCTGTGACTGAAAAGAGGGAAAAGAACAAAAAAGGGCAGTAAGAGCCATCGGTCACTGCATCCTGTTAAATTGGCCTACAGTCAGCACTAAACAAAAATGAGATTAGAAGGGCTGCAAAGATCTTATTACTTTTACTCCTTGAGGTAAAGGAGTAAACCTTTTAGGTAGATTTTGTAAGAAATACTACCTATTACATTCTCACCTAAGTTGAAAATTTTGAAAAATTTTTGCAGATTTACGACGATGATGACTCCCAGAACCCAAAACCACCCCCAGTTCAAAACTTTATATATATCTATCTATCTATCTATCTGTCTATGTCACTTTTTTATGGACACGATAACTGGAAAAATTCTGCATAAATCTTTTCCAAACTGATACATAAAATCAAGGGGCATAAAATCTCGGTCAAGTTCGTTAATGGGCAAAATCGAACCAGGGGGGGGGGGGGGGAATGGGGGCTTTTTGTGAAAACAGAGAAACCCCCATAATTTCATAATTATTGTACGTATCGAATACGTTTAAAGTTATTACTTCTAGGAAAAGGGCCGAAACTTTATGTATGACAGATTTTTGATATAATTAAAAATGGCCCCAAGGGGGGGAAAAAAGGGGGGTTTTAGAAGAAAAAAAATCATAGCTTCGTCAATTCACAAGTTATCAAATCTGCGTAAATTTATTATTAATCCTCTTAATATTATCTAAAACTTTTACATTGACAAGTTTTTTATAAGACCAACCATTATAGCAAAAAAAAAATTAAAAACAAAAAAAATCCCTGCCGGCTCCGCCTGCAAACAAGTTATTTTTCGAAGTAGGCGGTTCCAACTCCCGCATCTTTTCGAAACTGATACATAAAATCAAGGAGCATAAAATCTCGGTCAAGTTCGTTAATGGGCAAAATCGAACCAAGGGGGGGGGAGGGGGGATGGGGGGACTTTTTGTGAAAACAGAAAAATCCCATAATTTCTTAATTATGATATGTATCGAATCCGTTTGAAGTTATTATTACTTCTAGGAAAAGGGCCAAAAATTGATGTATGACAGATTTTTGATATCATTAAAAATGGCCCCAAGTTTTTTCCAACCTTCAAGTTTTCCCAAGTTTCCCAACCCAAGTTTTCTCCGCCTGCAAACAAGTTAGGTTTCGAAGTAGGCGGTTCCAACTGCCGCATCATGGCAAAAAGGTCATTTCTTCCGCAATTCCCAACAAACAGGTGCCCCACGGTCTGCGTCTTCGAAATTTACCTGTGCCTGTAAGCCGAGCCGTCAGGAATTTTTTATCCCTTGTGAAAGAGTAAAAGTGTACTTTGTGAAAGAGGCTTCAGCACCCCTCAATCAAATAAAATCTAAATTCAGAAATTTATTTAACAACCTAATTGTTAAGTGTCCCTAACACATTTAATGGAACTTGAAAAATACACTGCATATATAAAACTTAACTTTCTTCCTTTTTTTATAATAAAAATAAACATTTTACATAATCATTCTCAGTAGACTTAATTTTTTCAATGGTATTTTGTCATGTCTGCATTATAATGTAATTCTTTAAATAGCACGTAAAATAATAGTGGGGTTTAAAGATTTTTTTTTTCCTCCCTCCCAAACATTTCAACTCCCCTCCATTTAAAAATGTTGGTAGGGAGACTCCCCTCCTTGGAAAAATTGAATTTCAAGCCCTGATTTATAATGTGGGAATTCAGGTGTTTCTTAACTGAAAATTCATTGTTTACATCTGAGAAGTTGTGCATTATACGAAGAATTGCGTTATATAGAATTGTATTATAAAGATCTTCTACTGTATATACATTAAAATGAAAAATTTAAACAGAGTGTTTATTTAAACAGAATCAAACAACAATTCAATATGCATCTTTATATAAATAATAAAGTTGTTACTGTTAATAGCAATAAAAATTCTATTATTGTTATTCTTTTTCTAGAACATTGGTTTTTAAATGCTTTTATTTAACTTAACTTAGTTCATGTATGTAAGATGGAGTTTTGTAATTCATTTTTCATTCTACTTCCTGATGTGCTAGAGGTCTAGAATTTGTGTACAGTTGTGTGTTCATGAAGACATACAATATTTTCAAAGCTTAATTATCAATTAATAGATAAATATTAATTAAATTATGAAATTAAGAATTAATACATTAAGAAAACAATTTAAAAATTCTGAATACATAGTTTATATGCTCTCATTCTTTCCTGTTGCCATATCTAAAAACTCAACAAAAATGAAATCTTTTAAAAATCTATTACCACATGACTCAAGAATAAATATTTGTTTGTTAGAATAATGTAACATTTACAATAATATAAAAATGCTTTTTTATCTTTCCTGTTGCATATCTTAGAAACTAAACAAAATTAAAAATTTAAATAATTTCCCAAGTTTGTGTTTTATAGCAAAACACAAGTAAAAGAGGTGGATTTGATTTTCCATAATCAGGAACCACATTAAACTTACATATTGTAACAGAGATGTTTTGGAACAACATAAATTGCAATCAAGGAATTAGGTATGATTTTTAAGATAAACATCTTAGAAAAGTATGTTTTTTTTGTTTTTGTTTATATATATATATATATATATATATATATATATATATATATATATATACAATGAAATTTCCATTTAACGAAGTCTCATCGTTAACTGGAAAAAACTTCGTTATATAGAATATATTTTTTGTAATATGGAGATTAATTTACTTGTTAAAGGTGTTCAAATTCAAAGTTCTGCAGAAAATTTCGTTAAGTAGAAAACTTTTGACTTATTTACCTGAAAACAACCTCGATTTTGTTGGGACTATGACTGTTTTATTTCTTATGTGCACACAGAGTTGAACCATAGCCAACATAGCCAGGTTCATGAAGATGCTTTGGAAGAGCAATGGGAGTTCAAATGGATGACCAAACCTAGTTGTATGATACAAAAAAGGACAATAATTAAGAAACTAATATTATTTTACAAAAAAAAAAAAAAAAAAAAAAAAAAAAAAAATGTGCATATAAATATTACATACATTTGTTTATTTCAAATAATAGATACAATATTATCTAAAATTAATCTTTACTAACATAAAAATAATAATATATCAGTTTAAGTTCAGAGTTTACAGCTGCACATGTAGTACTTATTATGGTGCCAAACTATATACAAAATGTATGAAGGGCAATTCCATTGTAATAGACTAATTTACATTGAGGAAAAAATAGCCTTACCTCATTTAAAAAATAATAATTATGTAATTCAAAGATGGCTACATATAATATTAGAAGATAAATTAACATAGTTATTATGAATAAATTATTTAATGTAAATAATTCTGATTAAAAAAAATGGTAATGTAACAAACAAACAGGAATTACCATGCTTTTTGGATACCTTGATTTATTATGATCAATATTACTTATAAAGTAACTTACAATTTATTATAATAAAAATGTATTTTCAGTCAGAGGGAGTTCTGAAACATACATCTTTCACAAAATTTGACTGTTGCCATAAGATAGTTATGAAAAATATGTAATCTTACCTGTAAGAGACCAACATTTAACATGTAACAGACAAACAAATAAACACATAAAAAGAAGCCATGCTGATTATAATGGATTTTATTGATTTTGTCTATTCAAACTTCAAAATGCGTTGCAAATATAAAAAAATAAAGGTTTAATACTATCAATATATATATATTACCTATTTGATGCAAAAAATAAAATACTAGAAATGGTAACATTGGCTTGGAATTGCCCTGAAACAAGGCTTTATGCAGATGCAGAGAGCCCCAATTATGTATTTCATTATCTATACAAAAAAGAGAGACTGTTTTAATAGGCCTAAAGAACAATAAGCAGTGCCCAATTAATTGCAAGACCAGACAGAGTCCTTGCTCAAGACTCACCAATTTCATGAGAAGGATGGAAGCACATATGCAATTTCACAATGTAAGGCTGGCTAGTAAAATCGAATTATCACTTAATTACTAGGTTTAGGAATTTTATTTCATTTTGTGAGTAGCCTATTAGAGTTCAGATAACATTCTCTTTGTAAACACAAAATTTTACAACTTTCTTTTAGTTTCCTTGAGTTTGTTTACATTCTACTTTTTTAATTGTTTGCAATTTTCACACACCCCTAACTGTTCAATCACATACACTAGGTTGGGAAATGATGCTCTTGGTTGGTAAGCCTAGCTCTTAACATTTTAAGGGATTTTTCAATCATTAAACAAAACACAGATGAGTCATCAAGAAAAAAACTTCGGAAAATTTTACATCTATAGTCTATTCAAAATTAAGAGAGAAAACAAGTAAATAAAAGCACCTGCAAATTGAAAGTTTTTGTAATGCCTTGGCTACAATCAATACCAGCCAACCATTGATTGTTTCCAAAGCAACAATCATTGCTTTGCATAAAAAAATAGGTACTTTTTTGTTAGCCGGGCGCCAGTAATATATATATATATATATACATACACATATATATATACTAGAGATGCACCGAATAGGTATCTATTCGATATTCGGCCATAATACCGAATATCAAACTATTCAGTTTGGCTAAATATCAAAATATTCAACCAAACCAAATGTTTAAAAATCCCTTAAAAATATTGTTTTAAACTAGGACTTCCCTCAAAGGGATTAGTCTGAGTGATATTGCTGAGAACATAAAGTTAACAATTACGATATAAAGAAGATATCAACAAGAATCTAAGTGAATATACAGCATATGATAGACAAGAGATAGATAAAGATACAACATATGAAAAATAGCAAATTAAATGATATAATTACAAAATATCATATATAAATTCATATACTGTTATGTTTTCATATGCATTTTTTTAATAACATTTGGCAAATAATCTCATTTTCTTAAGCGGGAATTGCTCAAAACTTAAAAAAAAAAAAAACGCCGGATCTTTTAAAACGATATTTTTAAAGTCACATAATCAGATTTGCAGCCAATAGCGTATTTTAGCAAGCGTAGTTTAACGCAAATTTAATTTAATTTTTGCAACATTTTCTTTGTGACAAATATCTAAATAAAATATTAAAAAATAAAATATTAAATATTGAAATATTAAATCAAATATTTAATATTTGAATTAAAAAAATTTCCTTTGTTTATTTGTATAACTATTTATAGAAACTCGTATACTTCAAACCACATTGATAACATGCTTTGCTACAAACGTGTCTACCAGTCTAACTACTCGTATGTCTTAGCTGTGTCTCTCTCTGAACTCATCTGTCTACTGTCTCTCTACTCTTCTGTATACCCGTCTCAGTATCCGTCTGTCTTTCTACCCGACTCTTTAATCGTGTCTCTACCTGTCTCGCTTCCCGTTACACTACTCGTCTATCAACACGTCTGTCTATATACCCCTCTCTCTACCCGTCTGTCAAGTCGTCTCTGTACTCGTATCTCTATCCACCATGCTACCCGTCTCCCTACCCCTCTGTCAACCCTTTTTTGCACCTGCCTCGCTACCCGTCTGTCTGTTCGTTTCGCTACCCGTTAGCTTATCTCTGTCGCTATCCGTCTCTCTACCCGTTTGTTTACACGTCTATCTATCTCTCGCCAACTCTTCCCAATATTTAAACAATTTAGTAAACGGAAGGCGTTTATCTGTTATTAAATGCAAACAGGAGTAATTTATCTAAAGAGTGTAATCAGATGCAATTTTTTTTAAATACATACATAAACCAGCATAATAATTCACCAGTTTTATTTTCATAGTAGTTTATGTCATTTGACAGTAAATCTCAACTTCTTCAACCCGAAATGTGTCAAGCTTTTTAAAAAAGCCCCAAGGTCCGTATAACTGGGAAGGGGAATTGTCCTCAGGGCTATTAGATACATGTTATTATGTTAAGTGAAAGTTTCGTAATCGGGTTCGCAGCCAATTTCTTATGTCAGAAAGGGTGGCTTCACGCCATTATAAATTCATTTCTGTAACTTTCTTTTTCTTTGTTTGGGGGGGGAGGAGGGTTCCAAATATATACACTTAAATTCAAACTTTTGCCTCCATGTTAATATTAGTGTTGTTTGTATTATCAATTAATACTTTGTTGATCGAGCTTCATTCGAAACAAATGTAAAAGACTTCTACAGTTTTTTTTTTTCTAGGAGAAAGTTCCGTAATCGGGCCCTAAGCTCATCGGGGAATTTAATATCATTATTATTTCTAACTCTTATAGAGTTAAAACAATATTGTTGCTAGCATTACTCTTGTTTGTGACCAACCTCTTCTGTGTATCTGAATAGGGAAAAGTTCCGTATCATGTACTGGTTGGTGCCAAAGGCAGTTGTAGAATCTTACAAATTTTTCTAGAGAGCGGAAAAACATGTTTTTTAAAATATTTACAAATATACGTTTATTAAACCATGTTTTTGAGCCATTTAAAAAAATTAAGTACGGTGCTAAAATAAAATTTTATTGCCTTTTTTGATATTTTAATAAGAAATGAAAATACATAACAAACAAATTTAACAAAACTAAGCCATTTTTGGGTACTTCTCTATTACCCCGTCGACCACTTTTCATAACAAAAAACTATCGCCAAACTAAGATTAAACGCCAAAAGTACAGTCCCATTTACTTGATGCCAGAAGCATTATACGTATTTGTTATGCCATCAAGTGGTTTTTAATTCGACATTTGCGTGTATTTTTCATTATGTTTTACTGATTTATTAGTTATTTCATTCATTAAAGTAACAATTGTGTCCTTAAATTCTTATATTTTATTTATTTTGATATTTCAATGGCAACGTTCTCCCGTTTATTTAGCGTTACAGTTTGGCGATAGTTTTTTGTTATGAAAAGTGGTCGACGGGATAATAGAGAAGTACCCATTTTTTGTGATAAATAATTGTTATTGCCAGGGGGGCAAATTGTAAACAATTAATAAGCGAACTAAACAAATTACCGGAAAAAACTAGTGGGAATCTCAAGAAAGAAATATCTGATATAAATAGCATTTAAAATCTTAAAATGGAGAAGTGGTCCGTATAAAAATGCAAAACATTATACACCTGATATAAGAATTTTTTAATTTTTTTATATTTCCGAAAGCACAGATAAAAGGGTAAAAATCCCGGCACAGATGCCATATACTCACCACGTTGGCGTGATTTTTCCCCCGCCCCTTTGGCGAAAACTGTTTGTTGTGTTTGTTTACTTTTATTTTTTATTTTAATTCTATAGATTATTTTTATATGTATATCAATATTAATTTAGGCACAGATGTCATATGCGCACCAGATTGGCGTGATTTTTCCCCCGCCAATTTGGCGAAAACTTTGTTTTTGAATATTAGTTACAAATACCATACAATAATAGCATGTAATTTTTTATTTCAATATAAAAATAAAATAACGTAATAAATGAAATAGCTCTTATTATTCAAAAATGGGAAATAAAAATAAATAAATGATAGTTTGATATAAATAAATATTGATATATATAATAAAAACAATTTATAGAATTAAAATAAAAAATAAAAGTTAATAAACAACAATTGAAACAAAATAACTGGGTTACCATGTGAGGCATAAAATTGCCATTTTGTTGCAATCGCGCCAATGTGGTGCGTATATGACATCCGCACCTTTATTTATATCAAACTATTATTTATTTATTTTTATTTCCTTTTTTAAAATAATAGAAGCTGTTTCATTTATTACGTTATTTTATTTGTATATTGAAATAAAAAATCACGTGTACTATTTGTCACACTATTTGTAACTAATATTCAAAAACAATGTTTTCCCCAAGCTGGTGGAGGGAAAAATCGCGACAACGTGGTGCGTATATGACATCTGTGCCTTGTTTCATTTCACATAGAGGTACTGCTCTATTATCCCGTCAACCACTTTTCATAACAAAAAACTATCGCCAAACTGTTAGATTAAACGCCAAAAATGCAGCCCCATTTACTTGATATCAGAAGCATTATACGTGTTTGTTACGTCATCAAGTGGTTTTTAATGCGACATTTGTGTGTATTTTTCATTATGTTTTACTGATTTATTAGTTATTTCATTCATTAAAATAACAATTGTGTCCTTAAATTCTTATATTTTATTTATTTATGTATTTTGATATTTCAATGACAACGTTCTCCCGTTTATTTGGCGATAGTTTTTTGTTATGAAAAGTGGTCGACGGGATAATAGAGAAGTACCCACATATGTATTGGTACTTTTATGTTAACTTGGCGCAGTTGATAAATCGCCAAATATTTTTCTCATAACATCTTCATATTGCATTCATTTCATTTAAATATAAATCTTTCACTGATTTCATTTGAAATACATACATTAAAAATACACGTCTTTCACTCATTTAATTTAAAATACATGCCTTTCACTAATTCCATTTAAAATACTAAAAAGGAAAAGAAAATAAGAAATAATGCCACAAATCGAAACCTTTTATTTAAACATCAAAGAATTGTTCCTAACATACACACTCGAAATAAAAAAGCTGCTAATGGTGTGATTTACGCCAAATCTCTAATACTAATACTACTCTTACTAATCTCTAATACTTTTCAAACAGAAAAAAATCCAGATTAACTTTCCATTTTTATTAAATTGAAATATATTTTATTGTGCTGAATATTAGTGCTTGCATATTTTTTTGCTCCATGTATTTATTCCATGAACTTTTCAATTCCGATTGTCTACGAAAATCTCCCGCCGGTGAAAATGACGTACGCACAAAATTTAGTGACGTATGTACTTTAATTGTGCTTTTTTATCTATTTTTTTAATATAACTTCCAAACGGTTTGACACTTATTCTTGGTAATAAATAGACGACGTTGTCACCTTTATAGGTAGCTGCTGTAAAAATTTGAACGAAATCCGTTAAATATTTTTTGAGTTATGCTTAATGAAAGGTTTTAATATCCATCGTAGCTATATATGGGGCAAAGTAATACTGCGCTGTGTATGAGTCTTCGTTGCACTCAGACAACTATACATAACTTCTACTTTTAACTGTCAATTAATAAAGATATTCAGAATAATTACAAATAGAATCATATTTAAATGAAAGAGAATGCTTTTACATTATTTATTTGCTGTTGGAAAAGTGTCATTTAACAAAATTAATCATTAACGACTCTTCATAGGAATTAGTGATGTACAAATACAAGTCCCAGCACATTGTCTGATAAATAATATTTTTCTTACTTTTACGCAAGCAGATTGTTTCTAAACAAAATGGAAAAAAACTTTCAGGGTTGATAATAGACATCAAGACAGACAACTTTTTTCTGGGAAACTAGGATCGCAATCCACTTATTCAGTTAAAAATAGTGTCTACCTCACTCTAGGTCAAATTTGGATTTTTGTTTGTTATTTTAATAATAATGAAGATATTGTAACTATATTTTCAACAGTGATACTTTTATTTCTGTGAAATATGATAGCATGACGAGAAGTGCTGAATCATATCAATTCCAATCTTTATCATTCATATATAAACAACACTAAGCTAAACATTCCTTTATTAGAATACCGCTGATAGTACTTACACTGCGTCATTGGCCAAAATTCAGTCACTTCCAATGATATCATCACATTTTATACTAAGCAAAATTAATATGATGCACATTGCGCTAAAATATCTTCATTATTGTTAAAGTTGTGAACAAAAATTCAATTTCGGTTTGTAGTAATTGTTGTAGTTTGTTGATTGAATGTATTGTGGTATTGGTGGATTGAGATGTAGTTTTTTGTTAAAAAAAATGTTTGTCTTGAAACTATAATCTCCTCCAAAAGTTTTTTTTACAAGATTTTAGGAAGAACCTGTATGTTTACAATCTTTGAAAATGATCGGCTATGATAAATTTATCATCCACTCAAGACACTGCTCTTTGAAACATTTCAAAACTTCCTTGGTAAATCAAAAGGAACAAGAATGTTATTCTTGCTGAGATGCCTTCATTTGAATAGATTGTATTAATTATTTATTTTTTACTGTAGTCCCTTCCTGATAAATAAACAGTATATGATGGTAAAAATTTTCTTCCAACTCCTCCAAAATTTCTCTTTGATTTTAAAATAATTGCTTTAGAATATAAGAAAATTTTATTGATTTGTTTTAAAATTCAGAGAAGAATCCATGAAATTAAAAATTTTATTAATTAAAAAAATGTTTTAAACTATCCTCTTCTTAAATAATAATTTAAAGCATAGATTTTTTTTTTTTTTTTATCAAAATGGAAGTATCTTTGTTAAATAGCATGTAAAATTGTTTTTAAATTTAACTTTTTAATACCTTTAAATTTCTAAATATAAAAGTATTCGGCCAGCCAAATATTTGGTATTTGGCCTAACAGTTACTATTCGGCTAGCCAAATATTCGGTATTTGGTTTACCTGTAGACCAAATATTCGGTATTCGGCCAAAATCACTACAGTCGAACCTCCATATATCGAATTCCACATATCGAAATTTTCTATATATCGAACTTTTAGCAAATCTCCATGTTCATTACATAGAAAAACTTTCTGTATATCGAAAAAACCTCTATACATCGAAACTTTTTTCAAGACATATTGAGAGATTTTATTTCACTTTACACCTGTTGTCTCACGAAAAATGAAGATCAGGTGATAAAGGAAGTTTATTGAAAGTCACTACGAACCCCACATTCGTAGTATTTTTTAACAGAATGTAACTGTGAGCATTGTAACCACTGTCTGGATTATTGTTTCTATAAAAGGTATGTAGTACTCAATAAACCTTTCATATAAATTCATTTTTTTCATTATCAACTTTCATTTAATGCAATTTGCATTAGAAATGCAGTTCCGTATACAAAAATTAGCTTTAATTTTAATGTTTTAGGAGTAATTATTATAAAACTCAGATCGCTTCTATATATCAAAATTTCTATATATCGAATTTTTTTCCGGAAATTTGCTACTTCGATATATGGAGGTTCGACTGTATTTGGTGCACCCATAATATATACATATATATATATATGTATTTAAAAATGAAAAAACATGTGAAAAACAAAGGATGAGATATTATAAAAAGCAATGGAAAGGATACTGCAGAAATGTAACTTAAAACGAAAAATAAAAAATGGAAAACTATGAATATCTTATGGAATCTTCAGAGGAACTTCATAAGAATATTCATAGTAAAAATATGTTATTTCATAAAATATTGTCAGTGTTATGCCTAAAATCTACATATATATATGTGTGTGTGTGTGTGTATCACTGGTGCCCAGCTAACGAAAAAGTTCAAAAAGTACAGTTTGTTGAAATAAAGGTTAAATTTGTGTAATTAAAGAATCATTTAAATATAATTGTTTGCTTAACATTTAATACTTACTATAAAAATTTTCTAATTAAAAATATACTAAGGCATATTTTGAAAAACAAATATTTTTTAATTTATTTTCATAAAATTGCCAAATAAACAGAAAAAGCACAAAACAAACCCAATGGCATAAATTGCCAAATGCAGGGCTCCCAACACATTTTAGCCTTCCAAAAGGGGGAAAGGGGACCATTTTTATTTAAAAAGGGGACTTTGGGGGACCATTTATACTAAAAACGGGGGACTTCGGGGGATCATTTATAAAAAAAAAGGCGACTGAAAAGGGACTACATGTCTAAAAATACTGCACCAAGTTTTCCTAAATATGCAATTTTTTTAAACTACCTCAGAAAATATGTTAATTGATTACACTAGTTTACAAAAAAAAAAAAAAATTTTTTTGTTCATGAAATGAAACATTTATGTAGGCTATGGACAATAGTTAAAAAAATATTTTTTTATTTTTTGTAGCACATCACAATTCTGAGATATGAAGGTCTTTGTTTTTTATCTACCCGCAATTGTTTGAATACGTGTATAGTTTTATTTTGTAAACAACTGTGTGATTCAAAAGTCTTATTTTTAGATAAAAATGTCATCTAGAGTGTGTAAACTACATCCAAACCGATTTTGTTATGTTTGTGGCGAAATTGTCCAGTTAAATCGTGGTTTTCCTATAACAAAACCATTGTAAGAAGCCTATTTACATTACTTTGGATTTCCGGTGTCAAATCAAGATAATAGTTGGGTTCCTAATGTGATTTGCAATTATTGTAGATTGGTCCTTAGCTCCTGGTATTCAGGTAAAAGTACATCACAGAAATTTGGTAAATTAATGATATGGAGAGAGCCAACTAACCACGTAACCGATTGTTACTTTTGTTTAACAGAAACTTTTGGTTTTAACTCAGAAAATAAAGATTGCATAAAATATGCAGACGTTCCATCAGTGACTAAGCCGATCCGATCCTTCATTCAGAGGATTTACCAGTTTCCACATCACCCGGCAGAAGTGACCAAACTTTGGTCACTTCGGCCACTTTTTGGATAAATCCATGACTATCTTTCAATACCTTTGCTCTGTATTTACGAATCTTTCTGCAGCTAAACTAAAGGAAGGAATATTTGTGGGTCCTCAAATCAGGAGAATATTGGACGATACAAAATTCGAGAGCCTTTTAACCGAGGTAGAAAAATCAGCCTGGAACTTTTTCAAAAGTGTCATTAAAAATCTTTCAGGCAATAAAAGTGTGACAATTATTAATAGATTGTTAAAAATTTATTGCAAAATTACGAGCGTATGGGTGTAAATATGTCACTAAAAATTCATTTTTTGCATTTCCATTTAGATTTTTCCCCAGAAAACCAGACACTTGGTGGTATGAGTGATGAGCATGGTGAGCGATTTCCCCAAGATTTTAAATCATTTGAGCAAAATTATCAAGGTTTTTGGGACAAAAATGTGCTAGGTGACTATTGGTGGTCTGTTGTGAGAGATACAGATGAAAATATAAAAAAAAAAGAGCAAACATTACAGATTTTTAACTGTATTGTTTAGTTAGATGTAGTTTTTTGTAAAAATCTTCTTAATAAATATTTCAAAAAACTGACGTGCTGGATTTTTAAAAATATTTTTTCCTAGATGTAGATACCCAAAGTAATGTAACCGTATATATTTCATTTCATGAACAAAAGTCATGTAAACTAGTGTTATCTTTACAAAGACACATACACACACACAAGAAACATTTTGCTGTAGGATTAATTTTGAAAACCATTGCATTAACAAAGAATTTTCAGTTCTGTCAATAATTTTAGAAATGACATATTTTGATATATCACTTTTATGAAAGAAATGTCTTTGGAAATTTGATCCATGCATAGTTAGTTATAAGTCCAAGAAGTTTTCTAACAGAATTATGTCAATGTGGAGGCCCATGAGCTCTTCTTTCATTATTGAATATTATCTAACAGGTTATGAGTATCATTTGTTGGAGGAAGAAGATATGCATGTAAGTAACAAATATAGTATTGACTCTAGAATGAAAGGGGCACTGGGCGGGAATTTTTTAAAAGAGGCATACAGTTTTTGAAAGAGGCACTATTTCATCCTGTTCAAAAAGCATCTTTTGTTAAACTGGTTTGTTTGAAGTCCCCATTAATCGGTAGAATTTTCCCGCGATCAACAGATGAATTGTGATATTTTCCGACAAATTGATTGACAAATGATGCAAAAGTTTTTCCTGACTGATGTATTTTACAATCTTTTCTCGAGAACGATTAACAAATTTTGTAATATTTTTTAGATTTATTTTGATGGATTCCATCTTTTCTCGGGACCGATCGACGAATTTCACGTTTTTTTAATGCATTTTTCACATGCGACCGATTGAAGAATTTTGCAATTTATCTCCCGATCTACAGACAAATTTAGAAAACATTTTTGAGATTTTTCACTCGATTGACTGGTGAATTTCATGCTTTTTCCTCGCGACCAATTGACGAAATTTTTTCTTGTGACTGATTGTAGAATTTTGGGAATATTTCTGACAATCCACTGCCGAATATCCTGCGATTTTACCCGCGACTGATTGGCAAATCGAGATATTTTTCTTTTACTGATTGGCAAATTTTGCAGACTTTTCTCGCGACTGATTAGCAAAAATCGTGGGTTTTTTACACAACTGATCTACAAATTTTGCATTTTTTCTGCAACTGACTAAAGAATTTCATGATTTTTTTTTTTCACAATCAACTGATGAATTTCACTATTTTTTCTCACGACCAATCGACGATATTTACATTTTTTCCCCACGACTGATTGAAGAATTTCGCGATTTCCCCCTTGATCTACAGACGAATTTCACACTATTTCCTCTCATTCAGTTGACAAATTTCAAAATTTTTTGCTCGTGAAGAATTTAAGAATTTTTCGGATGATTCACTGCCGAATTTTGCGTACCTTTACCCACGACAAATTGGCGAATTTTGAGATATTTTCCGTCAACCGATTGACAAATTTTGTGGCTTTTTCTTGCGACTGATTATTGAAAATAACAGTTTATTTTCCACAAGTGATCGATGAATTTTGCATTTTTTTCTGCAACCCGCTGAAGAATTTCACAATCGACTGTTTAATTTTGCAATTTTTTCCCTCGCGACCGATTGATGAATTTCACAATATTTTTACATGAACGATTAAAGAATTTCGTGATTTTTTTTACAATGCTAGTCTGACGAATTTCACACCTTTTTTCTTTTTTATAACAACTGAATGACGAATTTCGTTGAAATTGAGAATTTTAAATGTTCTGCAGAGAAGCCCGTTGTTCTGCGATGCATGTCGCACTTTTAAGCATATTCTGCTTAGGGGGAATCCAGTTTCAATCTTTTGCCTAGTTTAATAAATGTTATCCTTCTTTCAATAAAATTTATTTGGAATTCGTGCAGCGATTTTTGACTTTTGGCTAATTTTTTACGCAATTTGAGTTTTGCAGTGATTTTATGACAGTAGATTTATTCTTGTAGATTTTTTAATTTTAGTGATTTCTAATGAGATTTCCAATGTATTCTTTTATGTTTTTCTGCATTCCATGGCAATTTTCTGACATTCGTGTAAGAATTCTGATTACAATGTTTGAGCCCGTTATAATAAACTTTGTACAATTTTTTAACTTTCAACAATTTTTAAAGTTTTTTGCATTTTGCGGAATTTTTTCCACATTAGCAAATTTTTTTCCAGTCATGAAAAGGGAACTAAGGGGACCAAAACACATAAAAGGGGACTAAAGGGGACCTTTTTCTAAAAAGGAGACTTTAGGGGGAAAAAGGGGACCATTTGGGAGCCCTGCAAATGCTATGTTTATTTAAATTTTCTCTTACTTTTTAATGAAATATAATTTGGTTTATAAACTTAAAATACATATCTATATGAAATCTACCATAATCATAAATGTTGTTACATCAAAAATTTATTTTTGAAATCATATTACAACTCTTGCATAAAACAAAGGTTTTACAGATTTGGAACTTAATAATCTAAAATAATAGCAAAAAACAAAGTCAGGAAAAGTCGCTACATACAAAGTGAATTATGACACAAAAAATAATTAATAGCATACCAAAATATAATCCTCAAAGTGTTTGCTACTAAAAGCACTAAACACACATATGTAGAAAACCCATCAGTATTATCTGTCTTGTAAATTTCTTTATACTGTGGCACATATGGAACAACTCCACCAAAAATCATAGCTGATGAACATGTCCATGTGAAGATGTTTTTTAAACTCAATGCATCAAATATTTCTGATGCATCCAAAGTCCAAGCTTGTGAGTCAGACATATTTCACATACTATCTGAGAAATAAATGAGAATGTAAATTATACAGTTTGCTTATACATCAATTCAAATCATTATTATGATAAAAAGAACTTTGACAAAATATTTTAATAGAAAACAAATGTGTGTATATATACAGGGCCCGACTAAGCTCATTTGGGGCCCGGGGCAGACTTCAATTTTTGGGGGCCCCCATAGCAAAATTTTCATATGCAATATTTTTGCTACGATAACATTACACAGTATTTTTCCATTAGCGGAGCACCAGTGATATATATACATATACACACATATATATACACATGTGTATATTACATATAAATATATGTATATATATCACTGGTGTTAAAGGACAAAATTAGCACTAGCCACCAGCTACGGGCCACTTTCTTACAAGGAAAGAGTAAAAATTTGTTTGCATTTCATCAAAGATTTTATTTTTGCTGGTTGAAATATGTTTATAACACATTTTTTATTTTGGCTATTTACTTTTAGATTAATACTAATTGAAATTTTAATAAAAGTTTAGTGTTTAGAACTTTAAGTGGCCACTTATAAAACTGCTACTACTGGCCACTAATGAAATTTCCCAGTTTTGCCTTTTAACTGGCGCCCGGCTAATGAAAAAGTACCCATTGCACATATAAAGTGTTTTTATACATTATAATTTTTGAAATTATAGAACAAATTTAAAACTATACATTCTGATTTGATATCTTGGCTTCTACTAGTTGAATTGGGCTGAAACTTTCCCAATCAAATAAGATTATGCTACATAAGACACAAAAATTCATCGATAATATTTTAGTCATTTGCAAGAAACCATTTTAGATAGCAATAAAAAAAAACTATTCAGGCATTTTGTCTTCTTTTACCAAAGCACGAATGACTTTACCAATGTTTACAAATCAAAGGTTGATCCAGGCAAAATTTGGAACTTCTTCACAAAATTCCTTTTAATAAAATAGGCCCTTTCACAAAATTATATTCCATAAAAACTCACAATTTACTTTTTGTGATGTTTTAAAATGTGTATTTTTTAAACAAACAAGTTCACCAGAGATGAAAGCTGCAGCAAAAGGATTTTAAAAAGTTTTTGTTAATAAATGCTTATTTCAAATTTGAGTAACTGGATTTCAACTTTTGGTATAAAATGTTATTTTTCATAAAAGTAACCTTTACTTTTCACAAAATAAAAAGGAAAAAAACCCTGCATCGACACCTGCAAACACACATATACTTCACTTACTTGTCAGCTATTTTCAGTATTAACACAGAAAAACTGATTACTCTCTCATAAATATTCTATTCAGAAAAATATTGTATTAAAAAGTATAATTTAAATATTAAAAATCAGTCGTTTTATTCTTCACACCCGGTAACAAGACAGTATATAAACCAGAAATAATTTTTTACAACCAGAAATAATTTTTTCAGTTTTACTCAACAGTTCCATATTTTGCTGCGGCAGATTGTTAATAAAATGTTCAATCATGTTCGGTGAAACCATGTTCCATGATACTGGATCAGAATTGTAACCTGAACTCACACTCAATGAATCATCGGTTGTCATTACATTTTCTATTGTTTTCATCACCTCTTCTTGAAAATAATCTTTATCACCACTGATATTTTTCGAATTATCTATTTCTTCAGGTAGTTTATCACTGCTTTTATCCATTTCTTTTTCACCGGAATTTTTCTTCGTGTATTCTAGCATCATCTTTTTCATTTTCTTAGCTTGTTCTTCATGAGATCTTTTCGATTTTCTTTTTGCTGCACCGGACAAGTAATTTCGCTGCATGATGTATGCACATATAGGAATTTAGCATTGATTAATGTACGATAAAAAGATAAAAAAACTTCATAAAATCTGTATTCCTTTGCAGCTAGAGCACCAAACGAGGTAATACACGTGCGTTAGATACACAGGTTAGATAACAACAAAATGTAAACACATAAACACGGCACAGTTGCAGTTAAATTACCGTGGCGGTTAGTGAATGAGGGAAAATCGATGGAGAAAAGAAGTGATTTACGTAGCGACAGAGAGAGAGAGGGAAAGGTTTCTACGTAGTATTTTCTACGTAGTACGGGTTTCAAATCCCCTGCAAGGGGGCGCTGAAATTAATAATAATGGTGCATAATTTACCTTATTATGATTCGCTGAACAGTTTCTTTACCTTCGCTGAATGCATTCTGATTAGTAGTTCTGATTGGTAGAACTACCCTGACCTCCAGTTTAAGTACAATGGTTGATCAGCTGATTGTAGATCTCGAAAATCATAGATCTTATATAAAGAGAATGAAAAAGTTTTTTTTTCTATTTTTTTTCATTTTTTCTTATATACAGGAACATAAACATTGGGCTACGAAAATTTGTCATTTGGGGGCCCCCTTGAGATGGGGGCCCGGGGCAGCTGCCCCATTTGCCCCTGCGGTAATCAGGCCCTGTATATATATAGATTTTTTCTACACAGTTTTATAAGGATGCTACATCTTACCTGTGCTTTGATTAAAAAATAAATAAAAATGGCAGTATTTTTAACCTTCATACAAAAAAATGGCACTCTTACTGCCTTAAAAAAATTGTTTGTGCATCAATAACCTACCTCATTGCCATGATTTGAAAGGCATATTGAACTATTATCTTAAATGCTATTTTATACAGCCTGTCAAAAATAGGTGTTGATATTAAGAGTTTTAAAAGGTCTCCATATGCACCATTTTTTTTTCTATCAAATGAGGTCTTTTTTAAATTGATTAGACACATGTTTTACAATTTTCTAAAATTCTGGTGCATTCTCGAGATAGAGAGGAGTAAGTGCGACTTTTCGCAGACCTTGTATATGAATACATAATTAATAGATACTTATATACATGATTACATATATATAATGAATTCGAATTTTTTAATTTTTTCTTTTATTAAATTGCAAACACTACCTTTAAACCACATTTTTAAGTTTATAAGATTACAAAATCAAATTATTTTGAAATTCTTCAATTTTTTTTTTTTTTTTTAATTTTCAATTTTTTGTTCGAATTTTCCGTATTTTTAAATTTTTTCTTATTTTGTATCATAAATACTGCCTTTATTCCAAATTTCAAGTTTCTAGTGCTATGAAATCGAATATTTTCAAATTTTATTGTGTTTTTAATTTTTTCTTATTCTGAATCTTAAACACTACCTTTACGTACGCAGAATTTTAAGTTTCTAAGGCTAAGAGATCTAATTATTTTCTTTTCTTTTTTTCGACATTTCGATTTTTATTTTTTTTTAATTTTCTGGATTTTTTAATTTTTTTTATTTTATATCCCTAAATACTACCATTCCAGATTCCAAGTTTCTAGCACTACAAAATCAAACTATTTTCAAATTTTCGATTTTTTTATTTTTATTTCGAATTTTATTGTTTTTTTAATTTTTTGTTATTCTGAATCCTAAACACTACCTTTACGCCGAACTTTAAGTTTATAAGGCTAAGAGATCAAATCATTTTAATTTTTGGGGGGATTTTTTGAATTTTCAAGGTTTTTTAATTTTTTTTTAATTCTGTATCCTAAATACCATTATTCCGAATTCCAAGCAGGTCTGTACCTAGAAGTAAACAATAGAGGGTGCTCAAGAAAATGTAGGGGGGGGGGGGGGGGGGGGGGGGGGGGCTCATACTATTTCTCTCTCTCTCTGACACATGCACACACAAACGCAGATGTATATGATCAAAGTATTATATAGAAAGGTAAATTAGTGCATATTCATATTGTAGGCACTATGTTTCTTATTAAATTATTTATAAATGACTTTATTGAATGCTAAGAAAAGTAAAGGCTGCAGACAGGGATGTAATGGAAGATATACGGTGAATATGCTGTATACCTTCTGGATTATTTTAAGGAATACCGTATACCCTTTTCTCAAAAACTCTATAGCATATACTTTTTAGGGTATACCCTCTGCCTAAATCGTATGCCCTTCGGGTTTTTTTTTTTACTACTACATCACTAGCTGCTGAATGAAAATTTTCAGTGTATAATTATACTAGTGAAATAATAAGTGATGATGTCAATAAGTAAATAAAAATCTACAGTTCACCTGTTTCAAAAGCCTTGCAACCTTTAATTTTTTTCTGAAAATTCCCTGACCTTAAAGATTCTAAAGTTATGTTTTTATATGATAAAAAAAATTCGAAAAATCAAGGGTGTATTTTGCATTTTAAAATTATTTTTGCATCTAATCAAAAGCTAAAACCCACTTGTAATTTAAATTGGCCTGTAACTCATTAGAATAACTTTGTTTTATGCTAATAATAAAAAACTCTGCAAAATGAAAAAATTCAGTATATAACTAATGCAAAAGTCAATGTTTGCATCTGCAAAAGGTTGCTAATTCTGAGTATGTGCAGATAAGATGCGCAACTATTGAAGCACTTATTGCAGTTTTTAAACAAATACTACAATTTAGTATTTATGCAAAACTGTAACAATCTCCCAAAACTAAGTTCAATTTTTGAACAGAGTTTCATTTGGATTTTTGAAACAGAATTTCATTTGGTGGCCTTGGCAACTTTCCTAGGGGGGGGCTCAAAAATTTTCAGGGGTGCTGAGCCCCCCCTGGCATCCCCCTAGCTACGGCCCTGATTCCAAGTTGTGCTACAAAATCGAATTATTTTCAATTTTTTCAATTTTATTGTGTTTTTAATAATTTCTTGTTCTGAATCCTAAACACTACTTTCACACCAAATTTTAAGTTTCTAAGACTACAAGATTGAATTATTTTCAATTTTGTTGGAATTTTTTATTTTATTTATTTATTTTTTTTTTTCCAGATTTTTTTTTTTTTTTCATTCTTAGTATCCTAAACGCTACCTTTATTCCAAATAATTTCAAGTTTCTAGAGCTATGGGATGTACCTTATCTTTTTGATGACGGGTGAGTAAGTGACAAAAAATTAAAACTTTGAATTCATATTTCATCTGATCTAGAGAAGACAGAAACGTGAAATTTTAAATTTTGGACATGTTTGCCACATATTCTAGATAAACGAAGTTTCAGGTTTTTGGGAAACTCCAGCACAAATAAATGGGAGGGGGGTCAAAAGTGCCCTGAGTTGCTTCCAGAAAAGGGTGCTTACGGCTGTGCTTTCCAGACTTGGCAGAGGCACTGTCGTGCCTCCAGATTAGTCAATCTCCAGTAATGTCCATTGACATCACTAAAAGTGTAATTTCAGTAATGGTCATAGTGCATAAATCTTTTGATTTTCCTTAAAAGCTAAGCAATCAAATTAATCTTTAATCTTTAAACTGCATTTACTAGAATATAATAAAAACATTTTTTGGTACTTTTCGATATAGATACATGTATATACACACAAACACATACCTACATATACATATATGTACATACATATACATATGTATATATATATACACATATATATGTATATACATATGTATTTATATATGTACATATTTCACGGGCGCCCGGCTAACTGAAAAGTACCCCATTTTTTTATATAAATAGCTGCTTTTAATTAATTTCATACAATTAATAATTTTTTTAACGTTAATAGATTTTTTTTGTTTTATCTCTGCCTTGCTTATTTTATAATCTGGCAATCAAACAAACCAATTAGAAACAGAGAATAACATTCAAGGGCATAGGGAAAGAAGGAACTCAAGTCCTCCCTATTCAAATAAAGTCAATTTTTTAAGTTGACGCAAGTTATTAAAAATCTATTATTTTCTGTTTTAAATGTTTGATTATTCATCTATGACAGTTGTTTTAACTGTGTACATTAAAAAAATATATATATATATACATATATATATATATATACATATATATATATGTGCGTGTATATATATATATTTATATATATATATGGGTCATTCCCAAAAAAAGTGTAAAAACTATGTCCAAGAAGTTAATATTTTTTATTTAATACGCTTTTGAAAAACAGGTATGTTTGGATCTTAATCTTCATCTTATTGTTCTTAGTTGAAAATATTTTCCAAGTGTAAAAATGAATTACAATAATTTACAAAAAATAATGTTTATAAACTTGGCAGAGAAAACAAGCTGTCCCAGGCACAAATTTAGAGCATTTAAACATATTTGAGATGAACTGGCTGTGAGTTATAATGATAAGTTATATACTATATAATGAAACCCCTAATTAAAAAAATTACTGACAAAACACATTTTTAAATTAATTTTTATTTTTAGAGATATAGATTTTTATGTGTGTGTCCCAAATTTTATTCAGTTGTTTTAAGTCCACTCTGTTACATGAAATTTTAAATATAAAAAATTAAATTATATTAAAGTTCGCAACAATAATGAGCTCTCTAAAGGGCATGTGTTCATGTTGTATGCCATATTGCGTTGGATGTTCAAAAACAAAAGGTAAGACGGCTTTTATGCCTATGGATTACCTAAATGTAATTAGCAACTGTCCACTCTGTTACATTATTTTTTAAATATAATAACTACTTTTTAATGAAATAAATCATTAAGAAGAAGATCATTATTAACAGCTGTTAAATACTCCTTAGGTTTTTTATTGTGCATGAAATTTTAAGCTACAATTCTAATTTTTGGGTTAGTTGTCCACTCTGTTACATATACAGTGTAACAGAGTGGACAATTTGTAACAGACATGCTATTTCTTTTACTAAAAAAGCATTTTACTGTTTTAATTTATATTTTTACTTTTAAGAGTATTGTGTATATTTAATCTAACACTCAGACATGGGGAAAGGAGTCGCTGATGAAGTAGGAAGAATGCTAAAGAGGATGGCAGATAGAATTATATCCTGTAAGGGTGATATAGCAGATGCTAATGATTTTTTTTAGGCAGCTAAAAGACATCACCAATGTGAAATTGTATCTTATTTCAGAGATAGATAAGATGAGTAGGGCTGTTTCAAATAAAATTCACATTCTTAAAGGAACACTGTCTGTTCATAAGAAGGTGAGAACAGGTAATGGACTATTTAGGTACAGAAGTGTATATATCTTGTTTTTGCCAGAAAAGTAATGAACTTTGCCATTGCTATAAAACTAAGCCAGAGCCGTCCTTAGCGAAAGCGAGGCCGAGTGCAAGAACTTTTGCGAGGCCCATCACCTCCAACCTTAATACCCTCCCATTCGCACCAATGTTGCCAGTTTAGCTGATTTTTAGTCATCTACCAGAAATTTCCAATAGTAATTTTTGCTTTATTTAATGACAGACATTCTGTGATTAAATAAAGTGATGCCATTTATTCATCTACCAGAAATTTCGAAAAGGAATTTTTGCTTAATTTAATGACAGACATTAAATGATTAAATAAAGTAAGGTGACTATGCGGAACTTCTGGTAGGTATTTTGAATTAAAAAATCCGCAAAATTGGCTACACTACTTCCCACAACGCAATCACCTATTGAAAAATCTTACATGATATACATAGTGGCGCACCATGAATTATACAATTTTTTTTTTTTTTTTTTGGGGGGGGGGGGGGGGGGGGTAGTATGTTTTAGTATGTTATATATAGATTCGGGCCGATTTCCCTTCATAATACTCGGACTATTCTTTTTTCTGCCGATTTGGGCCATTCTATGACATTTTTTCTGGCCGTGTCATGTAGGAGATTTCTTTTTCTTTCTTTCTTTCTTTTCTTTTCTTTTTTTTTTTTTTTTAAATTTTTTTTTGTAAATAAGTGATATTGTACAGTAGTTAAAAAGGAGAGAGAGAACTTTTTTTTTTGTAAATAAGTGATATTGTACAGTAGTTAAAAAGGAGAGAGAGAACATCCCCATACTTTTTAATCTTCAAGTTGCCCCAGAAAGATGCTAAAGATAAACTGTTCAATTGGAATTATGTTTACTTTTTGAATTTGAATACAAACTCTGAAATAAGAGGTCATCTACATATTAAACATTGTATCGATTTTGAATTTTCCAATGGTAATAGCCATTTTTGACACCATTTTAAGTTTATTTGGTCAACGCAACCCGTAAAAAGGCACCGATTGCATACTTTTTCTTAAATCTTCGTAGAGTTAGATTTAGATGTGTTAAAAGTTTGAGAACGCGAATGTTAATTCACGTGACAATCTTTTATTTATTATCTTTCCAAAAATCAACCAATTGATTTTTTTAATGCGAAACAATACAATGCATAGGCGTAAAGATATTTCATGTACCGTAATTTTCGGAAGAAACGCCGCGGCGTTTACGTGTTTTAAAGTTAAAATTTCAAGCGATGCGGCGTTTCTACCGATGCGGCGTTTACGTGCAGTAATTTTTTGTTGAAAATTGTTGTGAAAAGCAAACCTTCATTTAATGCTTTTAGTCTTACTGCCTCAGATACAATTTTAAACACATGCATTCATTAACTTTCATTCATATTTCACCTTTATTTACATTCATTTAATCTCAGTATAAAGCTCATAAACAGCACATATCAACAATATATCTTTATTATAAAAACGTAATTACTATAGTTAATATATATTCAACTTACCCATATTTCTCTTGTTCTCAGTTCAGTATTAATAGTTCACTCTTTAAAAGCAGTTAATTTTTACTTTACAATAGCTGATAAATTATATTTATTTCATAAACATTCTAACGCCATGTTTTAGTTATTTTCATTCATGGCACAGGACGATGTTCGATTGAGACCATAATCGAAAAATCGATTGGCGTAGTACGCTTTCGTTCCGAGAGATGGCATTTCATTTTTACTTTACAATAGCTGATAAATTATATTTATTTCATAAACAATCTAATGCCATGCTTCAGTTATTTTCATTCATGGCACACGGCGATGTTCGATTGAGACGATTATCGAATAATCGATTGGCGTTGTACGCTTTTGTTCCGAGAGATGACGCCAGACACGTCTTTGTCTGATTTGCTGATCTTGTCATTATTCATGTTTTTAGCCATGCATCACTTCCCTGATCTTCCTTGAAATGTGTTTTCATCAGCAAGTGTATGTTTGGCAAGGTATATATACTCATTACATTGGTTGTTTAATTCGGATTTGTTTTGATTAACTAATCATTTCGTAAACAGTTGTCTTAGGATGGCTGTAGTGTTGTGTCGTGTGCTGTATATTTAGAATGGAACAATTTCTAAATTCAGTTTATTAATGTATTTCTGTTTGCAAGTCATTAACGATTACAGCCTATATACCGAAATTTCACCTGCGGCGTTTACGACCATTTCTTTATTTTTTTGGTGCAATTTTTTGTCGTGCGGCGTATACGGCACTGCGGCGTATACGGCACTGCGGCGTTTCTTCCAGAAATTACGGTATTTTTTTTTCAATTCAAGAAAGATATTTTAAATAAGAAAAATATTAAAAAAATCACATAAAAAAAAAAATTATGAATTCTGATTGACATGAATTTCATTTAAACCGAAAAGCAGTTGTGAAAAACGTGGGCATGTAAGTGCACATGTCAGTCAGTCAGTCAGTCAGTGAGTGAGTGAGTGAGTGAGTGAGTGAGTGAGTGAGTGAGTGAGTGAGTGAGTGAGCGAGCGAGCGAGCGAGTGAAAAGAAGTTTTATGTCAAAGGAAACATAAATGGGTCAAAATATGGGTCAAAAGAAACAAATGACAAAATCGATATTAGAAATATGATTAAGGGCTTTTTCCCTTATTAAGTTTTTGATCAATTTTCTCCGATTGGGGTTTTCGGATCGAGTTAAATTGAAGTATTTTGGGTTCAGGTGGAAGTATATTACGTTTTCGGATCGGGTGGCGAGTGGACCAAATATTTTTGTTAGGCTAGGATCGGGGTTCGGGTTGTTCTTAAATAAAATTTGCAGGCCGCAAATTTGACTTATTACACGAGCAGGGATCTTGTTGGGTGTAACTAGGGGTCGGAAGTAGAGTCCTGTGCAGGTCGGGTTGTACCCGACCCGAACCCGCAAATTCTATTTTAAGTCAACCCGCAGCCCGACACAAACCCGCAAAAATAATTTCCGGTAACCCACAACCCGAGTAATTTCAACCCGAACCCGCAATATTTAACCCGTAACCCGACCTGAACACGCAATGTAGAGAAAGTAAATCACGTTTCAATGCCACTATATGAAAAATAATCAACAATGGTATCTCTAATACCATTTTTATGTTTTACATAAAAAAATGAACAAATCTATATTCTTTAATATTCAAATATAATAAAACCTCTGAGCACCTTGGGATCGTTAAATACTCAAACATCGGGTCGGGTTATCCCGAATTTTATTTTTTCGGCTTGGAATGAGTCTAATTTTCTTTCTGGTTTTTTACCACTCAGGTTGTTGGGAGTTTCACAAAAAGTTTGAGCACAACTATGTTTCAGAGGAAAATAAATACGTATTTGAATATTTAGGACTATACGTTAAATTTACTGCATGAGAAATAAAATGTATAAAAGAGAGAAATGCTATCATAGATTATTCTTTCTTTAAGAACCATTTTTTCTTCTTTCGAAATATTAAAAAAGTTATCAACATTTCGTTTTTGATACACACAAAAACAGAGGTATCATGTTATTGATAGTTTATGTACACATACACATGTTACGTGTGTCTAGATTAAGAGGTGCCCGCTATTCAGAGATATAAGCGTTCAAATATATAAATTTTAGGAATTGAAAAAGTGTCCGCTAAATAGAGGTGTCCACCTTTCGGGAGAAAAACCAGAATGGAGGTCTTATTGTATATAGATTTTTAACCTGAAAAAATATTTTGGACATTCTTTTCGGGTAAACCCGAGCCCGACCCGCTAGAGTCAAAACCCAACCCGAAATTGACCCGAACTCGAAACAAAGAAATTCATCCTGATCTGTAGTAAAAAGGTGGAAGTCAACCCGATCTGAGTCCGACCCCCAACAAAAAAAATCTAGAGCCAACCCGACCCGATGCAGGACTCTAAACAGTATAAAATTAAAAATCTAATCTTTAGATATACTTTAAAATTAATTGCGGTTTCCAAACTTCCACTTATAACGAAGTAAAATACGCAGCAAAATGCTAAATGATCCTTCCTGTATTCCTGTGGTCTGTAGATCGATCACACAGTAGTTTTTTTGTCATAACAAAATTAGAAGTATCAAGAATTAGAATTGTAACTATTCAGCAGAAATGCTTCAGCAGTGCAGAAGCAATCGCTATAATCGTTATCGTACCAGTAGTTGAAAAAGTATGTTTATATTAACTTCCTGAAAAGAATTTTAAGACTAGACAAAACAGACAGGTACGCATTTTGCTTTTGTGAAACTTTGATCTGCGGTTTATATAGACTTTTAACGTGAAAAAATATTTTGGACATTCTTTTAAAAAATCGGGTCAACCCAAACCCAACCCGAAAAAATGAATATCAACCCGACCCGAACCGCAGCGAAAAAATAGAGTCCCAACCCGACCCGACCTGCAGTTCGTTTGGTTCGAGGTTTATCCTATTCGAGGTCAAGGGCGGCGCTAGAGGGGGATCCGGGGTCCAAATTCAACTGTCGTCGAGGAAAATATAAATATTTTAACCTTAGAGTAGAATCCTGCATGGTCAGGAAACTGCCCACTCCCCGACCCGAGTCGGGGCAGGTTAGTATTTTAAAAAATGACCCGGGGTTAGTTTATAAAAAACAGGACTCATATGTCAGGTAGGTTCTGAGTTATTTCTTTGTAAGTCGCGTTAACTACAGTTGTTATGGTTTCGGGTTGAGTTTTGATTCTTGCTTGTCTGGCTTGGGTTAACCTGATTTTTCAAAAAACTATCCAGAATATTGTTTCATATTAGAATCATGTATCGGGTCGGGTAAACCGATTTTACCTGAACCCGACCAGACCCATGATTCGGGTAGGAGCTGATTTTTTTGTTGTTGTTGCTGTTGGATTCGGGTCGGGTTGACTCTAATTGTTTCGGGGTTGAGTTTTGATACCTTCGCGTCGGGTTCGGGTTAGCCTGATTCTACAATAAAACACTATGTTATTGTTTCAGATGAAAAACTAGATATTTAAATAAGAATGAGTCTCTTTACATGTTTAATTGTTTACATAAAAGGTAGAATTGAAATTAGAAAAATGATTGTATATTATTTTTTCATAATTGTATTAAACTATAGATTTTTTTTTCTCGGGTCGGATTAGGAGATAGAAGTATTTTGAATTTCGGGTAGGCAAAAAATTTGTCGTTAAAATGTAATTGCTGTAGGGGAATAAATATTTTGATTTTGGAGTAAAGTCGAGTTGGTTAACCCAATTTTCCCGCACACCACCCGAGAGTCGGGTGGTGGTTGTTACTCGAGGTTAGTGTGTTTAAAATAAACAACCCGTGTGTTTGGTTGGCGCTGATTTTTTTCTTTGCATGTCGGGTTGACTGCAATTGTTTCGGTTTCGAGTTGAATTTTGATTCTTCCATGTCGTGTTTGAGTTACCTGATTTTTTTTCAAAAAAGCGTCCAGAATATTGTTTCAGATTAGAGTCTTGCATTGCGTCGTGTAACCCGATTTTACTCAAACCCGACCAACCCGCTGTTCGTATCGAGTCGGGTTGAATTTGCGGGTCAAGTCAACTTTAAGCGTTTTGGGTTGGGTTTTGACTCTTTTAGATCGGGTTAGACTTGACACAATTTTTCAAAAGAAAGGCGTAAATATTTTGCAAATGAAAAAAACTATACATTTGAATGAATGTAAATGTGTTCGTTTTTATACAAGAAAAAAAATGATTTTAGAGATTTTATTGTAGACTACATTTCAGTAATTGTATTTCAGTATTTATATTTCAGTAATTGTATCAAATGATCTGCTGAACAACGAAAAATTTTCTGACACAATTTCGGGCTCATTTTTAAAAACGCAAAGGCATAAAATTGATAGGCCTGACTATTGAAGCCATTTGGAATCGAAATGACTTTTCCAATTTTTGATAAATAAATTACTTATCGAGTTATATAAGCAATTTTGTGTCAGGTGACAACATGTTTTCCTCCTTTCTGGCGCTGAAGCATCTAGAATTTGGTTCAAAACGTGGACTTTGACAGTGTTTTCTGAAAGATCTTCTGTCTTTACCTAAAAATTGAAAACGTGTTTCGATTATAAAGTTTTTGAATAACAACGCCTGCCCATTCCATGCGTTTCTGAATAAAAATGAATTAAAATATATGTGTGAAAGTAGCCCCTTTGTATTTGAGAACAGCTTTAAGATATTTATTAATTTCTTTCGCTTTGGGTTCAGGTTTGAATATTTCGGGTTGGGATTCAATTATTTCGAGTTTCGGGTTGACATACAGAGTTATTTTGTATAAAGATAGCCTTAACGGTACCCGAAAGCGATTTTTTAAAAAGTCAATCGTAGATTATTTTAATTTAATGCTTTCAATTTTTTGTTTTGTTTTGTTTTCTCCTCTGGCGTATGCTCTGATTTTTTGAAAATAAAACAGTTTTCATTGCTAGAAAGAGAAGAATATTATTATAGTAACAAAGTTTATTTTAAATCACAAAAACATTTTTCTGAGTTTGGGATAATTTATAAAAACTCGTTCTTTTTGTAAATTTTGAATTCATATTTGTCAATTATGTGTTTTTAAAAAAACCTTAATTTTAGACAATTTAAAATAAAAGAAATGGTAAAAAATACTACTTACATCAATTTTTAAACAACATCCTAAAAAAAAAAACTCAGTTTGGCTTTGTTTTTGTTTCTGATATGAAGAATTTGAGATTACATGATCAGTATTCTTGGTTATGGTGACACGTAGATGTAGTACGTAAATTTAGCAAACTCAGCAGTTAAATGAATCATTTCGAAACGTCATGCGCTCTCTTGGACATACGAGGATATTTTGTCGGGCAAAAAGTTTGATTTGATTTCCAAGAAAAAATATATTTTGTATACTAAACAAAAGACTAGTAAGTGTACTAGGCATAAAGTCCGTTGTAGCATCTGCAATGAAATTTTTGACAATGATTAAGTGAAGAAACATACGGATTTAAAGCATCATGATCTTTCCAAACAAAATCGCTTAACTCCGATATTTAAGCCTGGAGAACTCAAAAGGAAGGATACGTGGTCTGCAGCTCTAGCATCGAAAAAAAAATTGTGGCAGAAACAGATAATTATCGTGTATAATACGACCCGCGCAAGACATATATATATATATATATATATATATATATATATATATATATATATATATATATATATATATATATATATATATATATTACCAATTTGGACCCCCTGTCGGGGACACCATGCCCCACCCGTCGGGCAAATCTTGGCGCTGCTCTTGGTTGTCTCAAAGCAAAAAGTTATGATGGAAATATAATTTATGAAAAAAAAGTTTCAAAAGATCAAATTTACATTTTTTTGGGGAATGACCCATATACATATTAATTACATTTATAGTAGTAATGAAACTGTAGTAGATCATCTGTAAATGTTAGTTCTGCAGTTTTATTTTGAAACCATTTTATTCAGTAATTAAAACAGCCTGCAATTTCATATTTGTATTTACTAATAAACTACAAGTAAGGCATCTGAAATATTTTCTGGAAATTTAACTTTAAGAATTGTAATGGGAAATATAATTCCAAACCCTTATGTTCCAAGACATTTTTTCCTGATTTTTTTTTTTACCACCCCATTGTCTCAACAATTTGATAATGCAATTAATTCTCTGAAGTTCAGTATAATTTTAAATCTTCTATTTAAAATAACTAGTAAATCTACAGATCAGAGGCCTCAATGTCAGCTCTACAAATTATTGTTCATCAATCTCACTAATTTTCAATATAATCTGCATAATATTTCATAGCCCAAAATTAGATTTTTAAGTTCCGAAAATTTTAGAAATATCACATTAAACACAATTTTATGTCGGATAAATGATAGGATAAACTACTTATTACTGTATTTTTTCAGGATAAGATTACATTCCTTTAGGGGGGGGGGGTCCGCCCCCCTGAACCCCCCGGTGTAATTTAAATTTTATATTATCAATTTCCAGTAATTGTGTTTCATTTCCAGTTTATTTCAATTGTGTTCAATTTCCAGTAATTGTGTTTCATTATTCGAGTATATGTTTGAGTGCATTTACTATTGTAATTTCATTAAATTAACCGTATCTTTGAACAGGAGATTTTATCCTATCCTTAAAAGAATACTTATTTTCAACCACTAAATATCATATGTTGCTGAAATTGAACAAAATTTCGTGTATTAAATATACTTATAACAAATTTAAATTCCTCTTATGAGACTTATGTTCAATTTCCTTATTCAACGTTTTTATAATTTTCGTATGGAAAACCGATTTGGTAATCTTTCTTTAGTAGTTAAAATAAATCCTTATCTATTTCATTAGAAAAAGCATATTAAAAACTTAAATCATCCGAAAATTAGGTATTTTGTTAATAAAATTTTGCGTCAAAATATAGCGATTCACTTTTATTTTATTTTGTTGATATACTTTGAAATATAGTTGCTTGGCAACCATTTAATAAAAGAGAAAAAAAGAAATGCATTGGAATTTTTATAAAAAATGAGAAATTAATGTTTCATATCTTTCACAATAATGCGTAAAATTTCCCAATAATTTATACAATTAATTTCGAGATTCTAATAAATATATCGGCAAAATTTAAAAGCGATCAAATTAAATTAAGATATCTATTTCGTAAATTTAATATCCATAATTTAGCATTTACAATTATCCCAATGCATGATTTTCTTTTCGGTGAGTGTTAAAATTAAAAAATCGTCTGACTTCCCATTGAAAAGCATTAGGACTTAAAATAAAATGTTCTATATTTTTCGAACGACTGAACAAAATTTAACCAAAAACTATACAGCTAATTCCGGGTACCTCGCCAACATACCCACAAAAAATCAACCTAATCGAACCTTTTTTGCGGCAGTTATCGCGGAACAGACAGACAGACAGACAGACAAACAAACAGACAGAAACTAAAAACTTTTCGGGTCTCAACAGTGAGCCTTCGCTGACGTTTCGGCAATTAAAACATTGACCTAGTGATAATGGTTATAATTAATTTGAACAATTAATTACTCTCATAAATATTTTATTAAATATGGATATCTTAATTGCTCAATTTATTTGAAAATTACTATTTTGTTTCATTAGTATGCTTTCTATAAGTTCTGATTTTAAGTAAAATCATAAAATTATCTATTTCTTTTTGTAGGGTGTCCATTACTGGAATGGAAGGTGTTTTGATGTATTTATGTTATTATAATTAAATTTTTATTCACTGTGGTAAATTTGACAAAGATATTGGTTAAATATTGTTGATAGATTAACATATTTTAAAAAACAAGACTATAATAATTATACAGATAATTTTTACAGAAATTCCTTATGGGTGTCCATTACTGCCATATTTACCCTATATGCTGATTTTATTCTGATTATCTGTGCTTCCCTTTTTCTTTATGCACTAAATTTTTATCACAGCCCAACATTTTTTACTTATTTGACAGGCTTAGAACCAAAAGCTCACTAATACATAAATTTTAAAACCTTAACAAGAATCATCTTATATAAATTTGTCATAATTTGTTTCCATTATTTACTTTAATATAAAGTAAAACTTTAACGAATGAGGTTTTATGTGCTACACATACACTATCTTCTTTTGAAGTTTTAAAAATGATAATATTCAATAAGTGCTTTATATTTGTCTTCAAAACTTTATTTATAAACATATTGCAATTTTCATAAGAAAGTTAACGACAGAGACACGACAGACATTTTAAAATCTGATTTATGTATTTTTTTTTTATTATTATTATTTGGGGGGGGGGGAGAGAGAGAGAGAGAGGGGGGGGGAGAGAGAGAGAGGGGGGGGGGGGAGAGAGAGAGAGAGTTGAGTTGATTATTGACGGCCAATTATCGACACTAGGGATATAGGCCCGGGGGGAGCGCCCTTCGTGGGGGTCTTTCTAAGGGAACCTAATCCGTATTTACGCATGGAGAAAATCCACGGCTCGAAAGAAAACCACGAAAACTCCGAGCGATTAGGCCGACGGGCGCGATTGGGATCGAACCCAGCACCTCCCGTCTACCAGCTTCGAGAGCACAACCTCTCAGCCACTGGTGGGGCCGAGAGAGAGAGAGAACGATGATATAATGAAAGGCTGATGTATATAATTATTCAAAGAAATATACTTTAATAAATTTTAATGGTAATGGGAAAAAAATCATCAATTATATAAATACCAAACCAATAAATGTTTTCAGAATAATCAAACAAAAACATTAATAATCAATAATAGGTTCGAGTTAAAACAAAGAATCCATATCGAATTTCTTATTGCAATTTGTCGTTTAATCTCAAAGCACTTATCTGAAAGATTTATCTTTACATATTAACTGTACAAAAGACATTCATAATAAAATAACCGATAAGGAAATTCATAATGTTCTTCACGCTCTTTCTTTTAACTAGGTTATTCATAATTATACAAGGACAATTTCGAAATAACAAACATATAAATAAAAAAGAGCAAAGGAATAATAACAAAGAAATTTCCTTTAAAATTCGTTATGCATATATCATTTTGATTTCTTCAATAACCGATATCGTCAGCTAAGGAACAACTAATATAGATAATTCAACCATACACGGCTTTGTGAACTTACAAAATATAGATAAGAAATAAGAGTGTAATAAACGCAGTCCTTTTATCTTTTAACTTCAATAAAAACATACTATATTACTACAATTCCGAATAAATATCGAGAAATCTGCTTAAATAGGATTCACATTTTTAAAAACTAAACCAAAACATAAACACATTTGCAGTGGATTCCATTGCCACTAAAATTCTTCTCAATATATCTTGAATAATATTTATGGAGTCTGTATTCAAACAGACTACAGAGGGCGCCGCAAATTATATCACTGTCACTAGAAAAGAACACTGTCAAAGGCTGGAAAAAAAACGGGTTTTTTGGAAGGGAAATTTTAAATATTCCTGTTAGTTTTCAGGAAGTTTTAGACAAGGAAATTTTTAATTTATTATTTTTAACTACTTTTAATGATTTCTATTTTGGCCCATGTAAAATGAGATACAAATCCATATCCATGAGATACAAATTTTCGATTTTCCAACGACACCATACTTCCATTTTTATGGAAGTAAAATGTACCATGTACCCTTAAACATGTTGATATTAAAAAAATAAATAAATAAATAAACATTAAGAAAGAATGATAATTTTGTTTCTCTCAATAAATAAATATGGATAAAATTATATAATGCCAGGCTTTCACTCTCGTCAACGGAGTGAAATATTTCACTCTTGTCAATGGTGTGAGACATTTCACTCTCGACAATGGAGTGAAATAGTTTACTCCTTTCAAGGGAGTGGAAAATTCTATTCTGTAAGGAGTCTAATTTTATAAAATTCACTCCAAAAAGAGTGAAAATGCCTTTCACTCTTTCAAAGAGTCAAGTTTTCAGTCCTCCCAATTTTAGAGTGTGGTTCTCAAATTCCCTGCTTAACAACTCGAAACCTTCTGACACATTTTCTGACTCATTTTTAAATGTAAAGACACAAAATTGGCAGGCCTAACTATTTAAGAGATTTGAAATCGAACTGCGTTTTCCATTTTTCTGATAAATAAATTAGTTATGGAGTTATAAGCAATTCTTGTCAAGTGATGATACAATTTTTACCTTTCTCGCTCTGTAGCGTCGGGTTTTCGGTTAAAAGCTCCGATTTTGACAGTATTTTCTGAAAGATCTTTTGGTTTTAGCAAAAAATGGAAAAGTCTTTCGATTACAAAGTTTCTGGATAAGAGCACCTGCCACTCTCATACGTTTCCGAACAAAAATCAATTCAGAAATGTGTCAGAAAGTAACTCTTTTGGATTTGAGAGCAGTCTTAAAGGTGCGAATTGCTTTTATAAAACAAAAATAAAATATACACGCCCTTTTTTATATAAAAGTTAAATATTTTGTTTGAGAAACATTTGGTTTTTACGAAAGAAAAAATTGTGTGTGAGCGAAATTACACTATTATTAAAGATCTTGTTTAAGATATCTTACACTGATTGGCAGAGATCAAGCACCTTTTTATAATTTGAGTCTATTATGACTCATAATTTTGTGTTGGATGACCCAATGGGAATGCATAAAGTTCGCCAAAATCAGCCTTCATTCTATGCTTATTATCGCGTAAGGTTCCGTCTTTCCGCTATGATTTACACCATCAGATAATTATCAAAATTAGGTTTTTATCATTAATAAGTTGGTGCCCGATATCGACAAACTGCCTTTTCAAAATTCACTTTCATAAGTTTTAAATACTTTTGAAAACGCAATAAACTTTGAAATTTAATTAACTAAATTAAAATAAATTATTGCCTTCTTAAAAGTACTTAAAAATCTTTTAAGGCAATTTTTAAAATTTTTTTGCTCTTCGATTTCCTAATGATACAAATTTCCATAATTATATCAAGTAATGACAAGATGCGTAAAGGTACTTGTACATTCGACTACCACTATTTTTGAATAGTTATGCTCGAATTATTTAATGACAGAATTCTGCGATTAAATAAGGAGAACGTTACTATTCAGAAATAGTTGTAGTCAAAATATAAGCATCTTTACACAACCTGATTGAGTAATACTGTGTTTACATTTCCCCAATGGTTAATATGAGTTTACCTTTCGGCGAGGGTTTCTGAGACGTTCCTGAGTGGATGAAGAATAAGGATAATGATATGAAAATGTGTCGTGTTCGAAATTGAAAAATGTAACTTCTGTAAAAGGAGATTTTCAATTAAAATATTAAAATAACCTGTTAATGGTTTAATGGTCGCATTTTTAAGTATATTTCCGACTGTCGTGCTTTTTAACATAATTAAACGCGAAACATAAAATCTGACTGTGTATTTAACATCTAATACTCTTCCGAGAATAGAATGAATTGCGAATTGAAAAGGAAAGAGCGTCAATTATTCTGTAAATGTAAAAGTATTTAACTGTTAAAAAAACCCAGAAAAGTTCTTAAGAAAAACGGTTTTTCTTGTAAAATTTACAGGTTTTTTCAGTAAAATCAGGATATATAACTGTTAAAATAAAAGTTTATTTCTGTAGATGTAACGGTATTTAACTATAAAAAAAAAAAACAGAAAGTTCGTTAAAAAATTAGAGATATTTCCTGTAAAATAAACGGTTTTTCACTGGCGTCCTGGCTGACAGTTTTTTCCGTAAATTTCACAGTTTTTTTTTCTTTTTTACAGTGTAAGGATTCAAGAATGTCATAATAATTTTAGAAATTTAGAAATTTAAATTAGTTTCCAAAATAATAATAATATTATTATTATTGCAATTTTTGTGGAAATTTCTCTAATGAAGGCAGCTAAATTACTCCCATTGTTGTGAGTAATAGGGGGAAAAGAGGAAAAAATAGGGATTATTATATTTTTATTAACGCCATTTTCTTCCTTTTTTCTCAATAGAATTGAAAAAAAAATCATTTTCAATTTGAATAGACAAGTGAAAAACAAGTATCTTTTTTCGACAAAATTTGAATACATAAAACATATTTTCTGATATTTAAGTTTCCTGAATCAGATTATTCTAGAGAACAAAAAATCGTCTGTCGACAATTTGACATCCTTATATATTATTTCTCCTGTCAACATCCCTTTTACTCAGAAAATATAAAACGCAGAACAACGAATGAGATACCATATGAAAGGTTTTAGAACAGGCTTCTGACATAGCCCAATTAACAATTCGTTAAAACATGTTTTTGATTAAAATTTGCTGAAATTAAAAAATTAAATCGGCATTGTTTTCATGAAAGAAATGAAAGGTTTTCCTGAAATTATTGTTGCCAAAAAAATAAAATACCACATTATATGATGCTCATAGCAATTATAATAAAAAACACCGCACGGGTTTATTTTATACTTATGATTAAAAAGCGAAATTGAAATGTTTAGATTTATATTTCTAAGTTCCATGGTTTTCCCGAAGCGGATGACGTCATCCTCTAATGCAGTCAAAATACGATTGTTAATTTTTTTTCCCTCGCGCGTGCCTTTAGCAATCTTGGATCAGGTTTTAGTCTAACTTTGATGGAATAAATTAGATGATATTCTGGCTTGACTAACAACTAAATGTTGTTTGCAGATATTTTTATCCTTGCTTTTTCTTTAGAAGTTTAAACCTGCATCTAATAAATATTACATATTGATAAAAAATGATACTTCTCTATTATCCCGTTGACCACTTTTCATAACAAAAAACTATCGCCAAGTAAACGGGAGAACGTTGCCATTGGAATATCAAAAAATAAATAAAATATAAGAATTTAAGGACACATTTGTTATTTTAATTAATAAAATAACTACTAAATCAGTAAAACATAATGAAAAATACACGCAAATGTCGAATGTAATACCACTAGATGACGTAACAAACACGCATAATGATTCTGACATCAAGTAAATGGGACTGCATTTTTGGCGTTTAATCTTACAGTTTGGCGGTAGTTTTTGTTATGAAAAGCGGTCGACGGGTTAATAGAGAAGTACCTAAAAAATATTAGATTTCAGTGCGAAATCTTCGCATGGGCCCCCTCTGGTTTAGAAATAATTTCATAGTAGCTTTTTGGGGTTTCACATTCAACCAAAGGGGTTAAACAAGTTTAAGCATTCAGCTGGGCAATTATTGCTCTTTGTTCACAAAAATTACATTTAAAGAATATTATGAAAATTATAGATTTTCAATTATTTTCTAATTACTTCTAAAATATAGCGGCAAAAAGTTTCACGAAGGCATTAATAATGGAATAGTTTTGAGCTTAAAAATAACTTTTGTAAAGCATTTATTTTTATTTATAGGGCTGAAATATTTATGTTTAAGTCAAATCTTAAAAATAGCTTTTGATAAATTGCGTTATTGAAAACATGTATTTTCAGTGAGAAAACTTTTAACCTACAATATAGATATGATTTCTTGCTTGAAGTTTAGTATTTAATAAAATAAATATTCTAACTATTTTCTAAATCTGTACTAATATTACAACTGTACTAATATTACAAAAAAAGAAACGCTTGTTTGCCCTTTTCTTTTAATGGTGGTGAAATAAAGACGACATCTTCTGTTCGAACATAGGGCACTTTCCATATCGGTACCCATGACCCCAAGCCCCAAAGGGGTGCCAGAGCAAAATATTTCTAAAATAACGATTTCTTTGAAACTGTTAGGGCTAAAAACTTTAAAATTGACTTGGTGGTGGTCATACTTTTAAGAGGTAAATACTCAGAAACAACGGTTAAAAAAAAAAAAAAAAAAAAAAAAAAATCGAAATTTAAAAGAGTTGAGCAGAGAATGCTCTAAAATCAAAATTACTCTGAAGCCATCCAACTTATTTAAAAAATTATTTCAGTTTTATAATGGTTATTGTCATTTTAACTGATTAAACATTTAAATATAAAATTAATATTCTTAATTTTATTGGAAGTCTTAAACTCGTATTCAGTTTCGCTAAGATTTTAACACATAAAATTATAAATTAAGCACATATTTTAGAAACATTTTTACAACTGCGAAAAAAAGAGACATCCTTTAAAAACAGTATAAAGAAAACAGAAGTTAAAAATATTAATTTCCCGAGGAGATATTTTAAATATACGAATGCATCCTACGCCCACAGGTTTAACATTAGCGAGGGGAATCGGGGAGTTCACTGAAGAACACTCTTAAGTATCATACTTTCTTTTCAAGTATTAACCAAATTATATTTAGTGATAATTTTGCTGCATTTGGTCACTAATGTTTTTTTAGAATAGAATATAAGTATCAACAGATTCTATTTTACAGTTGAATCGGTGATTGTTGAAAGGAACTAAGGTCATATTTTAACCTTTCTCATTTAAAGATGGTTTAAATCCCTCCCCCCCCTGTTTAATGATTATTTCTAGATACACACGAACATGTATAGGTAGTACCCGGATTGAGTATTTTTCTTCACAAAATGGTCAATAAACATAATAATAATAAAAAAATCTAAAAATGAGAAATGTCAAATTATGGACTTAGTTCCTCTGAACAATTACCGATTCAATTATATTACGGCATGTACTTGCATATTGAACTCGGAATACTTAAAAATAAAGTAACTAGGAGTTACTATCGTTAAAAGGCTGTAGTCCTCTAAAGTCCAGTCGATTCAGGGACGCGAAATTTTTTTTGACAGCTGCAGGCTGTGACACTGGCTTTTCTTTAAGGTGGTTCTTAAATGATCTGTTCAACAACGGAAAAATTTCTTACACAATTTCTGACTCATTTTTAAACGCAAAGTTATAAAATTGGCAGGCCTGACTATTAAAGCGATTTGGAATCGAAATAAGCTTTCCATTTTTTGATAAATGAATTACTCATCGAGTTGTAAGCTATTCGCGTCACGTGACAACACGGTTTTCCTCTTGCTTGGGGCACTGTGGCGTGAATTAGGTTCAAAATGCTGACTTTGACAGTAATTTTCTGAAAGATCTGCCTTTACCAAAAAATGGAAAACGTCCTTCGATTACAAAGTTTTTGAATAAGAACACCTGCCAATTTCATGTATTTCCGAAGAAAAATGGATTAAAAAATATGTCTTAAGATAAAGTAGCCAGTTTTGATTTGAGAATGAGAACAGCCTTAATTTTCTCAGAAAGATTCACGTTGCCGAAAAACTGAATAAAGGATTTGAGAACACACTTAATGTATCAGATTTACCCAAGAGATGGCAGCAGTAGTTTCAAAAATCAAAAATCAGTTGGTTATTTTCAAAAGAAACCGGAGTGAAAAAAAAACCTTTGACAACTTAAAAAATATATATAGTGCGATAAATCTAAATCTCAATTAAAATAATGATATTGGTTCCAGTCGAATAGAAAAAAAAAAAACCCTAGATAAATCATTTAAAAAAATAAAGCTCGATCTTGAACTTCGAACAAGTGTTTAAAATTTTAAGTGGAAAAAAATGGGATTGTTAAGGGAAAAAAATGTTTTCCTGTAAAACAGTTTTCACAGTATTGCCACTTACTTGAAGCTGAAAATAATTTAAGGCTGTTCTCAAATCCAAACTGTTCACTTTCTGACACATTTTTAAATTAATTTTTATTCTCAAACGGATGAAATTAGCATGTGCTCTTATTCAGAAACTATGTTATAGAACTGTTTTTTTCCATTTTTCGGAAAAGAAAGAAGATCTTTCAGAAAATGCTCCCAAAGTTGGCATTCTGAATCTGAACGCGACAGCGCAGGAGATGAAAAACACTGCCGCCATAAAACTACAATTGCTTATAAAAATGTAATGTATTTATCGAAAAAAAGAAAATAATGTTTGATGAAAAATAGCTTTATTAATCATGCCTGTATACGTCATGCTTTTACGTCTAAAAATGAGTAAAAAATGGTGCCAGAAAACGCGCCAGAAAGTTTCGCGTTGTTGGACGGGGGAGAATACTTTTTAGAGAACCGCCTGGTGGTTGGTTCTAAAAAAAAAAAAAAAAAAAAAAATGGATTTCTCAACGTATAATCATAATTTAATCACTATAAAGCATTAATTAATTAAAGCACATTAAATAAAATATTATACTCTTTATTTTTTATTTATCTTTTCTACTTTTTAGTGTGTTTAAAATATTATGCTGTTGCAGTTTCAGTCATTTAGCATATTTTAATGAGCATGGTTTGTGTTTGGCGCATAATTAACTCCATTGTTTTGTAGCTCTTCTACAGTTGTAACCGTAAAGAGTTTTTGGCAATTTATCATTTGCAACAGTTTAACGGAAAAATGCCTTAAATTTATTTCATTAATTTATAATTAAGTTCTAAAAATATTAAAATGTAGCATTGCGATCGGAAACATGGTAGTATACATATTCTTTATAATCCTAACACATCACGAAAAGAGTGAAAAATCGATTAAAAATTTTTGTTTTTACATGCAAAAGCAAAGTTAAATTAAGTAAATCATTGTAAAAAGAGGAATTCAATTAAAAAAATAATTAGATGAAATTATCCAGCGCCTTAGACTCAAACGTTTTTCACTGGAGATAAACGTTTCATAATCATCCTATTAATAATTGACAAAAAAATATAACAACTTTTAATAATTTATATGGCTTTAAAAATGTTATTAAAACAGCTAAGGTATCTTATTTAAGCAACAATATTTTTTTTTCATCGTGTTATTTAAACGGCAAATGAAATTCCGCATGTTTAAATATATTCACAATAACTGATTTTACATTATAAGTGATTATTATTATTTTATAAATTTAAAATTGAATCATCTAATTAAAAAATAATTTAAATAAATAGTATATTGTCTAAAACTCAAATGTTTTTAATATATATAATATATATTTTTTAATTTTATTGATCATTGCCAGGCAATAATAACTTTTAAATATTTCTATGGTTTCAAAAATTTTATTAAAATGGCTAAAGTATATTATTAAAGCAACAGTATATTTTTTCATCGTAATATTTTCTGATAAAATTACCGTTTCCCTGTAAAAATACGCATAGTAAGATAAATTTAAATCTCAATTAAAATAATGATATTGATACGAATCTGGAAGAAAGAAAGAAGAAAGAAAGAGAAAAAATCCTAGATAAATCATTTAACTAAGTTCAATCTCGAACTTTGAACAGGCGGTTTAAAATTTTAAGTGGAAAAAAATGGGAAAAAGGTGTTTTCATGTAATACAGTTTTCACAGTTATTGACACGTACTTGAAGCTGAAAATAACTTAAGGCTGTTCTTAAATTGAAACTCTCTACTTTCTGACACATTTTTAAACAATTTTTTTATTTTCAAACGCATGAAATCACTGAAATTCTGACACATTTCTTTCTCAAACGGATGAAATTAGCATGTGCTCTTATTCAGAAACTATGTTATTGAACTGTTTTTCCATTTTTCGGCAAAGACAGAAAATCTTTCAGAAAATGCTCCCAAAGTTGGCATCCTGAATCAAATATCTGGACGCGAAAGCGCAGGAGATGAAAAACACTGCCGCCATAAAACTATAATTCCTTACAAAAATGTAATGTAATTATATATTTTAAAAAAAAATGTTCGATGAAAAATAGCTTTAATATTCATGCCTGTATATACGTCATGCTTTTACGTCTAAAAATGAGTAAAAAATGGTGTCAGACAACGCGCCAGAAAGTTTCGCGTTGTTGGGCGGGGGAAGAATACTTTTTTTGAAAACCGCCTCGTGGTTTTAAAGAAAAAAATAAAAAATAAAATTATGGCACTCACTGTTGAATAATTATCTTTTTCATATCTCGGGGCTGAAAGACTATTTCTTTAATAAGAGCAGAAGTAAAAGATTGCTGGCATTTTCAATATTTTATTTTTTTCTTGACACAAAGCACACACATCACTACACATAAACGGCACATTACACGTAGATATATAAGGACTTCACTTTCACATTTCCTGAGTACAAAAAACACATCACGTTCTATTTACATAATAACACTTCGAAAAAGCGACCCTCTCTCGACAAAGCTCACATGTCAACTGCTCTGATCAAACGTTACTAAAAGATCACGTGATGCTTTTCGCATTTCGCCGGGAAGAGTCTAATTTTCGGGAAGGTGTTTTCTGCGTTACATCCTCCCCCTCTGTTTCCGACATACGTCTCGGAGAGGAAACAGGATGTTTTCTGGGTCTCCCTCTTTTTCTCAGAGGTGCAACTGGAGTAGTTTCAGTTTCTTGGAATGGTGTCAAGGCTGAAACATGATAAGATCCAATTCGCTGAGTAGGATTGTCTAGACTGGCAATGTCATATGTCACCAGTGATTTTTGAGTCAAAACTATATATGGCCCATCCCTCTTAGGCATAAATTTTGCTGTTTTCTGGTTACTTGCCTTGCTCACAGGGTGTAAGGCAACCCATACTTTTTCACCAGGTGTAAAATAAACTCTTCTGCGATTTTTATCATAATATTTCTTACGCTGATCTTGTTTTATTTCAACTCGCTCTTTTACTCTCTTTGAGACATCTGCAAGACGTTTAAGATATGGAGTTATTTCAGGAACAAAATTGTCATCATCTTGGTCAGATTGGCTTGGAGAAAGTCCATCTTCTTCTGAGCTGGCAAGTTCTCCCAAACCAATGTCAAGACCATGACTACTGGACATAACAGACTTTGATGAGTTGTTTTCCGGTTTCTTTCTTTTGTACTGTCGCTTTTTAGCAGGAGTCATCCGATAAGGTGGCATAGCAATAGGAGCACTATCACCTGTATTGATATGATGCTCTACATACGGGGTTGTCTCTCCCCCTGGTTGAAAGCATTTTTCATACCTTTTTAGAAGACCATTACGTTTTCCTCTTTCGTCAGAAGTTAAATTTTTTCCTTCATTTTCACGTAAGGCGTATGGACTGACTTCGACCGCACCAGCTGATGAATTATTTTCTTCAACGTATTCATCTACAAAATGAAACTTTTTCTGAGGTTTATTACTGAAATACCACGTTTTGTTGGCAGTATCTAACACCATGTTAGCATTGTGCAAAAAATCCCTGCCTAAAAGCGTTCTATTACCCTTAGCATTTGGTAATATAATGAACTCCGTTTTGAAGACTCGACCTTCAATCTTTACTGGAACTGTAGCAGACAAAGTTTCTCTGGCTACTGATTTTCCGTCAGCCAACGTGACATCATGAATATGAGGTTTCAGTGCAACACCAGTTTTTAAAAATAGCTCATACATACGTTCTCCCGCAATGGAACGATTTGCTCCCGTATCTGCACAGACTAACACTTTCTTATTGCAGATCGTGATAGGCACATTTGGAGCTGAAACTGTTGAAGTATTTAAACTATACAACTTAAGACGATGTGCTTGCACATTTTCTTTTTTAACCGAAGGGGTACAATCTGGGCATTTCTTCTTTATAAATCCCACTTTACCACATCCATAGCAAACAATATCAGATTCTAAGCGTCGATTACCAAACTTATGAGATCTGTCTTCGTTTGGAGGCTTACTCTGTTTCCAATTATTATCTCGACGAGAAAACTCTTTTTTCACTTGGGGTACAACCGGATCTCTTTTTGGGAACGTACTTCGTATAATTTCATAGGCATCTAGTTTTTCGGCGAGGTCGACTGGCGAATTTAAATTTTTCCAGTCATCCAACATATGCTGTTTGCATTCAACAGGCACGCGCCTTTTCATTTGATCTGCTATGATCAGATCCTGGAGTGCTTCAAAAGACGTTACAGTTAACTCTTTAAGCCAGTTTTCAAAATAATCTCGAAGTTCGAAGTAATAATCTCGCCAAGAGATTTCTTTTACTTTGCGATGAGCAAAGAACAACTGTCTGAACTTTTCGGCACTAATTTTAAACCGTTTTAGAAGTAAATCTTTAACATGCGAAAAATTCGAAGCGTTTTCTTCCTATTCACGAGCGATAAGCGTAGAAATAGAAGATGGGACAACACTGAGTAAATACGATACCCATAGATGCTCAGGTACCTTCGAGAGCTTTAACTGGCGTTCCAGGAGCACCAAAAACAAAGTTACATCATCTGTTTCTGGCCTGAATGTAGGCAACAACCTTTGGTCATCTATCTTACTTTCCGCGTGAGATACTATCCCTGTCGCATTACCACCTACCACTCCACCGGAAGTACTTTGGCTCTGAACCTGTAGCTTAAGCTTCTCAAGCTCAAAATTCATCTCAAGCTTTTTAAACTCCATCTCTTCTGCCCTACGCTTCTCTTCTAATTGCAGCTCTTCTGCCCTACGCTTCTCTTCTAATTCCAGCTTACACTGTAAAAAAAAACGGAAGAAAAAACTGCAAAAAAGGCTGTTAATATTTCACCTAGCAATCAAACACAGCTCTTTCGTTAATTTACAGTGATTACAGCTGTATAGATAGCGACATCTGTCGGCGTTGTTGTCATTATCTCAAACGAGGGGAATAAACACATTTAGGTCAGAGGGAGGTGACGCTTCGATTCTTCGAGAAATGGCCGCCATTAGGAGCGAGCCTAGAAAGTTGTAACAATTACACCTGATAATGGATTACAAACATATTTCAAAGAGTAAAAGTAAGTTTTATCTCTGTTTTCTTATATTATTGTTTTAATAATATCATATAAATTCTGTTATATATTTATACGATACTAATTTTGTTTTTAAACCACGTGTATATCATGGCAGGAACTTTCACGTCATTTGTCTAAAATAAATATTTTGTTTTAAATCGTAAAAATAGATGATTTTGCTTAGGGGATGTTGGGGATGTTGATTTAGTTATGTTGTATTTTCCTTTACCTCAGTATGTTCTTCTAGAACTTTGTTATTATTACGTATAATTTGAGTTTAAGTATCACAGGGAAACTTTATGCAAGCATTTTTTTTTTTTAAAACAAGATCCCTGTTTTTAGCTATGCCTTATTACGACGCTATTATATATTTTTCAAAACTCCAGTTCATACGTTCGCATTCGAATATACTTTCTAAATCCTATAAATATTTTACCAGCTACAGTTTTCGGTTCACTTTGGACAGTAATTTAAGTATTTTTATTTATTTAATATATTTGGCCGATATTTCGAACAGTGATTTATTTTCCATTTTCAAATCATTTATTATGAGTAATCTGGATGCACTATTTTATCAATTCCTAAAATATTCCTTGTTTGTTTACTGTCGCAGCAGTAATTTGCAGCAACTCGTTTAATGTGTTTGTCCATTATCTATTTATTTTTTACGCTTAATTTTAAAGTTTTTATGTGAACAGATTTTTTTTTATTATTATTTTATTCTACGTTTCTTGAACTGATAAGTGTTTTTTTTTTCTCCCCGTGTTCATTTTTCAATCAGACCTGATATTTATGGAATTAAATGTAAACTTATAAAATTATCTTAGCATAAAATAAGTTTTTTATCAATATAAAGTTTCCATATCAGCAAGTTGCGTACAATAAGGTCTTGTTATATTAATTATATATGAATGATAGTTTAAATATCAGAAAGTTTTGCATTTTTGTGTTGAGGGGTGGAGGAAATAATGGCTACATTGAATAAACAAAAATATTTAAATAGATACAAAAAATAACCCTAAATTTGTTGGAGGAAAAAAAAATATATATATGCATGATTTAAATTAGTGGGTATTTTCAAATACAAACAAACGGTTAAACAAAGTCCTGTAAAGAAATACTGAATAATTAATTAAAAGCTAGATAAAGTAAAATCTTCCTTTGTTATGATTTATTGAAAAAACATTTTATCTCTATAGGCAAATGACTAAAATTTTTGTGGGTGATATACTTGACCAAAAACCGAAATTTGTATCGTATATATGTATAACAGAATCTATTATATAATAATGATATTAAAATAATGATATAAGTAAACAAAAAGGTAATACTTAGTGTCCAAAGTCTTTGAAATATGTCTCAGGTTAAAATAAGAAAAGAAAAAAACAATACACGGAGAGGGAGGGGGAGGGGGGGTAAAATATCAACAACAAATGCTATAAGTTTTACAGTGATTCTGTTAAAATTGCATTAAAATTAACAGCAAAAATGGCTGTAAAATTAACAAATCTGCTGTAAAATAAAAATACTGAACTGCTGTAAAATTAACAGCAAAAAATGCTGTGAATTTACAAAAGTGCTGTTTATCCATGAAAAACAAAACTGCTGTAAATTCACAGCAAAATATGCTGGCACCCATATTGCCAGCATTTTTTGCTGTAAAAATACTGTGATTTTTTTTACAGTGTACGCTGTTGTAACTCTGCTTCTTTTTGTTTATCCTCTAATTCCCGCCTACGTTGTTCTTCTTCCCGAGTTGCAATTTGATTCCTGACTAATGAATTCACAAAATCAACATCGAACGAGGGGGAGGATTTGATTTTTTCCCGCAATGTGACAACGGTCATAGTGGTTTGCACATCTAAATTCATTTCTAACGCAACCTGGAACAAATCCTCTTTGCGAGCTCTATTAAGTTCAGACATTTTAAATTTTAGCAAAACAACTAGCCGAAAACCCTATAATGCCAAAAAAATTTTGTTTAAACCGTACCCCAAATGTGAGCTTTACCGTTACAAATCACATAAACTTTTAATAAAACAAAACAGTGAGCTTTAACCATAATATGAACTGTTACTACAAAACGGAACAAACATTAAAAATAAACTGGATTTCATAACGCAACACATTCAAAACATTTCAAATGAGATAAAAACCGCAACTGAATAGTTGTCACTTAAATAATGTTCTAAATGAAAACAAAACACATAACTGAATAATATAATTGTCCCTTAAATAATATTCTAGATGTAATCAAAACACATAACTGAATAATTAAATTTTCAACAAATATTATTTTTAATTACTAAGACAGCTTAATATCGGTTTTGTTCAGTACAATTTAAAAAAACTTTCTACCTTAAAAAAATCAAAACAACAAAACTTGCATAACTTACTCATTCAGTTTTATCCACAATAATGCTTCTTTTTCAATCAATCAAGAACTTAGAATTAAATACTTACTTTCAGCATTAAATAAGAACAAACATTTATATAGAAACTGTACTCAATTATTTTAAAACCAATAATAAAAGAAAAACAAAAAGTAATCAATTCTTTTAAAAGTAATAATAAAAGAAAAACAAAACATCTTTATGATAACTGCGATAAAATTACGAATACTTTATATTAATTTGACCTGAAAACGATAATATCATAATTCTACTTGAAACCAATAATAATTTTACTTGAAACTGATAATATAATAATTTTACTTGAAACTGATATCAGTTTTACCTTTTTTTTTTTTTTTTTTTTTGAATCAATAAAACTTATTTATTTCAACAGTCACGATAAACATTCAAAAATAAAATCAAAAGTAAAGGAGGGGGAAGGGGAAACAATGTAAGAACAACATAAAACATAACAAAATAATGCACCAAAATAATGTTATGAATAATTAAAATAATGTTTTAAATAATCAAACTAAAGTTGAGAACAAACTAATATTAAGATTAACCAAACTTAAGTTAAGAATATCCCAAGGATGATAAGAATAAGAATGCATTCTTTGTTTTTTATAAGAAGAAATTAGGGATCCCTTTTTTTTTTTTTTTTACCAAGTCACACATGAGTTATACAATTTGTAGAATTCTGTAAACACATATAATGCACAATTTTCTTGGGCGTACCTACACAAAACACTTTTTAGAACTATGAAACGAATAACACATCTCATACGATGCAATGGCGTATAGCGACGATCCTTCGCGCCATTTCTTGATTGTAGCTTATGAAATCAGAAGCTCTGAAAGCTTCATTCTTTATTTTAAAACTAAATCACTGCGGATTCGGCCCGAGTTGGGGAGCCACATTTTATGGCACTCACTGTTGAATAATTATCTTTTTCATATCTCGGGGCTGAAAGACTATTTCTTTAATAAGAGCAGAAGTAAAAGATTGCTGGCATTTTCAATATTTTATTTTTTTCTTGACACAAAGCACACACATCACTATACATAAACGGCACATTACACGTAGATATATAAGGACTTCACTTTCACATTTCCCGAGTACAAAAAACACATCACGTTCTATTTACATAATAACACTTCGAAAACGCGACCCTCTCTCGACAAAGCTCACGTGTCAACTGCTCTGATCAAACGTCACTAAAAGATCACGTGATGCTTTTCGCATTTCGCCGGGAAGAGTCTAATTTTCGGGAAGGGGTTTTCTGCGTTACAAAATGGATTTCTCAATGTATAATTATAATTTAATCAATATAAAGTAATTATTAATTAAAGCACATTAAATAAAATATTACACTCTTTATTTTTTATTTATCTTTCCTATTTTTTAGTGTTTAAAATATTGCACTGTTGCAGTTTTACAATCATTTGGCATATTTTGTTGAGCGTGAATTGTGGGTGGCGCATAATTAACTCCATTGTCTTCTAGCTCTTCTACAGTTATAACCATAAAGAGTATTTGGCGATTTATCATTTGCGACAGTCTAGTGGAAAAATGCCTTAAATTTATTTAATTAATTTATAATTAAGTTCTAAAAATATTAAAATATAGCATTGCAATCGGAAACACGATTATCCAGCGCATTAGACTCAAACGTTTTTCACTAGAGACAAGCGTTTCCTAATCATCCTATTAATAATTGACAAAAAATATAACAACTTTTAATAATTTCTATGGCTTTAAATATGTTATTAAAACAACTAAGGTATCTTATTTAAGCAACAATATTTTTTTTTTCATCGTGTTATTTAAACGGCAATTGAAATTCCGCATGTTTAAATGTATTCACAATAACTGATTTTACATTATAGCTGATTATCATAAAAAAAAAAAAAAAAAAAAAAAAAATTAAAATTGAGTCATCTAATTAAAATATAATTTAAATAAATAGTATATTGTCTAAAACTCAAATGTTTTTTAATAATCATTTTTTTTTAAAAATTATTAATTATTGCCAGGCAATAATAACATTTAAATATTTCTATGGTTTCAAAAATTTTATTAAAATAGCTAAAGTATATTATTAAAGCAACTGTACATTTTCATCGTAATACTTTCTGATAAAATTATCCGTTTCCCTGTAAAAATACATATAGTGCGATAAATCTAAATCTCAATTAAAATAATGATATTGATTCGAGTATGGAAGAAAGAAAGAAGAAAGGGAAAAAAAAAAAAAAAAAAAAAAAAAAAAACTAGATAAATCATTTAACAATTAAAGTTCGATCTCGAACTTTGAACATATAATAATAAAATTGATAAATAACATATAATAATAAATTTGAAAGATAATAATAAATATAATAAATAATATAAGAAATAATATAATAAATAATATAATAACTGTAATAAATAGTAAATTCATTTTAAGTTTAGATCATAAAATTTGAGATAATCGTCTTATAAACATTCTATTAATTGTAAAAAAATATTAAAAAATTTAAATACCTCTATTGCTTCAAAAAATTATTAAAATAATTAAAGTATTTGATTAAAGCAAAATTAACAATTTTTTCGTATTATTTAAACGAAAATAGAACTTTTTAATGTTTTAAACACATTTAAAAATTATTATACATAATATCCGATTATTATTATTTTTTTAAAATTTAAATAGTGAAGCATTCAATTACGCACACACACACACACACACACACACACACACACACACACACACACACACACACACACACACACACACACACACACACACATATATTGCTTGAAACTCAAAAGCTTTTGAATAGAGATAATCGTTTTCTAAATATATTCTATTAATTATTGCAAAACTGTAAAAACTTTTAAATATCTCTATGGCTTCAAAAATTTTATTAAAACAACAAAAGTATCCTATTAAAGCAACATTTTTTGCATAGTATAATTTAAACGAAATACAAAATACATCATATTTAAACCAATGAGATAAATTTACAATAGCTGACTATACGTAATAACTCATTATTATTATTTTTTTCAACATTTAAACAGTGAAGCACTCAATTAAAAAATAATTTAAATAAAAAAATATTAAATGCTTTTGAATAGAGATAATCGTCTTCTACGATTTAAATTTTTAAATATTTCTATGATTTTAAAAATTTTAGCAAAATATCTAAAGCATTTGATTAAAGCAAAGCAAAAATAATTGGTGTTTTCTTCGTATTATTAACAACAATATCGAAATACTTCATGTTTATATTCAGAATAACTGATTATACATAATATCTGATTATTCCTCTTTTAAATTTAGAAATAGAAGTATCCAATTAAAAACTAGTTTAATTAAAAAATGTTTTGATTGAAACTCAAATGCTTTTGAATACAGATAATCTTCTTATTCTAACCATTCGATAATTTATTGCAAATTTAATTTAAAAAATATTGAATACTTTTGAATACAGACAATCATCTTCTACGACTTAAACTATTAAATATTTCTATGATTTAAAAAATATATTAAAATATCTAAAGTATTTGATAAAGCAAAAATAATTAGTGTTTTCTTCGCATTATTTAAACGAAAATCAAAATAATTCACGTTTAAATATATTCACAATAACTGATTATACATAATATCTGATTATTACTCTTTTAAATTTAAAAATAGAAACCTTCAATTAAAAACTAGCTTAATTAAAAAATGTTTTGTTTGAAACTCAATTGCTTTTGAATAGAGATAAGCACCTTCTAAACATTCTATTAATTATTGCAAAACAATAAAATGAATAAAGTATCCTATTAAAACAGCAGTATTTTTTAAATCGTATTATTTAAATGAAATACAAAATACCTTATGTTTAAACTTATTCACAATAACTGATTATTCATAATAGCTAATTATTTTTTTAATTAAAAAAAATAAAGCACTGAATTATAAATAATTTAATTTAAAAAATACTGATTGAAACTCAAATGCTTTTGAATAGAGATAATCCTCTTCTAACCATTCGATAATTTATTGCAAATTTAACTAAAAAAATATTGAATGCATTTGAATACAGATAATCATCTACGACTTCAACTATATGATTTAAAAAAAATATTAAAATATCTAAGTATTTGATAAAACAAAAATAATTAGTGCTTTCTTCGTATTATTTAAACAAAATTCAAAATACTTCATGTTTAAATATATTCACAATAACTGATTTACATAATATCAAATTATTACTCTTTTAAATTTAAAAATAGAAACTTTCAATTAAAAATTAGCTTAATAAAAAAGATGTTTTGCTTGAAACTCAATTGCTTTAGAATAGAGATAATCGCCTTCTAAACATTCTACTAATTATTGCAAAATAATAAAATGAATAAAGCATCCTATTAAAGCAACAGTATTTTTTTAAATCGTGTTATATAAATGAAATACAAAATACATCAGGTTTAAACCAATTCACAATAACGGATTATACATAATAGCTAATTATTATTATTTTTAAGTTAAAAAGTGAAGCAAAATATTTTAATAATAATAAAAAAATATTGCTTGAAACTCAAATGTTTTTGAATAGAGATAATCCTCTTCTAACCATTCGCTAATTTATTGCAAAACAATTAAAAGTTTTAGCTATCTCTTCGGCTTCAAAATTTTTATTAAAATGAGTAAATATCCAATTAAAAAATAGTATTTTTTATGATACTATTAAAATGAAAATCAGAATACCTCATCTTAAAACCAATTCACAATGACTGATTATACATAATATATGATTATTACTTTTTTATAAATTAAAATATAGAAACATTCAATTAAAAAATAATTTAATTTAAAAAAAATTGCTTGAAACTCAAATGCATTTGAATAGAGATAACCCTCTTGTAACCATTCGATAATTTATTGAAAAACAATTCAAAGTTTTAGATATCTCTTTGGCTTTAAAAGTTTTATTAAAATGAGTAAGTATCCAATTAAAAAGCAATATTTTTTATGGTATTATTTAAATGAAAATCACAATATCTCATCTTCAAACCAATTCACAAAGACTGATTATACACATGATTATTACTTTTTTAAATTAAAACATAGAAACATTCAATTAAAAAATAATTTAATTAAAAAAATTAATTAAAAATATTTTTGCTTGAAACTCAAATGCATTTGAATAGAGATAACCCTCTTGTAACCATTCGATAATTTATTGAAAAACAATTCAAAGTTTTAGATATCTCTTTGGCTTTAAAATTTTTATTAAAATCCAATTAAAAAATATGGTATTATTTAAATGTGTGTGAAAATCCCAATATCTCATCTTCAAACCAATTCACAATGACTGATTACACACATGTTTATTACTTTTTAAATTAAAAAATAGAAACATTCAATTAAAAATAATTTAATTAAAAACATTTTTGCTTGAAACTCAAATGCATTTGAATAGAGATAATCCCCTCATAAATATACTATTAATTTTTTCAAAACAATAACAACTTTTAACTATCTCTATGGCTTCAAACATTTATTAAAATAACTAAAATACTAGCATTAAAGCAAAAATAATTATTTTTCTTCTGATCGTATTATTTAAACGGAAATAGAAATAGTTCATGTTTAAGCATATTCACAATACATGATTATGCATAATATCTCATAATTATTATTATTTTTTTAATTTAAAGTGAAGCATTTAATTAGGAACAAATTTAATTAAACAAATTATTGCTTAAAACTGAAATGCTTTTGTAATAATTAATAGAATGTTTAGGTGAGATTATCCTTATATAAACATTCAATTAATTATTACGAAACAATTACAACTTTTAAACATCTCTATGACTTCAACAATTTTATTAAAATCTCCAAAGTACCTTATTAAAGCAACATATTTTTTTTCCATCGTATTATTTAAACGAAAAGGAAATTACCTAATATTTAAACAAATAAATTAATATGTACTAATATTTAAACTAATATTTAAATTTTTTTTCACAATAACTGATTATACCTAATGACTGATTATTAATATTTTGTTATTTAAATTATTTTATTTAATCGCCGTATTCAATTAAAATATAATTTAATTTAAAAATTATTGTTTGAAACTCAAATGATTTTGAATAGAAACGATCGTCTTCTAAACATTCTATTATTTTTTGTAAAACAATTTAAACTTCTAAATATATCCATGGCTCCAAACATTTTATTAAAATAACTGAACTATTTTATTAAAGCAAAAATAATAATTTTTTCCTTGTATTTTTAAAATGAAAATAATCGAAATGCTTCATGTTTAAACATCTTTACAATAACTGATTATACATAATATCTGATTATCTTTTTTTTTTTTTTTTTTTTTTTTTTTTTTTTTTTTTTTTTTTTTTTTTTTTTTAAAGGTGAAGCATTTAATTAAAATATAATTTAACTAAAAACATTATTGATTGAATCTGAAATGTTTTTGAATAGAGATAATCATATTCCAAAAACTCTATTAATTATTCAAAATAATTTAAATGTTCAAATATCTTTAAAATTTTCATTAAAATAGTAAAGTAAACGGAAATTGAAATACTTCATGCTTAAAACACATTCACTATAACAGATTTTTACTTTTTTTAAATTAAAAAGTTAAGGATTCAATTAAAAGATAATTTAATTAAATCACCCATCGCCTGAAACACAAAGGTGTTTGAATGGAGATAAGCGTTTTTTAAAGATTGTATTAATAATTGCCTAACAATAACAACAATATTTAAATTTTTCTATGGCTTAATAATATAACTAAAACATCTTATTACATACATTTTTTAAAATCCGTAATTCAAATGAAAATGAAAATATTTTATGTTTATACTCAATTCACAAACCGTTAAACAAATAATTAATTTTGAACACCTAAGATTAACATCACCACCACCAACAACAAAAGATAATGTTTTTAAAAGTGTATTTTCGAAAGCCAAATAAATCAAAACTCCATTCAATCAATATAGTATCATGTACACAAGAAAATAATTATTGCTTATTGTGGGGGAAAAATTAAAGTACCAAAATATGTAATGTGCAAAACTTTTTTTTAAATTTAAAAAAAATATTCTGTCAACAACAATTTTAATTGAGTTACATTACATTAATAATAACAGATATAAAAATAATAACAACTGAATATACAAAAAAGGGTGAAACTGTTTGTCAGGCCCCTGGCACCTATAGGCTTAAAAACTATTGTTATGGAACTATTGTGATTATTATCTTATTTTTATGTTATTGTGTGTGTATCTTTTGTGTACTATGAGGCTTTTCAGTACTGGAATCTTAATCCGGAGAGTAGCGAGTTGAATACAATGGAAGAAGTATGTCCTTTGTGATGTGGTCTTTAATAGATAAGAAAGAGATTGCACCCATTATTTAGGAAGACAGACCCTTGAAAACAGACCAGGAGCCCCGTAGACAGAAAGGTGCGCTGGAGAATGACCAGAGAGGAAGTTAGTTGGAAGGTAGGACTGGAGCGTGTAGGTTGGTTTGTTCAGAGAGCAGCTCTGGTCACGTGGGTGGAACGAGATCTCTCGAAAGGAAGAGATATAGCGTGTGTGAGATTAATAGAAATCTCGGTTCTGAGTGAATTAACGTAGCCTAACGGTACACGTAAAGCGTTTCTGTAATTATTTTGATTTAATATTAAACTGGATAATTTACATCCGAGTTTAAGTGTAAATATTGTTAATAAAGTGTTAATTTAAGTTTAATTGAAAGAGTTAGGTTTTTTTTAAATATACATCACGCAACGTGTCCGATATCACGTATTCATATCGGTGGTGGCAGCATATCAAAAGACCGGATTGTACTTCGAAGTTGTGTGGACGGAAAAGTGGAATCCGACAATGTTGGCAGCGACGGGATCTGAATCACCGAAGACCAGTGCCAGTTATCCGTATTACAGTCAGTTTAGGCCGGATCGCCTAGCGGAAGTGTGTGTGCCCTATCGTCGTAGACCAGTGCCAGCTAGCCTATCGTCATTACAATGAAGTGAACTAGTGGTGGTGCTGTGTTAGTGTAGTGTTGTGGTTAGTGATTTTGTGCATAGTGAAGCAAGTTACAGTGATTGTTGCCCGAGAGTGCAATATTTACCCGGGTTAAAGGTGAGCAGAGAAGTGCCCCAGCGAATAAAGTGCGAGGTAAGGTGTTTTGATAATTTTATTCTACTGACATTCTCGAACCTACTGTTTTTTATTGTGTATAATTGATGGTAATTTAAGTTAATGTTGTGGTTAATTTATGATAATTTATGTGCAATATAATAATTGGGCTAAATCAAATGAGATATTAACAGCTATTTTACACTATTGTTTTAAGAAAAGGATCTTATATTAATTACTAGAGGTGATGTTCTATTTTTTTTTACGGATAGGATTAATGATTAAAATTAATGCATTGTGTTAATAGTTGGAAGGAATAATTGAAATTTCTTAAATTTAAATTATTATTAAAGTAATATTTAAATTAAGTGATATTGTTTGTTTTAAGTTTGAAATATTGATAGTAAATGAGGAAAGCAAATTTGTGTAGAATTTAAATTAAATTGAAATAACCTTCAAGGAAGAACTGAAGGCCCAGAGAAAAAATAAGTGCTGTAATTTGCTTTTCAATGTGAGAACTAATTTTGAAATTGAAATATTTTATTGAGATTAAATTTAGGAATTTATGTGTATTTCATGCAAATTTTGGTTAGGTGGATATTTTTATGTAGTGATTGGCATCAGTGTTTTATTCAAATTGCAACGTATCGGTATTATTGTGTAAATTGTATTTTATTATTTATGATAAATTTAAAATCTGTAGTGCTTCATAGTCAAATTGAAATTATTGTTACTTTGTTATTGGAAGCAAATTGTGGGGTACTATTGCTTAAGGAAATTTATCAATTTATGATTATTTATTTGAAATATGTTAAATAGTATAATAAGTGGAGGTAACTTATGAGGGTAGGATTTGAGGAAATATTAATTTGATATTGGGCTTAAGTATTATTGTAAGGTGGTAATAATTATCAGTAGAAGGTATGGCTTTCTTACTAAAAATAAAAAGGGTGGATCTTCAGGCGATATGTGAAGAGTTAGGAATTGAAGTCTCGGAAGATGATACCAGGTTTAAGCTTAAGAAAAAGATAGTGGAGAGCGACGAATATGAAGAGGGGGACGTTATGGAATTATCTAACACTATTGTTACGGAGCGGTTAGAAAAGTTAGAAAAGGAGGAAAGGTTACAACGAGAAAAGTTAGAAAGGTAGGAAAAGTTACAACGAGAAAAGTTAGAAAAGGAGGAAAAGTTACAACGAGAAAAGTTAGATAGAGAAGAAAGGGCTGAAAAATTGAGATTGGAACATGAATTAGAGTTGGAAAGGATAAAAATTAAGAGTTCGGCAAATAACTCTAATGGGACTAGAGAATCGAATCATGAGAGTAGCCTAGAGAAATTGATTAAAAGTGTTAAAACTTTGTCTATCAAAGTTCCAGAAGGGACTGAGGGATGGAATCTGTTTTTTAGCAGTTTAGAACGAGCATTCCAAACAAAAAATGTACCGGAAACCCAGCAGGCCGAAATTTTACTAAATATGCTAGGGGATAAGGCCGATAATTTGCTAATATACACGACTAGGGAACAAATTGAGAGTTATGAGAAGTTAAAGGAATTAGTTCTAAGGGAACATGAGCCGACACCGAAAGCGTGTTTGGAAAACTTTAAGAAGGCTAGAAGGAATCAAAATGAAACTCATGTATTATTTGTATCGCGTTTAATAGCAACGTGGGAAAATTATTGTAAGATTAGAGATGCAGATACGTATGAGAAGGTTAATCAGTTGATCGTTACGGATAAGTTGTTAAATACTTTAGATGAGGAAACCGCGACGCATATTGGATTAACTCAGCAGAATAATTGGTTAGAAGTTTCTAAAATTGCTAAGGAATGTGATAATTTCTTTGATGCTAAACAAAAATCTTATGCGGTAACTTATGAGTTATAATGGTAAAGAAAGGTTGGTAAATAATGCAGATTGTAGAAGGGGAAAATATGAGGGATTTAGTAGTAATTGGAGACAAAATGGAAAGAATGAAGTTAGTCCATTTTCGGGTAGAAAACTGGAATATAAGAAGCCTAACGATGCGATGCCTACCTGCTTCAAGTGTGGTTTACGAGGCCATGTACAGCGATTTTGTACAAAAGGAAATAATGAGGGAAGTAATCAAATTAATAACCGACAGGAACCAAGGGCTAGTATAAATAATGTCTCAGTGCGAGGAATTAAAGAATTACCGAGGGGAGCGAGTATGGCAAGAATCGGAGTAAACGGGGATTGGAGAACTAAAGTTATTGGATAGAAGTTAAATAAACTCGAGAAAGTGGAGGTTAGTGCACATGGGAAGATAGCAAAAGGATTAGTGGATTCTGGTTGCGAAGTTAGTGTCGTGCATAAAGATTTAATACCAGTTGAAAAACTAAAAGGGGCTGGTAGCATCTATTTACAAGGGATATTTGGTAAGGCAGTGAAATCACCATTAATTCAATTACCTTTAGCTATTCCAAAACGCGGTCAAACTAATGTAATTCATCATGATGTACTTTGCGCAATAATTGACAATAGTAAGGAACAGGTAATTTTACATCCTGACGTGGCTAATGAATTGTCAGGGTTAAACAACAAGAAATCATTAAGAGAATCGGTAGAAAGGGAATGTAAGGAAGAGAGTAGGAACAAAGTGAAGGAAGGGGAAAGGATTAGAAATGATAATAATAACAGTTATGTCTTAGAAAAGAGATCGGTAAATTTACAAAGTCAGGAGAAGGAAAAAGCCGAGGTAGAGAAAAGTAAGATTAATCAAGTTACGGAAAGTAGTTTAAATATATTTCAGAAATCCCAAATGAATTGTAAAGAGTTAGAGAAAGCTTGGGAATTAGCTGAAAATGAGAGAGGGTCTTACTATGTTGTAAATGGGTTATTATATCATAAAGAGAAATTAGTAGATGAAACTGTAGCTCAATTAGTAATACCTAAAATTAGAAGGGAGGAAATTCTAAAACTAGCGCATACCTCCTTATACGGAGAACATCACGCGGTTAAGAAAATATTAGAAAGAATCAAGCATTCATTTTATTGGGAAAATATGGCAAAGGAAGCTAAAACGTTTTGCGAGTCATGTGTAGAATGTCGATTAACGAGGGAAATGAATGGGAGTGATAAGGAGAAAGAGGAAATATGTCGACCTGCAGTTATAGTTGAGTTAGTGGACGGGAGTAAGAAACTGGTGTATCAAAATGAAATGAGAGAATTTATGGCTAAAAATAAAGTAGTCGATATTGTCTTTGATAGTGACGGGGAGTTTGAAGACTGTAGGAAAAATCTGTTGTTAGACAGAGGACAGCCGGAAAATAAAGACAGGAAGGGATTTGAAATAAAAGGGTTAACATTCAAGTTGGGGACATAAAATCAATCTTAAGGAAAAATAAAGAATTATTTATGGGTCCTATCCAACTGGTAGAAATGGAGAAAAATCGGATTGGTCGTAAACCGGAGAGGGGTAAGATAAGGCAGAAATTGTACAATGTTCTCATCACGTATAAAGAGGACTTGGACCGGCAAGTGCCTGATTGGTTAGAGGAAGATTTATTTGGGACATCAGAGGCAGAAGTTAGCCGTTCAAGTGGGTGCACTGCGGAAAGGGATGTACCAATTAAGTTAACGAGGAAGGACTGGAAGGGAAAAGTTGTACCGCCTCCAGTAATATCAGCCTAAGGACTGACATTGAAATGACATAGTACTAGTGTAACTTTATTTTTTTTTTTTGTGTATTTATAATTGTAAGTGCATCCTGTGTTTATAAAAGGGTATTAGCATATTGTGTAATTTTTTTCTAACATCGCAAATCTGTTACTTTTCCACGGTTCCCTTCACTGATTCTATACCGTATATTTATTTATTTATTGTATTTGCATTTTTTAATATTGTATTCAGATCTATTTTTATTTTGTAGGTATTAGTTGAATAAAATGATGCATACATTTGTATTCGGTGCACAGGCCCGGCATAATACTGGTAAGTTCGGCCGTTTCTCAAACGACTAAACATGTTCATTAATTTTCGTAATTTTCTAGATGCATTTTTTATTTACAAAGATAGTTTATTTTCCAGCGGAGTTTGTTCAAAATGAATTCATACTTTTATTTTTTATCATTTATTTATTGAAAGAAAAGAGGATGAGGACTTTTTATTTCCTTACCCATACATTTTTATTACCAAATTATCGCAGACAAAAAAGAAAATCTTCTTTTAATTTATATTTTAAAACCCTTTCACCGTTTGAAGGTTTTCCTACCCTATTAAAAATTTAGAGCAAATGGTCCAGTCATTTGACCGTTTTTATACAAAATGGTTACAGAACCGTAATTTACATATTAGAGTTAAATTACAGTTATGTAATCGCAGACAAAAAAGAAAATCTTCTTTTAATTTATATTTTAAAACCCTTTCACCGTTTGAAGGTTTTCCTACACTGTTAAAAATTTAGAGCAAATTGTCCAGTCATTTGACCGTTTTCATACAAAATGGTTACAGAACCGTAATTTACATATTAGAGTTAAATTACAGTTTAGTATATGGTTCATTAGAGATGTCAGTAGATAATTTTCAGACACCTTGAAATATTTATGTAATTGTAGTAATGAAGAAACCTACCAAAGAACTGTTGAGCTCTTCTTTGACATTACATTGTTTTGAGGAAAATTAGCCCCTAAAAGGCATATTTTCCGCTAAGGTCGGGGGGTGTCAGGCCCCTGGCACCTATAGGCTTAAAAACTATTGTTATGGAACTATTGTGATTATTATCTTATTTTTATCTTATTGTGTGTGTATCTTTTGTGTACTATGAGGCTTTTCAGTACTGGAATCTTAATCCGGAGAGTAGCGAGTTGAATACAATGGAAGAAGTATGTCCTTTGTGATGTGGTCTTTAATAGATAAGAAAGAGATTGCATCCATTATTTAGGAAGACAGATCCTTGAAAACAGACCAGGAGCCCCGTAGACAGAAAGGTGCGCTGGAGAATGACCAGAGAGGAAGTTAGTTGGAACGCAGGACTGGAGCGTGTAGGTTGGTTTGTTCAGAGAGCAGCTCTGGGCACGTGGGTGGAACGAGATCTCTCGAAAGGAAGAGATATAGCGTGTGTGAGATTAATAGAAATCTCGGTTCTGAGTGAATTAACGTAGCCTAACGGTACACGTAAAGCGTTTCTGTAATTATTTTGATTAAATATTAAACCGGATAATTTACATCCGAGTTTAAGTGTAAATATTGTTAATAAAGTGTTAATTTAAGTTTAATTGAAAGAGTTAGGTTTTTTTTTTAATATACATCACGTAACGTGTCCGATATCACGTATTCATATCGGTGGTGGCAGCATATCAAAAGACCGGATTGTACTTCGAAGTTGTGTGGACGGAAAAGTGGAATCCGACACAGTTCATCCCGAAACAATAAATCCTTAATGCATAGAATGTTTGTTTTTTCTCACATTTATAACAACCTGTATTTTACCAATAATTGAATATTACATCATTTAAATAAAAAAAGTAAAGAATTCAGTTTATATGTATATATATATATAATGGTTTTTACATATTCTTTTCATTAATTATCTAGATGAAATTATTGATTTTCATATGATACCATAATTTAGCCTATTTGGCTCATAAATCACTTTGATTAGCTTCTGTTTGGAATACATAGTTACTATAGCTGCATTGCGCTTTTAATGGTGTATTTAACAATAATTTAATAATAATAATTATATAATATTACTATTATTTCTTGGTATCATTTGTTCCTCTATTGAATTTTCAAATGCATCTTTATAACATCTTATTCAGGATCTTTTTTGCCAACATTAATTTTGTATTGACTTATTATTGCTTGGGGATTTTAGATAGTTGTTTTTTGATGTTAGTTTGCTTGATGGGACTTTATGTATATATGTAAATAGTTTTATTATATTTAATCAAGTATAAAACAATCATTAATCTTATTTTAATTATTTATTATTATAAATTTTTCTTTTATGGTTATTCAAGAGTACTTTATGAAAATAAAGTTGTTTAAAAAAATTATTATTTGATGTTATAATTATAATTTTTACTATGTATATCTTGCAATTTTTATTGCTTTCAAACAATATGGTAGTTATGAGTAAAATGTTAGATACTGGCAATTTAGGCCTTGATGGATCCAGGACTAATGCTCGGTACAGGAAGATTATTAGGGATCTTCCTGGATCGTTATCAGATAACCTATTCTATTGTCCCAAGCCTGTACTATGTTTTCGAGAGTGTGAATCTAAGCATTGCCTTACATGTCCTTTAGCTGATAAGTCCAAGATTTCAAATAATCACAATCTTAATGTGGTAAAATTTTGCAAAGCATACAATGTAATCTATTCATTGAAATGCAATTCGTGTAATATGGAATATATTGGACAGTCTTGTCAATAATTACATAAGCGGCTAAATTTACATCGTTCTCATATTGATAAATTAAAAAAAATCTAAATTTCAAACTACTCATAATATTGAATATACTCATTTAAAAAATCATGATTTTAAAAATATTACTATTAAAATACTTAAAATCCAAAAAAAAAATTACTGAACGACTTTTTCTAGAATCTAAATATATGACATTTTAATACTACCTATCCTTATGGATTAAATCAATTAGTATACAAAAAATCACATCCTGTTTTTTCAGATTTAAATAAATATAAAAATTATAAAAATCTTTATTCAGGATTAAATTTTTCAAACATAAAAAAAAACTTCAAGATCTGGTAGGTAAAACACAATAACAAAAAATACACTGATAATATGGTGATACAACAAGAGCTTGATGATCTTGAGGCACAATTTTGTAATGATTATTGTTGGCTTGCTATAAGAAAACATATTTTTAGTATTAAAAAGAAATATTTAAACCAATATTTCAAAGTATTTAAAAAGAATCAATATTCTCCACATTTTTGTGATATTTTTATGATATTCTTCATTATAGAGAAAACCTATTAAATACAAGTCTTTCTAATAAACCTAAATATAAAACTAATAATACACAACTAATTATAAATTTTTACAATCATGTATTTAATAATATCAATTTACATAATATCATAAACAACACTACTAATAATTTTCCAATAAAAAATTTTACCATTCACAAGACATATAAATATAATCGCACACTTGGACGTAAAATTTTTAATTACAATTCTTTTGCAAAACAATTGGTCTCTTCAAATAATTACCCTTGTTATTGTAATGACCCAAAATTTCATAAGTACATAAATACAACACATGGTCATATTATTACTGGTGATCTTAATATTGTAGAACAACCTATTTTACAAAACTTAATGCAGAATGGAACAAAATTTCGCCTTCCATATGGGTGTAAAATCAAATCCATAATATTGCAGTTTATTCAAGATATTGATTTATTTATATATAAAATTGCTATTGATTACAATAAACCTATCGAGTATTTTAGTGAATGGAGATTTTCTGTAATAGATAAATTTAAAAATGAAATTATAAAAAATTATCAACACACATGCAAATTTTAAAAATATAAATAAACATATATCAGAATTACAAAACAAATTTATAATTACTTATGTAGATAAATCTCCAAATAATTATGCTATTATTTGTAAAGAGTACTATAAAGTGTTAATTCACAATGCAATTAACGCAAGTAATATTTTTAATAAAACTAAATTAAATATTGAAATTAATAATAGAAAAATATTAAATTATCACAAATTCCTAAAATTAAAAATTAACAATTTAAATTATCCTTATCTTGTTATAATTCAAAATTTCATAAAAATCCAATTAAATTTCGCACTGTTACCATCGGGTGTAACACATATAATAATAATGGAAGCAATTTACTACTTAATATTTTAAAGCAGATATATGATATAACGATAAAACATAATAACCAACATTGCCTAACAAACAGTTTTCAGCTTATTAATAAAATACATAATATCAATCCGGTAAAATTCATAAAAACATTGGATTTTAATGATTTATTTAATAACATTGATATAAAAGACTTACATAAAACAATGTGCACATTATTTAAAGAATTTAAATCTCAATTAAAATTAAAAGATCATATTTCCGTAAATTTTTTTAAAACTTTACTAAATTTTACATTGCATAATAATTACATCATATATGACAATATTATTTATAAACAATGCCAGGGAATACCGCAGGGTGGAACCGCTTCTAGTATTCTCTCTGACCTTTACTTATATTATTATGAAAGAAATATTGGTCCGAACAATGATTATGTATTTTATCGCTATATTGATGACATTATCATATTTTATTTCAATGATAAAAATTGCACATCACCACTCAATTTTTATCCTAATCAGCTTACATTAAGTGAAAATGATTTGATTAATAATAATATAAATTTTCTTGACTTAAAAATTAATATTAATGATAATTATAAATTATTTTTTGATATTTATTATAAAAGATTTGATTTTCCATTTAAAGTAAATATTTTTAAAGTTTTGCTTTATGTTTACATAAATCAGTTTATAAAAATATAATTATCAATTATCTTCATCGTATAAAATATCTATGCTCAGATATAAATAAAAACAAAAAAATTTAATTTATTCGAGATCATGCAAAACTATACGGTTATCCTACTTTTTTTGATAAATTCAACTATCAACTCTTTTAAATAACATTTATTACATCATATAAATATGTTATGGAATAAATTATTGTTTTAGTGTGCGATAAAATACAGCAAATGATATAGCAAATTACAATTAAAACATACATAAATACAATTAAAACATATAAGGACAATAATTAAGATGATTGAACATTATTTACACTTTATACAATTACTGTGATTGTGCGTTTAGCCAATCACCTTTATTTTAAGTGATACTAATGATCAGTTTTTAAAACATACATAAATACAATTAAAACATATACCATTAAAACATATAAGGACAATACTTAAGATGGTTGAACCTTATTTACACTTTATATTGTTACTGTGATTGTGCGTTTAGTCGATCAACTTTATATTAAGTGATTCTAATGATCGGTTATAAACATTCCATTTATATATATATATATATATATATATATATATACTTTATGATGATATTAATTTATTATCTAATAAATAGAAGTATGAAATCTTAATTATTTTCGGTAAATACTATTTGATATATAAGTAGATAGAAGGTAGCAATATGTATTATATAAGAACTCATTAACTTATTAGTAGAAGTATAAAAAATTAATTATTTTATGTAAATTCTATAATATATATATATATATAAGTAGATTACCATAGATGGCAGCACCAGCACTATGTATTAAAAGAAATATCTCTTTTACATAATATCTACTCTTGGTAAGAATCTTTAAAATACTATGTAAGATTAATTTAATTCTGGTTAAATTTAATTCATATAATAGGATTTTGTACGATGTTAATGTAAAACTACAATAATGATATTATTATTTTTTACTATTTATATATATTATTAAATCTAATATAATAAGTACGTAAATCAAACTTAATTTTGAATAATTATTATTCAAATAGAGGGCAGCACATTACTTGACAAATAAATGTTAATAATATCTTTAATTTACCTATAGAGGGCGCTTCCCAGATAACAATTTTAATTTTTAAAACATTTTTCTCACCTTAACATGTAAATGACTAGATGCTTTTTAAAGGCTTTGTCTGAAAAGTGTGCAAACATTGTAAAAAGGATTATAAAAGGTTGCTAGTTGACACAATCTGAGGTACTTTGTAAGTGTTTTAGGACAAGCATACCAAAATGTAGAAATGTAAGGCTAGTTACAGTATTTCTTATTAGCCATTGTAACAAGAATTACAATCAAAGGTAGATAATAATGCTTTTATTATAAGCATCTATAAAGGAAATCAGAAAGGTTTTGATTAATCTGTTAGTTTTAAATCTTAACTGACAGAGGCATTAGATTTTCATCAAAATAACCTGACTTAGAAATGTCCTTTGTTGCTGTGGGAAACTAAATTGTAGCTTAATTTTTATATGCTGAAGAAAAAAAATGGAAAATAAGGATTTTTATTAGCCCACATTATATTTAAGAATTCATAGTAAGTTACATATTTTAATTAATATATTTATTTTTTTATTTGCTAAAATTCTTTTCCTATGTAATTGCTAAAATTTGAATATATTTTATTTTTTATATTTTAATTAATATATTGCTTCTAAAAAAAAAAATATTACTTATTGATAACATTAAAAATTTTTAAATCTAATATGCATTTTGTTAGAATGAACTGTGAGGATTCATTTTACGAAAGTTTTCTAACTTTTGTTTGAATTTGACATAACTAATTAAAATAGATAACTTATTTTTTTTCTTTGCATCTCTTACCATTAATTAGTTTTAAAAATAAAGTCTAAAATATATGGGGGATAATATTTTCTTTTTAAAGTGAATTCGGGCAACAAGAAAATTTGTATAGTATATTTTTGCTTAAGCCCTACTACATTATCCTGAAAGTTTCACAATAGTTTAAATTTCTGAGTTTGGAATTGTTTATGTCTTGGTTTTTATGTTGTCTTTATTTATTGTTTTTATATTTGGAAAGTGATAATGGTCAGCCCACTATCAATTACTGTTATTTATTAGTTTATTGACAAACTGAAGTAAGTTAAACATTCTTGCATAATTTAATTTCATAAAGATTTAAGAACTTCATTTAAGAACTATATAAAACCAAATTTTGGTGTTTATATAATTACTGAGAAAAATTAGAAAAAAATATGCAATTTCCATTTATAACATTTTTATATCATATGCATATTACCTATTTGTTTATTTTTAGTTTTTCATTTTACTTAAAACAGAAGAACAATAATTTTTCAGAATGATTTATCTCTGAATTAAATCTATTGATGCTCCATAATTAAAAATAAATAATAATAATCGGTTAAGTTTATTTAGACTTTTCTTTAAAATATAAAAATTCATTTTCAAAATCTTTCATAATTATTAGTATGTATATTGAAACGTTAAAACTTTAAATAGTTTGATTTCATTAAAACTCATTTTTTTAAACTCCAGGAAAATAAAATGTATTAAACAAAGTAATAAAAATAACAATATTTAAAAATTTTGTAGCAGCGCATGCAGTAAAAATTTTATATCTTAAACGTACATAATATAAAAACAATTGTCATTGAATATTTTAAAATGAAATTTTATACAACATAAATTACTAAAATATAAGAAAATAAAACGTATGCGTAAAAATAATTAACTTTGACTAAATTACAGTTTAAATACTAGTACAAAATCTATTATTATTATTATTACGCAATATTTAAAACTTTTGACGGTAATTTTTAAGCACATGAACTATAAGATGAATATTTTAAAATTGGGGAGCATCAATAGATAACATATACGATAATAATATATTGTAAAAGATAAACATAAACAAATGCTATTCTCTATCGTATTTTGCAATGAAAATATGGTTAAAGAACTCGCATTAATTCGTTAAGAATAAAAAACATATGGAAATTTCAAGAACTACAACAGAAATATGCGTATGTATGTAGTTCTTACAATAAGGTACATCTTTATGAAATTAAATAAATACAAAATAGTTTAACATACTTTTGATGGAACATGATTGCACCAAATGCAAAGCCGGCACTGGCAGAGACACAGATAATATATTCCACCAGATAGGACACTTCCATAAGCTCAATGGTAACCGAATCGCAACTTCAGAGCCCCTAGTGACAACAGTCGCAAACGGTTCGGGCGTGTCGCCACAGGTAGGTATGACTTATATTATTTGTTTAGTATCTATCTTTTTTTTCCCCCCGCAGTTTCGGCGATGTTTGTTATTAAAACATCAAACGCATTTTATTTTATCATACAAATACTAGAAACTAAGCAAATAAGTTCTGAATTATATATTTACACGAGTTTCTTACAGATTTACACACTTTTTTTTAATAATTTAAACTGAGAAACTTTCAAATATTTAAACGATTTGATACTTGTAAAATTTGTTTGTTTATGTTATCGTAATACTTATGAAAAGTATTTAAAACCACTTTTATATTTCTTAACGATGTATATGTGGTTATTTAAAAAATAAATAAATATAGCATATTTAAAAATAATATTTAGTGCTAAATTTTAAATGTTATTTTAATACGATTTTAAATATTTTTTATTTAAATATTCCATTTAGTGAAGCGTTTTAAACAACGTTATTTAATACGATTCTAAATATATTTTTTTTAATTTAAAAAGTAATAAATATAACATATTTAAAAATACCATTTAGTGCCACATTTTAAACAATGTCACTTAATACGATTTTCACAATTTTAATGTCTGCAGTAAAACACACTGCTATTTATTATTTTTTTTTTTTTTTTTTTTCCATATAAAAAGTTTTACTTAAGCATGATAAAACATTAAAGAGACAAATTTCAAAAATAAAAATTTATTGCACATTTTGTAAAAAATACAACTGTATAGTAGGATAAATTTATGAATGTTTTCAGCATAAATACAAAATTCCATGCATTAAAAAGTAATATTACATGGAATGCAAATTTTTCTAACTACTTACTTATATCTATGTCACTTTTTTATGGACACAATAACTCTAATAATTCTGCATAAATCTCTTCCAAACTGATACATAAAATCAAGGGGCATAAAATCTCGGTCAAGTTTGTTAATAAGCAAAATCTAACCATGGGGGGGGGGGGGGCTTTTTGTGAAAATAGAAAATCCCCCATAATTTCTTAATTATGCTACGTATCGAATATATTTAAAGTTATTATTACTTGTAGGAAAAGGAGAAAATTTATGTATGACAGATTTTTGATATCATTAAAAATGGCCCCAAAGGGAGCGGGAAAGGGGGGTAGAAGAAAAAAATTCATAACTTCATCAATTCACAAGATATGAAATCTGTTTAAATTTATCATAAATCCTCTTAATATTATCTAAAACTTTTGTATTGACAAATTTTTTATAGGACCAACCTTTATAGCAAGAAAAATAAATAAAAACACTCACTACCTATTACATTCTCCCCTAAATTGGAATTTTTGAAAAAATTTTGCAGATCTACGCCGATTATGACTCCTAGAACCCAAAACCACTTCCAGTTCAAAACTTTATAGTATATCTATCTATCTATCTATGTCACTTTTTATGGACACAATAACTCTAATAATTCTGCACAAATCTCTTCCAAACTGATACATAAAATCAAGGGGCATAAAACATCGGTCAAGTTCGTTAATGGGCAAAATCGAACTATGGGAGGGCTTTTTGTGAAAACTGAAAACCCCCCATAATTTCTTAATTATGATACGTATCGAATCTATTTAAAGTTATTATTACTTCTAGGAAAAGGAGAAAATTTATGTATGACAGATTTTTGATATTATTAAAAATAGCCCCAAAGGGAGCGGAAAAGGGGAGGGGGGGGGGGGTTAGAAGAAAAAAATTCATAACTTCATCAAGTCACAAGATATGAAATCCGTTTAAATTTATCATAAATCCTCTAATATTACCTAAAACTTTTGTATTGACAAATTTTTTATAGGACCAACACTTATAGCAAGAAAAGAAAAAAAAAAACAAAAAAAATCCCTGCTGGCTCCACCTGCAAACAAGTTAGGTTTCGAAGTGGGTGGTTCCAACTATCGCATCATGGCAAAAAGGTCATTTCTTCCGCAATTTCCAACAAATAGGCACCCCATGGTCTGCATCTTCGAAATCTACCTGTGCTTGTAGGCCGAGCTGTCAGGGATTTTTTTTTCTTTAAATAATTTACAAACATTTATTTTACAATAACAAAGTTTTCACCAGATTAAAAAAAAAGCAGCGTGCTGCTGATAAGAAAATGGCACTTTTTAGATTCACAATGATGCATTTTTATCAGTGTTCCTAAATATCATTCAGATATTTTAGATATGTGTAGAGTTAGTTTACTCTGAACTTTTATGTTAGCCAAGCACAAATCTCGCTAAAATCTTTTTTTTTTTTTTTTTTTTTTTTTATCCCCCTTGTCACTAACAGATTCTATTTTCCACGTGTGTAAATTAGAAATAATGTTTTGATGTTGAAATAAAATGTTTCGGATTATGGAATTCTTTTTTTTCTTCTGATGAAATGAGTGTAAGGCATGACTTTTAAGGTTCTGCATTTTAAATGGATGAAAGGTTTATATTTTAATGAAATAAATGCATTACAAATCATGATGATGATAACAATATTTGTTGATTTATCATCTGCGCCCAGCTATAATCCATATCCCCTTCCAAAAAAGTATCTTCAGTAAAATTTGATTACTCGAGACAATACACGACTGTGATTTAAATATATATATATAAACAAATGTTTGAAGTGTGTTTTGATTTTTACAGTGCAAAATATTCTCACAAATTCAGATTTTCTTTCATATGTACTTTTGTCTGGCAAAATCAAAATAAGAAATATTGTATTTATGATATTCCCCGCTAGCATGATTGCTTAGCTTATACATATTTTTTTTAAACCGTATCTTGCCCAACTGATCTTGACCAATCTTCTGACTGTACATGATTTAAGATTTAATTAATATTCAAATTTTGTTGTACACGTGTTTATATTAAATAAATTACTTTACACTTTGAATTCATTATTATTATTATTTTTTTTTTTTTAGTTTTTTACCCTATATAAACACTATTGTTTTTATGTGTTTGTTTTACAATTGTGGCCACTGGATTTTTTGGGTTTAGGAGCTAGTGACTCCTTCCAAATGTTGGGAATCTGCACCTATAATTTAATGCTTCTGATGTCAAGTGAATAGGACTGCATTTTTGCCGTTAAATCCTATAGTTTGGCGATAGTTTTTTTTTTTTCGTAAAAGTGGTCGACGGGATAATGGAGAAGTACCAAAACTTTTTACACATTAATTTTGAACATAAAATTGATATTAGATATATGATTATAGGGTACTTTCAGTTAGCTGGCCACCGGTGAAATATATATATATATATATATATGTAATGTATGCATAAATATACCTGTATATTGATGCAAGAACTTGTTTAATGTATTTTGAAATTCATAGGATACATATATATATTTCACTGGCGCTGGCTAACTGAAAAGTACGGATTATAGACTAGTTTTCCATTACATTAATATATAATTCTCAGATAGTAGTAGATTTTTGATCATAGAAAATTTTTTTGTAGGTTTCCAGGTAGATTCCTACATTGAATCAGGTCGCTGTGCTGAATATGCCTAAAATAAGCTCTATCTGATATCACTGATTTAGAAATATAAGGAATTAACATAAGATATACATGTTAAGTTGTAAAGTCTATACAGACAACATTGTATAAACTTTGAAGACAGCAACATAACTGAATGGGGGAGTGGGAAAAGGATAACATTCCAGCTGATGTAAATGTTGAGGAAGAATAATAAACATTTATGTAAAAAAAAAAAAAAAAAAAAAAAAAATTAGAGAAATGTTCACTGTTATTAGATTGCAGGACTAGTCGATGAGGGTTCATCTTATAAATTTCAAAGAAAAATACTGATTAATATTTGTTACTTAAACTATCTCAGTTTATTATTATTTTTTTTAGAATGTTATCCTTTTCTACGCACCCACTGAATAATAGAAAATAAAAACCTACTTCTTTTTTGTACACTTTGAATAAAACCTTTGAAGATTTTTTAAATCTCCAATTATTTTTTTAATGTGTTTGTAGAATTTCAATTTTTGAAATCATTATACTAACAATCTTTATGAATTTCAAGAACATTTACACTGTTGAAATCTATTATCTCAGAGAGAAATTTAACCATATTTTGTAGAACATTTGCAGACGAAAACATATGAGCTGTATCAACACTATCCATTTTTTGCACAATATGAAATAATACATCACTAGGCTTTTTTAGACTATTACCCGAACAGTTTTTTTACTGAGTTAGCAAAGAATTGTGATTTACTGTATTTGTAGTGTTAAACAAAGTATTTTGACAATAATTCACAATTTAATTTTGAAACTTTTTCTTGCAACATATCCAGCCATATAATAAATGAAATTTTGTCTTTACTGTCAGATGGCGAGCATGGAATTTCATGAAGAGGAACATCTACATTTAATTTGACATGATATGGAAGTTAAATTTAAATATTTGGAAGCACTTCTATGTTTTAATGATATCAGAATTTCAACAAAATCTACTTCACCGTTCGTAGCCTTAGACATGCTGAAAATTCTGTTTACCGTCACTGCTTGTTCGCAACTTTTTAATTGTGAGCAATTCAGATTTTTCTCATTACCTCTTTTTGTTCTTACAATAGAAAATGTATTTTCTAATGCATCTTGGTTGAAAGGTTTAGTTAGTTTTTGATATGTTTTGAGCATTTTGAAATACAGTCTTTTTTAAACCAGTAAATTAAAGATTTATAGCTGTTCCTTTTTCATCTTTTGGTGTTAGTTTGAAAGAAAAACTGGATGACTATTCTTGAGTGTTTTAAACTGTACTACAGATTTTGGTGTAGGTATCTGTACTGCAGATTTCAGTGTTTAAGTAGCTGGACCGAAGATTTTGGTGCATGCAACTGAACTGGTGCTAACAAAAGCAGAGCAACTAACCAAGGAAGCATTTTTATCCATGGGTGAATCTTCAACATCATTTAAAGAACATCTAAAAGATAAAGAATACATTGTTATAAAAAGCAAGTTTTTACAATTCTTTTTAAGAATATAGAAATTTTTAACATACTCTACTTTACTATTCCATTAAGTTCTAAAGATTAAAGTTATAATTAAGTAAAATAATTGTTTTATATTTATCGAAATACATACAACAAAATGCATTATACTGCAGCAAATTTAAATCAAAGCATAAAGTGTTACACTCTGAAAGCTAAAGTGTATAATGAAACCATATGTAAAAATATCTCTATCTAAATATCTACACAGACATTAGTCAAAATAATCAAACATATATTTCAAGGGGCTGAACTGCAAACCATGAGTTATCATTATTTCTGAATAGTATAAGGAAAGGGCATGTTTACAAACAAACAGTTCCATCAACCAATCTACCACTGCATTTTTATCGCATCTATCATTACAGGAAACGTCATAGCGACGTAGGCCAATCATATCATAGACCGGTTTAACATAGACCAATCAAATCCCTCCATCTCATGTGTACTGTAGGAGCCGTAAAGAACGAACATGTTTTTCTCCCAAACCAACAGTAGTTTAACCAACAGTGACGTCAGGTGCCCTTTCCTTATTCTGCACATTATTTAACTGCAGAATCCTGCGATTAAAAAAGGCCACAGAAATAATGGAAATCTACAGGCTATGTCTTTACACCCCTGATATACATGATCTATTTATCGAGAAATTTAGTAGATAAGTATATGGATGTATAACACAAAAGATATAAAAATATTAGGGTACTTTTCGGTTAGCCGGGCACCAGTGTAATATAATATATATATTGTTATGAATTTTGTAAATATTTCATTCTTTTTAATTTATTTTATTTTATTATTGTGAAAATTACAGCATTATTAATGTATTTCCTATTGAGCATCATGTAACTCAGTGCTAAAGGCCTCAGGTGGTTTGCAAGGAAAACAACCTTACAGCATCGGTTTCTATAATGAGTTCTATTGGAAAATCGCCAAGGAATGGGTTTATCGCCAAGTTGGCGATGGTTTTGGCGACTTATTTTTGTCGCCAAGTTGGCGACGGATTTGGCGACTTTTTGTGCAACCACCCCCCCTTATACCTGTACATTGGGATCCTTTCTCGCTTTGGTTCTCTATCGAAGGTTAAAGAACTTTCTGGTAATTTCTGGCATCTGAAGGCTCTGGAATAATCTGGAAAGATCGCTGAAACCTATATAAGGACCTCCATCAGTTCAGTTAGTTAGTTGTCTGTCAACTGCGATTGAATTCATACGAGAGGCTTTGCATTGAGAACTGTGTTTCTCGGATTGATTTTGTCGTTGATACGTCGTATTGAACGCATTGTTTGTGTGAAATTTTGCTGTGCTTTTATTGGATTTGAAGATTACTGAATATCCTGTAATTTTCAGAAGATATTGGTGTTCGTATTGCACTGTTTATAGTGAATAAAGCCTTTTTATTGTTCTTATATATTGGCATCAGTCCTTTCGAACCCCGAGCTCACAACAATATATATATATGAATGTGTATATTAATAAGTATATATAAATAGTTTTTTATTATTATTCAATAGGCTTAAGGATTTTGTGCATTGAGGGTGCAAATGCAAAGTGAAAATTATGGAGAAAGGGTGTGTATTAGGGGGGGGGGGGGTTAAAAAAGGGTAAATTTTTCATGGAAAGTGCTGAAATCTGATTGTTCATTTTATTATTTATTTTCTGTTACTGCAAAATAACAAAGGAGATATTTTTTTGGCTTAGATGTACCATTCGCCTGCAGTCTGCCATCTTGTTTTTTTTTTTTATTATTATTAAATATAAATAAATTAGTCAATTAAATTAAATAACATGTTTATAATAAGTAAATATGTATGAAAATTATTTTGGAAATGAGAAACAAAGCAAATGTGTTTTGATTTAAAATATAAGATGGCGGACTGTGGGTGAATGGTACATCTGTTCCATTTTTTTTTTAACATTTAATGATTTTAGACTTTATACAATTGGGATATGGGGAAGACAGAAAGCAGAAATTTCAGGAGCAAGAATAATTTAGATGCTTGATTATTTTAATGTCACAATGAAGAAATAAGAAGCTGGTTGTTTATATATTGTTACAAGTAAACAAACAAGATAGAAAAAGAAAATTTAAGTTTTAAATATTTTAATCTTTGGCAGAAATATGCAGAAAAAATTTCAGAGTAGAAAAAAAAACCTTTAGATGTGGGGGGGGGGGGGAAAGCAGAGAAAATCTTTGCAAATGTGGTAGATTTTCACCCTTGTAACAGGGTTCGTACTCATTTCTTTAAATAAAATTCGAGGACCAAAACAATAAAAATTTAAGGACATACAAATTGATAAACTATTGAATTTAGAGGAAATTTTAACTAAACTAATTATGCTCTATTATTTATTTTTACAATAAAATAAAGAATAGAGCAGAGAAGTTTTTTGCCCCTCATTTTGAAAAGATGGAGAAAAAAGAAGGGACTTTTTGCAGATTTTCCTGAAAAATAAGGACCTTTAAGGATAAAAAATTACTTTTCAAATTTTTAAGAACTTTTATGACCGTACGAACTCTGTGTAATTAAATTTTCGGAAAGAAAATGAAAATGGAAACGCGAATTAAAACAAGTATAAAAAATGGAAATGAATAAAAGGTTAAGGAAAGGGAAAAATTGTTTAAAAAGAAATCTACATTAAAGTAAAATAAAACTAGATTTTTAACATTCGTGCATTTATAATTTATAAATACAGAAATCACTTACCTTCTTTAATTTCCTGTAGGAAAACAGAAGAATGACATGATTGTGTTTTATACAACACCTTATTTTTTGACGTTTTGCAATAATTAATTGCAAGAAAAACAGCCCTGAAACAAGCAATTGGCAATATAAATTAATTATATTCAAGAAAAATAGCTCTGAAAAGAACTTTTATGAAAATGAAATACTAAAATAGCTGTCCTGTCGATATTAAATAAACAAAACTCCCAACAGGTACATGTGACCGTGACAATCTGACAGTTTATAGATCGCGCGCCTGTGCGTTAGTTCTTGACTGTGCTCAGTAGTGGCGCTTGTATCGCGCCGGTTCGGGTTTTCGCTCCACTGTCCTATCTGGTGGAATATATAATCTGTGGGCAGAGAGACGCTATAGTGACCTGTTCGCACGCCAATATCACCTTCCAGGGAGATAGAGAGAAGGAGAACAAAGATAATGTTTCTACTTATGGAACTAAAAGCGGTACCTAGTATGGCGGTGTTTCTGGTCTTTTGGGCCTTTAGGAAGTGTAGCGCCCTCTATCTCTTTACCATGCTCGAAACCAAAATGCAGGAAGAGCAGACGACAATTTGTCATGTTTGACAGGTCACATGACCGGCCTTTGGGAGCACCAGCGCCACAAACTGGGTACTAATTCCCGGTCCATGTTGTGATCTTGAAAGCCTATCTTCACTGTTCTCCTTCTTATTTCTATCTCCATGTCACCTTCAATGAGTCATGAGTGAGTGAACGCAAGCACATGGACAATTGGTAGCTCGAAATAAGTTGCGCATGCGCGAAAAATGAATGAGTAAAGATGATTTTAGAGCGTAGGTTTTCTGACGGTTATTTCAAAAATCTAATATTGAAAACATTACTGTGACCGTGATATAAGGTAAAGATAATATACCTTTGCAGAAAAATTGAAAGAAAATGAAAAAAGACCGTTTTCGGAACCCTGCTTGCTATCTGGGTTATCGCTTGTATATTTACATTTTACTTTTAAAGATTAAAATTAAATGGAAAATTTGTATATTCACAAATATAAATTTGTTTTTGAGTGTATTATCAGAAAAATAAATTGTGTGTTTTAAAACAATTTGTGTTAAGGGGTAATAATTAAGGTGATATTTCAAAATATGTTCTCTCAACTTAACTTTCAAATAATTTCACTCAACTTGACTATATCATCAAGTATATGATATGTGCGCCATGTGGTTGTACACTATATTGCCAATGATGACCGGTCACTTGCGATTTTAGACGTTTTGTTAAATATCTGGAAAGATACATAAGGAATTATCCTGTAACTTCAGGAGTGTAAACAACATGATAAATGTCATATATTTCCGCAAAGATTTTTTCCCGAAACCCCATAAGGGGCCGTCAACAAATTGAAGAAAAACGAATATATTTTGGATAACCCTGTAAAAACTAATATTGCAAAAGCATTCAAACTGTAGATTATAATTAAGTGGATTATTGTAATAATTTGGGTTCATTTATATGAAGATAGCATGTATACTCGAAGATAAATTCCGGTTTTTATAAAAACAGTCCCAAATTTTACCAAGTTTTTTGCTTATAATTTGCAGAGTTTTTAATATAGAAACAAGTTTTTTTCAGAAAATATGACAAACAAAATTATACACAATACCCTGCAATCAGAATTAAAAAATAATAAAAAATGTATGAAAAATGACCAGGTTTGCTAAATATTGTTTCACTGCGCATGCGCGAATTCAATCAAAATATACTGTGCATAATATATTAGCGAAATGTATAGACCAACTTTTATGAAAGTCTCAAAAACATAGCTTGAAAATTCTGATAGTAATTGTCGATAGAATAAGCTCGAATTTCGTTGTTCCCGAAAGGAAGCAAAAAGATGAGGGGTTGTATCCAAATGTACTAGCTTATCAAAGTTGGCATAATAAGAATGAAGTGTCTGTCATTCTATATTTGATACAACAGCTCATCTTTTTGCTTCCTTTTGGAAATAGCGAATTTCGAGCTTATTCTATCGACGATTACTATCAGAATTTTCAAGCTATGTTTTTGAGACTTTCGTAAAAGTTGGTCTATACATTTAGATAATATATTATGCACAGTATATTTTGATTGAATTCGCGCATGCGCAGTGAAACAATATTTAGTAAACCTGCTCATTTTTCATACAATTTTTATTATTTTTTTAATTCTGATTGCAGGGTATTGTGTAAAATTTTGTTTGTCATATTTTCGTAAAAAAAAAAAACTTGTTTTTATATTAAAAACTCTGCAAATTATAAGCAAAAGAACTAGGCGAAATTTGGGACTGTTTTTATAAAAACCTTCATTTCTCTACGAGTATACATGCTATCTTCATACAAATGCACCCAAATTATTACAATAATCCACTTAATCATAATCTACAGTTTGAATGCTTTTGCAATATTAGTTTTTACAGGGTTATCCAAAATATATTCGTTTTTCTGCAATTTGTTCACGGCCCCTTATGGGGTTTCGGGAAAAAATCTTCACGGAAATAAATGACGTTTATCATGTTGTTTACACTCCTGAAGTTACAGGATAATTCCTTATGTATATTTCCAGATATTTAACAAAACATCTAAAATTGCAAGTGACTGGTCATCATTGGCAATATAGTGTATTTCTAACTGTTATCTGGTAATAATTCAGTATAGTGATGTATACAGATTTTTGGATAATTATTGTGAGTAAAATATTTTATCTATCCTTTACAAGTTTTTTATTTCCAATTTTGTTATTTTCAATTATTTTCTGGTAATAATTCAGTATACCTGGGTGATTATACTGATCTTAGCATATATGCCAGTATAATTATGAAATACTGAATTATTTTTTAAAGCACGTGTGGGTACATCCAGGCTGAAGATTATACCTACACGTGTTTTTTCATATCCAATTCTAATTTAAATCTCTTGTTATCCAATTTTCCATTATAATTAGTTCATATTTCATTTCTTAATACATTTGTATTCACTTGATATCAACTCCAAATTATTAACATTTTATGGTTTATTATAATTTTTTTTCTCTCTCTCTCTCTCTTTTTAAATAATCTTCACATTTTCAGTATTTTTGGCCAATTACCATTGAAGCACAAGCTATGGTAAAATTATGATTGCACTTGTTAATTTATTAACTATGTGGTATTCTGTCTACACATTATTATTAATTATCTCTTTGGAGATTTAATAAGAATGTTACAAGAACTTGATATGTTTTTGAAATTCAAAGATATTATAATTATATATATATATATATATATATATATAAAGCTTTTGAATGGAGATAACCATTTTCTAATCATTCGAACAATTATTGCTGAACAATAGCAATTTTCAAATATTTAAAAGGCCAAAAAAAAAAAAAAAAAAAAAAAAAGAGACCAAGTTGGTCACACCGACACATTAAAGTTTATAACACATGCTTAATGTACAAAAGAATTTTATTTTCACTTTTGCAGCAAACTCTAAATTACCAATAACTGATTATTATATTTTGTATTTTAAAAAGTGAAGCATTCGATTAATAAATAATTTAATTAAGTTATCATCCACTGAGAATCAAAAGTTTTTGAATGGAGAAAAGCATTTTCTAACCATTCAACTAAGGCTGTTCTCAAATCCAAACAGCCTACTTTCTGACACATGTTTTAATTCATTTTTGTTCGCAAATGTGTGAAATTGGCGGGTGTGTTTATTCAATAACTATGTAATCGAAACATGTTTTCTATTTTTGGTAAAGCAAAAGATCTTTCAGAAAATACCTTCAAAGTGAGCGTTTTGGACCAAATTTACAATGCGCACTGAAAAAAAAAAAAAAAAAAGTGTTGATTTTACAGTATAATACTGGCATAATTAACAGTAATAAACAGTAAAATAAGCAGTAATACACTGCCGCGCATGCGCGGCAGTATATTACTGCTTATTTTACTGTTTATTACTGTTAATTTTACGGCACAATACTGGCAGCTGGGGTGCTAGTATTATACTGTAAAATTAACACTTTTTTTTGCAGTGCGGCAGCCCGAGAAGCGTGAAAAACATGTCGTCACGTGATCAGAATCGCTTGTAACTCGACAAGTAATCTATTTATCAAAAAAATGGAAAACTTATTTCGATTCCAAATCGCTTCCATAGTCAGGCATGCCAATTTTATGCCTTTATGTTTAAAAATGTGTCAGAAATTGTGCCAGAAAGTTTCGCGTTGTTGAGCAGGTCATTTGAGAACCACCTTAATAATTACCAAACAATAAATAACTTTTGAAATTTTCTATGACATATTAAAATAATTAAACGCTTTATAAACGCAACAGTAATCTTTTTAATCAATTATTTAAATGAAAAATCGAAATATGTTATATTTAAGCTCTTCACAAAGCGTAAAGAAACAAATACTTAATTTCTAAACAACTAAAGTAAAAAAAAAAAAAAGAAGAATCATGTGTCAAGCATAGATTATGAAACTCTTTCCAACATTTCCAGAATAATTAACAAAACTTCAAAGATTAATAAGGCAAAAAGTGTAATCTAAGTAAACAATTTGGAAATGCATAACGTATTTGAAAACCCAGTTTCAGTAATTACTATAAATAATCGGAAAAATATCCAATTTTTTTGTGCAGCCCTGTATATGATCAATAGATTTGCATGAATGCTGCAAGTATGCTAGTTCAGTTAAGAAATGCACAGCACAGTTGAAATTTTCCATTCGGCAATTTCTATCAATGAACGACAAAGTATACTTGACATCTTTTGTTCTTCCCTGTATATGATCTAAAGAATTTATGCACACAAAGCAATATGCAAACAATTAGTTAAATTTAAAAACGCGTGCCACAACTGAAAAAGTTAACTTCCAGTGATTATTCTTCATAGATAGTACTGTACCGAATGTGTGTTCCTGTAAATGCACCATGAATGCTTTGCACTCCATAATGTATAGTTAGCATCTTGTAATGCACCTCAATGATATATATATATATATATAAACTTATTGCAAAAATTAACCATTGAAACAGAAGTAACTGACCAAATGCAATGAAATTATTACCCTATATAACTATGTCAAATTACACATTCTAAAACATAGTCTTAACAAAGGAAGTATTTATTCAAAAAGTGAAACATAAGTAAAAAACACAAATGTAAGCTTATTAATGTAATTTACTTTTTCAAGGGCTGGGAAACCACATTATAAGCAAATAATGATTGCTTTCTGTAATTGTCACAAGCTTAAAGCCAAAATTTTGTGACAATTCCAAGCCCTAACAATCATTGGAAAGAAATTGAAAAATAAGGACACCTTTGAAAATAGAACACTACAAATCAAACGGAAGAAAATAAATCCATTTATAAACAAATAAATACAAAGGAAGACAAAGAAAATCTATACATTACAACATCAATTTGTCTAGAATCCGAAGCCAAAAATGTATTGTGGTAAGCACATGGTAAAGTGAATAAGTGAATACAAACGTACAAGTTAAAATTACAGTTAATTTTCTAAAAGTAGCAGTTATTAATTTAACCATTGTGATTTTAACTATTTCTAATTTAAAATATAAAAATACAAATAAATAATATAAAAACTATAAATTCATTTACTAAAAATATTTTTTAACTTAAAATAATTTTAATATATATATTATATTATTGGAATATTTAAAAATTTCACATGTATTCCAAGTTTGCAGGTAAAAGAAAAAAAAATTGTGATAATTTATATGGTGCTGCCATCCGGTTTTATAAAAATGAACAATAACTAAAAAATAATACTAAAGAATAATAGTAATAGTATATATATATATATATATATCAATTTCAACATGTTTATAATACGTTAACATAGTTAAAATACACCACAAAGGATTTTTCTCCATAGGCCGTAAAGTAGCGGAATTTTTTGAGTGTCTCTGTAAATGAACTATAAGTGCTGCACTTTCGTTTTCAATACCGAACACGCCATAGTAAACCTCAATAACACATATCAATTACATTTCAATCCGAATATATTTACTACAGTTAGAGCACGGACAGACAGATAGACAAACCGAATTCATAAAGATTTTTCAACTATGTTGGAAAGTGTTAAAAAGGAAAAGAAAATAAATAAAACATTATAATGCTCATAAAAGTGGAATTTCAAAAGACGCATTAAGAAAAACGTGCTCATTTATACCAAAGGTGCAGACATGCAGTGTAAAAAAGAAAGCGTTCTCTTTTTATATCACATTAAATGCTATCAACAACATCAGTAATTGTATTACTTTAACGTTACACTGCAAAAAATAATTGTTGATTTTACAGTATAAAACTGGCACCCCAGCTGCCAGTATTATACCGTAAAATTAACAGTATTAAACAGTAAAAAAAGCAGTAATACGCTGCCGCGCAAGCAGTAATACGCTACCGCGCAACAATTATTTTTTGCAGTGTAGTAATAACAGTCATAATAAAATAAGACTGACAACTGAATACACAAAAAAGAACGAAATCGTTCATATTGAAATATTAAAGTTAACAAAATGTTCAATATTTTTAATGCACAGAATGATTTCCTTTTCACTTTTTGCAGCAGCTTATATTTTTCCAATAACTGATAATTACATCTTTCAATTTAAAAAGTGAGGCATTTTATCAAAAAAATAATTATATTAAACTATACGTCGCTTGAGACTCAAAAGTTTTTGAATGGATATATAAGCGTCTTCTAAACATAATATTAATTATTGTCAAAAAATAACAACTTTTAAATATTTTCACGACTTCAAAAATGCTATTAAAACAATTGAAATATCTTATTAAAGTAACAATAGTTTTTCCGAATTTCATTATTAAACGAACATTTAAATATTTCAAGTTTAAATTATTTTTGCAATAATTAATTATCCATAACTAATTATTATTTTTTTTAAGGAAGAATTGAAAATATTTTATTATTATTATTTGATTTAATTATTAATAGCCTTATACGGGAAAAAATTTTCAATGGGGTAAACGTTTTCTAATTATTACACTAATAGTTGACAATAAATGGCAAATTTTAAATATTTCAAGACTTCAAAAATTTTACTAGAATAACTAAAGTCTCTTATTAAAGCAACAGTAATTTTTTTTCATTGTTATACGAAAATCGAAATTCTTTATGTTTCAATATATTCACAATAACAGATTTGTACTTTTTTAAATTTAAAAAGTGGGACATTCAATTGAAAAATAATTTAATTAAATCATCCATCGTCTGAAACTCAAAATGTTTTTGAAGGGTGATAATGGTCTTCTAAACATTCTATTAATTATTGTCAAGCGATAATAACTTTTAAATATTTCTATTGTTTCAAAAATGTATTTAAAAAAATGAATCCATCTAATTGAATCAACAGTAATTTTTTTTTACAGAGTATTTTACAGAATATTTTATGGTTAAACAATATTCCGAAATCGCCAAACAAGTACTTAAAATTGAAGACCTAATGCTAAAAAAAAACCATAAAGCTGCTAAAAGTGAAATTTCAAAAGACAACACATCGAATCAATACACTCTGATGTACACTGTAAAAAATAACTGTTGATTTTACAGTATAAAACTCGCACCCCAGCTGCCAGTATTATACCGTAAAATTAACAGTATTAAACAGTAAAATAAGCAGTAATACGCTATCGCGCGCGCGGTAGCGTATTACTGCTTGCACGGCAGCGTATTACTGCTTTTTTTACTGTTTAATACTGTTAATTTTACGGTATAATACGGGCAGCTGGGGTGCGAGTTTTATACTGTAAAATCAACAGTTATTTTTTGCAGTGTACGCAAAAATATCATCCCACTTATTACGGAACATAAGTAAAAATATCAATAGATGCAGTCCATAATAAAAGCTTTCTCTTTTTATATCAAATTAAATACAGCCGACAGCAATATTAATTATAATAACGTTATTATTATCAATCTTTAAAAAACTGACAACTGGACATACAAAAATGGCGAAACCAGTCATACGGAAACATTAAAGTTTATAACATATCCTTAATGCATTAAAAAAAAAAAAAAAAATCTGTTATTTTTTGTAACAATCTGTAATTATCAATAACTGATCATCATCATCATCATTATTTTTTTGTATTTTTAAAAGTGATATATTCAATTAACCTGTAGCTTACGGGAAATGAATACTTTAAATATCCTCCGATTACGGGAAAAACTTGACCGTTTCATCCCCCTTTCTTCAGAAGCATCACACCCCAGGTGACGGTAGAACATCTGGATATCATTAGGCGCGTCCGCTAACGACTTTCAATCGTGAGAAATTTCGGGATTTACTTTTCCCTAAAGGAAACCTTTTCATCTGTTAAAAGTAATAGCTTATCGTTATAAATGAGGTTTAAATGTTATACGGACATGGAAATTAAACTTTTTCTGTGAAGTCATTAAATTCAAGTGATTAGGTTTTGAAATAATTGAGTCATGTCTCTTAAAAATAAGCAGAAAAAGACTTACAATGAACGTTTAAATAGTGGTTTATATTTTGAAAAGGAGAATATAAAAGAAAATGTTATGTTACAAGCAAAAAAAAAAAAAAAAAAAAAAAAAGAATTTTTTATGCTAATATAAAAATACTTTATTTAAAAATAGCTTTAAACTTTCAGATACTTTAAAAAATTAAATAAGCAAATAAAAAATAATTTCCTTAAATAAACATTTATTTTCTTTTTATCATGATTCAGATTATAAGAAAAAATAAATTCCATGATAAGAAAAATGTAAAAATAAATATATGGGTATCGCAACAAAGAACAGTAAGGAAAAATAAAGTTCTATCCAACTGAATTAGTGTTCCCAGTAAGGTATTAACTTTTTTCATTCAGAAATAAACTTACACTTCCAGTGTTTTATAATTTATTTTGTACTTAAATTAGCGGAAATTCGGAAATAGTGACAGAAATCTGAATAAAAACAATTAAACTAATGTGATAAGCAAAACATTTACATACTCATTTTATAACACAAACAACTAGGCACAATACTATTTAAAAATAGCTGTAAACTTTCAGATACACTTAAAAATTAAATAAGTAATACAAAAATAATTTATTTTAAAAAAAGTTTTTTTTTTCGTTACAATTTAGATTATAACTAAAAAAAAAAAAAAAAAAAAAAAAAAAAAAAAAAAGAAGAAGAAGAAGAAGAAAAAAAAGGTAGAAATAAATACGTAGAAATCTGTATAAATAGTAAAGAAGAATAAAGTTATATGCATCGGGTTTGGTGTTAACAGTTGGGCATTTACTTTTTAAATTAAAAAATAAACCGCTATTTCCAAATTGTATTATAATTTATGTTATACTTAAATTAGTCGAATATTACTATACAGAAATAGTAGTAGAAATCTGAATAAAAATATTAAGCAAATGTTATAAGTAAAATAAGAAAAAAAATTGTATGCTATACAAAAATACTTTATGTAATAATAGCTCCAAGCATTCAGATACATTTAAAAATTAAATAAGTTTAATAAAAATAATTTCCTTAAATAAGCATTTTTTTTCAATGTGCAAAAAATGAGAGAATATAACTAAAAAATACCTAGCTCCTCTAAACTGATGGTCGGTTGGTTAGTTGATTTATGACGGCCGATTATTTACACAAGGGATATAGGCCCTAGGGGGGGATGGCATCAGTGGGGGTCTTTCTAAGGGATCATAACCCGTATTTACGGTAAAGTTCGAAGAAAACCACGGAAAACTCCGAAAGGTTAGGTCGACGAGCGTGACAGCGGTGTGAACCCAAGACCTCCCGTCTACCAGCTTTGAGAGCAGAACCTCTCAGCCACTAGTGGGGCCTCCTCTAAACTAAATGTTAATACACACACACACACACATGTGTATATATATATATATATATATATATATATATATATATATAACTTTTAAGGATTAAAAAAAAAACTAAACATGTACATTTTACGTGCGTGCTGTGTATTTTCTAACAACTCAATACTATATTCCCCGTACGTGGAATTTAAAACCGCTGTGTTGAAATTAAACTATGCCTTGCTAATTTATGAAATGTGCTTTTTTGATTTTGAGTCTCTCTAATTTTAACCCCCCCCCCAAAAAAAAACAACCTTAGAATAATAATACTAAAGCAAGCAATAACACTAGAGAAATCATATAGAAAATAGCTGGGAGTAAAGTTCATTTTTTTCGAGAATTACTGAAACGATTTAAAAGAAATTCCTTTTCATATTTTTGACGTTTATTAAACAATAAATGGTCATTCGGCAATAAATGAATTTAAAAAGTGCAATAGGTGTACGATTTCACAAACTAAACATTCTACTTTATTTTGAATGTGGTTCTCAAATGTTCTGCTGAACAACGCAAAACTTTCAGACGCATTTTTAAACGCAAAATCATAAAATTTGCAGGCCTGACTGTTGAAGCAATTTGGAATCGAAATGAGTTTTCAATTTTTTATAAATAAATTAGTTGTGTTATAAGTTATTCGTGTCACGTGACAACAGGTTTTTTTTCCTTTCGTGCGATGAAGAATCAGGAATTCGGTTCAAAACGCGGACTTTGACAGTGTTTTATAAAAGATCTTCTGTCTTTACCAAAAAATGGAAAACGTGTTTCGATTGCAAAGTTTCTGAATAACAACATCTGCCTGTTTCATGCGTTTCTGAACAAAAATGAATTTAAAAATGTATCTGATAGTAGGTCCTTTGTATTTGAGAACAACGTTAATTACCTTTGTTGAAAATGAATGAATTTTGAAAGACAATCCTTATTTATATATAAGTATAATACAAAGTTTAATAAACATAATACTAATTATATAATAAGTATAATACCTAAGTATAATACAAAATAAAAATAAAATAAAGTATTGAATTAGCTTCAGAAGTTTCCGAGAAAAAAGTACGGCAATAACAATTGTTTTCCGAAACGATTTTGGAACAGCTATTGCCTCTTTGAACATAGCAGAAAAATGCTTAGGACTTACATTTGTACGACATTTATATTTGTTTATAATCATATGTATAAAAAATATATAAAGAACAATTAATGTAACTTGTATTATTTTTTGCATAACTTCAATTACTTTTTTTTTAATCAGATGATTGCGGAGTAAATTAATTGTAAATATCGTTAGAATTTCATTACTTATTAATATCATTCTGAAACAGACAAAGTTCAATTCCATGCAAAGAATATAAAACATGATTATTAAGTTGTGTGTGAGCATAAAACTAACTATTTTCTACTGTGTAAAAGTAATTAATTTTATAAAAAAAATTATACATAAAAAATTTACAAAATTAACTGTATTTTTGTTAGATAGTAATATATATAATAATTTCATTTTTGTTGAGTTCAATAAATAAAGTTACGTATATTATTTTAAGATATCTAGTGTACTATTGTCGAAATAAAAAAAACCCCGCAATACTTAACATTCTAAGAAGAAAAACTTAATCAAAATCAGCGATACTAAAATAATAAAACAATTTACTGAAAATAATCTATTCTCTTCATATTAATATCACAAACAAAAATTATCTTCCACTAATTTGGAGGAAGCGAGGTAGAAACAGCTTCAAATCGTGCGCTTGAACAATGTTTACTTTCTTTGCTGCATAAGTTTTCCCTGTATTTCCCTATGATAACTAATATATTCCTTATAGAATTTCCCTTCTCCAATACCCAATGAGACCCCCGTTGAGCCAAACGCTATTAAGGATTTCCTGCACTCCATCTTTGAGGGGTGGAAATTTTCGGGATGACGATAATCCCAACCCCGTATTTTTCAACATTCTTTTTCTTGGGACTACGGTAATCCCGCCGTAAGCAAAAGGTTAATAAATAATTTAATTACATTATCATCTCCTGAGATTCAAAGGTTTTTTGCATAGAGGTAAACGTTTCGAACCATTCTATTAATAATTTCGAAAAAAAAAAAAGTCTTTTTAATTTGTCTATCGCTTATTAAAATAACTGCAATATCTTGTTAAAACAACAGTAATATTTTTAATGCATTATTTAAGAGAAAATCGAAATAATTAATGTTCAAACTTTATTCACAGTAACTGATTATTCATAAGAAAGGATTATTAGTTTTCTTTTAATTTAAAAAAATGAGGCATTTAATTAAAAAATAAACTATTTGATTAAATTATTCATTGCCTGTAACTCAAATTCTTTTGAATGGAGATAAGCGTCTTCTAACCATTCTATTACTCATCGTAAAACATTAAGAACTTTTAAATATTTTTATGGCTTCAAACATTTTATTAAAATAACTAATCTTATTAAGTAACAGTAACTTTTTTTTTCGAAAGCCGATATATTTTATGCTTAACTCTATTCAAAAACCGTCAAACAAAATCTTAATTTTGAAGACCGAAGGCAAAAAAAAAAAATAAATAAATAAATAAAATAAAATAAAATAAAATAAAATAAAATAAAATAAATAAATAAATAAATAAATAAATAAATAAATAAATAAATAAATAAATAAATAAAATGAAATAAAATAAATAAATATATAAATAAATATCATAATGCTCATAAAAGTGTAATTTCAAAAGACAAATTAAGCAAAAACACAACCAATCAGTAGGGTAAAGTGCCCAAATATGAACCACTTTTTGTTGATGTAATTTTTTGATTATTTTCAAATGCTCTTTTTTTTTTACCAAAAAATTACCAGTTGTAGATCCATTTCCTCCCTATAAGATTCTGGGGTCAAGTTTGTTAAAAATTTTGTACAGTTTGAGAATTTTTTTTTTTTTTTTTTTTTTTTTTTTTTGTGTGTGTGGTGCGTCATTTGCAGGTTTCAGCGAAAGAGGTTCTTAATATGGTATACACTGGGTCCTAATATGGCACCCAGTGCCATATTCGGCACCCACACCAAAAATGTCAAAGAAAATCACGATTTCAGGGTATTAAAATAAAACGACACATCTTTCACGTAAAATAAATTTATTAGAATAGAATATTTAATCACAAATAAGGTATTTTTCTCAAATATAGCTAGTGCAAAGAATCGCATAAAAAATTTCCTAAATTAAGATAACTAGCCTAAGATAGGTAATCAAAAATATTCAAATGAGTAGTTATGAAGAAATAAAAGTAAACATAAGAAGACAAATAATTGGCATAAAAGTAAAAAAAAAAAACGAAAATATATTAGATAAAAGAAAGTTCAAAACATGGTGTGCACAGAAATAAGTCAGTTTTCCTCTCCCTACAATCCTCGTGAGACCACCTAATACACTGGGTAACATCTAGCCTACTTTTCTCTCATGCAATCACCACAGAATTTTGATGCACAAAGGGACACTCAACGTCTTCTTCTGTTTCACTGAACGATTCCGGGTCCATGTCAGAGTCTGTGTCGTTCCGCAGAAGGTCATCCTCATCGAGACTATCATCAGATGATTCAATATGAATAGCTTTTCGGCGTCTAACTAACTCGCTGACTGCTAACTCTGCTCCGTTTCCATATATATGGAAGCGAGAGGATGTTCGAGAACATTCCACGATTTTCTAATGTTAGAATTTTCTGGAATCCCCTTGAAAAACATGGAACAGCATTTAATGCAATACAAAAGATGTGAATTATCACTTTACTAAACAGCGTACAACCATTAGAGTGAAAAAATGCTCAGACCGCGGTTCGATCCCGGATGCCTTGGTATAGCGCACCAAGTGCTTTACCAATTAAGCTATCCAGACGACATCCAGTATAGCATTCTTTCAATTTTATATGGCAAGGCTACAATCACACAGCACAAGATGGAGAGTCAATCATGAGCACAACACCGTTGGCATGCATGAGACAAATTAAACCCAGTATCGGTGACTATTTTATACACTAATTAATTGTTCAGCAGATCTGAAATTATGCTGTAAATTAATGAAATACAAAGGATGTGAATTATCACTTTACTAAACAGCGTACAACCATTAGAGTGAAAAAATGCTCAGACCGCGGTTCGATCCCGGATGCCTTGGTATAGCGCACCAAGTGCTTTACCAATTAAGCTATCTAGACGACATCCAGTATAGCATTCTCTCACTCTTATATGGCAAGGCTACAACCACACAGCACAAGATGGAGAGTCAATCATGAGCACAACACCGTTGGCATGCATGAGACAAATTAAACCCAGTATAGGTGAATATTTTATACACTAATTAATTTTTCAGCAGAGCTGAAATTACGCTGTAAATTAATGAAATACAAAGGATGTGAATTATCACTTTACTAAACAGCGTACAACCATTAGAGTGTACATTTAATGCATCTCCATACCTATAAGGAGGGTTACCATGGGAGGGGTTCTGTCGCCAAATGTCGCCAACTTGGCGATATATCGCCAAATTTGGTGACCAAAATTAGTCGTCAAACGTTACGCTAACTTGGCGATGTCTCTAATATTTCACAAATTCCCACAGACTTCCATTCTAATCCAATAGGGTTTACTTGCTTGCAGAAAATCAACAAATTGAGATATTTTAATGCAACGAAAATTTATAATATCTTATAAATAGAGCTTAATTGAACTATTTACATTATTTTTTAGAACCAACACTATTTACAAAATCCGTAACAATATGTAAAGATAAAGTAAATAGGTAATACACGAAAAAAAAAAAAAAGACCTCCAAATATGGCACTATACCCATATTTGGGGATCCTTGGTAGTGCCATATTGGGAATTTCACATGGATTGCTAATACTAGTTACTTACAAAAAGAAAATGAATTTCAACCCAAACCAATGATTAGCAAGCATTAATATAAGTAAACTGAAATTACAGATGTGTTCAAACATTTCAAAATCACTTACCTTCTTCGAAAAAGTTACTCTTGAAAATCTAACCTTAAAAATATTCAACACTTGAAAACACAACTGGTCGAGTATCAATACTGAAATCGATAGAATGAATGCGAACGCACTGCACCCTGTTGAGTAAACTTGAAAAACTATTGTTTGAGAACTTTCTCACTAGAGTGCGACTTTTCCTTTGCAAGATGTATAAGGTAGTGCCATATTAGACGACTGTACCATATTTGGGTATTTTACCCTATGCTGTCATGTACACAAAAAGATCATCACTACTTATTACGGAACACAAATAAAAGTTTTCTATTTTTACATCAAATTAAATACTACCGACAACAATATTAATTAGATTACCATTAGTAGGATTTTTTTTTTTTTTTTAACTGACAATTGAACTAACAAAAATAGCGAAACTGGTCATACCAAAATATTAAAGTTTATAACATATCCATAATGCATATATGTATATATATATATACTCAAATTTAATTATAAATTTACTCTAACCACACTGCATAGACAAAAAACAAATAACAATATATCAACTGAAGACTAAAATATAACCAATTAAAACTATAATTCGAATATATATATATATATATATATATATATATATGTGTGTGTGTGTGTGTGTGTGTGTGTGTGTCTTAAAAAAAATATTGTTAAAAAAAATTATTGTTAAACAAATCAATACTCTTCATCATAACTATATTAAGAATTACAACTGGTTTTTAATACGAAAATACATTTTTGCTATTAAAAAGAAACTGATAGTACAATATTTAAATGTATTTCTTAGTAAATCTTACTCAAATCATTTCTCTGATATTTTTTATGATCTAATTATGACAAGAGCTAATCTTTTTAACATTAATTTAAATAAAAAACAAAAAATTCAAAACACTAATACTCAAATGATTATAACTTTTTCAAATCAAATCTTTAATAAAATTAATATTAATTCTATAATTAATGATAAAAACTGTTATTTTCCTATAAAAAATCTACAACTTTCAAAAACATTTAAATATCCTAATACAATCGGAAGAAAGATTTTTAACTATAATGCATTTTCAAAAAATACATCTGATGCTAGTACTTTTCAGTGTAAATGCAATGACCCCACTCTAAAAAAATTCATTAATAATGATCATGGACATATAATCACTGGTAATCTTAATATTGTGAATGATTATAAACTACAAAAACTAATGGGTTATGGCACTAAATATAGACTTCCTTCTAAATTTAATGTAAATTCTATTATAAAACAGTTTATATATGATATAGAAATTTTTATTTATAGAATTTCAATTTCATATAGTAAACCTATTGAATATTTTAATCAATGGAAAATACTGGTTATTGAAAAATTAAATTCGTCTTTAAAACATAATGTATCGCATATGGTTAAAATTAACACAAAACATTTGTTCCAGCAAATTACTAAATTACAAAAAAAACTATGTAATAACATATATTGACAAAACTCCTAATAATTATGCAATCATATGTAAAGCTTATTATCACCAACTACTTACATTCTGTATTTCTACTAACAATTCTTTTAAAAAAAACTAATGAAAATGTAATTGTAAACAATCGTAAAATTTACAGTTATTATAAATTATTAAATATTACTTCTACTAACTTTAATTATCCTTATTTAGTTCTTATACCCAAATTTCATAAAAATCCAATTAAATTTAGGACTGTAACTATAGGTTGCGATACATATTATAATATAGCCAATAAACATCTATTAAAAATTCTCAATCAAATTTATACACTGACAACATCCAATGATATACACATTGTATAAAAAATAGCTATCAACTCGTCAATATTTTGAAAAATCTTAAATGTGTTAACAATATAATGACATTTGATTTCAAAGATCTATTTAATAATATAGATTTATTAGATCTACATAATATTATAAATGCATTATTCTATAAGTATCATCATTCACTTAATTTACCAATTCATATAGATACAGCTTATTTTAAAACTTTAACAAATTTCATTATATATAATAATTATATAATGCATGATAACACGTTATATTTACAGAAAGTCGGAATGCCACAAGGGGGATGTACATCTATTATACTTTCAGACTTATACTTGTATCATTATGAACGTACTTTTATTAATAGTAATATACATTTATATCGTTATATTGATGACATAATTTTAATTGCCACTGATCACACTAATATTTCTATATTTCCAGTTGATTATCCTACTAATTTAGAATTAACGGAAAACCTCCTTTCTAACAATACTATTAACTTTTTAGATCTTAAAATTACACTTAAAGAAAACAAAACAATAATTGATCTATTTGATAAACCTAAAGAATTTAAATTTAAAGTTAATTCATTTACTAATTTTAAATCATGTCTTCATAATTCTGTATATCGTAATATACTCCTTAATAATATTTATAGAATAAAAAGTTTATGTTCCTCTCAACTAATTAACAACAATATTAAAAAACTTATCTATGAAGCATTACAACATGGTTTTCCAAAAAAATTCATATATTCTTTAATATATAGTTAGTTCTTATTTGATCTTTACAACCAAATTAACACATGCGTTTAAAAAATGTATAAAAAAATCATATAATCTTATTTAAAAAAAAAAAAAAAGAAAAAAAGAAAAAAAAATATTATAGGACGGTTGGGTGGGTAGACGTTAGATTGAGGAGGTGTGTGGCGGAGTTGTATGGAAAAATACGCATGGTTAATTTATATTATTAATAATTAAAAAAAAAAAAAAAAAAAAAAAAAAAAAAGGGGGGGCATTTTGCTTTACACAATTGTTTGATAATACACATTTTATAATGGACTGCGATGTGATATTTCTATATGTATATTAATTTAGTTAGATTTACTTATTCATTATTTAATTAATTTAAATGAATTTATATTCATTAATATTAAGAATGTATTTGATCTAATGATTTGGATTAATACCTATGGTGGACAATATCATATTTACTTCTAATATAATGTTTACTTTTATACAGTGTTAATATAATATGTTTTAAATTTATTAAGTGTTTATATTTTATTTAACTTTGTGTGAAGGAACATTATTTGTGACTAATTCATTTCAATATTTAATCAATATTAATTTTAAATTCTTTGTATCTTAATTCACACTTTTAGTATTTTATTTTAATTTAATTTAATTGATGTTGCATTTTTTGTACAGTTATTTAATCGTTTTTGTCATTTAATGGTACATATATTTTTATGTTGCTTTAATTATTAATTTTTCCATCTTACTACTTATTTATAACATAGAATTATTCATTTATACATCCATTACTTTTATGTAATTCAATATTCTATTTATTAATTAATTTCATTTATTCATTATTTAACTAATGGCTATCATTAAGATAGTAATTTGGTTTAATTATTAAACAATAATTTCCATCCATTACTTTCTATTCAGATTTTTTCACTTTTACCAATAGATGGCAGCACTATTTTAAGTTGCTTTAATAATTAATTTTTCCATCTTAATACTTATTTATAACATAGAATTATTCATTAATACATCCATTACTTTAATGTAATTCGATATTCTATTTATTAATTAATTTCTTTTATTTATTATTTAACTAATTGGTATCATTTAAGATAGTAATTTGGTTTAATTATTAAACATTAATTTCCATACTTTTGATTCAGATTATATTCACTTTTACCAATAGCTGGCAGCACTAATGTTCCTGTTTACTTTACAATCCATAATATTCTAACATCATTTCTGGCATCATTCTAAAGCAATTTATATTTCTAAAATTGGCAACATCTAATGATTTTTTTTTTTTTTTTTTTTTTTTTTTTTGCAATTTATTCCCTAGTCATGGTTGAGTTTCATGCAGGTTCTTGAGGTGCAAGGTATCTTATTTAATCTTTATGGATTTTATGCTTACTGACTCTATTAAATGTTTTCTCTGTAAATTATAAGTATGGCTTCTTTCCTTTTTAATATTGTATTTTATTTTTCATTTTATCACTGGTTTGCTTCATTGTTTATGAGATGTAGTCCCAAAATCATATTTTTTAGCAATGTATGGCTAATATGATTATGAAACATCTCATTTCATTTTATTTGTGGTATTTAGGCATTTGGCACTTGATAATTCTGTCTATTCCACAAATTTCATTTAATTTCATTCATTTAATTCTATTTATTCAATTTTTATTTAATTTATTATTCTTTTAATAAGTTTTTGTTTCCATATTAAGTGTGTTCATCTTTCATTGTCAACTAATTATTTCATACTTAATTATTATCTCATTGTTTAAGTTGGTGTTATGATAATATTTCATTTATGGTTATATATATATATATATATATATATTCACTTCTGTAACAATCTGTAATTTGCCAATAATTGATTGTCATCCTCATCCACATTATTATTATTAATTTTTTTAAGTGAACCATTTAATTCAATTAATAAATAATTAAATTAAATTATCATCATCTGAAATTGAAACGTTTTTGGATAGAGATAAACGTTTTCGAACCATAATTGCCAAAAAATAACAACTTTTTAATAGCTTATTAAAATAAAAGTAATATTTTGTTAAAACAGCCTTTTTTAAATTCATTATTTAAAAGAAGAAAATTTAAACAATTCATGTTCAAATTCTAATTCACAGTAGCTGATTATTCATAATAAAGGATTATTAGTTTTCTTTAAAAAAAAAAACTATTTGATTAAATTATTCATTGTCTGTAACTCAAATTCTTTTGATTGGAAATAAGCATCTTCTAACCATTCTATTACTCATTGTCAAACATTAAGATCTTTTAAATATTTTTATGGCTTAAAATTTGTTTATTAAATTAACTAATCTCATTAAAGCAACAGGTTTTTTTTTTTTTTTTTTTTTTTTTTTTTTTTTTTTAATTGATATATTTTGTGTGCAAACTTTATATTCAGAAATCGTCAAACAAATTCTTAATTTTGAAGACCAAAGGCTCTTACTCTTAATTTTGAAGAGTAATGGATCTTACTATTAACTTTTTATTTATCTTTTCTCCTTTTCAGTGTTTAAAATTAAATCGTTACAGTTTCACAGCCTATTTTGACGAGTGTTTTTGTGCGCATCATTAAATTCATTGTTGTTTAGCTCGTATTACAATTGTAACACTTGAAGAATATTTGGTGAGTTATCACCTGTGTCGGTAAAAGTAAAAATGCCTTAAAATTAATGAATTAATTTATAATTAAGTTCTAAAAATATTAAAATGTTGTACTGTCATCGAAAGCACACCTGTAAACTTTTTTTAATTCTAGCATATGAGGATGTTGTGAAAAATTGATTACAAATCTACATTTGTACATTCAAAAACCAAGTTGAGTTAAATAAAACCCTGTAAAAAGGACGAATACAGAAAAATTAAAGTTTATAATATATTCTTGATACATAAAAAAAAATATATATGTTCACTTTTGCAAAAGTCTGTAATTTACCAAATGTGGATTTTTTCTTTTAGGCATTTAATTAATAAATAATTTAATTAAAATATCTTCTCCTGACATTCAAAAATTTTTGAATAGAGGTAATTGTTTTCGAACCATTCTATTAATAATTGCCCCAAAATAACATCATTTAATTTTTTTTATAGCTTATAGTAAAATAACTAAAATGTCTTATTAAAGCAACCGTGACATTTTTAAATGCATTATTTAAAATAAAATTGAACTCTTTAATAATAATAATAAAAAAAATTGATTAAATTATCTACTGCCTGTAACTCAAATTACTTTGAATGGAGATAAGCGTCCTCTTAACTATTATATTACTGTCAAACATTAAGAACTTTTTAAATATTTTTATGACTTCAAAAATTTTATTAAAATAACTAATCTTATTAAAGTGACAGTATTTTTTTTTCCCGAAAAACGGCATATTTTATGTTTAAATTCCATTCAAAAACCGTCAAACAAAATTTTAATTTTGAAGACCAAAGGCAAAAAAATAAATAAATATCATAATGCTTATAAAAGGGTAATTTCAAAAGACAAATTAAGCAAAAACACATCCAATCAATATACTGTCATGCACACAAAAAGACCATCACTGCTTATTACGGAACACAAATAAAAATACTAGAACATTCAGTGTAAAAAAAAAAAAAAAAAAAAAAAACTTTCTCTTTTTATATCGAATTAAATGCTGTCAACAACTTTGCTTTTAATAATTATTTTCTTCCCATCTCAGTTCATAGCAATAAAATTTGATTAGGGATTTTTTTTTTCTCTCCTACATATCCCACTCTTCATCTTGCTTATTAGAAATGTCATGGATTTGCAAAGTGGGTTTTCAAATCTTCTATTGTTTAAGATTGCAGGTTTTTCTTTCTTTCTTCTTCTTTTTTTTTATTATTATTATTTCACGGGAGATATTGATTTTTCCTTGGTCAAATAAAACCTTCTTTGGTTATGGCGAAAGATGGAAAACCCCTGTTTGCAGTTTTTTAATACATTTTAAACATTAATTTGAAAGAGAAGCTGTAAAATAAAGGGCTCAATTGAAAGAAATGCTTTGTTGGTTGAAGAGTTTTTTCTTTCTTTCTCTTTTTTTAATTTTTATGGTGGAATTATAAGTTGTTAAAGATAGATTAGATGAGTTCCTTGTTTGGTCTTTGAAAATATCGTTGAATAATTAAATTATATCGTGCTTTGTGATGTACGGAAATAAAGTACTTACAACGCCAGTTCATTCTGAGACTTTTTTTTTTTTTTTAATTTTTTTTTTTTTTTTTTTTTTTTGGTGTGTGTGTGTTTCGATCGAGGAATAATTTTCCAAAGAATGAAAAATTTTATTAGTTTCATTTTTAAATATTTTTGAAACTTGTTCAATATTTACCTTCTTTTATCTCAGTCTTTTTAAATGAAAAAAATATTGAATTGTATGGGCAGATTCATATTAAATTTTTTATATATATGTTTTTTTTTAAATCAAAAGTGCAATACGATTTTTCAATTTATTCAAATATACTGTTAGTTTTTTCTCCCTTGATAAAACTGAATAATTAAAGATATTCGGGGTTCGAAGATAAATTGTGGTGATAAATTTATTTTTTAGTGTAGCTGTAAAAAATAAAATTTATCAGATTTAATTTTTATAGTTTTTTTCTATTAAATTAGCAACATTTTCTTAGTTTTTCTTTCAATAAAAATAGTTATACATATATTTTTTCAGTAACATTGGAGGATTTCACAATTTTTTCATAATTCTTTTTGAAATTGATTAGTTGATGGATTAATTGTATAATTTTCCCACTTCAAAAATTTTGAGGTATACCTGATAAAGGTATAAATAAAACAAAAACTAATTTCCATAATTCGTGTTTGGAAATTCAGAACTGATACTGCAGAAAAAAATAATGTTGATTTTACGGTATAATGTACGGTAGTGTATTACTGCTTATTTTACTGTTTATTACTGTTAATTTTACGATACAGTACTGGCAGCTGGGATGCCAGAATTATACTGTAAAATCTTTTTATCTTTCTTTCTTTTCTTTCTTTCTTTTTTTTTCAGTGTACTAACACGCAATTTTTTCAACCCTGAAATACTAATAAGCTCACTGATGACAGTGCGAGCGAAGCAGATTTAGCCTGATGTTTATAATAATGTAAATGTATTTATAAACATTAATTCAAATTATTTTTTTTTTCTTGGTTGAAATAGATGAATTTTTATTTATACTTAGCGATCTTTCATTTTATTCTATATAGTTTCAGGAGTTCTCTTGCGAAATGTGACGGGAAATACAATTACACGCACTGATATTCCAGCAGTGTTTTCTTTTGCAAAACTTTTTATATTATATAAGGGAACTCTCCCCTCTGAACCCACCATTGTCTCATTATTTAAACTAGGGGATCCAACACGGTATTCCCGTGTTACAGAACATTTTTTTTAAAATTGAAAACTCGATTTTTTTTCTTTTTTTACATTTAACATATATATATTACAGTCTGTAGTTTCAGCTTTTCCTTTTATTTATTAATAGTAGATGGCAACACCAAACATTTTCTTTTCCTTTTTCTTTTATCATATATTTTAATGAAATGAATAAATATTTTAAGCCATTTTGTGTTTCTTGGTGAAATGAAGTGCAGTAATCATTGCAAAGCACTTCTAATCTTGTTCAATCATCCTTATTCTTCGTTTTTTTTTTTTTTAGTTTTGTCCATTTCTTTGTGATCTAATTTCTATTGATGCTGACTAATGGTTTATTTATTTATTTATTTAGTTATTTGATCGTATGTGGTTTATTTTATTTTATTTTGTTTCTTATATATGTTATAAGGAGCTTAATATTGTCGATTTTAGGGATAATGCTGACAATATTTGATGAAATAACATATATTTACCATGAATTATTCTTATGAAGCTCCTCTGAAGATTCCATAAGATATTCATAGTTTTATATTTTTGATTTTACCTCTTATTAAGTTTAATTCTTGCAGTATCCTTTCCATTTTTATAATAATCTCATATTTTGTTTTCACACGTGTTTTCGATTTAAATAAATAAATAAATATATATATATTTGATAACCCACTAACAACACTAAAAAGCATTTTTACATGAAAAGTATCAATATTGTATTCAAGTAAAATTTCGAAATTTATTAAAAATGATACTTCCGTATTAGCCACATGACAGGCGTTAACAGCTAAAGAAATCGCCAAAGATTTCGTTATATAAAGCAGCTTTTTGATTCTATTAGTTTCAGTTGGTTAAACGCGTATTTTTATTACCTGTCTGTTACATTTGTGTTTTATTAATATTATTTTATTTGTTTATTGATAAAGTTTTAATTTCGTTATGGAATAGTAGCCGAAAACAAATGTTGAACGATTTATATAGTTTTAAGTGTAAACGGGTTAATCTTTCGCAATGTTTGCATGCGATAGAAATGATATATTATATATATAACTTTAAGTATAATTTAACCATTGATTAGTTGATGGATTAATTGTATAATTTTCCCACTTCAAAAATTTTGAGGTATACCTGATAAAGGTATAAATAAAACAAAAACTAATTTCCATAATTCGTGTTTGGAAATTCAGAACTGATACTGCAGAAAAAAATAATGTTGATTTTACGGTATAATGTACGGTAGTGTATTACTGCTTATTTTACTGTTTATTACTGTTAATTTTACGATACAGTACTGGCAGCTGGGATGCCGCGCATGCGCGGTAGCGTATTACTGTTTACACGGCAGCGTATTACTGCTTTTTTTACTGTTTAATACTGTTAATTTTACGGTATAATACTGGCAGCTGGGGTGCCAGTTTTATACTGTAAAATCAACAATTATTTTTTGCTATATACAATAATATCGCAATCATCTACCTTTCCCCAATCAGCCCGGCTCTTTGCAAACAGCCTGATCTTTTTGCAAAGAGTCGGATTTCGCAATTAGCCTACCACATACACATATTTTATTCAGTAAGATTGTATAACTGTTACTTTCCTCTGTCGATTGAAGGTCAGTTAAGTAATATTAATTTGAAAGAGAAGCGGTAAAATAAAGAATTCGATTGAAAGGAATGCCTTGCTGGTTGGAGCTTTTTTTTTTTTTTTTTTCCTTTCTTTTTAAATTTTTATGGTGGAATTATAACTTGTTAAAGATAAATTAAATGAGTTCCCTGTTTGGTCTTTGAAAATATTGTTGAATAACTAAATTACATTGTGCTCGGTGATGTGAAGAAATAAAGTACTTATAACGTCAGTTCATTATGGGACTTTTCTTTTTGTTTCGATCGAAGAATTATTTTCCAAAGAATGAATTTTTTTATTAGAATTTCATTTTTAAATAGTTTTGAAACTTGTTCAATATTTACCTTTTTCTTTTATCTTCGTGTTTTCTAATGAAGAAAAGAATTGAATTGTATTTGTAGATTCATAATAAATTTTTATATTATTTTCTTAAACGGAAGTACAATACGATTTTTCAGTTTATTCAAATGTACTGACAGTTTTTTCTCCTTTGATAAAATTGAATAATTAATTAAAGAATTTAGGGAATTCAAAGGTAAATTGCGGTGATAAATTTATTTTTAGTGTGGCTTGAAGAAATAAAATTTTACTAAATTTATTATTATTTTAATTTTTATTAGATTGGTGGCAATTTATTTGTACTTCCTCCAATAAAAAGGACGACAAAGATTTTGTCCCGCCTATATTTTTTAAAATTCCAGTTAATGTTTCTTATTTTGGTATGGGAAAATGTATGTACTTTTCAAAATGATTCTTATGACCAGGATATTTTTATGCCCTTACAACTTATTTTTCTAGAACCATCTATATCATATTTTTTTTATGTTTTCGTAAAACAAAATGTACAATATTCAGCATAAAAAATGCCATTAATAAGACTATATGAGTGTCATTTAATACAATATGATTGCTCCAGTCTCACATTGTGCAAGTGCGTGTGGAATATATGGGAAATATCATTGGCATTGCAATAGGATCGGGTAACCAAATCCAGAATATCTTTTCAGCCAGAGCAGGTAGACATCAATGTATCCATTTGATGTGCGCCGAAGGTTGTTAATCAATTTGTACATAATAAGCCATGGTATTGCTGTAAAAGAAATTTACTTCCTACTGGTAAATAAATAATAATAATAATTATTAAATGATAAGTGTTTCTGTTCACTCATTTTGCACGGAATTAACTTTAATTTACTTTTAACAATTATAAAATACAGTAATTTAAATTTACTGGGCTATGAGTTTAACATTATAAGGAGCGTGCATATTTTGCTCCATTCGGCGTGAACACATATTCTAGACTAAAAGAAAAATAATATTAATAAACAATTTATCAGTTCTTGAAACTCCTTACGTAGCTGGGAACTCCTTGATTTCAATGCATTTCATCTTTGGAGATAAACACTGAATTCCCACTCATATTTATGACTTCTTCTCATCTGAAGTAAATATGAGTTCAAGGTCTTTCGTTTTTTCAGCGGTTGTTTATTTGAATGATCTACCGGATAGAGATTGTATTGGTTTTTCCTAACAAATTTTAACAAAGGATACCAAACGGGAAGTTATTCGGTCAAGTAGTTTAAGAATTATGCAGGTTTAAAGTTTGGAACTCTTAATGTTAAATTATTTTTTATCATTGCAAAACAGATTGCAATGCCATTAGTTTTGTCAGTATAATTCAAAAACTACTTGGCAGAATGAGCTGCAATTTTGAATTCGCATGTTTGAAGCTTATAAAAATCGATTTCTATTAAAAAAAAAATCATGGGTTACAATTCATTTTTTTTTTCGAAAATTAACTTTGTAAATGTATATTTTAAAAGGATAAATTATATATATATATATATATATATATATATATATATATATATATATATATATATATATATATATATATATATAAAACTTTAAGTAAAATTTAACCATTGAAACATAAGAAACTGACCACATACACTGAAATCCCGATACCAAAGAGCCCTGTCAATTTACAAATTAAAATTGTAGTCCTAATAAAAGTAACATTATTAATTCAAATTAAGAAGAAGAAAAAAAAAATTAAATAAATAGAAAATAAGGAATGAAATATAAACCACACGAGTATATACACAAATAAAAGCTTATAAAGTAATTTACTTTTTCAAGGGCAAGAAAATCACATTTATAAGCAAAGAACGATTGTTTTCTGTATATGACACCAGCTTTTGCTAAATATAGTGCCATATCTTGCCCGAACAATCGCTGAAACAATATTGAATAACAAGACCTTTACAATGGAATATTATAAATTATACATACAATTTGAAAAGGAGTGTGAAAAAGAATTAAAAATAATTAAAAAATATATATATTACTTATATTAATAATATCCCAAGATATTTAGTATATTGTGAGCACATGTACAAAGTTGTATCCAAAAGAAGAGGTTAAATTCACAGTTAAATAGAGAATCCTTCAGATCATAAAATGTAACCTACAGTTACAGTTATTTTTATTTAACTAAATAGATTACAACATTTTAAAAAATGTAGAAAAAAAAAATTATGATATACATATAAATAAAAACCATTAATTATTTTATTTTAATTTTAATTTAATAAATTAAAATATATAATATTACTTGATAATTTGAAAGTATTTCATAGATATTATTACCTCCATACTAAATTTCCAAGTTTTAATATTTTAAATAAGCTATACTACTGCTATCTATTGTAAAAATATTAGACTATTTTAGCATACTATCAAATACATTGCTGCTGACATCTGGTGTACAGATATTCTACTAAAACTTTAATATTGTATGTATAATTACTTATATGCAGCTGTAATGTAGTGTAAATATATTAATTTTACTAGTTAATATTAATGATATATATATAGAGAATAAGAGTTACTAGTATAATATAATTTATATTTTAACTAACCCATTTAAAATATATCTTAATGTAACCCAAACATTAATGTAGAATCCATATGATGCTTTCATTTTATAAATTAGTATTATACTTAGAAATAACATAGATTATTCAATATGGTAATGCACTTATTATAATTTAAATCCAGCTATTTAAATAATATCTACCATGAAAAAAATATATAAAAAACATAAATATTAATTAAATTAAATGATCTAATAATAAAATAAAATAAATAATATAAAACTAAGAGATATGTTTATTAGTGTACTATATTTAATAAATATTTAATATTTACTAAAATTAAATATGTTTAACTTATTAATATTATATTGTATTGATTAACCCATTGTAACATCCTTGATAATTTTAACTTTTGTTACAACCCCAATAATATTAACTCCATATAATCATAAAAACAATTATAGAATTTGCCCACATGTAAATTTTAATTTATGAATGACTTTTAACTAAGATGATCCTATGCAGCACATGCTCTTAATATGAGTTATAATTTAGCGAAATATATCAACAGTCAAAAGTTGAAAATTAACGTTAAATTTTAAAATATGAATGACATTAAACTAGGATAATCCTATGCAGCAACGCACACAATAGGATTCATAGTTTGGCCAAATATATCAACAATCAAAAGTTGATTATCATTTTTATCAAGGAGATTTTAACAAAAAAAAAAAAAAAAAAAAAAATACAGACATTTAACCCAAATTAAATCTATATTTATATGTGTAAAATTGATTTAACTAAATAGTAAGGATATCCATAAACTTGTGCAATTTGAAGGATATGATTTAAATTTTGATTTTTAAAGTTATTTGAACAAAGATTATTAATTCTATGTGCGAAATTTAGTAAAATATTTACAAATACTGATTTATGTATACATGACAAATAGTTAGTAAATAAGTTAACCTTAAAAGTAAAATCATTTCGCTTGTCATAAATGTCAAACAAAAGTTTATTATCTTTAAGAATTATCTTAAGATCAAGAAAATTAATTTCATTATTTGCCATAACATTGAAACTATAAGTTAAATTTTTATGATATTTTATAGGTAATAAATAATTTGAATTACTATTAAAATAGAAGACAATAATGTCATCTATATAACGGTATATTTTACAATTAGCAATATTAGAGTTACGTTCATAATAATATAAATACAATTCTGCAAGAATTGAAGAAACAATGCCACCTTGAGGGAGTCCACAGCTTTGTATATATATAGTATCATTAAAAACAATATAATTATAATGGAGAATAAATTTAGTTAATGTTTTAAAGTAATTTAACGAAATTTTATTTTTTAATTTAATAGAATCCTTGTATTCCTTATATAATAAATTTACTATCTTGAACATATCGTTAATATCAATGTTATTAAATAAGTCATTAAAATCAAACGTCTTCATGTATTTTATGTTATTTAAATTTTTAATATTATTGACAAGTTGAAAACTATTTTTTATGCTATACAAATTATCTTTTTGTTTTGTAAGTTCAAACAATTTAGTGAGGATACTTAATAAAAATTTGCTTGCATTATTGTTATAAGTATTACAACCGATTGTTACAGTTCTAAATTTTAAAGGAGTTTTGTGGAATTTAGGTATAACAACTATGTATGGATAATTAAAGTTATAGTTTTTAATTTTTAGTAATTTATAAAATTGAAATATATGTCGATTATTAATGATTTTATCTAGATTAGTTATTTTAAAGTTTAAATTTGTATTTATGGCTTTAGTTATTAACTGCGAATAATAATATTTGCAGATGAAAGCATAATTGTTTGGTGATTTATCAACATATGTAATAATAAATTTGTTTTGTAAATTCGTTATTTCACTATTTAGTTGTTTAAAATTAAAATTATATATGTCCAAATTCCTATGAAGTTCAGCATTTAAATTACTTAAAACATTTAATTTCCATTCATTAAAAAATTCAAGAGGTTTATTATAATCTATTGATATTTTATAAATAAAAAGGTCAAGATCCAGATTAAATTGTTTTAAAATAGAAAAAATTGTATAACATGAAGGTAATCGAAATTTAGTCCCATTAGTCATAAGATTACGCAAGTAATCATTCTCTACAATATTAATATCCCCTGTAATAATGTGACCATGTACCTTATCTACATAATTGCTATAATTAGGATTATTACATAAGCAAGGAAGTTTATCATTTGATGTTAGAAATTTTGCAAATTTATTGTAATTGAAAATCCTACGTCCTAATGTAACGTTGTATTTGTATGATTTATGTATTGTAAAATTTTTTATGGGGAATTTGTTCTCAATGTTATTAATTACATTGTGTATATTTATTTTATTAAGTACAATATTGGAAAAAGTAATTATAAGTAGAGTGTTGTTAGTTTTTTTGTAAGTGTTTTTTGAAATTTTTACATTAAGTTGATTAATTCTAAATAATAAAAGATCAAAATAAACATCACTAAAATGTGGCGATAGATTTAATGATAAAAAAACTTTATAATACGTGTTAAGGTTTTTCTTTTTGAATATATATATATATATACATGAATTGCAACCTATAATGTTTCGAATTTCTAAAAGCTTCAAATATGAGAATCCAAATTTAATTTTTAACACAGCTGATATTGTAAAAATGACAATCATTTCAAAATAAGCTTGATTTTTTAAAAATAAATGAATAAATTATAAAAACAACTCTATAAAGTAAAAAGGAAGGAGGGGAAAAAAAGGGGAAGGTACTTAAAGAGAAGCCTACCATAAAGACTGCATAATAGTATTAGAATATCTGTACCAAATTTAATTTCAGTCTTTCTATTCGCTTTCGAAAATTTTTGAGTACCTTAATCCTGCTACTTTGTACAGTTTTTGAGAGCTTAATTAAACAAAACTCATGTAAGACATAGCATATTTACAAAATTACTTTCAAAAATTATACTGTCAAAATGACTTTCGAAAATAATATTGGGCATATATTAAGACAGTGTGATAATAGCTCTATTCAACATAAATATATTTTTAATTTTTATGAATAATCTAAAAGTGGCCATTAGAACCGGTTGCTTTGTATCACTTAACAATATTTTTTTTCTAAAAAAAGACCAGCACTATAGGAGAAATGTAAAACTACATAAAATTTACGTGTTATCATTACAACAACGTAGAAAACTAAAAATAAGTGAATTTTTTAGGTATTAAAAGAAAAAATAATAAAAATTCAGAAAATAAAATTCATTATAATAAAATGCAAAAACAGCAACAACGTAAAAGAAATTTGATGTTATTTTGTTAACAAACAAATTTTATAAGCATATAAATATTTTATAATAAAATATCTGTAAGCATATAAAATTCTTCGAATGTTCCAGAAATTAGAATCATTAAATTAAACACGGTGTTATACAATGATATTCTGAAATTCTGATAAACTGCTTATTCTTTTAATTTTTTAAAATAAAGGTATTCATCCCCCCGTAGTTTCATTAAATTTACACTCGTTTTGATTAAAAAAAAAAAAAAAAAGATATTTCACTAAAATAATGTGAGGTCCTTGAATTTTATTATTTTATACTCTTTGAAATACGGTTGCTAAGCAACGAATAAATTAAAGTGGTAAGCAAAAATAAACGCTTTTAAAAATTGTAAAAAATATGAAAATAAGATGTTTATATTTCTCGAACAGATGCAAAAACATTTTCAAATATTTAAAGCAATTAATTTCTTAATTCTATTAAATTTATCGGCAAAATTTTAAAACTATTGGAAATCTATATCGAAAATTTAGCATTCATAATTTTACGTCTAAATCCATTATGCAAATATTCTATTTTCATTTCAGATAAAAATGAAATTTGAAAAATCGTCTGCATCTCCATAGGAAAGCATTATGACCTAAAAAGAAATGTTCTATATTTTCCGAACGAATTAACCAAATGTAACTAAAAACTATACAGCTAATTCCGGGTACCTCACCAAAATATACACCAAAAATAAACCTAATCGAACGTTTTTTTACGGCAGTTTTCGCGGAACAGACAGACGGACAGACAGACAGACAGAAACCAAAAACTTTTCACTTCTCCAAAGTGAGCCTTCACTGACGTTTCGGCAATAAAAATTCCATGGTAATCCGACTATATTTAGACGAGTTACAGCACGGACAGACGGCAGAAAGACAAACCGAATTCATAAATACTTTTTAACTTTCTTGGAAAGTGTTAATAAAATTGCACGTGAATGCGAAATGTATAATCAGATGCTAAGTGTATAAAGAAATTTTATTTGCTCTACTAAGAAAAGGTCACTATATTGGCGACTCAGAAAATGGATGAAAATATTAATTGGGCCCTTTCCATTTTCTCTTTCAATCCACTTTCGTCTCATATATATAAAAAATATCGCATAGAAACTTACAGCCAGAGCTATAGAATGACGTCTAAATCACACCCATCTCTCGAAAATTGTAGAGAGCCTTACCAATTAGTTTCCTATATCATAAAAAAGAGAAAGGGGAGTTAAAAAGCACAAATAAGAAAGGGGGAGAGGGGGGTGCGTTCCAGAGCATATAGCATCTCTACTGTCCACCAAAAGCAGAAGTTATTGATCAAATGCGTGGATTACCGTCTTCTCCAAGTAATATCTACCTTAATGACCGGTCATCCCGGAAGACCATTGACGTCACGTGACCTCCCTGGGGGACCTTCTATTAAGCCGTCACTCATGTCCACTTCAAATTAACGGCCAGCTTTTGATGGGCATCGATCTCGGACATACAGGAATGAGGGTAGAATGAACCAGAGAAAAAAAAAAAGAAGAGAGAGATTTAGTAAAAAGAAGAGATTTCGCGCGAAATTGGACCCATCTTTTGGACACGATCTTCATTTTTTTTATTATTTAATTTTTCTTCTTATTTTTTATTTTTTATTTTTTATCTCTCCATCGATAGGGTTTCATCAAGATTTGATATAGTACTCCTTTGTTAAAAGTTTAGATGGGAAAATTTTTTGGTCTAGGAGGTTTTTGTCACTTTTGGAAGGGGCACCCTAATGGAGGTAGTGTTTGGAACTTGATGTGGAAAACTGAAAAGGGATGGGGGGGGGGGGGGAGGCTAGAGAGGAAAGAGAAATGATGCTCTTTTGAAAATTACTTCGAAACTTCAAGTACTAAGAATCTTCACAGTACACTAAAATCATATAGATAATAGACCTCTAAAGAATCAATAAATTGCTACATATCTTAAATAATATATTTTACCAACGTTAAAAAGTTTTAATGGTATTATATACAATTGTTCTTAAAGGTAACCTCGCTATTTTCTGGCAAATTCACGAAATCATTTTTATTGGTAATGCCAGTTTGCAGATATTGTTAATCAAGATCTAAAAAATCAAGTATCGTTTCCCCCCATAAAAGCAACGAATCTTTCACTTTCAACTTTAAGATGCTACTTCTCTCAGGCAAAAACATCCGCTCACTAATGTTAATCCTATGGGGGAAATATTTTACGACATCTCGTTCGCGTTTCAATATTTTTAAATGATTTTTTTTTTAATTGGATAGCTGAAGTCGATCTCTATGCAGGCTCTTTTTTACTTTTTCGAATTTGGTTGCAGTTTTTTTTAATAAGGATACTTTCACTTTCGAAACCGGTTCCGAAAGTGAAAGTATCTTCATTAAAAGAAACTTGTAATCAAAATCTAAAAAGTACAAAAAGGTATGCATAGAGATCGATCTCAACTATCCAATGCAAAGAAAAAAAATCATTCAAAAATATTCAAATGCGAACGAGATAGTGTAAAATATTTCCCCCATAGGATTAACATTAGCGAGTGGTTGTTTTCGCCTGAAGTAGCCTCTATCTTTAAGCTTGACTTTTCCGTGCTCCTCCTCTTTCAATCAAAGCGATATATACACTTGCACTCACTTACGCTTCGAATCCTGTATATATATAATACAATTCTGAGAACATGTAATTTTTTTTTTTGCATATATTTTCTTTAAATCAAATTTACAGTAAATTTATAAATTAAATTATTTATATGTAGTATACACATTTATTTAGAGCTCCTTCTCTCGCCAAACAAATCTATTTTGTTACTTATTGGATTTTACTGCAGTAAATTCATATTAATTTACTTACTATATTAATTAAATTACATTGATTAATTGAATTAACATTGTATTTTAAGGACGTTCTTATATTTCTATTGACAAAACTATCAACAACTTAACGTGTATGCATTGAGCATAGTACATATGATTCAATGTATATTATTTGCTAGAACAAATGAAGTAAAATAAAAATAACATTGCTATCATAATATTTTTTTTTTCTAAGAGAGAAAAATGCGTATAATTTTGTAAAATTTGGAAAACTTTGCGCATTACTTTTGCTTTGAAATAAAAATAATAATAATAATATTAATAATAATAATAACTCAATAAGAACGAAAGCTGAAAGATTTTCTTAGCGCTGCGTCCTTAGGCTTCATTCTAGTCAGCCTATTTGGCAATCCGCCTCTGAATAATATATCAAAGTTGAGGTTTTGAGCTGATTTTTGGAATATGACAATGGCGAATCGCTGGTTTGCAATCGGCTGTAACTTCAAGATGATTCGAACTTATAGGGAAACAGAAAACGCTATTCAATTTTAAAGCTCCTGATGTGAACACTAGAACTTTTCGGGCAAATAAGAAAAAAAAAATAAGTTAGTGTAAAATTAAGAGATTTCACGTGAAACTGGACCCATCTTCTGGGCACGATATTAACTTTCTTTCTTCCTTTATTTATTTATTTTTCATCGATAGGGTTTCATCAAGATTTAATAAAATAATCCATTTTTAAAAACTTTAGATGGATATTTTTTTTTTTTTTTTTTTTTTGGGCCTGGAAGATTTTGACACTTTTGAAAGAGTCGCCATTAATGGAGGTAGTACTTTAAATTAGATGCGGAAGGTTGGAGAGGCGAAAAGGGAGAGGGGGGGGGGGAGAAATGGTGTATTTTGAAAATTACTTTCTGCGAAACTTGACGTAATAAAAATCTTCGCAGTACAGTAAACTCACGTCGATAAACAACAATCTTAAGAAACCGATACATTTCTATATCTTCAATTCTGTATTTTAAAACTTAAACGCATAAATGGGAAATATATAAATATTGTCCTACTGCATATATATGTGTGGGATCTTGGTCGGCGTCTAGAGAATGAAAATTATGTCCACACTGTTTTCAAAGTTAATTACGTTGAGATTTAATGTCTTGGTTAGAATATAACTATATAAAATATTTACAATAATAATTTAAACTGTTATGACACAAGGCTGTAGCTAGAAGTAAACAATAGGGGTGCTCAAAAAAATGTAGGGGGGGGGGGGCTCATACTATTTCTCTCTCTCTGACACATGCACGCACAAACACAGATATATATGATCAAAGTATTATATAGAAAGATAATTTAGTGCATATTCATAGTGTAAGCACTATGTTTCTTATTAAATTGTTTATAATAACTTTATTGGATGCTAAGAAAAGTAAAGGCTGCAGACAGGGATGTAATGGAGGATATACGGTGGATACGCCGTATACCTTCTGGATTATTTCAAGAAATACCGTATACACTCTACTCAAAAACACTATAGCATATACTTTTTAGGGTATACCCTGTGCCTAAAGCGTATGCCCTCTGGTTTTTTTACTACTGCATCACTGGCTGCAGAATGAAAATTTTCAGTGTATATTTATACTAGTGAAATAATAAGTGATGATGTCAATAAGTAAATAAAAAGCTGACAGTTCACCTGTTTCAAAAGAGTTGCAACCTTTAATTCTTTTCTGAATATTCCCTGCCCTTAAGAATTCTAAAGTTATGTTTTTATATGATAAAAAACATTAAAAAAATCAAGGGTGTATTTTGCATTTTAAAATTATTTTTGTGTCTAGTCAAAAGATAAAACCACTTGCATTTAAATTGTCTAGAACTCATTAGAATAACTTTGTTTTATGCTAATAATGGAAAACGCTGCAAAATGAAAAACTAATATATAACTAATGCAAAGGTCAATGTTTGCATCAGCAAAAGGTTGCTAATTCTGAGTATGTGCAGATAGGATGCGCGCCCATTGAAGCACTTATTTGCAGTTTTTAAACAAATACTAGAATTTAGTATTTATGCAAAACTGTAAAGAGCTCCCAAAACTAAGTTCAATTTTGGAACAGTTTCATTTGGATTTTTGAAACAGAATTTCATTTGGTGGCCTTGGCAACTTTCCCAGAGGAGGTTCAAAATTTTTCAGGGGTACTGAGCCTACCCCCTGCCCCCCCCCCCCCCCCCTAGCTACGGCCCTGTTATGACATTGTCCGACCGTCTGTTCTGTCGGATTTAAAAATTAGTTAATTGCGCGATCCACCGACCGGCATAAAAATTACAAAGAGGAGCAATTGCTCGGTCCGCCTGATCAGGACGAAGACTCTCGCTCATCTAACTATCTTCTCACGATGAAAATGCATATCTCATCAAATTTTTATTCTGAGGGAATCATAGAACTTAGATCCCAAATCACAAGCCTCAGTTAAATATTTGCTGTGCCTTGCAGTCCGAAGTTTAAATGAAGAGCTATTGGGACCACATATGTAATATATGCAATATATACATATTTTCTTCTTCTTTTTCTGGATACTATTCAAACAGGCATGTGTTCATATTTAAATTTTTGAATTTTATTCCCCCATTTGTGTATGATGTTTCTGTGTCGTCTTTTAACGGTTATATATATGTATATGTTACGGTCAATATGATTAATCCGGTCATTATTAATAATAACCGGTTATTATTAATAATGACCGGACATAAAGACCGGTTATTATTAATAATAAACACGGTCATTATTAATAATAACCGGATTAATCATATTGACCGTAACATATATACAACAATAGCGATCACGTCTTATAATTTATTATTTAACTACCTAACTTAACAGCGGAGGGTAATTTTAGGTTCCTAGATGCTTGGGAGGGTTTTTATTAGTGAAAATCGTAACAATTATGCATGTGTCAAGATCCCCCCCCCTAATATCCATAATAATAAACTTCTATATCCATATTTTTCAGGCGTATTCCTATAGCTATTTGCTTTTCCCATTCTTAAGGCTGTTCTCAAACCTAAAGGAACTACTTTCTGACACATTTCTGAATTATTTTTTATTTGGAAACGCACGAAATGGGCAGATATTCTTATTCAGAAACTATGTAATCCAGAGTTGGGCAGTATCGAAAATACATGTATTTGAAATGCATTTTCAAAATACATTTGTATTTTGTATTTTAAACAAATAAAACTAAAGTATTTTGATAATGTATTTTGAAATGGTTTTGCCAAGTAATTTGTATTTTCAAAATACTCAAAATTACATGTCTTTATTTTTCAAACTGTTTTGTGTTTCAATCGCTAATTAAAATTCCACAGCAGGAAAATATACATGCCTGTCCGTTTTGTCTAGTCTTTGAATTCCTTTCTAGAAGTTAATATATACATATTTTTTAAAGTCTGGAACGATAAGGATTTGAATGAATAGGATGTTTAGCTTCTGCAGAAACATTTTTGCTGAAATGTTATAAAAAAGATTTTATAATTCTTAACATTGCTATGGGAATTATAAAGTGTTTTTATAACACTTTATTTGTATGCTTTAAAAATGAAGCTGAATTACATTCATGAAAATGTTCATATTTCCGTACACATTTTTAAATTTTATCTGCAAGTATTCTTTGTTTGCCAGTATATAAAATGTGTTCTCCTATAAATTGATATATTTTTTTTATCAGTTTTGCTTCTTTATTTTGGAAATTTATATTTTCAAAGAGTTTAATCAGTTTTACAAAAGCACTTTGCGTTTTACTTATCAGTATCAAATCAGAATAAATTTTGCGTAGTGCAACCTAATACATAATATTAAATAATAATAATAATAATAATGTATTTTGTACTAGTTAAATAAATTTTAATTTGAAAAGTATTTTGTATTTTGTATTTTAAGTTCCAAAACCAAAGTATTTTTTTATTTGTATCGAAAAGGGTTTATCGATGTATTTTGCCGAACTCTGATGTAATCGAATACCGTTTTTTACTTTTTAGTAAAGGCATAAGATCTTTCAGAAAATACTGTCAAAGTCGGCTTAGTTTATTTACCAAAAAACGGAACATTAGGTTCCAAATCTCTTCAATAGTCAGTCCTGCCAATTTTATGTCTTTACGTTTAAAAATGAGCCAGAAAATGTGTCAGAAAGTTTCACGTTGTTGATCAGGGAATTTGAGAAACATGTTAAATCTTTTCCAATTCTTAATAACGGCCGCTGGAACGAGATGTGCCCTCATATAAAAAGTTTTATCGTGAACTTCCAACTGTGAAGAAAACTTATATCAGCTACAGCATGTTCAATACATTATGCAAAAAAATTAAAACATATTTCTTCCCGATAATTTATATCGCGTTGTACAATTCAAACGATTTAATCGAATATCCCCCAGCGCGCGTTCCACCACTACCCCTCATATATTACGTTAAAAAACAATCCACTACGGTCGTGGGAACTTAACCATTCTGACCAGGGGGTTATGTTTGCTCTCCGAAGATCCCGCTAAACATACTGGTACGGCAAATTTCGAGATGGCCCGAGCTCAATATCACCTGTTCGCTGTGGTAGGTAAAGCAAATAATATTTATTGATTACATTCTTAATGGTTCTTCCGAAACGTCATGTCTGGTACTTTATACGGTAGGACCCATATCTATGAAATGATGTTTGTTAGTAAAAAACAGCGCTTACAGATTGTTACTGACAATGGATTAAAAGAAAAAAATTCTGTTATACTATTTTATCCACGTCTTTCAACAAGGGGATGTTTAAACACATCTTGATTAAATGTATTATTATTGTGTCCCTAGGTCAGATATATATCTTATGTATAACAAGTAAATTATACGTATTTTGTTTATATTAAATACATTTTTCTTTTTCATTCGGATAATTTTTAAATGCAATAAAAAAAAATAAAAAAAAAATAAAAAAAAGATTTTCTTTAAATTAAAAAAAAATTATCAAAAATTTGATTATGCATATATCTAGAACAGTGACCTAATTAAACAAGAAAGAAACGAGTTGTAAATTGTACGTCAAACGCGACAAACGAGGTGCGTTCGTACTATAGCTAGTTATATAAATATTCAGATCTTGATGATTTTTAATTCTGTGAAATGAATTATTTCGTCTGCAGATTTAATTCTGTGAAAGGAATTATATCGTCTGCAGGTTAATTTCTGTCATAAAATAAGTATCTCGGTCGCTTGATCATTAAACCTCGGAAGCTCCTATAACAAGAAAACACCCGATTTTTTATTTTTATTTTTTTAAATTCAAATTTCTTAATAAATATTTTTATTAATATCTTCTAAAGTTTTGATTCGATTTTCAAAAAATTTGAAATGTCTCGACAAAATTCTGAAAAGATAATATATCTTAAATTTCAAACCTGGGTAGTTTTTGCGCTGTTATATGCGGACAGACGGACGGACGGACGGATCATACGACGACTAGGTGCTACATATTTACATAATTACGAACGCACATAAAAAATCAGTCGTCAAGCATGTATTACGAAATATTTTCCAACACATTCAGAATAGTGTAACAAAACTTCATCGTTTACCAAGAAAAAACATGATATCTTCGTAAAAATTTGAAAAACACATAACACATTTAAAAACCCCTTTCCAGCAATTATCATCTATAGTCGGAAAAGTATCTGAATTTCAACCCATTATATAAGCTATAGATTTGTATAAATACTACACAGTATGCTAAAATTTAGTTCAGTTAAGAAACGCATAATATAGTTGATAATTCTCCTTCAGCAACTTCCTTCATTTAACGGAAATGTACTCGAATTCTTTCGTGTAGCCCCAGGCTACACGAAACACTGTACGTGTATAACGGAACTATTGTAACGGAAATGTATATATTAATAGTATAATAATATTATAGTATGGGCAATCAGGACTTTGCCCAGAAGCCCCACACCTCAAGGGGCCCCCAAGTCCCTATATTAATTTATAAACAAATATTTTTTCCTCCCCCCCCCCCTATTCCAACTCTGAAAATTTTTTAATACAAAATACAAATTTTATCTTTAAAAGATTCTATTAAACTTTCTTAAGGGTGTATTCAAATCCAAACTGCTTATTTTGAGACACATTCGTAAATTCATTTTTGCTCTAAAATGCATGCAATTGGCAGGTTCTCTTTTTCAGAAAGTTTACAATGTCCCCACTGTCTCGATTTTTTTTATAAAGGCAGAATATATTTCAAAAAATGCTGTCAAAGTGGACATTTTGAACCGAATTTCCAGAAGCGATAGCGCTGGAAACAAAAAAAAAATGATCGTACTGTGACAATAATTGTTTGTAAATCAATTTCTAATTAATTGAACGAAAAATAAAAACATGGGGCCCTTATAAATGTCTTTATAAATCACCCCGCCAAGTTTCATGTTGTTACTTTTAAAAATGAGTCTGGGAATGTCTCTCAAAATTTTGAGTTGTTGAGCGTGGAATTTTTTTTTTGAATACACCCTTAAAAACAAATTTCATTTTGAACTCACAGAGCTCAGTGCTTTTGCAAAGCTAACCTCAACCAATCAGCAGCAAATCACCGCTCAGCTTTGGTTGTAAGCATACAGAGCACAGAACATAATAGCTATATGCTTTATTAGCTAAATTGCCATCGTTTTAGATTTATTGAAAAAACACTTTCTACTTGTGAAGTAGAATCTGTTTGATTTGATATTATGTGGTGTGTAGTACAACTTAAGAAAATGTAAAGTAAAGTAACTTGATTAACTCATATTTACTTGTTAGAGTATTTCACACTTTTCCATAAGTTGAAGTTATTAAATTCACCTTAAAGTAATATAACAAGTTGCTAAAGTTATATAAAAGAGTTTTGTTCTGTACTAAGAAAAAAAGAATACTTTTATTATTTAAGGTGCTTAATTTAGAATTGACGGAGCTAAGAATTTCCTTCTATTTAAAATCCAAGGTGCGAAAATAATGTTTATGCATTTCACCTATGACTAACCATCAGTTCTATTTGAATAAAGTTGCAACGATTCGAATGGGGCACCCTAATTTATCTTTGCCCAGGGGCCTAATTAGTCATGATCGGGGCCTGTGTAGCCCTCTGTATAAGTGTGGGCCTGTAAATGAACGACACATCCTATTCAACGGTAAACATTTTGAAGTACCTCTTACTGATGTATATCAATTTCAACATGTTTGAAATAGTGTAACATCATTAAAATACATTGAAAACGTTTTTCCCCCATAAGCCATAACGTAGCTGAATTCTTTTGAGTGCCCCCTGTAGATGAATTATAAATTCTACACATTTTCATTTCAATAATGAACATGTTATATTAAACATCAATAATATTTATCAATTACATGACAATCCCAGCATATTTACGCAAGTTAGAGTACATACATACAGAAAGCCTTCGTGGCTTTACAAGTCAAAAAATGAACGTTCTGAGAAAAAATGTTGCACAGTTTTTTAGGTGCGTTCGTAATTATATAAATACGTAGCACCTATAGTCGTCGTTTGGTCCGTCCGTCTGTCCGTCCGTCTGTCTGTCTGTCCGTCCGTCTGTCTGTCTGTCCGCATATAACAACGCAAAAACTACCCAACCAAATGGTTTGCAATTTAAAATATATTATCTTTGCAGAATTTTGTCGAGACATTTCAAATTTTATTAAAATCGAATCAAAACTTTAGGAGATATTAATAAAAATATTTATTAAGAAATTTGAATTAAAAAAAAAAAAATCTGTACTTTCTTGTTATAGAAGCTTCCGAGGTTTAATCGTTAAGCAACCGAGATACTTATTTTATTACAGAAATTAATCTGCAGACGATATAATTCATTTCACAGAATTAGAAATCAGAAAGATCTGAATATTTATATAACTAGCTGATACATATATCTGAATATTTATATAACTAGTTAAGATATTTGTATGAACAGTGTCATAAAATATATACTTAACTAGCTGTTTAACCCGTTCTACGCACGGGATATCATGAATTTAATTCTAAAACGTGAGTACGAACGCACTTCGTTTGTAACGTTTGACGTACAATTTCCAACTTGTTATTTCAAGATAACGCCATACTACTGTTTTATTTACAAACAAATGTATCTATAAGGCCAGACATTCGTAAGTTTAAAAACGACATTCTTCCAGATAAAAGAGAGTTTAACTTGTAAGATATTACGAATATTTCAAAAATGAATATTTTTTACCTATGCCACTCTTTTCGAAAAAAAAAAAAAAAAAAAAAAAAAAGACGAAAATACAGTGTCTCACAAAAGTGATGGGACACTTGTGCTTTATAAAAAGAAACTGCAATAAAATAAATAAACAAACATGTGCAAAAATTTTTTGGGTGTGTTTCATATTTAAAGTTAGTAACAATTATTACATAACATACATTTTGTCAAAATATTAAAATATTAATTTAGTAAAAATACAATTGTTCAGAACGGAGCAAAAAATGGCTCACATAAGTGATGGGACACTTACTTTTCCATCAAATATTTATCCAAAAATTTTACTTTTTAAAAGGTTTTAATATTTTGTTGGATTTCCTTTTACTTTTAAAACATGATTTAATCTTTTTGGGATGGATTCGACTAATTTTTTTGTGATTTCTGGTTTACCCCATTCTTCTTGAAGCACCGATTTTAGTTGTTGTTTTGAAGAAATGGTGTGTTTGCGAATTCTTGATTCCAATTCTTGCCAAATATTCTCTATGGGATTTAAGTCTGGAGATTGTGGTGGTGTTTTTATTATTTCAGGACAGTTATATAGCAGCCAGAGTCTAACGTTCAGAGCAGTGTGCTTGGGGTCATTGTCCTTGTAGAATTTAAAATCGTTATGAAGGTTCAATTTTCGTGCTGAAGATTTCAAATTTTGCTTTAAAATATCAATATACTTGTACTGATCCATTATACTGTCAATAAAAACAAGATTACCAACTCCAGCGGACGACATACACCCCCATACCATAACTCCTCCTCCACCATGTTTTACTGTTGGTACCAAGTTCTGTTTGCGAAATTCTTCCCTGGGTTTTCTCCACACCAAGATTCTACCGTCAGAACCAAACATATTAAATTTACTCTCATCAGCAAATATAACTTTATTCCAGTAATCAGAATTCTTATTTATGTTGGATTTTGCGAAAGCTAGTCTGAGTTTTCTATTCTTTTCACTTACGAAGAATTTTTTCCTGGCTACTCTACCGTGATATCCAGCAGATCGAATTACCCTTCTAATAGTCTCAGGATTAACAATTATTCCATATAATGCTTGTAAATCAGCAGCAACTTTTGAAGCACTAATTCTTGGATTTTTTTTAATATTTCGAACGATAATTCGCTTTATTCCATTGGATAGCTTTGATGGTCGGCCAGGTCTTATTTTATCCTGAATCATATGATTCTTTTTATATCGTTTAATGATATTGAAAACTGTTGAACGACTCAAGTTAACTGTTTCAGCAGTTTTTCTAATAGATTTTCCACGTTCAATATGCAAATTAATAACTAATTTTCGAATTTCAGGCGAAGTTTCTTTTCGTTTAGCATTCATGGCTACACAGAGCTAAAAAACACAAAAATTCCAAAACAAACTGGAGAGAAATACTGCAGACGATTTTATAAATTATTGCCAATTGCTTTTAAGTAAAAATAAAACCCCAAAAAATATTTTTATTGCTTATTTCAGACGATTTTTGTTGCATATATAATGGTGTCCCATCACTTATGTGAGCTATTTTTTGCTCCGTTCTAAACATTTGTATTTTTATTAAATTAATATTTTAATATTTTGACAAAATGTATGTTATGTAATAATCTTTACTAAATTTAAGTATGAAACACACCCACAAAAAAATGTGTACATGTTTTTTTAATTTATTTTATTAGTTTCCTTTTGTAAAGCACAAGTGTCCCATCACTTATGTGAGACACTGTATATGTAATTAATATATTAACGCGCACGAATGATACCATATTGCCATGTATTAATGTGCACAAAATATTTAAAAGTTTTCACTCTTTTTATAAATAATATTTTACTGATTACATTCTTAATATTTTTTTTCCCGAAATGTCATTCATGTAACTTTATCCGATAGGAGCCACGCCACATATATATGAAATAATGTTTGTTGGTGAAAAGAAAGAAAGAACAGCGCTTACAGATTTTTTTTTTTTTTTTTTTTTTTTTTTTCTGCGAGTGCTAGAAAGATAGGGGAAATTAAAAAAAATGTAACTTTCTACTAAACAAGTAAAAAAAAAAAAAAAAAAAAAAAAATCAAGTCAATTCCTACTTATATACAACCTATATATAAGTATTTCTGCTTTTTCTTTTTTCGCATTTGTGTAAATAACAAAACCTTGCCACGATGAGAATCGAACCCGCAATCTTCCGTATACTAAACTGGAGGTCCCGACCACTACGCCATGATTAGATATTCCGCTGTCTTAAGCGTTGCTGCTTATTTTAGTCGCTTTTTATGATGCAAAAACTAAAATTAATTAATTAAATTTAATTAATTAATTAATATTTGAGAAAACTGTATTAACATCAAGTGTCATCCACTACAAGCTTAAAAAAATGTATTTGAACTTGAATGGATCTATAAAAAGTATTTTATTAACGATTGAAAATTTGAACAAGATATATAAATATAGGGAGAGTGTGAACTAATAGTACTGGAACTTTGAAGAGTGGTGGGCTTTGAGACCTATAGCTACTAGGCTGTCGTCTCGAATGATCCATATACAATTATTTTTATTATTCACAGAAACATATACATGAATTCCACAATTACATTAATCTTGATTAGATAGTACAAGGAAGTATGACAACACAAGAGACACAACCTGGGGATTCCGCACAAACTGTGTGTGCAATGGAATCAGTGGGAATTGAACCCATAACCTACTACACTCGCAAGTAATTAGCAGCGTGGTACCTTAACCACTCCGCCACGGAGGCCCCGTGAACTAATAGTATAGGAATTGAATGAAAAAAAAAAAATCAACAACCCATTTTCTATAATTCAATTTTTTTTTTTTTTTTTTTTTTTTTTTATTGTTACTCTTTAGTAATTGGACTACTGCTGCAATACAGCATGCATTGCCCGACGCAAAATTACTAACAGCTTTTTAATCAAGAAAAATCTTCTGCCAACCCCTAAGCTATTTTTAAACATAAATTGAAAGAAGATATAATTTCCAGTTGAATAACTATTTCCGTTTTTTTTTTTTTTCCGGAAAAAGATTTGGTGATTAAAATGTATGAGGTGTTTTCCCCTTTTTTATTTGGCCGACTGAACCCTTGGAGTAAAACAATGAGTATGTGAATGGCTCTAACATGTTTATCAATACTACACAAATTGACATTTTTTTTTTTCGGAAAAAATTTGGTGATTAAAATGTATGAGGTTCCCCCCCCCCTTTTTTTTTTTTTTTTTTTTTTTTTTTGGCCGACTGAACCTTTTGGGTAAAACAGTGAGTATGTGAATGGCTCTAACATGTTTATCAATATTACACAAATTGACTTTTTTTTTTTTCGGAAAAAATTTGGTGATTAAAATGTATGAAGTTTTTTCTTTTTCTTTTTCTTTTTTTTTTTTTTTTTTTTTTTTTGGCCGACTGAACTTTTTGGGTAAAACAGTGAGTATGTGGATGGCTGTAACATGTTTATCAATATTACACAAATTGACAATTTTTTTTTCCGGAAAAAATTTGGTGATTAAAATGTATGAGCTGTTTTCCCTCTTTTTTTTGGTCGACTGAACCCTTTGGGTCAAACAGTGAGTAGAGTATGTGAATGGCTGTAACATGTTTATCAATATGACACAAATTGACAATTTTTTTTTCCGGAAAAAATTTGGTAATTAAAATGTATGAGGTGTTTTAGCCCATTTTTTTGGCCGACTGAATCCTTTGGGTAAAACAGTGAGTATGAGAATGGCTCCAACATGTTTATCAATATTACACAAATTGACATTTTGTTTTTGTTTTTTGCAACGTTAATTCATCAACATTCATTATCTAAGATGCTTTGAATTAGAGTTGGGTATAAAAACAGAGGTCATAGGAACAATGAGCTTTCTGTAATCAGTATTTTCTTGTATTGTGGAAGAGCAATTTGACAAGGTTTTATTCCTTCAGCATTTGCACCCCCTTTCACTTCTTTAATTTCTGGCATCATCATAAGTGATTGCGCGAAATTATTTTGCAATCCTGGAATATGATCTTGCAATTCCATTAAATTACGGCTAATTCGGGGTTGAGAGCATATTCGAGTCTTTCGATAATAGAATCTTCAGAACTTACAAAATACATCTGGCTACAGTGCGGATGTCTGAATTCATCATTGTTGTTTTCTGTAAACTGCCACATGATATATATCTTTTAGGTAGATTTCGTAAGAAATACTACCTATTACATTCTCACCTAAGTTGGAAATTTTGAAAAATTTTTGCAGATCTACGCCGATCATGACTCCCAGAACCCAAAAACACCCCCATTTCAAAACTTTATCTATCTATCTATCTATCTATCTATCTATCTGTCTATCTATCTATGTCACTTTTTTCTGACCACGATAACTGGAAAAATTCTGCATTAATCTTTTACAAACTCATACATAAAATCAAGGGGCATAAAATCTCGGTCAAGTTCGTTAATGGGCAAAATCGTACGAAGGGGGAGAGGGTGGGGGGGCTTTTTGTGAAAACAGAAAAAACCCCATAATTTCTTAATTATGATACGTATCGAATCCGTTTAAAGTTATTATTACTTCTAGGAGAAGGGCCGAAAATGTATGTATAACAGATTTTTGATATATTTAAAAATGGTCTCAAGGGGGGGAAAAAGGGGGGGTTTAGAAGAAAAAAAATCATAGCTCCGTCAATTCACAAGATATCAAATCCACGTAAATTTATTATTAATCTTCTTAATATTATCTAAAACTTTTATATTGACAAGTTTTTTATAGGACCAACCGTTATAGCAAAAAAAAAAAAAAAAAAAATTAAAAAAAAAAAAAAAATCCCTGCCGGCTCCGCCTGCAAACAAGTTATTTTTCGAAGTAGGCGGTTTCGACTCCCGCATCTTTTCGAAACTGATACATAAAATCAAGGGGCATAAAATCTCGGTCAAGTTCGTTAATGGGCAAAATCGTACCAAGGGGGGAGGGTGGGGGAGGCTTTTTGTGAAAACAGAAAAAAACCCATAATTTCTTAATTATGATACGTATCGAATCCATTTAAAGTTATTATTACTTCTAGGAGAAGGGCCGAAAATGTATGTATAACAGATTTTTCATATATTTAAAAATGGCCCCAAGGGGGGGGGGGAAAGGGGGGTTTTAGAAGAAAAAAAATCATAGCTCCGTCAATTCACAAGATATGTATTCCACGTAAATTTATTATTAATCCTCTTAATATTATCTAAAACTTTTATATTGACAAGTTTTTTATAGGACCAACCGTTATAGCAAAATAAAATAAAATAAAATAAAAAATCCCTGCCGGCTCCGCCTGCAAACAAGTTATTTTTCGAAGTAGGTGGTTCCAACTCCCGCATCTTTTCGAAACTGATACATAAAATCAAGGGGCATAAAATCTCGGTCAAGTTCGTTAATGGGCAAAATCGTACCAAGGGGGGAGGGTGGGGGGGCTTTTTGTGAAAACAGAAAAAACCCCATAATTTCTTAATTATGATACGTATCAAATCCGTTTAAAGTTATTATTACTTCTAGGAGAAGGGCCGAAAATGTATGTATAACAGATTTTTGATATATTTAAAAATGGCCCCAAGGGGGGGGGGAAATGGGGGTTTTAGAAGAAAAAAAATCATAGCTCCGTCAATTCACAAGATATCAAATCCACGTAAATTTATTATTAATCTTCTTAATATTATCTAAAACTTTTATATTGACAAGTTTTTTATAGGACCAACCGTTATAGCAAAAAAAAAAAAAAAAAATTAAAAAAAAAAAAAAATCCCTGCCGGCTCCGCCTGCAAACAAGTTATTTTTCGAAGTAGGCGGTTTCGACTCCCGCATCTTTTCGAAACTGATACATAAAATCAAGGGGCATAAAATCTCGGTCAAGTTCGTTAATGAGCAAAATCGTACCAAGGGGGGAGGGTGGGGGGGGCTTTTTGTGAAAACAGAAAAAAACCCATAATTTCTTAATTATGATACGTATCGAATCCATTTAAAGTTATTATTACTTCTAGGAGAAGGGCCGAAAATGTATGTATAACAGATTTTTCATATATTTAAAAATGGCCCCAAGGGGGGGGGAAAGGGGGGTTTTAGAAGAAAAAAAATCATAGCTCCGTCAATTCACAAGATATCAAATCCACGTAAATTTATTATTAATCCTCTTAATATTATCTAAAACTTTTATATTGACAAGTTTTTTATAGGACCAACCGTTATAGCAAAAAAAAAAAAAAAAAGAAAAAGAAAATCCCTGCCGGCTCCGCCTGCAAACAAGTTAGGTTTCGAAGTAGGCGGTTTCAACTGCCACATCATCGTAAAAAGGTCATTTCTTCCGCAATTCCCGACAAACAGACGCTCCACGGTCTGCGTCTTCGAAATCTACCTGTGCCTGTAGGCCGAGCCGTCAGGGATTTTTTATATCTGAAATGCCCTATGTCTCCGTTTTCAGGGTTAAGAAGTGGGGAATATATATATATATACGAAGGACAGTCGGAAAATAAGTTTCCCCTGGCGACTGTGGACAGAGGTGTGTATGAAAGACAAAAAATGTAATGAGACATTAAAGATAAAACATAACTTTACTTTTCCACATAAGTACCAAGTACATTGAGACATTTGTCATACCGCTTTATAAGCTTCAAAAAGCACTCCAGGAAAAAATCAGGGCTTTGCATACGGACGAGGCGTTGAACGGCTATGGGCGAAAGACGACACAGCAGGTGATCACGAACGTGCAAGACACCGATACCATTGGGTAGAGGTCGACCGTGATCGAGCAGATGACGCTGTTGCAATTCCTGCGCAGATGGCGCTTATGGGCGAAAGACGACACAGCAAGCGCCATCTGCGCAGGCACTGCAACAGCGGCATCTGCTCGATCGCGGTTGACCTCTACCCAATGGTATCTGTGTCTTGCACGTTCGTGATCACCTGCTGTGTCGTCTTTCGCCCATAGCCGTTCAACGCCTCGTCCGTATGCAAAGCCCTGATTTTTTCCTGGAGTGCTTTTTGAAGCTTATAAAGCGGTATGACAAATGTCTCAATGTACTTGGTACTTATGTGGAAAAGTAAAGTTATGTTTTATCTTTAATGTCTCATTACATTTTTTGTCTTTCATACACACCTCTGTCCACAGTCGCCAGGGGAAACTTATTTTCCGACTGCCCCTCGTATATATATATATATATATATATATATATATATATATATATATATATATATATATATATTGTGATGAGTTGACATGTTTCAACTCCTCCCTTATTTGTGGAAAAAGGATAATCTCTCTGGAATGAAAATAATCTGACAGATTGATCTCTATTGACAAAAATTCTATCAATAGTGTGAATTTCATTTTCACATTGAGATAACCCAAGCTGCAATACATGCTTTGTATTGAATGGTATGTTATCTGAATGAGTAGATAAGAATTGTAAAGTATTGTTCTTGTGGATACAAAGAACTGGGCCCCTACGAAATGCAATGTTTTCTGGGAAATTCCTGGAATGCAAGGAAAGCCCCTGGGAAGTGAAATTGCGGACGGCAGTTGAAGGTGGAAGGAGTTGAATGTTGAATCAGTTGGTTGTAAAACAAGCTAGAGTGAAGTTGTCTTTGAGCAGACTTCAGAATCTTAGGATTTTCTGAAATTGTAATTTCACAGCATGAACATGAATAATCATATTTTTTCATTTTTACTTTTGTTTTCTTTTTTTAATGTGTTAATTTAAAATAAAGTTTTTTCGTTTCAAACGATAAATGGAATTTATTAATTATATATACAACGTCTCACGCTACCACAGCAATAGTATATATAATTAATTGGTGGCAGCAAATGGGATATGTAATCTAGAATAAATTAGATTACGGATCTATGTTAACCTGATTAAACAGATCAAGAGCCAGTGGAAAACGGATAAGCAGAATTGTGGAGTTTTGAAGTATAATTGGAGTCGTGGTTTTTTCTCGGAGTTCTAGCAAGCAGAGAACTGGTAAAAAAAACTTTATCGACAAAAGCTGTGTAGTGTATGAACAGTCAACTATAGATTTGGTGATACGTGTTTGTGCTTCTTAATATATCCAGTGGAATGAAGATATGCGGTGTACCATCTGAGTTGTCTACATATGGATCGAAGCCAATTTAGTGCCTCATCAGTGTCTTCAATTCTTCAAAAATCTGTGTGTGTCATCTTTAAAAGTGCTTGGAAGCCTGGTATCAGTGTGGAGGAAATATCTGCATCTGGAGGTAAGCTCTTTTATGATATCTGCTATAGAGGTCTGTTTTAAATTAAATTTTGTGTATAAATTTTAATTTTGGGGAACAAAACTCTATGTGAAATTTAAGAATTCTAGGGAAGCTATTAATTTGGTATTTAAATTTTAGTTAGAATTTTTATGTTTGTTGATTTTCTGGTATCTGTTTGGTATAATATTGGGTTAAGAAAATTATATACTTATCTATATGTTAAAATTTACTTGGGGTATAGTAAATTGTTATTGATTAATTGAGATTATTAATCAGGGTATTTTAATCATAATTTTGTATAAAACTTTTGAAAATAAGAGTTTTGTTTATATACATTTTATTTCTTACAGTAATAAAGTTATAGCTTAATTTTATGGGTATACTGTGGATGATTATGATTAATGTTTCAAAATAAATTGATGTTATACTGTACTGTTGGGTATAAAATTTATTTTGGGGGTTATACTCAGTTTGAAAGACGTCACTGTTGCATGAGAATTTGCTATATTAAAATTGTGTCGTTTTTGAATACATTATTATACGTATAGTGAAGAAAATTCTATTTCTGTATTTATTGTATTATTGTAAATTGAATATATCTGATATTTTGAAATTTATTATATTTTGGGGGAAGTTATGGCAGAATATTTAGGAAAATATAATAAAAGTGTCTTGCTATTATTAGCAGAGGAATTTGAGACCAGTGTGTCAAAAACATGTAAAAATAAAGCTATAATTCAGGCTATCGTAGATGCAGAGGATTATGATGAAAGTTTCGCTAAAATTCGATTGCAATATTTTCTTGAACAGGAGGCGGAGCGGAAAGAGCAGGAAAAACAAATCGAAAAAGATCGTAAAGAAAGAGAGAGGCAAATTGAATTAGATAGGATTGCGCAAGAGGAAAAAGATAAGCTTAGGAAATTTGAGTTAGATAAACTTGAAAAACAACTTGAGGTAGATAAACTTGAAATTGAAAAACAACTTGAGGCAGATAAACTTGAAAAACAACTTGAGGCAGATAAACTCGAAAAACAGCAACAACTTGAATTACAAAAACTTGAAAAAGAACAGCAATTTGAATTAGAAAAATTGCGTATTCAAAATTCTGCGGATGTTGTTAGTGTTTCATCTAATGAATCAAATGTAGATTTTCATAGAACTCCTAAGGTAAATTTAAAGGATTTAGTGCCGCGTTTTGATTCTAAATTAATTGATATAACTCTTTTCTTTATGATTTTTGAAAGGCAAGCCAAGAAAGCTAAAATTTCTCAGGAAGATTTGGTTAGTCAATTAATTCCTTTGTTACCTTCTGATATTGCCGAAATTATTGTAAAACAACCAGCAGACAAATGTGATGATTTTCTACATATAAAGAAAGTTTTGTTAGATAGGTTTAGGCTAAGTACAGGCGCCTTAAAACAGAAATTTGAAACTCATCAAAGAAAATCTGGTGAATTATGGGTAGATCTGATTTATGAGTTAAGGGGTTATCTTGATAATTGGTTAGAGTCATTACAAGTGAGGGATTTTGATTCACTAAAAGAACTAATGCTAACGGAACAATTAAAAAAACGTGTCCCTTTTGAGATAAAAGAAAAATTTATGGATGATTGGGAGGAAATAAAGATTGCTTTTAAACTCGCGGAAAAATCGGATAAATTTGAGAGTATAAGAAGAGAATTTAATAGGTTGGATAGAAAACCGTGGGAAAATAAATCTTTTCAGGATAAGCAAAAAGACAGCTTTAATTCTAAAAGTAGAAAGGAAATTAAACCAAAATCGGAATTTGAGAATACGAAAGAGTGTGGGAAATTTGATCAATTTAAGAAGGACAATGCTTTCGAAAAGCAAAGACAAGTCCAATGTTATAATTGTTTGGCCGTGGGCCACATCCGTCCAAATTGTCCGGAATTGTTAAAAAGTAAAACTAATTATGAGGATAAAAGCATAGCTTGGATCATTACTAGTGATGGGAAAAGTGAAAATAATAGGGAAGGTGTGGAAAGCGAATTGCCTATGGTTAATTTATGCGTGAATGGTAAGAAAGTAAAAGCGATTAAGGACACAGGTGCGCAAATTGCGGTTTTTGATGCTAATGACATTCCGTGGAGTGCTAAGAAAGTGGGAAATGTCTTTCTTATACCGGCTCTCGGAAATAGACAAAAGGCGGATTTGGTGTCCGTGCCGATTGCTTTGATAGAAGATGAAAAAGAGCACGTTGAAAAGAATGTGGTGGTTGCAGTTGTGAGAAAACTAAATTCTCCTCCACTGATAACACCCGTTGTTTATGACTTATTAAAGTTAGGAAATATGGATAAAAAAAATTCAGTGTGTAAACAGGTGGAAAATCAGAGAGAATTAAATGGGCAGGGAACCCTCAGATTATCTAGCGATCACGAGCAAAGGGTTGTTAGAAAAATGGTTGTGAATGAAATCTGTGAAAGGGATAATAAGTCTGTTGATGAGTTGGAGGTATATTCACTAGGAGACGTGAATGATAGGAATTTGGAAAAAGGATCTGAATTGATCGATATAAAAGATAATGCTTCTCAAATGGATATGGTTAAAAGGTCATGTAAGAGAGGTCAACTTCGGGAAAAGAATTCTGAGCATGATGTAAATATACCCAGGTATTTTGTTGGTAGTATGGGATTTATACATGTTAGAAATAGAATTAGAAAGAAATTGAGTTCATATATGACTGTGGCCAGTAAATTTAACTCTAGGATGAAGGAAAATAATGGAAAAAATTGGGGGGCTAAATGCCAAGAAAGTGGATATGGAAATTCGAAGAATTCAAAGTTAAAAAGAATGGAGCATTCTGCTTTTAAAACGGATCATAAAGAAAGATTTATTAAAATCAAACAAGATTTTGAAAAGAAAAATTATGATTATGAAGTTGTAAAGCGAAATTTATTGTCGAAAAGATTTTCTTATAGAAGTAATTTAGATATTCGCTTTCGGGAGAATTCTCTAAATTAAGTTTTTTCTAAATTTGGGAGTACTCATTATTGTAATATCTGTATTGGGATTATGTATCATTTAATGCTTAATATTATTTTCGTAATAGTAAAACTTCATTAATTTCATAATTGCATAATTTAGTATGCTTTCTTTTGTTTGTAGAAGTGTCCATAATTAAGTTTTTAAGCAAGTGTTTTCTTAAGAGAATTGTTTTAGGCATTGTGTTATATATAGGTTTATACTTTCTTTTTATTATTATTTTTTTTGTTAGAATCATGTAAAGTGTAATCTGTATTTGGTAGTATAGGTATGTGAAATATTTCAAAATTGTTTCTTAGGGCATCAATTGTATAAATTATTCCTGGAATTATACTTAGGTATTGTAGTTATGGGATTATAGTAAATACTGTTGACAGTGTGGTCTATCAAATACTGAGTATGGGAATGTGTTTGTTTTCTATAGGGATTTTTCATGTGTTATTCAAAATTCCTTTGTGCTTTGTTGGCCTCTTTAGAAATTGATTGAAGGAGCTTATTCTATTAATATATATGCCAAATTTCTTCTAGAAATTTTTCCTTAGGGGGAGGTGTTGTGATGAGTTGACATGTTTCAACTCCTCCCTTATTTGTGGAAAAAGGATAATCTCTCTGGAATGAAAATAATCTGACAGATTGATCTCTATTGACAAAAATTCTATCAATAGTGTGAATTTCATTTTCACTTTGAGATAAGCCAAGCTGCAATACATGCTTTGTATTGAATGGTATGTTATCTGAATAAGTAGATAAGAATTGTAAAGTATTGTTCTTGTGGATACAAAGAACTGGGCCCCTACGAAATGCAATGTTTTCTGGGAAATTCCTGGAATGCAAGGAAAGCCCCTGGGAAGTGAAATTGCGGACGGCAGTTGAAGGTGGAAGGAGTTGAATGTTGAATCAGTTGGTTGTAAAACAAGCTAGAGTGAAGTTGTCTTTGAGCAGACTTCAGAATCTTAGGATTTTCTGAAATTGTAATTTCACAGCATGAACATGAATAATCATATTTTTTCATTTTTACTTTTGTTTTCTTTTTTTAATGTGTTAATTTAAAATAAAGTTTTTTCGTTTCAAACGATAAATGGAATTTATTAATTATATATACAACGTCTCACGCTACCACAGCAATAGTATATATAATTAATTGGTGGCAGCAAATGGGATATGTAATCTAGAATAAATTAGATTACGGATCTATGTTAACCTGATTAAACAGATCAAGAGCCAGTGGAAAACGGATAAGCAGAATTGTGGAGTTTTGAAGTATAATTGGAGTCGTGGTTTTTTCTCGGAGTTCTAGCAAGCAGAGAACTGGTAAAAAAAACTTTATCGACAAAAGCTGTGTAGTGTATGAACAGTCAACTATAGATTTGGTGATACGTGTTTGTGCTTCTTAATATATCCAGTGGAATGAAGATATGCGGTGTACCATCTGAGTTGTCTACATATGGATCGAAGCCAATTTAGTGCCTCATCAGTGTCTTCAATTCTTCAAAAATCTGTGTGTGTCATCTTTAAAAGTGCTTGGAAGCCTGGTATCAGTGTGGAGGAAATATCTGCATCTGGAGGTAAGCTCTTTTATGATATCTGCTATAGAGGTCTGTTTTAAATTAAATTTTGTGTATAAATTTTAATTTTGGGGAACAAAACTCTATGTGAAATTTAAGAATTCTAGGGAAGCTATTAATTTGGTATTTAAATTTTAGTTAGAATTTTTATGTTTGTTGATTTTCTGGTATCTGTTTGGTATAATATTGGGTTAAGAAAATTATATACTTATCTATATGTTAAAATTTACTTGGGGTATAGTAAATTGTTATTGATTAATTGAGATTATTAATCAGGGTATTTTAATCATAATTTTGTATAAAACTTTTGAAAATAAGAGTTTTGTTTATATACATTTTATTTCTTACAGTAATAAAGTTATAGCTTAATTTTATGGGTATACTGTGGATGATTATGATTAATGTTTCAAAATAAATTGATGTTATACTGTACTGTTGGGTATAAAATTTATTTTGGGGGTTATACTCAGTTTGAAAGACGTCACTGTTGCATGAGAATTTGCTATATTAAAATTGTGTCGTTTTTGAATACATTATTATACGTATAGTGAAGAAAATTCTATTTCTGTATTTATTGTATTATTGTAAATTGAATATATCTGATATTTTGAAATTTATTATATTTTGGGGGAAGTTATGGCAGAATATTTAGGAAAATATAATAAAAGTGTCTTGCTATTATTAGCAGAGGAATTTGAGACCAGTGTGTCAAAAACATGTAAAAATAAAGCTATAATTCAGGCTATCGTAGATGCAGAGGATTATGATGAAAGTTTCGCTAAAATTCGATTGCAATATTTTCTTGAACAGGAGGCGGAGCGGAAAGAGCAGGAAAAACAAATCGAAAAAGATCGTAAAGAAAGAGAGAGGCAAATTGAATTAGATAGGATTGCGCAAGAGGAAAAAGATAAGCTTAGGAAATTTGAGTTAGATAAACTTGAAAAACAACTTGAGGTAGATAAACTTGAAATTGAAAAACAACTTGAGGCAGATAAACTTGAAAAACAACTTGAGGCAGATAAACTCGAAAAACAGCAACAACTTGAATTACAAAAACTTGAAAAAGAACAGCAATTTGAATTAGAAAAATTGCGTATTCAAAATTCTGCGGATGTTGTTAGTGTTTCATCTAATGAATCAAATGTAGATTTTCATAGAACTCCTAAGGTAAATTTAAAGGATTTAGTGCCGCGTTTTGATTCTAAATTAATTGATATAACTCTTTTCTTTATGATTTTTGAAAGGCAAGCCAAGAAAGCTAAAATTTCTCAGGAAGATTTGGTTAGTCAATTAATTCCTTTGTTACCTTCTGATATTGCCGAAATTATTGTAAAACAACCAGCAGACAAATGTGATGATTTTCTACATATAAAGAAAGTTTTGTTAGATAGGTTTAGGCTAAGTACAGGCGCCTTAAAACAGAAATTTGAAACTCATCAAAGAAAATCTGGTGAATTATGGGTAGATCTGATTTATGAGTTAAGGGGTTATCTTGATAATTGGTTAGAGTCATTACAAGTGAGGGATTTTGATTCACTAAAAGAACTAATGCTAACGGAACAATTAAAAAAACGTGTCCCTTTTGAGATAAAAGAAAAATTTATGGATGATTGGGAGGAAATAAAGATTGCTTTTAAACTCGCGGAAAAATCGGATAAATTTGAGAGTATAAGAAGAGAATTTAATAGGTTGGATAGAAAACCGTGGGAAAATAAATCTTTTCAGGATAAGCAAAAAGACAGCTTTAATTCTAAAAGTAGAAAGGAAATTAAACCAAAATCGGAATTTGAGAATACGAAAGAGTGTGGGAAATTTGATCAATTTAAGAAGGACAATGCTTTCGAAAAGCAAAGACAAGTCCAATGTTATAATTGTTTGGCCGTGGGCCACATCCGTCCAAATTGTCCGGAATTGTTAAAAAGTAAAACTAATTATGAGGATAAAAGCATAGCTTGGATCATTACTAGTGATGGGAAAAGTGAAAATAATAGGGAAGGTGTGGAAAGCGAATTGCCTATGGTTAATTTATGCGTGAATGGTAAGAAAGTAAAAGCGATTAAGGACACAGGTGCGCAAATTGCGGTTTTTGATGCTAATGACATTCCGTGGAGTGCTAAGAAAGTGGGAAATGTCTTTCTTATACCGGCTCTCGGAAATAGACAAAAGGCGGATTTGGTGTCCGTGCCGATTGCTTTGATAGAAGATGAAAAAGAGCACGTTGAAAAGAATGTGGTGGTTGCAGTTGTGAGAAAACTAAATTCTCCTCCACTGATAACACCCGTTGTTTATGACTTATTAAAGTTAGGAAATATGGATAAAAAAAATTCAGTGTGTAAACAGGTGGAAAATCAGAGAGAATTAAATGGGCAGGGAACCCTCAGATTATCTAGCGATCACGAGCAAAGGGTTGTTAGAAAAATGGTTGTGAATGAAATCTGTGAAAGGGATAATAAGTCTGTTGATGAGTTGGAGGTATATTCACTAGGAGACGTGAATGATAGGAATTTGGAAAAAGGATCTGAATTGATCGATATAAAAGATAATGCTTCTCAAATGGATATGGTTAAAAGGTCATGTAAGAGAGGTCAACTTCGGGAAAAGAATTCTGAGCATGATGTAAATATACCCAGGTATTTTGTTGGTAGTATGGGATTTATACATGTTAGAAATAGAATTAGAAAGAAATTGAGTTCATATATGACTGTGGCCAGTAAATTTAACTCTAGGATGAAGGAAAATAATGGAAAAAATTGGGGGGCTAAATGCCAAGAAAGTGGATATGGAAATTCGAAGAATTCAAAGTTAAAAAGAATGGAGCATTCTGCTTTTAAAACGGATCATAAAGAAAGATTTATTAAAATCAAACAAGATTTTGAAAAGAAAAATTATGATTATGAAGTTGTAAAGCGAAATTTATTGTCGAAAAGATTTTCTTATAGAAGTAATTTAGATATTCGCTTTCGGGAGAATTCTCTAAATTAAGTTTTTTCTAAATTTGGGAGTACTCATTATTGTAATATCTGTATTGGGATTATGTATCATTTAATGCTTAATATTATTTTCGTAATAGTAAAACTTCATTAATTTCATAATTGCATAATTTAGTATGCTTTCTTTTGTTTGTAGAAGTGTCCATAATTAAGTTTTTAAGCAAGTGTTTTCTTAAGAGAATTGTTTTAGGCATTGTGTTATATATAGGTTTATACTTTCTTTTTATTATTATTTTTTTTGTTAGAATCATGTAAAGTGTAATCTGTATTTGGTAGTATAGGTATGTGAAATATTTCAAAATTGTTTCTTAGGGCATCAATTGTATAAATTATTCCTGGAATTATACTTAGGTATTGTAGTTATGGGATTATAGTAAATACTGTTGACAGTGTGGTCTATCAAATACTGAGTATGGGAATGTGTTTGTTTTCTATAGGGATTTTTCATGTGTTATTCAAAATTCCTTTGTGCTTTGTTGGCCTCTTTAGAAATTGATTGAAGGAGCTTATTCTATTAATATATATGCCAAATTTCTTCTAGAAATTTTTCCTTAGGGGGAGGTGTTGTGATGAGTTGACATGTTTCAACTCCTCCCTTATTTGTGGAAAAAGGATAATCTCTCTGGAATGAAAATAATCTGACAGATTGATCTCTATTGACAAAAATTCTATCAATAGTGTGAATTTCATTTTCACTTTGAGATAAGCCAAGCTGCAATACATGCTTTGTATTGAATGGTATGTTATCTGAATAAGTAGATAAGAATTGTAAAGTATTGTTCTTGTGGATACAAAGAACTGGGCCCCTACGAAATGCAATGTTTTCTGGGAAATTCCTGGAATGCAAGGAAAGCCCCTGGGAAGTGAAATTGCGGACGGCAGTTGAAGGTGGAAGGAGTTGAATGTTGAATCAGTTGGTTGTAAAACAAGCTAGAGTGAAGTTGTCTTTGAGCAGACTTCAGAATCTTAGGATTTTCTGAAATTGTAATTTCACAGCATGAACATGAATAATCATATTTTTTCATTTTTACTTTTGTTTTCTTTTTTTAATGTGTTAATTTAAAATAAAGTTTTTTCGTTTCAAACGATAAATGGAATTTATTAATTATATATACAACGTCTCACGCTACCACAATATATATATATATATATATATATACATATATATATATATATAGAGAGAGAGAGAGAGAGAGAGAGAGAGATTTTTTTATGTATTTCCGTAGTAGAAATAAATTGAAATTACATTGAATACAAAAATTTTTTATTGTCGGGCTCAACATTATGAGTGTGACGAGGATTTTCTGTAGTTAGAAATGCTCACTGGTATATATATATATTGAGCATTTCTAACTACAGAAAATCCTCGTCGCACTCATAATGTTGAAGAGCCCGACAATAAAAAAATTTTGTATTCAATGTAATTTCAATTTATTTCTACTACGGAAATACATAAAAAAAAAAATCTCTGACGGTTCGGCCTACAGGCAGAGGAAGATTTCGAAGACGTAGACCGTGGTGCGCCTGTTTATTGAGAACTGCAGAAGAAATTACCTTTTTGCCACGATACGGCAGTTGGGACCACCCACTTCGAAATCTACCTTTGTCTGTAGACGGAGCCGGCTGGGATTTTTTAATTTTTTCGCTGTTATGGTTGGTCCTACAAAAAACTTGTCAGTATAAAAGTTGTAGAGAATATTAAGAGGATTTATAATAAATTTAAGTGGTTTTGATATCGTGTGAATTACCGAAGTTATGAATTTTTTTCTTCTTAAACCCCTATCCCCCCTCCCCCCCCCTTGAGACCATTTTAAAGGCTATCAAAAATCTGTCATACATAAATTTCCAGCCCTTTTCCTAGAAGTAATAATAACTTTAAACGGATTCTACATACGTTATCATAATTAATAAGTTATGGGTTTTTTTCTGTTTTCACAAAAAGCCCCCCCCCCTTCCCCATTTTAAACATTAACGAACTTGACTGAGATTTTATGCATCAGTTTGGAAGAGATTTGTGCAGAATTATGGAAGTTACCGTGTCCATAAAAAAGTGTTATATATAAAGTTTTGAAGGGGGGGGGGGGGTGATTTTGGGTTCTGGGAGTCATGATCGGCGTAGATCTGAAAAAAAAAAAAAATCAGAAATTCCAATATAGGGGTGAATGCAATAGGTAGTATTTCTTACGAAATGTACGTAAAATCATAACCGTTATCTCGATAACATGGGGAAATTGGATAAAGTATAATATATATAGAGAGAAAGAGAAAAAAAAATATTTGACAGCATTTGTTATAATAACTTTTAGAAACAAGAAATTATATTTTTGAGAGTGAATAATAAAATTTTATTTTTACCGAAATACAGTATGGATGTTGAAAAAACTATCGAGCGAGGATCAGTCTAACAGGTACTGTTTCTATATACCTTGAAATGTACGCATATTAATTTTATACAAAGTGTTAATTTTATACATTTTTAATACAAAAATCTCAAATTTTATTTATTTTTAAACAAAAAGTATAGTTTTTATTTTATTTTTATTTTATTTTATTTTATTTTATTTTATTTATTTATTTATTTATTTTTTGTCGTCTGTTACTCATTTTTGGTTGTTACCTGTTTTTCCTACTTCTCCAATATATTTCCTTGCAAAAACGGGACTACACTGCAAAAAAAAAAAAAAAAAATGTTGATTTTGCAGTATAATACTAGCATCCCGGCTGCCAGTATTATACCGTAAAATTAACAGTAATAAACATTAAAATAAGCAGTAATACGCTACCGCACGGAAACGTATTACTGCTTATTTTACTGTTTATTACTGTTCATTTTACAGTATAATACTAGCAGCTGGGATGCCAGTATTATACTGTAAATTCAACACTTTTTTTTTTTTTTTTCCAGTGTAGACGATATGTAAGTGATAAAACATTATATGATTTAACATGCTGCGGGACTTAATAGAACAACTCAACATAGTTGACAAAGCTTGGGAAAATACAAACAATGTTCACCAAAGAACAAACATGTGAATTTTTACATTGCTAAACTGAGGGTAAAACTTTCAGAGAGAAAAATGTCCAAGCAGAGAATCGAACCCGCACCCTTGGAATAACACTTCAAGGCTCTACCACTGAGCCTACGAGGACGATACCCAACTTGGCATCGATCACTCACATATGTTCAGCATCGATCAATACATATATACGTAAATGTTTTTGTTTATTTTACTTATACTAAATGTTCTCCCATGTCGTGGAAATTCGTCTTTTTGGCACACTGTAAATTAAACCCGTCAGTAAGACAAAAGTTTTACAATTATGAATGGATAAATTATTCATCAATCTATACTTCTATACTAATATTATAAAGTAGTAAACATTGCTTTTTTGTTTGTTTGTAGGGGGTAATCTCCGGAACTAATGAAGCTATTTCAAAAGTGATGGTGGCAAATTGATGGTGACAATCCCTGCTCCAACATAGGCTGTATATTATGTCGGTGTCACAAACCCAGGGGGGTGCAGAAGCGAAAACGTTCTAAAATTTCGATTTTTTTATACTGAAGAAGCTAGAAACATGAAATTTGGCATGGTAGTTACTTAAAAGATGGAAATGCTCCCTAAGAACAAATTCTAATAATATTCGAAATTTAAAAGGGTGAGATGAGCGAAAAGCGTTCTAAAAACATTCTAAATTACAATTTCTATGGAATATCTGGAAATACCGAACACTTTTCAAAAGTGATGGTGGCAAATTGATGGTGACAGTCCCATCTGCAACATACGCTATATTTTATGTCGGTGCCACTACCCCCAGAGGGGTGCAGGAGCGAAAAACGTTCTAAAATTTCGATTTTTTTATACTGAAGGAGCTAGAAACATGAAATTTGGCATGGTAGTTATTTATAAGATGTAAATGCTCTTTAAGAACAAATTCTAAAAAAAAAATCGAAAATTAAAAGGGTGAAATGAGCAAAAAGCGTTCTAAAAACATTCTAAATTACGATTTCTATGGAATCTCTGGAACCACAGAACCGATTTCAAAAGTAATGGTGGCAAACTGATGGTGACAATCCCTACTCCAACATAGGCTATAGTTTGTGTCGGTGTCACTACCACAGGGAGGTGCAAGAGCGAAAAAATTTCGAAAATTGCGACTTTTTTTATACTGAAGGAGCTAGAAACTTGAAATTTGGCATGGTAGTTACTTATAAGATGTAATTGCTCTTTAAGAACAAATTCTAAGAAAATTCGAAATTTAAAACTGAGAGATGAGCGAAAAGCGTTCTAAAAACATTCTAAATTACAACTTCTATGGAATCTCTGGAACTACCGAACCCTTTTCAAAAGTGATGGTGGAAAATTTTTGATGACAATCCCTGCTCCAACATAGGCTATATTTTACGTCGGTGCCACTAATCCCAGGGTGGTGCAGGAGCGAAAAACGTTCTAAAATTGCATTTTTTTTTTATACTGAAGGAGCTAGAAATTTGAAATTTGTCATTGTAGTTACTTATAAGATGTAAATTCTCTCTAAGAATAAATTAAAAAAAAAATCGAAATTTAAAAGAGTGAAATGAGCGATAAGCGTTCTTAAATCATTCTACATTACAATGTCTATGTAATCTCTAGAACTACCGAACCGATTTCAAAAGTGATGGTGACAATCCCTGCTCCAACATACTCTTTAATATAAAGCCATGCATTGCTGACAACTGGGTTTTTCGCTAATCTTTGCCACAGATTAATCTCCGAAAATGAAACATTTGAAGTTACTGAAAAAAATAATAGCTCGAAAAGTATTTGTCAGAAAATTGCTAGACAAACTGCGTTTGAAAGGTAAAAAAATATATATTTCTTGATATAAATTTCAAATCTAACGATTATGCCGTTTTTCAAGTATTGAATTTAAAAAATTACCAAATTTCACAATGGAGTACCATAGCGAAACTTCACGCGTAAAAAGATAATGATAAGGACGACGTGTACTGACGTGTATATTGGCTATAGCACGAGTCACATATTATAGTAGCCTTATTATTCTGATGAAATATAAAAGGGAATTATGAAATGTCAATATTTTGTTTGATTAAAGGTTCGTTAAGAGAAATTGACCAGCGTAGCGGGCGTAGCTTGCTAGTACTAATTTAAAAAGAAGTAAAGATTGTTTTTTTGTTTGTTTGTAGGGGGTAATGTCTGGAACTACTGAAGCGATTTCAAAAGTGATGGTGGCAAATTGATGGTGACAATCTCTGCTCCAGCATAGGCTATATTTTATGTCGGCGCCACTTTCCCCAGGGGGGTGCAGAAGCGAAAAACTTTCTAAAATTTCGATTTTTTTTATACTGAAGGTGTTAGAAACATGAAATTCGGCATGGTAGTTACTTATAAGATGTAAATGCTCTCTAAGAACAATTTCTAAAAAAATTCGAAATTTAAAAGGGTGAGATGAGCGAAAAGTGTTCTAAAAACCTTCTAAATTACAGTTTCTATGGAATCTCTGGAACTACAGAATCGTTTTCAAAAGTGATAGTGGAAAATTGATGGTGACAGTCCCTGCTCCAACATAGGCTATATTTTATTTCGGTGCCACTACCGCCAAGAGGGTGCACGAGCGAAAAACGTTCTCAAATTTAGATGTTTTTTATATTGAAGGAGCTAGGAACATGAAATTGTGCATGGTAGTTACTTATAAGATGTAAATGCTCTCTAAGAACAAATTCTAAAAAAAAAAAAAATCGAAATTTAAAAGGGTGAGATGAGTGAAAAGCGTTCTAAAAACATTCTAAATTACAATTTCTATGGAATCTCTGGAACTACAAAACTGTTTTCAAAAGTGATGGTGGCAAATTGATGGTGACAATCCCTGCTCTAACATAGGCTGATGTATATTATGTCGGTGCCACTACCTCCAGGGGGGTGCAGCAGCGAAAAACGTTCTCAAATTTCGATGTTTTTAATATTGAAGGTGTTAGAAACATGAAATTGTGCATGGTAGTTACTTATAAGATGTAAATGCTCTCTAAGAACAAATTCTGAAAAAATTCGAAATTTAAAAGGGTGAGATAAGTGAAAAGCTTTCTAAAAACATTCTAAATTACAATTTCTATGGAATATCTGGAATTACAGAACCGTTTTCTAAAGTGATGGTGGCAAATTGATGGCAACAGTCCCTGCTGTAACATAGGCTGTATTTTATGTCGGTGCCACTACCTCCAGGGGGGAGGGGGGTGCAAAAGCAAAAAACGTTCTAAAATTTAGATTTTTTTTTTTTTTTTTTTTTTTTTTCTTTTTCTTTCTACTGAAGGTGTAAGAAACATGAAATTCGGCATGGTAGTTACTTATAAGATGTAAATGTTTTCTAAGAACAATGTCTAAAAAAATTCGAAATTTAAAAGGGTGAGATGAGCGAAAAGCGTTCTAAAAACATTCTAAATTACAGTTTCTATAGAATCTCTGGAACTACAGAACTGTTTTCAAAAGTGACGGTAACAGTCCCTGTTGTAAAACATAGGCTATATTTTTTATCGGTGACACTACCACAGAGGGGGGGGGGGGGTTAAAAAAGCGAAAAACGTTCTAAATTTTAGATTTTTTTTCGACATTAGTGTGGCTTAATTAGTAATTTTTGAATTATCTGTGGCAGTAAAATTTCCTCTAATGAAAATAGGCCAACGAATACCACTTGGCATTTTTTAAGAATTACGCGAGCAAAGCCGCGGGTTTTGCTAGTAATTAATATACGTAAATAATAAACGTGTTATTTATACTATTTTTTTTTCTACTTAACTGTTGTTTATAATCACGTTATGTTTAAAATTTCAAGAAAAATGCGTGGAGAAAAAAAAAAAAATGTAATCCTGTAAAACGGTTTTCTCTGTCTAGAGACTTACTTAAAGACGAAAATAACTCAAGGGTGTCTGTTCTCAAATTTATTTCCAGACATATTCATGAACACATTTTGGCACGACAGTGCATGGAATTTGCAGACATTACTATTACTTACCTATCATTCGTAGTATACGGTAAGTCTTGCAATCATTTTAAAAATCTAAAAAAAAAAAAAAAAAAAATTGACGGATTTACACGTTTCAGACACTGGAGATTCCGAAAAACATATTTTTAGAAAAAAAAAATTGCCGTCCGTCTGTCTGTGCTTGTAAACGCTCTATCTCCCAAACAAATTGAGATAGAGACCTGAAATTTGGTATGTACTTAGTATGTAATAATGGGAAGAAGCCCATTGAATTTCAATAACTTCGATTATCCAGAACTGTTTTTTTCGGACTCTCGAAATATTCGTTTTGATAAAAGGTATATAAAAATTTTCGAATTTGTTTATTTTAAGGAGTAAATATAAAATACAGTAAAAAGTATAAATTTTGCATAAAAAATGAAGTCGATCGGATAATGAGTTGCCGAGATATTTGTAATCCTATTTTCCACACTCTTCGAATTTTCGTGACACTGTATTTCATTCAAATTTCAATTCAAAGATATATTTTAATTGCAATTGAGACGCTTAATCCGACGCAGTAAACCGTTGGTTAATATGATTATCATTTCTGTAGTTATAAGGAGGTTTCTTTACTCAATTCAGTCATAGAGCATTTCAAGTTTATGACATCATCAAGCCATGATTTTATACGAATTACCAATACATTGCAATGCATATAAATATTTTACACATGTTTTATTTTCATATCTTATATTATACATATCAATGATGGGTAAGTATTACGGTGACCCCCAACGACTAGTTTCTTTATAACTGTTGTTTATAATCACGTTATGGTTAAAATTTCAAGAAAAATGTGTGGAGAAAAAAAATTAAATTGTTTTCCTGAAAAACGTTTTTCTCAGTCTAAAGACTTATTTATAAAGACGAAAATAACTCAAGGGTGTTTGTTCTAAATCCCCCCCCCCCTCCCACTCAATAACGCGAACCAGACATATTCATGCAACACATTTTGTTGCAACAACATAGATGTTTCCATATCATATATTCATATATTCTAATACGAGCAAATCTTGTGTGTGTGTGGTTATATATATATATATATATATGCCAATTTTATCTTAAAAACGGCTCTGACGATTTTGACGAAATTTTGTATCTTACCATTTTGGGGCACCAGAAAACCATTCGGCTAGGTCACATGATAGAGAAAATTTGATTAGTGTGCCATTTTGGGTCATAGTCAAGCTAATTGTATCTAAAAAATGTTTCAAACGACTTTGACTAAATTTTGTATCTTATCATTTTCGGGCATGAGAAGACTAATGGGCTGGGTCACATGTTCGAGAACTTTTGGTTAGTGGGTCATTTTTGGGTCACTGTGGGTCAAGCTACCTTTATCTAAAAAATTGCTCAGACTATTTAGACTAAATTTTGCATCCTACGTCTTTCGGGCGCGAGAAGACTGTTTAGCTAGATCACACGTTCGAGAAAATTCGATTAGTGGGTCATTTTGGTCATGGGTCATTATGGGTCAAGCTACTTTTATCTTAAAAATCGGCTCAGACTATTTACACTAAATTTTGCATCTTATGGTTTTAAGACACGAGAAGACTGTTGGACTGGGTCACATGTTCGAGAAAATTCAATTAGTGGGTCATTTTGGTCATGAGTTATTACGGGTCAAGCAATTTTATCTCAAAAATGCTCAGAGGATTTGAACTAAATTTAGTATCAAACAGTTTTAGGGAACGAGAAAATCATTGGGCTAGGTCACATGCTCGAGAAAATCCAATTTGTGGGTCATTTTGGTCATGGGTCATTGTGGGTCAAGCTATTTTATCTTGAAAACGGCTAAGACTATTTACACTAAATTTTGGATCCTATGGTTTGTGGGCACGAGAAGACTGTTAGGCTAGGTCACATGTTCGAGAAAATTCGATTAGTGGGTCATTTTGGTCATGGGTCATTATGGGTCGAGCTATTTTTATCTTAAAAATGGCTCAGACGATTTGAACTAAATTAAGTATTTTACAGTTTTATGGAACGAGAAGACTATTGGGCTAGATCACATGTTCGAGAAATTTCGATTAGTGGGTCATCATGGGTCAAGCTATTTTTTCTGAAAAACGGCTCAGACGATTTGAACTAAATTTTGCATCCTAAAGTTTTTGGGCAGTAGAAAATCAATTGGCTAGGTCACATGCTCGAGGAAATCCGATTGGTGGGTCATTTTGGGGTCACTGTGGGGCAAGCTAACTTTATCTAGAAAACGGCTCAGATTATTTTGACTAAATGTCATATCCTACGGGTTTCGGGCACGAGAAAACAATTGGGCTTTGTCCCATTTTCGAGAAAATTTGATTAGTGGGTCATTTTGGTCATGGGTCATGATGTTTGAACTCAAAGCTAATTTTGACCGATGATAGCTCGGTCTTCCCTGCTCATATATTCTAATACGAGCAAATCTTGTGTGTGGTTATACACTATATTGCCAAAGGTGACCGGTCACTTGCGATTTTAGACGTTTTGTTAACTATCTAGAAACATACATGAGGAATTAACCTGAAACTGCAGGTGTGAAAACAGTATAGTATAGGTTATGTATTTTCGTGAAGATTTTTTCACGAAACCCGATAGGGGACTGTCAACAAATTGAAAAAGAACGAATATCTTTTGGATAACCCTGTAAAAACTAATGTATTAAAGGCGTTCAAACTCGAGATTATTAATAAGTGGTTTACTGTAATATACTGTGTTCATTTTTATGAGGATAGCATGTATACTCGTAGAGAAATGAAGGTTTTTATAAAAACAGTCCCAAATTTCGCCTAGTTCTTTTGCTTATAATTTGCAGAGTTCTTAATATAAATAAAAGTTCTTTTAAGAAAATATGACAAACAACATGGTACATATTACCCTGCAATCAGAATTAAAAAATAATATAAATTGGATGAAAAATGAGTAGGTTTACTAAAAAATGCTTCACTGCGCATGCGTGAATGCAATCAAAATATAATATGCATAATGTATTAGCTAAGTATATAGAGCAACTTTTGTAAAAGTCTCAAAATCATAGCATAAAAATTCTGAAAATTATTGTCGATAGAATAAGCTCAAAATCCGTTGTTCCTAAAAGGAAGCAAAAATATGAGGGGCTGTATCCAAATATATTAGTACGTGCAGTATTGTGTACGCTATCTTGGCACTAATCAACAGATATTTGATACAACCCCTCTTTTGCTTCTTTTTGGGAACAACGAATTTAGAGCTTATTCTATCGACGATAGATTTCAGAATTTTCAAGCTATGATTTTGAGACTTTCACAAAAGTTGCTCTATATACTTAGCTAATACATTATGCATATTATATTTTGATTGCATTCGCGCATGCGCTGTGAAACATTTTTTAGTAAACCTGCTCATTTTTCATCCAATTTTTATTATTTTTAAATTCTGATTGCAGAGTATTTTGTACAATGTTGTTTATCATACTTTCTGAAAAGAATCTTTTTTTATATTAAGAACTCTGCAAATTATAAGCAAAAAACTAGACGAAATTTGGGATTGCTTTTATAAAAACCTTAATTTCTCTACGAGTATACATGCTATCCTCATAAAAATGAACACAGTATATTACAATAAGCCATTTATTAATAATCTCGAGTTTGAACGCCTTTGCTACAATAGTTTTTACAGGGTTATCCAAAAGATATTCGTTCTTTTTCAACTTGTTGACAGTCCCCTACTGGGTTTCCTGAAAAAATCTTCGCGGAAATACATAACCTATACTATACTGTTTACACACATGCAGTTTCAGGTTAATTCCTTGTGTATTTTTCTAGATAGTTGACAAAACGTCTAAAATCGCAAGTGACCGGTCACCTTTGGCAATATAGTGTATATATATATATATATATATATATATATATATATATGAAAATTTTATCTTAAAAACGGCCCTAACGATTTTGACAATATTTTGTATCCTACCGTTTTGGGGCACCAGAAAACCATTGGGCTAGGTCCCGTGTTCGAGAGCTTTCGATTAGTGGATCATTTTTGGGTCAACCCGGGTCAAGTTAATTTTTTCTAAAAAACGACTCTAACGATTTTGATTAAATTTTGTATCCTACGAGTTTCGGGCACGACAAAATCATTGGGCTAGGTCACATGTCCGAGAAAATTCAATTAGTGGGTCATTTTTGAGTCACTGTGGGTCAAGCTAATTTTATCTAAAGCGGCTCAGACTTTTTACACTACATTTTGCATCCTATGGTTTTCGGGCACGAGAAGACTGTTGAGCTAGGTCACGTGTTCGAGAAAATTCGATTAGTGGGTCATTTTAGTCATGGGTCATTATGGGTCAAGCTATTTTATTTTAAAAACGGCTCAGACTATTTAGTCTAAATTTTGCCTCCTATTGTTTTTCGGCACGAGAAGACTGTTGGGCTAGGTCTCATTTTCGAGAAAATTCAATTAGTGGGTCATTTTGGTCATGCATCATTATGGCTCAAGCTATTTTATCTTAAAAACGGCTCAGAGGATTTGAACTAAATTTAGTGTCCTAAAGTTTAAGGGAAAGAGAAGACTATTGGGCTAGGTCACATGTTCGAGAATTTTCGATTAGTGGGTCATTATGGGTCAAGCTATTTTATCTTAAAAACGGCTCAGACTATTTAGACTAAATTTTGTCTCCTATGGTTTTTGAGCACGAGAAGACTGTTCGGCAAGGTCACGTGTTCGAGAAAATTTGATTAGTGGTTCATTTTGGTTATGTGTCATGATATTTGAACTCAAAGCTAATTTTGACCGAGCATAGCTCGGTCTTCCCTGCTCGTAATAATGTAAATGGGATACATCGTGATTTATAATTGTTTGCTTCTTAATGTACACTGCAAAAAAACAAGTAATATAAAATTTTTTTTTAAAGTCAATTCCTACTTTTTAATTATAAATATATAAAATAAACCCGTGCAGCATTAATGTCCCACGTTATCTTTATTGAACATTATTTTATAATCATCGTTGCGGTATTTTATTTCTGTGGCATCACTCATTTGAGATAAATCTTTCATTTCATTTATGAAAACAATGGGAATTTTTTTCTCCCATTTAAAACTAAAATTAATTAATTAAATTTAATTAATGAATTAATATTTGAAAAAACTGTATCAACATAAAGTGTCATCCACTACAAGTTTAAAAAAAATTATTTGAACTTGAGTGGATGAATAGAAAATATTTTATTAACGATTGAAAATTGGAACAAGATATATATATAGAGAGAGTGTGAGTTAACAGTAGGAATTTTTTTAAAAAAGGTGTTGATTTTACAATATAATACTGGCACCAGCTGCCAGTATTATACCGTAAAATTAATAGTAATAAATAGAAAAATAAGTAGTATAAAGCTGCCGCGCATGCGCGGCAGCGTTTGCAAAATCAACTCTTTTTTTTTTTTTTTTTTTTTTTTTTTTTTTTTTTTTTTTTTTGCAGTGTAATTTCCCGGATTTTGTTTATATGCATATCATTTTTATTTATACACAATTTACTTGTGTTTGTATATAAAAAACAGATAACAGGGATATTTTTGTTAAATAAATTTCTTAAATGAAGGGTGTCGATACAAAATTCTCACTCTTTACTTAACCTTTTTTTTAGAAACATGCAAAAAAAAAAAAGACGATTATTATGAATAAACATGATATATTGGCACAATTTTTTTGTGATATATTTGTTGCCATAAGGTATGGCAAAATATATACGTAAAAAAAATGTGCCAATATATCATGTTTATTCATAATAATCAGTTTTTTTTTAATTTTTCTAAAAACTAGGTTAAGTGGTGAGTGTGAATTTTGCATCTATGCTACACCCTTCAAATATCGAATAAATATATGAATCAATGAATAGGTTGCCAGAAAATATACAAGAAAAATTTATTTTTCTTGCCAAGGCCATTTTCTCTCTCTCTCGCTAAGCTCCCCACTCCCCCCCCCCTTTTTTTTTTGTACTGGCTTATATTAAAAAATAAAACAAGCAAACAAACAAAAAATCTAATTTAACAAATCACAACGACTATTGGGAAAATGTAGAGGGATAGTGGGGGCAGTGTCCGGACTCTACCAAAACCGTTACCTCGCACTATAAGACATTAAAAAAAATTATTAATTTAGCCCCCTAAAATACCCCCTCTTAAAGCAGACCTATTCGCCCCACCCTACTATAACACAGCTTCCCCCACGCTAGCTATTCCACCCACCTACTATAGTATGATCTCGGCAGCAGGCGATGTTATCACCGCACCGCCTGCTGCTGATGCGGAAGTCCCATTCCCTATCTACTGACTTCCCGTTTGGTATCGAGAATGTAGAATAAACCGAAATATCCAAATATGATGCCAACCTTAGGTGTTATCATTGAAATTTTTAAAGTTTGGTACAATTTCTATTTGTAGACAATCCCCTAAGCAAAATTTAAGTATTGCTTTAACTCTTGTTTAGATTGATGTCTGAGCTAAAGGTATATTTTGAGGAAATTAAAGTTGAAGACCTCGTTTTTTTGCTTTATAAGACGATTTCTCATCCGACGTCCATTTTTGAATTCGGCTTTTTTTCATATTTGATAATTTGCATCTATCCTTTTTGAAACTTTAACATTTTTGTAACGATTTTATGCATTTCTACTGCCTATTCAAAGAAAAATTCTTCTAAAGTTACAGAATTTCGTTAAAAAGTGCCATGCTTTCACATTTAAAAATGAGTCTGTAAATCTGTCAGAAAGTTTCGCGTTGTTAAGAGGGGTTGAAATATATATATATTTTAATTGCCTAAGGAAGGAACAACACTTGCGAAATCCTGTGGGAAAACAATTGATATTGAGGTATTTTTTTATCGTGAATTACTGAAACCCTTTTAATAATTTATTTTAAATAGTTTTAGCATAAACTATAAACTGATTGCAGTTAATTATTTTAATACACTGAAAAAAAAATTAAAAAAAAAAAATGTTGATTTTACAATATTGCGCGGCAGCGTATCTGTTTGTTACTGTTAATTTTACGGTATAATACTGGCAGCTGGAATGCCATTATTATACTGTAAAATCAACATTTTTTTTCAGTTGAGAATTACATTGATTGGTAAAGAAATCATACGGATTGTAATGTTTCCAACTGAGTGAAAAGGTGTCCAGGCTGGGGTTCGAACACAGGGCCTTGGCTATGATTTCTTTACCAATCAACATAACTGCGTTAAAATAATTAAGTGTAATTACGTATCCAACGATTATTGGAGGTTTTTTTTTACCTGCAGTTAATTCTGCCCCTCGGGATTGCACTATCACTCTAAAGCGTAAGCTGAGTTCCCGAGGTGGTCATCCCCATAGAAGTACAGCTTCTTTGGTCATCCCCATCCCTGCAGTTAATTAAGTTGAATTGTTTCAAATGACAGACCAAATGTTATTGCCAAAGGTTGTCTTAGTGAACTGTGTCCGCAGAATTTGTCCAGGATTGAAGAGCGTTGCAGTTAAAGAAAAGGTTCTGGGTTCGAATTCTGATCTGCACTGCAAGGGAAAAAAATGTTGATTTTACAGTATAATACTGGCACCCCAGCTGCCCGTATTATACCGTAAAATTAACAGTAATAAACATTTTACTGTTTATTACTGTTAATTTTACGATATAATACGGGCAGCTGGGGTGCCAGTATTATACTTTAAAATCAACATTTTTTTTTTTTTTTTTTTTTTTTTTTTTGCAGTGTGGACACTTCTTTATTCAGTTGAAAAACTTACAAATCGTACACTGAAAAAAAAAAAAAAAAAAAATATATATATATATATATATTTTCATAATTATTAAATACATGATTTTAATGCTGCTTATGCGCAAAATTTGATGTATTTCTTGTAGTTCAAATTAATTTTACCTTGCTGCATTATAACTTTTTGTAATGTTGCTATTGAAATAACATATTAATATGGCCGTTTGCATTGTTTTTGTTTGTGTCCTACTGATATGGTCATCTTCCATTTTGAATAATTTGTATAGGTTATTCTGTATGGGCTTATTTGTTAGGACTATGTTTTATAATGTGTAATTTGACATAGCTATTTGGGATAATAATTTCATTGCATTTGGTCAGTTATTTCTGTTTCAATGGTTAATTTTTGCAATAAGTTTTTATATATTGAACTTCCATAATGACCTGCTGCATTTGCGCAATCATTTGTGGATAGTTTTACTTATTTACTTTTTTTTTTTTTTTTTTTTTTACTATTAATTTTTATATTCGTAAGAATATCGATCACTTGCAGCCCAATTAGATATTCATCTAATTACAGCCCAAATTTTGGCAAAATATATATATTTTCATAATTATTAAATACATGATTTTAATGCTGCTTATGCGCAAAATTTGATGTATTTCTTGTAGTTCAAATTAATTTTACCTTGCTGCATTATAACTTTTTGTAATGTTGCTATTGAAATAACATATTAATATGGCCGTTTGCATTGTTTTTGTTTGTGTCCTACTGATATGGTCATCTTCCATTTTGAATAATTTGTATAGGTTATTCTGTATGGGCTTATTTGTTAGGACTATGTTTTATAATGTGTAATTTGACATAGCTATTTGGGATAATAATTTCATTGCATTTGGTCAGTTATTTCTGTTTCAATGGTTAATTTTTGCAATAAGTTTTTATATATTGAACTTCCATAATGACCTGCTGCATTTGCGCAATCATTTGTGGATAGTTTTACTTATTTACTTTTTTTTTTTTTTTTTTTTTTACTATTAATTTTTATATTCGTAAGAATATCGATCACTTGCAGCCCAATTAGATATTCATCTAATTACAGCCCAAATTTTGGCAAAATATATATATTTTCATAATTATTAAATACATGATTTTAATGCTGCTTATGCGCAAAATTTGATGTATTTCTTGTAGTTCAAATTAATTTTACCTTGCTGCATTATAACTTTTTGTAATGTTGCTATTGAAATAACATATTAATATGGCCGTTTGCATTGTTTTTGTTTGTGTCCTACTGATATGGTCATCTTCCATTTTGAATAATTTGTATAGGTTATTCTGTATGGGCTTATTTGTTAGGACTATGTTTTATAATGTGTAATTTGACATAGCTATTTGGGATAATAATTTCATTGCATTTGGTCAGTTATTTCTGTTTCAATGGTTAATTTTTGCAATAAGTTTTTATATATTGAACTTCCATAATGACCTGCTGCATTTGCGCAATCATTTGTGGATAGTTTTACTTTTTTACTTATTTACTTTTTTTTTTTTTTTTTTACTATTAATTTTTATATTCGTAAGAATATCGATCACTTGCAGCCCAATTAGATATTCATCTAATTACAGCCCAAATTTTGGCAAAATATATATATTTTCATAATTATTAAATACATGATTTTAATGCTGCTTATGCGCAAAATTTGATGTATTTCTTGTAGTTCAAATTAATTTTACCTTGCTGCATTATAACTTTTTGTAATGTTGCTATTGAAATAACATATTAATATGGCCGTTTGCATTGTTTTTGTTTGTGTCCTACTGATATGGTCATCTTCAATTTTGAATAATTTGTATAGGTTATTCTGTATGGGCTTATTTGTTAGGACTATGTTTTATAATGTGTAATTTGACATAGCTATTTGGGATAATAATTTCATTGCATTTGGTCAGTTATTTCTGTTTCAATGGTTAATTTTTGCAATAAGTTTTTATATATTGAACTTCCATAATGACCTGCTGCATTTGCGCAATCATTTGTGGATAGTTTTACTTATTTACTTATATCTGGCTTGACGAACATTGTAATAGCCTTGCTAAGATCCGACACTAGTCATGCGAAGAAACTCGCAAGCTAATGTTAAACCAATTGGAGCGTTCTTTTCGAATTTCTCGCTTGTATTTGATATTTTTAATTTTTTGCGAGTTTCTCCGTGTGACTAGTGTAGGCTCTTAAACAAATTTCCAGTGGATCAAACTAAAAAATTAATTTTCGAATAATCATATTTAAAAAAAAAAAGAATCGACAGAGGTTCTTTTAAAGAACGTTTGATTCGCAAATAATGGCAATTAAATTACCGCACTGGTGTATTCTAATCAAATTCATGGCGTCCCCAATTGAAAGGAATGGAAACTTTTTGGGTTAAATTGTTTATTAGCTGTAACCATGGATGAAAGTCAGAAATTTTCACAGAATTGAAATTTACCTACTAAAACCGGCTTAGACGGAATTGCAAGGGATTGGAGAAAAGTTTACGTTTCAGACAGGTTTTCATTTTATTAGATATTCTTATAGAACAGATATTACTAAAAGATTCTAGTAGATATTCCCGTCTATTGTAATTATATAGAATTATTTTTTGTCGAGACCGTGAAATATTTTCGTTTAAGGCAGGATTTTATTATATACACGTTCTGTTTGAACAGATTTTTCTGAAATTACATTCAGATAAAGCATATGTCCAGTTAAAAATGAATATTTTAAGTCATGTTTATTTTGTTCCGTTTACCCTAATACAAAATAAAGTCAATTCCAACACAGGGTGGAAAACTTTCCCCCATGGCTGTAATGTTTTTTTTTTTTTTGTGTTCAGTCGTAATCCTTTATAAGAGAGTATTTTTTAGCAATTTAAAAAATGTGATTAAAATATAAAAACAACAAATAAAATTTTAAAATCCCAAGAACCTTATTTCATTTGCTCGTAATAAAAAATATGACTGTTATCCTTGATTTCTACACATTAAAAAAAAAGGGATACCGTTTATGTAACTTCCTTCACATTGTTGAATAAATTGCACTATTACAGTCTAAACATGTTTACAACCAGATTTAATCACATTAATCAACAATAAGAAAATATCTAACTTCTGCATCATATTACTTTGAGGTTTTTAGGATAAATTTCGAGAATTTTAGATTAAGTCTGAAATCTTAAACTATCTGATAAAAAATAGATTATACAATTGAAAAAGAAAAAAAAAATTGATTGGTAAAGAAATCATACGGATTGTAATGTTTCCAACTGAGTGAAAAGGTGTCCAGGCTGGGGTTCGAACACAGGGCCTTGGCTATGATTTCTTTACCAATCAACATAACTGCGTTAAAATAATTAAGTGTAATTACGTATCCAACGATTATTGGAGGTTTTTTTTTACCTGCAGTTAATTCTGCCCCTCGGGATTGCACTATCACTCTAAAGCGTAAGCTGAGTTCCCGAGGTGGTCATCCCCATAGAAGTACAGCTTCTTTGGTCATCCCCATCCCTGCAGTTAATTAAGTTGAATTGTTTCAAATGACAGACCAAATGTTATTGCCAAAGGTTGTCTTAGTGAACTGTGTCCGCAGAATTTGTCCAGGATTGAAGAGCGTTGCAGTTAAAGAAAAGGTTCTGGGTTCGAATTCTGATCTGCACTGCAAGGGAAAAAAATGTTGATTTTACAGTATAATACTGGCACCCCAGCTGCCCGTATTATACCGTAAAATTAACAGTAATAAACATTTTACTGTTTATTACTGTTAATTTTACGATATAATACGGGCAGCTGGGGTGCCAGTATTATACTTTAAAATCAACATTTTTTTTTTTTTTTTTTTTTTTTTTTTTGCAGTGTGGACACTTCTTCATTCAGTTGAAAAACTTACAAATCGTACACTGAAAAAAAAAAAAAAATATATATATATATATATATATATATATATTCATAATTATTAAATACATGATTTTAATGCTGCTTATGCGCAAAATTTGATGTATTTCTTGTAGTTCAAATTAATTTTACCTTGCTGCATTATAACTTTTTGTAATGTTGCTATTGAAATAACATATTAATATGGCCGTTTGCATTGTTTTTGTTTGTGTCCTACTGATATGGTCATCTTCCATTTTGAATAATTTGTATAGGTTATTCTGTATGGGCTTATTTGTTAGGACTATGTTTTATAATGTGTAATTTGACATAGCTATTTGGGATAATAATTTCATTGCATTTGGTCAGTTATTTCTGTTTCAATGGTTAATTTTTGCAATAAGTTTTTATATATTGAACTTCCATAATGACCTGCTGCATTTGCGCAATCATTTGTGGATAGTTTTACTTATTTACTTTTTTTTTTTTTTTTTTTTTTACTATTAATTTTTATATTCGTAAGAATATCGATCACTTGCAGCCCAATTAGATATTCATCTAATTACAGCCCAAATTTTGGCAAAATATATATATTTTCATAATTATTAAATACATGATTTTAATGCTGCTTATGCGCAAAATTTGATGTATTTCTTGTAGTTCAAATTAATTTTACCTTGCTGCATTATAACTTTTTGTAATGTTGCTATTGAAATAACATATTAATATGGCCGTTTGCATTGTTTTTGTTTGTGTCCTACTGATATGGTCATCTTCCATTTTGAATAATTTGTATAGGTTATTCTGTATGGGCTTATTTGTTAGGACTATGTTTTATAATGTGTAATTTGACATAGCTATTTGGGATAATAATTTCATTGCATTTGGTCAGTTATTTCTGTTTCAATGGTTAATTTTTGCAATAAGTTTTTATATATTGAACTTCCATAATGACCTGCTGCATTTGCGCAATCATTTGTGGATAGTTTTACTTATTTACTTTTTTTTTTTTTTTTTTTTTTTACTATTAATTTTTATATTCGTAAGAATATCGATCACTTGCAGCCCAATTAGATATTCATCTAATTACAGCCCAAATTTTGGCAAAATATATATATTTTCATAATTATTAAATACATGATTTTAATGCTGCTTATGCGCAAAATTTGATGTATTTCTTGTAGTTCAAATTAATTTTACCTTGCTGCATTATAACTTTTTGTAATGTTGCTATTGAAATAACATATTAATATGGCCGTTTGCATTGTTTTTGTTTGTGTCCTACTGATATGGTCATCTTCCATTTTGAATAATTTGTATAGGTTATTCTGTATGGGCTTATTTGTTAGGACTATGTTTTATAATGTGTAATTTGACATAGCTATTTGGGATAATAATTTCATTGCATTTGGTCAGTTATTTCTGTTTCAATGGTTAATTTTTGCAATAAGTTTTTATATATTGAACTTCCATAATGACCTGCTGCATTTGCGCAATCATTTGTGGATAGTTTTACTTTTTTACTTATTTACTTTTTTTTTTTTTTTTTTACTATTAATTTTTATATTCGTAAGAATATCGATCACTTGCAGCCCAATTAGATATTCATCTAATTACAGCCCAAATTTTGGCAAAATATATATATTTTCATAATTATTAAATACATGATTTTAATGCTGCTTATGCGCAAAATTTGATGTATTTCTTGTAGTTCAAATTAATTTTACCTTGCTGCATTATAACTTTTTGTAATGTTGCTATTGAAATAACATATTAATATGGCCGTTTGCATTGTTTTTGTTTGTGTCCTACTGATATGGTCATCTTCCATTTTGAATAATTTGTATAGGTTATTCTGTATGGGCTTATTTGTTAGGACTATGTTTTATAATGTGTAATTTGACATAGCTATTTGGGATAATAATTTCATTGCATTTGGTCAGTTATTTCTGTTTCAATGGTTAATTTTTGCAATAAGTTTTTATATATTGAACTTCCATAATGACCTGCTGCATTTGCGCAATCATTTGTGGATAGTTTTACTTATTTACTTTTTTTTTTTTTTTTTACTATTAATTTTTATATTCGTAAGAATATCGATCACTTGCAGCCCAATTAGATATTCATCTAATTACAGCCCAAATTTTGGCAAAATATATATATTTTCATAATTATTAAATACATGATTTTAATGCTGCTTATGCGCAAAATTTGATGTATTTCTTGTAGTTCAAATTAATTTTACCTTGCTGCATTATAACTTTTTGTAATGTTGCTATTGAAATAACATATTAATATGGCCGTTTGCATTGTTTTTGTTTGTGTCCTACTGATATGGTCATCTTCAATTTTGAATAATTTGTATAGGTTATTCTGTATGGGCTTATTTGTTAGGACTATGTTTTATAATGTGTAATTTGACATAGCTATTTGGGATAATAATTTCATTGCATTTGGTCAGTTATTTCTGTTTCAATGGTTAATTTTTGCAATAAGTTTTTATATATTGAACTTCCATAATGACCTGCTGCATTTGCGCAATCATTTGTGGATAGTTTTACTTATTTACTTTTTTTTTTTTTTTTTTTTTTTTTACTATTAATTTTTATATTCGTAAGAATATCGATCACTTGCAGCCCAATTAGATATTCATCTAATTACAGCCCAAATTTTGGCAAAATATATATATTTTCATAATTATTAAATACATGATTTTAATGCTGCTTATGCGCAAAATTTGATGTATTTCTTGTAGTTCAAATTAATTTTACCTTGCTGCATTATAACTTTTTGTAATGTTGCTATTGAAATAACATATTAATATGGCCGTTTGCATTGTTTTTGTTTGTGTCCTACTGATATGGTCATCTTCCATTTTGAATAATTTGTATAGGTTATTCTGTATGGGCTTATTTGTTAGGACTATGTTTTATAATGTGTAATTTGACATAGCTATTTGGGATAATAATTTCATTGCATTTGGTCAGTTATTTCTGTTTCAATGGTTAATTTTTGCAATAAGTTTATATATATATATATATATATATATCGTTGATTTAACGTTATAATACTGTCATCTGGGCATCTGGGGTGCCAGTATTATACCGTAAAATCAACATTTTTTTTCAGTGTATAAATGAAATGTTTGACAAGAGAAAAACAAAAAAAACTGTCGAAAAATAAAAATAAATAATCGCTTTAGTCGTTCCTTTAGAAACTGGTACCTTAATATCAACTGTTTTCTATGGCATTTCTCAACTGTTGTTGCTCCCTTAAATGAAATTCGAAAGCTGCACAGTGATTTTTTTTTCTTTTTTTTTTTTTTTTAAGAGAAAACAAAGTAAATAAAATAAAAATAAATGAAGAACAGACACATGTAAATTTGACAAAAAGGATTTTTATTAAATTTTCACTTTCTCAAGATAGCCTGGCCTCCTCCTTTTGGGCGCTCTGTACAGGTGTGATATGACTCCGGCCCACAGGCGAGGGGCTGACTGCCGAAAAAACAACAGCTACAAACAGCAGCATTTTTTTTTTTTAAACATCGAAACTCAGCCACTGAAACACATGGAGGGTAATATATTCTATAGAGGGTAACAACAAGGAAACATCTCAACTCGCCAAAAACAGATTTAAAAAAAGAAAATGGCAAACGAGGGTACAATATAATTTGCTTTTACAAATACTGATTAATGGAACATATTGTCATAGAGTATAATTTCACAAAGCTTGATTGCAACACAACTTTTTTTTTTTTCCGAAGAAATAATCCTTATACATCAACTTGTATTAAAATTGCAGTACATACTATAAAGATTTACACATTTGCCTTGTTAGCATTATAACGACGGCATACCAAGGCCTATGATTAAGAACTAGTTTGAATTTATATTGATTACTATTCAGGGGTAACAATTATAAATTTTCATGATAGACTGATTAGTTGTATTGTGGTATGATTGAAATTCGCTTCTTCTATACTTTGTCAAAAATCTATTTTTTATTTCATAGTTTATCTTGAAATGCTTTGTATGAGTATTATTATAACGCTAATAAATATTATTAATAAAAAAGGATGATATTGAAAAATCATTCTGATAAAATTTTAAATAAAAGTGAAACGAAAAATTATTGATAATTTATTAATTTTACATTCATCTGATAAGAGATCGTTTAAATAAAAATCTGCTTTATTCTTCGGGTTGAAAACATGTTTTATTTATTTATTTTAAATCGCGATTAAATTTAATTGTTTATGGCTCATAATTATTTTTATAGAAAGTATCCACCATTAGTGAAAGAAAAGTGTTTGTATTTAATTTAATTTTTTAAATAGGAGAACTATTTAATATTTTTAAAGGAAGAATTTTCCAATCAAACATCTGGCTTGACGAACATTGTAATAGCCTTGCTAAGATCCGACACTAGTCATGCGAAGAAACTCGCAAGCTAATGTTAAACCAATTGGAGCGTTCTTTTCGAATTTCTCGCTTGTATTTGATATTTTTAATTTTTTGCGAGTTTCTCCGTGTGACTAGTGTAGGCTCTTAAACAAATTTCCAGTGGATCAAACTAAAAAATTAATTTTCGAATAATCATATTTAAAAAAAAAAAAGAATCGACAGAGGTTCTTTTAAAGAACGTTTGATTCGCAAATAATGGCAATTAAATTACCGCACTGGTGTATTCTAATCAAATTCATGGCGTCCCCAATTGAAAGGAATGGAAACTTTTTGGGTTAAATTGTTTATTAGCTGTAACCATGGATGAAAGTCAGAAATTTTCACAGAATTGAAATTTACCTACTAAAACCGGCTTAGACGGAATTGCAAGGGATTGGAGAAAAGTTTACGTTTCAGACAGGTTTTCATTTTATTAGATATTCTTATAGAACAGATATTACTAAAAGATTCTAGTAGATATTCCCGTCTATTGTAATTATATAGAATTATTTTTTGTCGAGACCGTGAAATATTTTCGTTTAAGGCAGGATTTTATTATATACACGTTCTGTTTGAACAGATTTTTCTGAAATTACATTCAGATAAAGCATATGTCCAGTTAAAAATGAATATTTTAAGCCATGTTTATTTTGTTCCGTTTACCCTAATACAAAATAAAGTCAATTCCAACACAGGGTGGAAAACTTTCACCCATGGCTGTAATGTTTTTTTTTTTTTTGTGTTCAGTCGTAATCCTTTATAAGAGAGTATTTTTTAGCAATTTAAAAAATGTGATTAAAATATAAAAACAACAAATAAAATTTTAAAATCCCAAGAACCTTATTTCATTTGCTCGTAATAAAAAATATGACTGTTATCCTTGATTTCTACACATTAAAAAAAAAGGGATACCGTTTATGTAACTTCCTTCACATTGTTGAATAAATTGCACTATTACAGTCTAAACATGTTTACAACCAGATTTAATCACATTAATCAACAATAAGAAAATATCTAACTTCTGCATCATATTACTTTGAGGTTTTTAGGATAAATTTCGAGAATTTTAGATTAAGTCTGAAATCTTAAACTATCTGATAAAAAATAGATTATACAATTGAAAAAGAAAAAAAAAAAACAGAATTTTATGTGGTTGAAGACAATTTGGCAAAATTTAATGTCAATTTGAAAAAAAATAGTGATGTTTTCTCCTAATTAAAATATAACATTAATACTTGTAAAGTAACAGAAGGATTATTTAAAAATAATCCACCAGTTCTAATAAAAGCTGAGATATACTTTTAATAATCAATCTACCACTCTTACATATTTAGTTATGATTGAGAAAAAGAGCATTAAACAAAATAGCTTTCATCTGCGACTTAACGTATTAATAAGTTAACTACTAATTTTAACTTAACCTTAAGGCGGTTCTCAAAAAAATATCCCCCCCCCCTCAAAAATGCGGAATTTCTGACTCATTTTTAAACGTAAAAGCATGATACTTGCAAGCATGATTTTTGAAATGATTTGTAATCGAACAGCTTTTTTCCATTTTCCGATAAATGAATTACATCTTAAGTTATAAGCGATTGTTCTCTCATGACGGCAGTTTTCTCCCTTTTCCGCGCCCGGAAACTCTGTCCAAAATGCCAGCTTTGGCAGCATTTTCTGGAAAATCTTCCTTTACCAAACACCGGAAAAAACAGTTCAATTATATATAGTTTCTTAAAAAGAGCACCTGCCAATTTATAAGTTTGCGAACAAAAACGAATTTAAAAAAATGAGTCAGAAAGTAGCCAATTTGGATTTGAGAACAGCTTTAACAAAAGAATAAACTTAAAAATTCCTTATAAAATTTCATAGAAAGTCAAATTTGTCCCATCAAAGAAAGCTTATCTCTTTTCTCTTGGTGCAAACACCAATCTATCTCATCAAAGAAAGCCTATCTCTTTTTCCTAACAGCCTTAACAAAAGAATAAAATAAAAAAATCTTTCATAGAAATTAAAGTCTGTCTCATCAAAGAAAGTCTATCTCTCTCTTTTTTTTTAACAGCCTTAACAAAAGAAAATTATTTATAGAATTTCATAGAAAGTAAAATCTGTCTCCTCACAGGCTTATAACTTTTCTCTTGGTGTTTAAACTAACAGCCTTAACAAAAGAATAAAATTAAAAATTCTTTATAGAATTTCATAGAAAGTAAATTCTGTCCCATCAAAAAAAGCTTATCTCTTTTTTCTAACAGCCTTAACAAAAGAATAAAATAAAAAATTCTTTGTAGAATTTCATAGAAAGTAAAATCTGTCCCCTCAAAGAAAGTCTATCTCTTTTTTCTTGGCGTTTAAACTAACAGCCTTAACAAAAGAATAAACTTAAAAATTCTTTATAGAATTTCATAGAAAGTTCAATCTGTCCCATCAAAGAAAGCCAATTTCTTTTTTCTTGGTGTTTAAACTAACAGCTTTAATAAAAGAATAAACTTAAAAATTTATAGAATTTCATAGAAAGTAAAATCTGTCCCATCAAAGAAAGCTTATCTCTTTTCACTTGGTGTTTAAACTAACAGCCTTAACAAAAGAATAAACTTAAAAATTCTTTATAGAATTTCATAGAAAGTAAAATCTGTCCAATCAATAAAAGCTTATCTCTTTTCTCTTGGTGTTTAAACTAACAATCTAAATAAAATCATATTTCCCTTATTTGGAATTGTGTATAATTTATTTGAATACTAATTATAATTTTTAACACTTTCCAACATTATTGAAAGGTGTTTATGAATTCGGTTTGCATCGCCGTTTACCTGTCAACTTACGTAAATATGTTTGAATGCCATGTAACTGATATATATTATTGAACTTTACTATGGCATGTTCGGTATTGAAAATGAAGCGTGTAGCATTTATAGTTCGTTTACAGGAGCACTCAAAATAATTCCGTTAACATTATAGTCTACGGGAGAAAAATAATTTGCAATGTATTTTAATGATGCCGCACTATTTCAAACATATTGAAATTTATATATCACTTAGGTGCACTACAAGATGCTTACTATGTTGTCGTTCTTTTACAGGGATACACAAAAGAATTCTGTTACAGTACTAATTATGAGCAATAATTGTTGGAAGTGTGTTTTCAATTGTGGTTTTAGTTTTTAAATGTAACTAATGTTTTGAATACTACATGGTGTTTATAAATTTCATCGGTCATATACATGGTTGCTCAAAAGAATTCGAATATTTTTCCGACTACAGATGATAATTACTGAAATTAGGTTTTAAAATGTGTTATGCGTTTTCCAAATTGTTTACTTAGACATCACCTTTCACCTTATTAAACGGTAAAGTTTTTTTGTGTTGGATGTACTTTGAATTGTGTTTTGAATGTGTTGGAAAGTGTTTCATAATCTATGTTTGACACAGGATTTTTCTTAAAAATGGGAGATTTATGGAGATCAGATACAGAATACGATTTCTGTCTTTCCAATACCTAAGTAACATTGATGGCCCTTTTTCTTCTTTTTTTATTTTAAAGGTTGTTCTCAAATTGAAACTGGCTACTTTCTGACACATTTCCAAAATCATTTTTATTTTTCGCAAATGCACCAAATCGACAGCTGCCTTTATTCAGAAACTATGTAATCGAACAGTTTTTTTTCTATTTTCCCGTAAAGGCAGATACACTTTCAGAAAAAGCTGTCAAACTTGGCGTTTTGAACCGAATTTCTGCACGGGAAAGGGAAAATACTGCCGCCATGAAGCAATAATCGCTTATAACTCGAGATGTAATTCGTTTATCGAAAAATGAAAAAAAAAAGTGTTTGGTTAGAAATTACTTCAATAATCATGTCTGTAAGCATCATGCTTTTAACGTTTAAAAATAAGTCTGTAAATGTGTCAGAAAATTTCGCGTTGCTAAGCGGGGATAAATATTTTTCAGAACCGCCTAACTTTAATATTCCAATTCTGAATACGAACATTATACTTAAAAAAATGCTGATTTAAGATACATGACATAATATATAGTAACTGCCATAAATAATGTCAAATGTCATTTTGTAAGATAAAACATAATTAATTCATTTGTTCACTTACAAGGAAGGTCTCCTTAAAGAGCACACTCAGAAAATTTTGGAAAAAAAAAAAAAAAAAAAAAAAAGCTACGCATGTACGTTATAAAGGATCAGTCAAATTTAGCTTCGGAATCCCAATAGAAAATCTGTAAAAAAAATAAAATACTTTCGAGTATTTTTTTTTTATTTTTTACGCAAAAAGACCCGTTTTGGTGAGCAACACTTTTTCCAAGCCAAAGGCAAGTGATTTTAATGCATTTGGAAATTGCTTGTTAAATGAGTGTTTATATGCGCATTTTAATGAATTCAAATTTAAAGGACTAAATAGCTTATTATTATTTCTATAAGTTTACACACATATATATAAGTTGCGTGTTGCTGCAGATATTAAATTGCACACGGTTTCACCGGCTGGATAAAATTTAAGTATATTTTTAAAGTAACTGCCTGATTAAGAGTGCTGTCGTTATAAATTTCGGTATGAATAACTCGTTATTTCCATGGCAACAATGCTGTTCTCTTGTGTCTAACACTAACAATATCGAAGCCGAATTGAAAGAGCTAAAAATAAACCACAATTTTAAGCTTGAATTCTAAAACGTATAATACGATGGTTAAATTTCATAATGCATACATGTAAATGTATATGACAAAACTGTATTTATAAAAGTGTATTTATCTAAGTTAAACTTAGTTACTTAACTAGTTCAGTATGAAGAGTTGAAAAAAATTTTCCTTAAAGAGTATTTATCATAAAAACTTATTTATTTATACATTTTTTAAATTTTATTGTGTCGCCAAACAACGATAAATCGCCAAAAGATAAAATTTTGATTATATTTTTTTGCGGACGCTATATCGAGTTTCCGCAGATATTTTTTTTATAGACGAATATCCTCATAAGAAGAATATTCTGCAATTTCTTAAAATTTTTCTTAGTATGCGCTTATGGAGACCTTCCTTGTTAGAGAGTACATAAAAATATTACTACATAGTTTTGATGTTCTTGTTGGTGGTTGGATAGGGTTTACAGTAAATAATAGGATATCCAGGGAAGGGGTATCAAACATTTTGTTTTGGATTTACTTTACGGCAAATGGTAGCTACAGCGAACAACAAACCTGAATACTACAGAAAATATGGGTAACAAACATCAAGTCAACTCAAAAAGAAATTTCTTGTAACACACAGAAGCACTTCATACAGATCACAATATTTCTTAAAATAGAGAATGCAAAACAAGTTCTATAAAATAATATTCACCACAAATAAAAATTCCTTCTTTACCACTGTTTAGCGCCAAACTGAATGAAATGTAAGGAAACCGGCATTTTAAGGTTTGGCTTGCTCACTATATGTTAGTAACCCTCCTCTATGGAATGTATTGAGAGTTACTGACTGAATGCTGTTTCCAAAAACTTTATTCCGTTTGGCGAAATGTTAATAATAGATGTGCATGCTCAGCAAAATATATTTTACAGATATATCATAAACAAAACGGAGTAAGCATTTCTAAGTTTAATTAACTTTTGTTTTAATAATTTAATAAAACTTTTGAGACTAAATAATTAAAAAAAAAATCAATGCAAACCAATATTTATTAACAAAAAAATAATAGTAATTATTAATCAAACACATTAATTAATAAATATTTTCTGTTGACAGATATAGGTTTACATTTGTTTCTGTTTATTCTATCTCAAAACATTTCCACAGCCTAATGTTACGAAAATTATCATTTTTTTTTTCAAAAACTCGGTTGCTAAAGCAACGGTCTCAAGAAAGTAAATTACAAACTGATAAAAATTTTAACACCTTCACCACCGCCTCCTAAATACTAGGCCTGAGCGCTAGCACAAACATGGCGGCTGTCGTAGGCAAATTTGTTTCAGTGTTTGTACGGCCCCTTGAAATTGATTACCAATAACTTTTAAAAGTTTTCTCCGCCTTATTTTTATTAGTTTCAATAAATCAAAGAAAACTTTTGGAAAATACTGGTATGTAAAGTCAGGGGACCGTACAAACGCTGAAAAAAATCCGCCTACGAGCGTCGCCCTTTTTGTGTCAGCGCTCAGGCCTAGTATTCAGAAAGGGGGGTGGTGCCCTAACCGAAAGTGATGTTAAAATCGCTTCCTGCATAAATTGGGAGCTATGTTTTTATTGAGTCGAATGTAATCCCGGGATCATTAACTATTAAGCTTGCTAGAAGGAAATTTCGATATTTTTTCACGTTTATTTTAATGAAATTCATAACAAATGAAATATACCCGCGATTTTATACAGAAGAAAAGAAAATTTGTCCGCAATTTGATATAATAAAAATGAAAGTTCTTTTAGATGGTTGTAACATTAAGTAAAAGTTCAGCTGCTAAATAACAACAGAATATAAAAACATTAAGAAAGTTTATTAAAGCATACAAATTGACGTCTGAATTCATTAAAGTTACACTTAAAGAACAATTTATTTCACACACAACTTATTATAATAAACCCAACACGAGTGAAAAATTAGCCCGTGCAATTTGTGCATCTGGAGTAAATTGTTCTACAATAATTGTAACATTAAGAAAGTGTTCTAGAAATTTCTCTCCCTGCTCTTTTGATCATTTTCATAAGTTTTAAAAGACAACCCCTGTTATCACCTTTATTTTCTTTTATAATAATCTTCTTCTGATTACAGTCTTGTGCCATTCGCAACATAAGAGTCAATAATTACACAATATACATATTTACAATACGCAATAATACTAGTTGTATCTAATATACATATTTACAATGTCTACATATGATTTCAATGAAATTCAAATTTACAATAAGAAGAATGATTAGAGCCTTTTTTTAGCCAAATTTCTAAGAAAATAAATTTAAGGGTTTCAAATCAGAAAAAGAAAGAGAGAGATTAAGTCTTGCATATACGTACATCTATTTTAACGATTCAAAAAATAGACTAAAAATTAAAATACAGAGAGGAGGGGGAGAAACAGCCTGCTGTTTTTCGTCTCCCCTTTTTCCTTTATTTTACTCTGGAGGAGAAATTTCCTTTATAAATCCTCGAAACAGCGACATGCTAAATACTGAATTTATTTTAGCGGGTTGTGCTTATTACTTACCTATCATATATTTGTCGTAACATAAAAAAAAAATATTTCTTTTACCAACGTTTTGTGTTCAAATTCATATTCTCTGCGCGAGTAGACTTCGCTTTTACTGACACTAAACTTTGAGTCAACTAAGAACCAGTTTAGATATTTAAGCTATTTTACAACTAAGCAGTTTTTCTTGAAATGTAAATCAAACTTTATTTTAATAAGCTTATATAAAGTTGACTTCAGTAAACAAAAATAAGTTTCTTTGGTATATTTCAGAAGATTCATTGAAGCTTACGAATAGCGAAACTTTCCGTTGTGTGGAAAAGCCTGTTGCTTATGGTGTTTATTCTCAAATCTGTAATTTGCCTATACACGAAAATCCGTTATTGAGAAAATTTTGTAGATCACAAAATTTTCATTTCTACACATAGAAAACTTTCAGATAATTTATAAAACTCAAAATAATTACTTTTTTTTTTGTAATTTGTTATTTTTCAATAATTCGGCAATTTTGATTGCTAGCAAATTATTGCCATTATGAAATTCAAAGTTAAATAATGAAAATTTGTTTCAATCATAAGTCTGGTAAAGATTTATGAAAGATGTATGCTTTTCCTAAGCAATAAAAAAAAAGTTAATTCCTTACTGTTATTAACTTATAGATAACCCATCTTTTAAGTTAATTTTTTTAGGTTATATCAAATGGAATAACTTTTGTAGTTTAGAAGCTGATTTTTATTAGATGAAAGATTTTCTGAATAATAACCAGTGAATTTTTATCCCGCTTTTCCTAAGCGTAAACTGACATAGTGAAAAATGTCCCAAGCCGGGAATCGAATCCGGGTACTCAGAATAGCGCAAACTCAGGCAAAAACAGGCTCTACCACTGAGCTACAAGGAACGATATCCCAACTTGACTATGATCATACCCGGGTTCGATTCCCGGCTTGGGACATTTTTCACTCTGTCGGTTTACGCTTAGAAAAAGCAGGATAAAAATTCAATGATTACAGGCGTAATTCAGTGCTGGAAATGAAAAATTTTCTATTAAAAAAATTACAAGAAAACAGATTTTAATTTATTTTTTTAAACAACCAATTTATATTTTAGGGATAATTTATCATCACTAGCCGATATTTGTAAATCCTTTTGGACAGATAACTAATTCTGCAATAATGTAATACATGAAAAGGTTTTTTAAAAAATCTATACTTTTTTAAAAATAAATAATAGTTAAATTGTTTTATGATATAGCAAATTTTGTATTTAGTTATTTGAAATAAAATATTATATTTCTTTGCAATTTAGCAGCTGATTTACACAAAATATAAAAAAACCTTACAGGAGATAAATAATGCATATTTTAGGGTAAGGATATTTTTATCATCAAATGAAATCTCTCCAACCCTTCTTCGTAAAGCAATCGAAGAACCCTATCTTTGGTAACGGGATCTCTCAGAGATGTAATGAAAAAACAAATTTTAAAGTACTGCACAGCAGTGAAAACATAATAACGTGACCAGCACAGTTAATTTTTCATTTATTTATTCTCTGATGTTGCTTTCCCCCTGCTTCCACTGGTTTAGAGATTTGGAGTTTTGATATGATTATAAAATTCTGTCAACATTTATTTTTCAATGAATATTAATAATATATTTTAAGAACACTATCTACATAACATGATGCAAATAGTTCAAACTAAACTTATTTTTACTTAATATTTTCTCTACAATTACACTGATCACATATTGGATGAAAACAAATTCAGTTATTAAAAAAAAAAAAAGATTAAACAACAAAATAATTTAATTATTTCTACAATAATCTCAATCTATTACATAACAATAAAATAAAAGAAAACTTAAATTCATAACAAGAATTAACCTCTTTGCGACGAGCAGCACGTATATGTGCTATTTAGAATGCACAAAATTAACAAGATATTTTTGCTTTATCCAATCATAGATTTTCAGAATAATTGTATTAAAAAATACTGGTGCTTAAAAAAAAATGTAATGGACGCTTGTTACAAAAAAACAAAGGTTAAAACTTAAGAGGACGCTACACCGATACAGGTTTATTTATGTTAATCGGCAGGGCATAACAAATGACTACTCATTACGTAATATAATTAATGAAATATGGTTTCTATTATAAGAAAGTAAGCAACTGATGTCGATATATTGCTTTTTCAAACATTATTTCCTCCAATTTTAAGTATTTTTTAAAACACAATAAACTTTGGAATTTTTTTCTTGAGCAAAATTTTCAAAATTTGTCGTTTTCTTAAAATTTGAGAAAACAAATTTTAAAAATGCAGTACATCACATTGAATCTCTACTCCTTGAAGGTGAAACCCATATTTCGATAATTATATTAGTTAATGAATAATTACCTATTCAAATTTCTCCATAGGTTAATATGGGATATAGCGATTGGCGATGAACGGTGAAGTGTCCCCTTAAGAAAAAAAATTCAAAATACTGTTTTATCTTAAAAATATATCTGTATTATATATATTTTACAATAAATAAATTATGAATCATTAACTTAGGAGCCATTTGTTTAAACATAAAAACAAAACAAAATGTTAACAATTTACTGAGATGCACATCGTATCATCAAAAACAGTCTTTTAAAGCTAAACCAACTGAATGAGGTACAGGCTATCAAGTGATAAAGATCTCTCTGTAAAAACTTCAACCAATTTTTTTGCACTGACAAAAGAAAGATAAATAAATAAAGGGAAAAAGTATTCACATTTCTAAACTTATTTCAATTTATGTACACAAATATTTAAATAATACTGCTTCATCTCTTTGAAGCAGCCTTGTGTTCTACTAAAATAGTCTTAAGAATTCTTTTTTTTTTTAAACCACATTGATGGAATTCCAATTCTCCAGTTAGAAATAGCTATGTACACAGAGCATGAAGCTGATATTTTAATTACACAATCAGCAGAACAGAAAATCTGCCAGAAACCAGTAGAAAACAAATTATGATTAACAATTTCTTGTTCTTGATGTCACTCTTTCATCATTAAGTCTTTTTTTTTCTCTCAAAAACACAACACAATCACAAATAAAACTACATATTTTTGTTTTTAAATAAAACATAAACACTGATTGGTATGACAAGAGAATTATCACAGAAATATAAATGAAAGTAAATTAAATAATAAAAATTGAAAACACACAAAAGTTCATAGGATTTTATATTCATACATCTGTTTTGAACACTGAGATCAGAGAAGGTGATATTGTCTTTTATTTTTGGGGGCGTTTAAAAACTGAGCCAGGAAGAAACTAGAAAATTCATCTTTCTAGGCTCAACACTGTACCACACTGCTGCAGTTGTGCCATTATATCAGCAGCATTCTTGCTTCAATGGAGAGACTCAGTTTTTCACAATTTTTTTAAACAAAGAAACATCACTGACGTCAACTTATATCACTCGATGAACATAAAAATGGGAGGATAAAACTATGAAGAACAAAATTTTTAAATCACACAATTATTAATGTGTTGATCGGTATACGTTGCTAAAACAGAGCAGTCATGTTTTCAAATCTTTATACACAGAGGATATGGAATCAGCACACCCCAGATAATAACTATACATTACAGAAGTTTTTTTTTTTTTTTTAAACACAGACTTCTCAACAATGACCCGGTAAATAATTTTGATTCTGAGAAGGAATCTGTTCCTCCCGTTTACTTGTGCTGAGCAAGGGCAGAGGCTGCTGCGGCGTCGATGGTGCGGAGGAACTAGTTGTTGCTGGAGAAGCAGTCACAATAGCACCATTGGACACACCAGCAGTCTGAATAACCGATATCTCATTCATTTTTTGCTGTGGCTGAGGGGGAGGAGGTAGACCATTTAAGAATGGAGTGAGGTAAGGAAAGTAGGACGCTTGAGGAAAGTCTCCTGGTTTAGCTCCAGGAGTTAACTGGAGAGGAGAGATGTCCAGAGACATACGACGGCCTCGCCTTGATGTGCTGTTGTTCCACATGTGGGTGCCCATGTGAACTTTTAGATTGCCCTTTGTTGTGAAAGCCCTATGGCAGATGTGACACTGAAATGGTTTGTCTCCCGTATGCGTGCGCATGTGTATTTGAAGAGCACTTCCACTAGAGAAAGGCTTGGTGCACACTTGACAGAGGTGCTTTGGTTGTCCTGGTGGTCTCTTGGGTTGAGGCAGAGAAATGTCCGCGGGTGAACGTTTAACTACTTCTTCAGATGGCTTTTTTGGACTTTTTTCTTCGACTGGTTCAATCTTTGGTGGTGGATTTGGTGGGTTTGGTGGAGTGCTACTATTGTTATTACTGTTGTTAGTGATGCTGCTATTAGTGATGCTGCTATTACTATTGCTGTTGGTACTGCACTTGGTAAAAACTTGCGCGGGGAGATCACGGATTTTGTGAGTCAACATATGCTGCCTCATATTACCCTTTGTTGAAAAACCCCTGTCACACACATCACATCGAAAGGGTCGTTCTTTGGTATGGCTGCGATAGTGAATTTCTAGAGCACTCTGACAAGCAAACGTTTTAAAGCATATTCGACAAGTAGTACCCATTCGATTGTGAGGTGAAACAAAAGGTAGTCCCACCATTGGTGCAAATATTTTTACGTCTGTTCCAGCTGGGCGATGAAATCCAGGTGAATTTCTCGGCGTTAGATCTAAAGCTCCTATTCCATTACTACTTTCTGATTTGGGCGTAGAGTATGTTATCATAGCTGTCGTTCGTGGTGATTCTCCTTTACTGCTGGGTGCAGCAGCAGATCCTGGAGTAGATCTGTCATCAGCTGATCCGTCGGAACCGTTTTTACTTGCTGAGGGTGAAGAGTTTGATTTGTGTTGATAACTATAGTCCCTATAAAAGTTAGGCACATTCAAAGTCAATCCAAATGGAGGAGGAAAAGGCAGAGGATGAGAAACATTGCTAGCAATACCTTTAACATGATTTTCTAAAGCAGTCAATGATGCTGTTGTAAAATCAGGCACACTCATAGGTGGATAAGGTCTGTCACTATTATGCATTGAGAAAGGCAGAGGAATATCACTAGATAGAGTCATAGGCAAAGGTCTATCACTGGCAAGACTAATAAGAGGATTTTCTGATGGACTGTACTTGGGGGGGCTTTTCACGGAATAATTTGAAGGACTGACATTTTCATTCTCCTGATTTCCAATAAAGCTTTTCGGTGAATGAGTGAGATTTGGAAGTTCTTGCTTAACTTTCGTATCAAAATCATTTTGGTTTTCACCAGGAGAACTTCTGTCAGCAAGTGTCCCCCTATCATTAGAGTCATCATTATCGTCTGTAATTTTGGGAATATCAGAAGGAGAATGGCTCATTTTTTCTTCGTTCATATCATCTTGGTCTGGCTGGGCTAGATCAAGAATGGGAGGTTGTAATTCTTTGTTTACATTTTCATCTGTATTGCAAGGTGGGGAGCAACTGCCAGCCGAGCTGAGTGCTGGTGAAGAACATTGATTGAGGGATATATTTGCCTCTAGAGGAGCGGATTTTATCACTGATTCATTAGTAGATGTACTTTTTTCTTGAGGTTTACTACTAGTTAGTGCTAAAGGTTCTGCATTCATAAGTTGTGGTGGCATGAGAAATTGTCTTGGATATGATGGCATCAGTGTTGGAGGTCTATCTTCACATGAAGCATAGAGAGGTGCTAATTGCAGATTTGGATTCTCTGTATGACTTCTAATGTGTTGCTGCAACAGGAGTGCATTTGGATACGGTTTATGACATACTGGGCACTGATGCATCAGTCGCGTTGCAGGTTTCGTTCGGTGGACTCCCATGTGTGTTTTAAGATTGCCTTTCGTCGTGAATGCTCGACTGCAAAGCTTGCATTTAAAAGGACGTTCTCCGGTATGAGTTCTATAATGCATTTGGAGAGCACTCTTGCAACTTAGAACTCGATGACATATTATACACTGATTTGGTTCAACTAACTTATGTTCTAAGTTATCAACTAAGTGTTGAAGTTTGGAAGTTTCAGATGTTTTGGTAATTTCAATGAGACTTTCCCACGAATTATCGTTTGAACCAATTCTTGGGAGAAGGTCCTGATAGTACGTCGGATCCTGGATAATACTGTCAGAACCCTCATTATTGGAAGGACCGCCAACAGCACATCCACTGCTAGTACTTGGTCCCGGCTGAGAGGTAGAAGGTACAGGGAAGCCCTCATAAGATGAAGGTTGGAAGTAGGAGGAGAAGTTGGGAGATGTCCCAAAAGGATTGTGTGAAGGCGCTGCTTCCGATTCCTCGTCATCCATATTCGAATCATCTCTGTCATCGTCATCATACCTTTCAACGTCGATTTTTAATTCACTGAAGTTTTCAGCTGTCATATTTTCATCCGATGATCCATCTGAATTATCACTAAAATTTGACATATCATTAGGTGAAACACTGCGGCTGTTATCTTCATTAGGAGACTTTCGGCCATTCACAGAAGTAGAAAAATCTAGAGCTTGGTCCCCTTTCGAAGATTCTCCTGAAACAGAATGAAAAAATTATTCCTTATTGAATATTGAAAAATCGGTATACAGAAATTAAATAAAGCTGTGTTAAGCTCCTATCAGATTAAACAATGTTTCGACCAATTTTTGACTCATGATTTGAGCCGATTTTGCGTGAGAAATTGTCTCAACTTTCAGTGTGATAGCGATCAAGAATAATCCCAACTTTTTAACCACAACTCATAAAAAATAGCTCCTAACGGTAATTTCTTCCCCGATAATCCAATCAGAGATAAGCATTTTAGAAGGAAACGAAAGAGTTTTTGCTTTATACGAGGAAAAATTGCCGTTAAAATCGGTTCAAAAGTTGGTTGTTTGAAAAATTGTTGAATCTCATAGAACTTAAGAAATTAAATAACACTTTTACAAGAGTTATTTCATAGCAATGGCAATCATGTTACAGTTTGTATAAAAGTTGGCTTGGAATAACAACATTCTATCTGCTTTGACCACATTTGGAGAAAAAACAGATGAAACTTTCATTTCTCCACAGGCAACAATACAGTTAGAAACTTATTTTTTTCCCCAGTTAACCTGATTTATAAAGAAATCATACAAAATGAAAGTTTTCAAACTGAATGAAAAAGTGACCAGACCACGAGTTGAACTCAGGGGCTTTCGCGTACTGCTCTGAGAACTAAGCTATCTGAACAACTTAGTGGACCTTACCCACGAGTGGCAACAGTCACGTCTCTGAGGGTATATGCCCTCCGAAAAATACTGTTTATTGGACGAAGGGGAAGCTGTGGTCAAATGTTCTTCACGCCTATTGGTGATTTTCTTCTCTTTACCCGCAGATGACGTGACATGGGTAAAGTCCTACGGTTAGAAACTTGTCAAATTCGCTAACGAGCAAAATACTCGTTATAATGCATTATATGCAAGCTCAAACTGTAAGCAAGACTAAAGACATGCAGTAGAAAGTAAGATGGTGTCATCTCATTTTAAAAGATTTTGTCATTTAGAGCCTTGCAATAAAATTAATAAAGATTATCCAAAAGTACTTTTAGGATGTTAAATTTGAATAATTATTCTCAATATTTGAATTACAAAAATAAATCTTATTCGCGATCATTTACAGAAAGCAATTTTGGAGCGAAATTATAATAATAATAATAAAAACAGCGATATTATAACTACAAAAATGAGTTAAACTCAGTACATACAGGGGTCCGTCCAGACATTTTTCTCAGGAACCGGGTTTTGTGAAATCGGGAACTGTTTCTTATATCTGAGAAAAATCTAGTCGTAATTTCGTGAATTTTAAATTAACGTTATGTTCAAATTACTCTTTATCTACTTTTAACAAGATTCTTTGTGTATAAAAAAAGTTAGGTAATAGGTTCTTTAACGGCCTCAGCTGTTTTGTAACAGGTCAGAAATATTTTAAAATGATTAAATTTCGGAAAGGTTCTAGTTTGGAGGTGGAAAAAGTTTTGTGAAAGGTCTGTTTTTAAGACAATGAATTTTGTGAAAGGTCATGTTTTAAGATGAGAATTTTTCCGAGGGTCCTTTTAAAGTACCCATTTTTTCCTAAACAGACACCCCCCTCTGTCTCTCTCTCTCTCTCTCACACACACACATGTATTTTTATATTTTTTTCAAATAAAGAAAACTGCATCACTATTTCTCTTACATACCTCTGTGATTAGTGTCATTGGGATACAGTAGAGGAGGATTATCTGGCCTTCTTTCTCCGTTCCTCAGTTCTTGAGATTTTTTTTGTGCGTCTGCCATCGTGGCAGAGAGAGCCAGCAATTCTTCAGGGTTTTCCCTGTGCCTCTGGAAGTGAACCTTGAGGTTACCACGAGTAGAGAACGAGCTCTTGCATACCTCACATGTGAATGGTTTTTCACCGGTATGGGACCTTATGTGAATCTGTAGAGCACTGTCACTACCAAGCAATTTACCACAATATGCACAACGATGTCTGGAAGATGGATCATCCGTCTTGTTACGTTTCGACCTGGAATAAGAGGAGTACATTTAGATAGACATACAACACCGTTGTTAGAGACAGAAAACTTCGCAAAAACAAATCATATGCATTTTATAAAGTTGCTATGGTGCTCTATTAAATTCCTTATAAATTGCATTCAACTTTATTTTCTACTAGCTGACTCGCGACGGGCCTGAGATAATAACCTTAAAAATATACATAAAATTAGTGTTAAATCCGCAGAAATTTTTCTCCGGGCGGGATTTCTGCAGCTCAGAGGGAAGGAGCGCCCCGTGGAATTGCGGGGGGCAGGGGTTGTAATTCTAGACCTACTAGACCATTAATAAGCGTAAAACCAAAACTCACCCCTTTCTACACGCAAACAGGTAATTAAATGGTGTAACATTTGTATAGACAAATTCTTATTTCAGTGTACTTTGTAGCTTTGAAACTTTATAAGATTTGGTAACGAAGAATTGCCATCATCTTTTAATTCATAATAGAGTAACCTTTATCAGAGTAGCAACAAATGCACAGTGAGCATGCTTAGATCGGAAGTTTTTGTCCAAACTATGGCAACCCAAACTACATGAAAACATCATCTTGGCTCTACTTATTTGGATGGCTCAAACGAATAAATGAGCTTTTCGAAAATGCCAGGCTTGTCAAATCTGTTTTCGTGCCAAAAATTTTATTTACTAGTCAAACTTTGCTGCATCAACGGGTCGCTACTCTAATATATAAAGATACACTTGTATCACGAACACTATTTCTAAGGAAATATTTCGAAATTTTATCATGCATATCTAAATATTAGAATTTTTATCTACAAATTTTATTTTAAAACTATCAAAAATTAATTTTATACTTAACACTTTTAACACATACTTGTCATCGTCGATTCCATTAAGCATGAATGTCGGCCCTCGCATCGAATCTTGAAGATACCTCTCAGTATGTTTCTCTAACAATGCAATAGTGTTTTCCGGTACTGGTACAGATGGATCTTCTTCAGTCCGACTGCCTTGTGGATATTCCGCAAGGTTAGTCGAGGAAGGTGCCGAGGAAGCCACGGAAGGTCCTTCTGTGTTCTGCAGCGGAGTTAAAGCAGCCGCCGCACCATTAAGGGCCGTTGGTCCAGATGCTGCAAACAGGTTTTGTAAAACAATGTGCTCTAAAGACCTAATTATTTGTAAATTTTCAACCTGAGTCTTTCTGAACTTGGAAAGGAATTCACGTATGCCATCAGCCGGATTACTGTGCTGCGCTACGGCCACTGAAGTATTTTTGAGTTCTTCAAGAAATATATTGTCAGTTCGGTTCTGTTGTTGTATTAACATTAACAAAGGATTTAAGTTAGCCATGAGAAAGCTGTTATTAGTCTGTTGCGAAAGTAAATTTCTGTCCAATTCTTGCGGTGATAGTCTTTCAGAATTTTCATCCCCTTCCTCCTCGTCGTCCGAGTCCATAGAGGAGTCCTCAGGGGGATGCACGAGGACAGGCCTCTTGCTAACACACAATTTTTTATGTTCCAAAAATGTTGAGAGGGAAGGGAATTCTGCTCGGCATTTGCCACAGACGTGCTCATCTTCTTCAGTGTCACTCCCTGAGCCAATACCTGAAAGAAAGGAAAAGAAAATTTATTTTCAAATAAATTATAAATTAATATATCATAACAAATAGTACAGGTAATGCGAATGTCCACTAACAAGGTAACCACTTTTGGTGACGCTCACACCTAGCATTGAGACCTGGTGCATTTTATAGCTCTATAGGCCAAAGTTAAAGAACCGGTAAAATTTATCAGCAAAAATTGTATTATATATATTTTTGTATACATTTTAATTTCAAAGTGAAGTTGTTAAGTTCACGCCAAAAGCGAGTTAAGTAGCCAAATAGGATGCCACGAATCCAAACCACTGCTCACACACAGCAGACGACTATGACATTCGGCCAAGGTTACCGGGAGAAATAGTACGGTAACGAATAAACCGAATTTCGCGCCGCCAAAAATGCAATTATACTGTTGGAAATAAGGTTTTTGGAGGTATTTTTAAACACTTTTCAATATTTTATTCTTATTATCAACTACTTTGTATTTTAAAGTATTTTTTCCAAAATAAATAAATAAATAAAAATTTCTATGTTAATAGTCCAATAAGTGGTCTCAGAAAATTGTGCTGCTGTAAAATCAATAAATACTATTTTTTGTAGACAAATTTTATCGATTCTCAAATTTTGGCTTATGTGACTCACCAGGTTTCAATGCTAGGTGTAAGAATCAGCAAAATTGGTTTCCTTGTAAGTTCTACGCAGTTACTTTCTAAACTTTCTTTAAGAGTTGTTCTCAGATTTTTCATTTTTTTTTTATGCTCAAAAATAAACATGAAAAGTTCATGTTAAAATGGCGATTCTGAAAATTTTTTGAGAAAAGTTGTGTTTTTATTTTGACCTGCGAACATCGATTTTGGCCAAAATCGATGTTCGCAGGGATCAATCAAGTCAAATTGAGGCCTAGGTTACGATCCAGTTTGGTGCCCCGCCTGTAAACTTACAAAAATGCACATAATTGAAAACTGGTTGTTTTTGTATAGAGGAAGAAGAAGCTAACACAATCTATGTAAAATCTATATGTGTACTATATGTGGTATATTGACTCTAATATAGCGTGCCCCCCTCCCCAAAAAGGTAAAGCTTAAAAAGTTATAATTTTTTAAAATTTTTAAAGATTTAAAGCTGAAATTGTTTCCAACTGTAGTGACTTTATGGAGTAATATTAATTGAATGTAGATAACAGATTTACATTCAATTAATATCCCTCCATAAAGTGATGTAGGAAATGTGTTATTGGGGAGTGGGATGGAGGGCTCTGAAATTATGTTCAAGTCCCGAACCCGTTGATCCGTGTACTAACCAGGCCTGATTGCTCAATATTAAAAAAGAAAGTTTTGTTACCTTGAGATGGGCTAAACTTTCATTTCATGTTAGAAGAATACTTTCTCAGTTTTATAAAGATTACCTTCTCCCTTCTCTTAAGTTTTTTTTCTGCACTTAATTTTAAAAAAAATCAATACTTTTGAGAAAATTGTGTACTTTATTCACAAAGTAACTTTCACCCTGTACACATAAAATTTTCAGATATTATATTTGATATTAAAACCCTTTGGTTACGGATTTATTTAAAAAACACAGAACAGACTCACCAGAAAATTGGAATAGTGTTTTTTCTGTATTTGTTGACAGATATTCCCTGATTAAAAAGACGCGAGAAGTACTGTTTGAATTTTCTGGTGTAAATTTGAAATTTCTGAATTAATAAAAATAAAATCCATGGACAATACTGATGACGAGTCTCAGTCGTCAAATGAACCCAAGGGGTTAATATGATCAAGTTGTATCACAATACAAATATATGTGCGATATGCAACCTTCGCTATATGTAATTACTAATTCAAATTTCATGGAACAGGATGGTGTTTTAAAAAGTGAGGCATATTTGACAACATTTAACATTTGCAAAACCAACAGTACCAAAACATGACAAAAAGTCACAAATACCACAAATTATTGTACATATGGAAACCGACTGCTATTAATAGTAGTCGGTTTCCATATGTGCAATAATTTGTGGTATTTGTGACTTTTTGTCATATTTTGGTACTATTTGTTTTGCAAATGTTAAATGTTGTCAAATAATAATCACTTTTAAAACACCATTCTGTTCCATGAAATTTGAATTAGTAATTACTGATAGCGATGGTTGCATATCACAATAGAAATATATGTGTGCGATATGCAACCATCGCTATCAGTAATTACTAATTCAAATTTCATGGAACAGGATGGTGTTTTAAAAAGTGAGGCATATTTGACAACATTTAACATTTGCAAAACCCAATAGTACCAAAATAGGATAAAAAGTCACAAATACCACAAATTATTGTACATATGGAAACCGACTGCTATTAATAGCAGTCAGTTTCCATATGTGCAATAATTTATGGTATTTGTGACTTTTTGTCATATTTTGGTACTATTTGTTTTGAAAATGTTAAATGTTGTCAAATAATAATCACTTTTAAAACACCATTCTGTTCCATGAAATTTGAATTAGTAATTACTGATAGCGATGGTTGCATATCACAATAGAAATATATGTGTGCGATATGCAACCATCACTATCAGTAATTACTAATTCAAATTTCATGGAACAGGATGGTGTTTTAAAAAGTGAGGAATATTTGACAACATTTAACATTTGCAAAACCCAATAGTACCAAAATAGGATAAAAAGTCACAAATACTACAAATTATTGCACGTATGGAAACCGACTGCTATTAATGTGATCCAGGGAAAAAAAAAAAAGCTATAATAGCAGTAACAGGTGGTTTGCCAAGTGTTCAGAATAAACGTACAAATTAAACAAGGTTAAAATCCTCGAAATTATTGCTTAACAAAATGCGCCAAAACAAATAAAGTGCACGGACATGTATAAAAAAAACTGCATAACCCACCCAGGCAACAGCTGAAACGAGGATAGTTAGAAAAAAAAAGGTCCATTTACAGCGGTAGGTTTAAAGCATTAGGTCTTTGTTCAGGATGTGTGGTGGAGCGATCCTCATGGAGCTAGAACAACAAGTAATATGGGTCTGCTGCCCACCGAATTACAAAAAAGAAAGACAGAGTCCGGATGCACAAAAATACAAAGGAAATGAACGATCAAATAGCAGAGGGGAGAAACCACGAATTGGGCTCCTCCCCTCTCGCATCACAAAATACAAAACTGCACACAAAAAAATGTTTTGTGCGAAAAAACATTTTTCTCTTTAAATTAAGTGTAAGGATAATTTGAATTTTCAATACAATATAATACTTCCGAAAATTCGCTATTTTGAAGAAGCATTTCCATAGTTGTCAACTGCTACGATTTTTTTGGAACCAGTAATTTCGTAAAGTCTTCCTCTTATTTAATTGCAGAAATCTGGGGCTAAGTAAGGCGAATATAACTTTTCAAAATTACTAGATTAAAATACCGTAACAGTTGGCAGTTACGATATTACGGTTTGTACACTGAAAAAAAAAGTGTTTATTTTACAGTATAATACTAGCACCCCAGCTTATTTTACTGTTTATTACTGTTAATTTAACGGTATAATACTGGCAGCTGGAGTGCCAGTATTATACTGTATAATCAATACTTTTTTTTTTTATTCAGTGTAGGTTTTAAAATTTCGTGTATAACAAGTGATTCAAAACATTCCACGATATTACGGTTTGTATTGCATTTCGTGTTTAAATAAAGTCTGATTTTCACTGTATTTGTAAATATGCGCGTTTAGAACCTTTGTCAAATGAAGACTTGATTAAACTACAAGAGAGGATCGAAACATCTATATATTTAAATCGAAAAGCGCATTCTGTCAAATTTCCACACGGATATCGTCTCTTTGCGCATGCGTCAATGTTTTTTTTTTTAAAGTCTTCTCCCCTCAGAAACGGGAATCTGATTGATTAGCCTAGGGGGATCGAAAAGGGTTTATTTAAAATGGATGGAAGTGTATGTGGGTCTATCATTGTATTGAAAGCATAGACCTTCTAATATATGTTTGCTCTGAGGTTGAAAGCTAAAGCTTTTTTTAAAAAAACTCATGTTTTCACTATTAAATATGCCTATTTTTTCGCAACATTTTAAAGAGAGCTTGAATACAATTATATTTATAACCGATTAAAATGTCAGAGAGTTCGGAAGATGAGAATTATTTTTTTACTGCTATGTTAAAGGAGCCGACGCGAAAACAAACAAACAAACTAAAAAACGAGAAGAAAACATTTCTTTTACAACTAGATAACAATATTTTTTCACGAAATTTTTACACGGGCTGTAAAATCGTTTTATTTATCACCAATAAAGATTTCAAAGAGTTCGGACAAAAAGAAATTTATATTTTAAAACTATGAAACGACCCTACAAAAAAAAAAAAAAAAAAAAAAAAAAAAAAAAAACACCAAGAAAATGAGCGCTTTTATCACTAAATATTAATATTTTTTCGCGAATTTTTCATTTTAAAATGTAATTTTATACAAAATCGGGTTAAAGATATAAAATAATAAAACTTGATTTTTTATTTATTTATTTATTATTACGTTCCTGGTCAACGCCGGGCGGGGGTCAGCTAGTATGTGTAAAAACTATTGTGTGTGTATGAATATCGGGGGAATTTTAATTTTAGTTTAATTTAGTTTTATATACAAGGTGCGTACACTCCTTGGAATTTTTAAGAAGTCGTCTGGTCAAGGAGGAGTCTGGCAACACTTTTTCCAATTCGAAAATTTTTCATTTTAAAATATAATTTTATACAAAATCGGGTTAAAGATATAAAATAATAAAACTTGATTTTTTTTTTTTAATTTATTATTACGTTCCTGGTTAACGCCGGGCGGGGGTCAGCTAGTATGTGTAAAAACTATTGTGTGTGTATGAATATCGGGGGAATTTTAATTTAATTTTAATTTAGTTTTATATACAAGGTGCGTACACTCCTTGGAATTTTTAAGAAGTCGTCTGGTCAAGGAAGAGTCTGGCAACACTTTTTCCAATTCGAAAATTTTTCATTTTAAAATATAATTTTATACAAAATCGGGTTAAAGATATAAAATAATAAAACTTGATTTTTTTTTTTAAATTTATTATTACGTTCCTGGTTAACGCCGGGCGGGGGTCAGCTAGTATGTGTAAAAACTATTGTGTGTGTATGAATATCGGGGGAATTTTAATTTTAGTTTAATTTAGTTTTATATACAAGGTGCGTACACTCCTTGGAATTTTTAAGAAGTCGTCTGGTCAAGGAGGAGTCTGGCAACACTTTTTCCAATTCGAAAATTTTTCATTTTAAAATATAATTTTATACAAAATCGGGTTAAAGATATAAAATAATAAAACTTGATTTTTTTTTTAAAATTTATTATTACGTTCCTGGTTAACGCCGGGCGGGGGTCAGCTAGTATGTGTAAAAACTATTGTGTGTGTATGAATATCGGGGGAATTTTAATTTTAGTTTAATTTAGTTTTATATACAAGGTGCGTACACTCCTTGGAATTTTTAAGAAGTCGTCTGGTCAAGGAGGAGTCTGGCAACACTTTTTCTGATTCGAAAATTTCTATTTAATATTTAAATCGCAGATTTCGCAATCGGCTTGTTTCATAGCTGAATTTGTAATATTTTTCAACGGTAAATAAGGCGACTGGTTTTATTACAAATTTGCGGTACAACTGCACGCACTCTGTATATAAAATCAGACTATAAAGCATGAAAGTATGTTAAGAACGTGCGAAGAAAAATTAAATACAAACTCAAAATTTCTCCATATATTTACGGAGAAAAGGGACATTGAAAGTGAATGAAATCTCAGTCAAATGAATAAGAATGAAAATTTTCTCCAAAACTCATTTTTGGCCGATTCCTTTGACGAATAAACCTGACTCATTTTAAGCTAATCTTAAACCGGATGATTTATTTTGCTAAACTCTAAACTTTACTATTTACTAGGTTTTAAAATTTCGTGTATAACAAGTGATTCAAAACACTCCATGTTAATTATTAACCATTGGGAAAATGGTTGTTGTTTTCGGTCGAGAATGGACCTCTTGGCGTCGTCACTTTATTTTTTTAAGCGTTTTTAACGAAATTCTGTAACTTTAGGCGAATTTTTTTTTAAGCGTTTTTAACGAAATTCTGTAACTTTAGGAGAATTTTTTTTTCAAGCGTTTTTAACGAAATTCTGTAACTTTAGGAGAATTTTTTTAAGCGTTTTTAACGAAATTATGTAGCTTTAGGAGAATTTTTTTTTTTCAAGCGTTTTTAATGAAATTATGTAACTTTAGGAGAATTTTTTTTTTTTTCAAGCGTTTTTAACGAAATTCTGTAAGTTTAGGAGAATTTTTTTTTAAAGCGTTTTTAATGAAATTATGTAACTTTAGGAGAATCTTTTTTAAAGCGTTTTTAACGAAATTCTGTAACTTTAGAAGAATTTTTCTTTGAATAGGCAATAGAAATGCATAAAATCGTTACAAAAATGTTAAAGTTACAAAAAGGATTGATGCAAATTATCAGATATGAAAAAAAAGCCGAATTCAAAAATGGACGTCGGATGAGAAATCGTCTTATAAAGCAAAAAACATGGTCTTCAACCTTAATTTCCTCAAAATACCTTTAGCTCAGACGTCAATCTAAACAAGAGTTAAAATTATTGTAGGAAGGACCCTACAAAATATTAAGGTATATATTAAGGATAAGGTATAGTAATAGAAAATGTGCTTCAATAACTGCAGCGATGGTTCAAAGGAATATTTTTACGAGGACAGAGAATGCCAGGATCTCTTCAACAGTAGTAATGGAAAAAGTGTTCATTTGTAGATGGTTCCGATGAATATTTTTGAATAATTAATACTTTTAATTAATTTATATATATATATATATATATATATATATATATATATAATAAGACAAGACAATAGATGGAGCACAAACACCCTACAGTGGTATCCCAGAGATGTAAAACGACCAAGAAGACGACCTCAAGTAAGATGGAGTGACGAAATCAGAAAACTGGCCGGTGTTAATTGGATGACTAAAGCACTAGACAGGCAACAATGGAAAAATCTGGGGGAGACCTACATCCAGCAGTGGATTGAAAACGGTTGTTGATGATGATGATATATATTAGAACCTTATAAAATTTTTTGAGAATAGTAACGGTCGTATTTTTCAAAGATTTGTATATCCATTTCCTAAACAAGGGATGAAAGCGCTGTGCGGCGATTGTCACCACTAAATTTCGCCTTATTTAATGACAGAATTTCCGAGATTTAATAAGTAATTAGAGATTAAAATTCAGTAGTGACGATCGGCTCACTATGATGTAGCGTTTTCATCCATCCATGCAAAACAAAAAATCATTTCAAAGCTAATTTCTCAAATACAGTAAATATCGTGTTGCTCGGAAAGTTCTTTCCGTTTGGGAAAGTTGGTTCGTATACCGGAAAATTATTAGACATTTATTCCGATATCTAATGTCTAATAATTAGTGGGCAGAATTTTCCGGTACGAACTTTTTTTCTTCCCCAAACGGAGAGAACTTTCCAAACAACCCAATAGGGTACAGCACAATCTGTTAAAAAATTGCACTATTAGCAGAAAATATTAAAAAAAATCCAATAATAACTGAAGTCTGAAAAACAACAACACATATTTGCATATTTATACAAAAATCTTGATTTTGAGTATTTTAGAATAAGCATAGGGAGTTTCAATATATAGGTAGTTTTAATATATTGGGTGTCCAATTATTGACGGTGTCACTTTACCACATAACTTTTGATTTAAGAACATGATGAAAAATATTATTACATATTCGTAAAGTACAACTCAAAAAGTTTTTTTTAATAACACAAAGTTACCTATGCGTAAAGTTGCAACTCAAAACATTATTAATCAGATAATGATTATAATAAAATAATAATTAATATTAAAATTTTATCGAAAATGGATTGTGAGCAAAAAGTTAGATAGATATGCATAATTCATTAATAACTTTGATAAAATTGTAATATTAATTTCTAATAACTAATTACACGTTATTATTAACTAATAATTAACTAACAATTATTAACTAATTTACACGTGTTTAAAGTTGCAACTCAAAACGTTATTCATCAAATAGAAATTAACTAGGGGGCCCAGCCCCCTACTCGCTAACGCTCGCCAACCCCCCCAGAATAACCAAAGAGAAGTTTCAATACGATATATAATTTTTTCTTTTTTTCACTATAACGTGATTCAAAAACTGCCTTTTGTATTTTAAAAGGCTAATTTATATATTGGGGCATAATTTATTGGTTCTGTAAAATTTAAAATGATAAATTTAAATCTGAACGTTCCTTGTCCGCTCAAAGAAGAAAAAAAAAGCTAGCATAAATCTAAGAAGACTTAATTCAGCACCCAGAAAGCCGTGTAACAATATATGCTGAATGAAAAGCTTAAAAATTTTAAATTTATTTCTCTTCTGCTTAATTTATCAAACGGATGTTCCAGTTTAGAGCATTTTGCATCTCGTCGGGCATAAAAGACCGCACCCGTATAATTTAAGAGGCCCATTTCTACTTTTATTATTGGAGAAAAGGTTGAGAAAGGGGGGGAAAAATTAACCCCTCCCAACTTTTAACCCCCTTTTTCAAATGAGCGATTTGCTGTCTTTGAAGAAAGCTGTATGATCATTTTGTACTTTTCTTTTCCTCTGCATCACTTTAGCATCAGCAACAGATATAACATAAAAAAATCTTTTTTGTTTACCCGACCATGAAAGCGTATTACTTTCACATAAAAAAAGAAAAGGGGGGGGGGGTTACGAATAATCCCATTTCTTAATCACCTGTGCCCCTGAGACATAATCCTGATATGCGCTTAACAACCATAAACAAAAACGATTCTTAGACTGCATTCAAAATATCGCAAACCGTAAAAATAAAGAGAGAGAGAGAGGGGGGGGGGGGGGGGAATGCGAAGGAGGAGGGGTGGGGTGGGTATGAACAGTTTTTATTGAGCCGATAATTTCGGTGTTGGTATTTTTGCGTAAACTGTTGTCGCCGTAAAACGATTAGGTAGTTATTCTGGACGTCATGCCGATGTTATGACCCTGGGAGGATGCTATTAATTCAGAAAAAATATATATCTATATACATAACTTTCCTTCTCTCCTGGGCATTTTTCTGCTGTGCTCAACCGACGGGAAAATGAAGTTATACACATTCTATCTGTCGCCATTTTCGTACTTTGTGGTGTGTGTACTCTTCGTTTTTGATGTTGTACCGGAGCTTTATGGTTTGAGTATGCGAGCGTTTTTTCCTCTTTATTATTTTTCTTATTTTCTCCCCGAAGCTGAGGTGCGCCTTGGATGCGCCGTTGATGATGAAGCTATGTCATAAACGTGTGCAGAAGAATTTACTTTATAGGTTCTGGGTATATATTTATGTGCGGCAATAAAAATCTTTCATTTTCAATTAAAAAATGTTTTATGCTTTGCTGATATTATCTAAAGCTTTAAATAATCTTTTTTATTGATTCAGAGATTTTTTTTTTTCATTTAACATTATGTGAAATTTTTTATCGGATTTTTTTTTTAATTCATTTTATTTGTGATTTTTTCTTCAGATGTTTAATCTTCGTTTTTATTAGTTTTCATTCTTTTTTAGGGACAACACAGCCGAGTTTGTTTTTACATACACAAGAATGAAAGTTCAGTTAATAATAATAGTAGTAATCGTAATGTACAGGTACGAAAGCGCGAAATAGAAAAAAGGTGGAATTTTTTTTTCCATCTATACAATGGCACCAAACTCTGAGAATTTAGGAACATTTTAACTGTTATTTATATAATAAAATTAAATGTAACTATACGTATGATTGTTAGAATTGGGGGAACTTTTATGAATATAGAAACGTCATTTAAGAAGAGTGTACAGAAGAAAAATAGAAAAAAAAATAATTATAAGACACCCTTTATTTTTGATTGAATAAGTGGATTGTGATCCTATATACTATAGCAAATATTTTCAATTTATCAATAACTACCGGGTCATCGAAAAAGGTTGGACAGATCTGAAAAAAAAAAAAAAAAAAAAAAAAAATCATAACTCCAAAAGTAATTGGGTAAACGCAATAATTTTCTTTCCAAAGTACTCGGTAATTATCCAAGATTTGTTCGATGTAACTGTTTTAAAGCCGTGACATTTAGACAGACGATGCGCAGAATCGACGATCTGAAAATGCAAATCGTATTACAGATTCGCAATTTTCACTTTTGGCTTAGGCTATTCGTGTACATAGAGGATAATTTCCTACTAAATCGAGGATGCTGAAGAACTTTCTAATGGATGTTTTTTTCCATATTTCCAATTGTTTTAGATATAGGAGCGCTTTCCACTCCGAAATCATCGAAAAAGGCACAAAGGCCAAAGGAAAAGGCACCGTGCAATTGCTTCTTCGCTTCGTCTGAAGATCACGGCTGCGAAACACTTGCATCTAAAAAATCTCGGATAATTGTCGAGTACTTTTCAAAGAATATTACTGCGTTTCCTCAATTACTTTCGGAGTTATGATTTTAGGTAGATTTCGTAAGAAATACTATCTATTACATTCTCCCCTTGTGTTGGAATTCCTGAAAAGTTTTTGCAGATCTACACCGATCATGACTCCTAGAACCTAAAATCTCCCCAATTCAAAACTTTATATCTATCTATCTATCTATATCACCTTTTTATGGACACGATAACTTCCATAATTATGCACAAATCTCTTCCAAACTGATACATAAAATCAAGCGGCATAAAATCTCGGTCAAGTTCGTTAATGAGCAAAATCGAACCAAGGGGGCGGAAATGGGGGGGGGGCTTTTTGTGAAAACAGAAAACCCCCCATAATTTCTTAATTATGATACGTATCGAATCCGTTTAAAGTTATTATTACTTCTAGGAAAAGGGCCGAAAATTTATGTATGACAGATTTTTGATATTATTAAAAATGGCTTCAAGGGGCGAAAAAAAAATAGGGGTTTCAGAAGAAAAAAATTCATAACTTCGTCAATTCATAAGATATGAAATCCGCTTAAATTTATTATAAATCTTCTTAATATTATCTACAACTTTTATACTGACAAATTTTTATAGGACCAACTCTTATAGCAATTAAAGAAAAAAAAATCCCTGCTGTTTCTGCCTACAGGAAGAGATACATTTCGAAGTGGGCGGTCCCAACTGCCGTCACGTTGGCAAATATGTCTTTCTTCTGCAAGTCCCAAATAAACAGGCGCCCCACGGTCTGCGTCTTCGAAATCTACCTGTTCCTGTAGGCCGAGCCGTCAGTGATTTTTTCTTTTTTGAATGTGTTCAACCTCTTTCGATGACCTTGTATAATATTATGTAAAAACAAATCCCCTTTCGTGATAGAGAAAAACTGAAAAATCAGAAAAGAAATACATCAAACTATTTCAGAAATTCGGGTATCTTTATCTCAGGTATATTTATGCTGAACAATTTTGTAGATTTTTATAGAACTATATTAAATATGTAAAATTCTCACTGCGTTCATTTCTTTTGCAATGTTTTATTTTCCCTAATCGAACAGTCAGCTACCAATAAGCTCTATTCTTATGCTATTTTATTGCTAGCTCTATTGTTCCGATCAAATCTTCCATCGCTTTATACAAAACCATAAATAGCTCGGATGGGGTGTCTCCATATTGGGTGAACAATCCCTTAATCTCATAATGGTCATCTTTGGCGACATATTGCAATGTTTATGGACCATCTCGGATAGGTTTCCGGTTATTTGCTCCTTCACTTCCGGTCACTTTGAACACCCTTCTCATTCTCGTAAATGGCCCTTCCCCTCTCTCCTCTTGGACTTCCTTCATTCTTATGAGAGAGTATATGAAAGAGATATTTGCTTCTTTTGCGAACTAAATCCATATAATTTTGATAATGGTAGTTATTAATTTGATTGCGAGCATTAACTTTTCCCCTTAACCGAGATCTTCGGGAAAGAATGAAGATGAAGAATAAGTAACTTGGTATCTTTTAGCTTTAATTAATTATTTCGAATTACAAGAAAATTAATTTATTGCTTCTCCAGCTTTTATGTAAGCTTATGCTGATGATGCAATTAGTTAAAATAATTCCTGCAACAATTTTATTCTGAGCCTCGCTGCTGAAATAGTGTTTCTAGTTTTTTTTTTATTTATCTTTCTTCTTAAAAGAAAAAAAAAAAAAAAAACTTTACTTTGGCAACTATATATGATTTCATTTTATTACGTTAAAAACTATAAATAAAAAGAGCCTTACTTAGTTAATTATAAGGTAACGTTTCTATAAGATGAACGTTTTTACAGCGAGAAATATTGCCTGTCGATAGCTTATGAACAACTATACTACGGCGGCTCTCAAAATTTTGTTTTCTCCCTACTCAACAACGCGGAAAACCTTATACTTTGGCAACTATATGATTTCATTTTATTACGTTAAAAACTATAAATAAAAAGAGCCTTACTTAGTTAATTATAAGGTAAAGTTTCTATAAGATGAACGTTTTTACAGCGAGAAATATTGCCTGTCGATAGCTTATGAACAACTATACTACGGCGGCTCTCAAAATTTTGTTTTCTCCCTACTCAACAACGCGGAAAACCTTACTTTGGCAACTATATGATTTCATTTTATTACGTTAAAAACTATAAATAAAAAGAGCCTTACTTAGTTAATTATAAGGTAACGTTTCTATAAGATGAACGTTTTTATAGCGAGAAATATTGCCTGGCGATAGCTTATGAACAACTATACTAAGGCGGCTCTCAAAATTTAATCACCCCCTACTCAACAACGAAGAATTTTCTGACACATTCACTTATTTATTTTTAAGCGTAAAAGCTTAATCGGTAAGCATACTATGACTATTTAGCTTATTTTGAATTGAACAGTATTTTCCATTTATAACATCTTGCGTTTTAAGCGATTGTTGCTTCATGAAGATCTTTGTCGGGTTGTCACATCCACCATTTTGGTTGAAAACGCCAACTTTGACAACATTTTCTGAAAATTTTTTTGCTTTTGTCGGAAAATGGAAAACGCTATTAGGTTTCATAGTTTCTTAATCTGAAGAGCACCTGCACTTTTTATGCGCCTAAAATTAAAAACGACTTTGTGAATGTGCCAGAAATTAGCTACTTTGAATTTGTCTTTAATTTCATACGCATGCACTACTCGCCATTCTCCTGCATCCAGAGCTATCAATGTATATAGGGATTTTCTGAAGCATTTTGTCATATTGCTATAAAAAGGATTTTTGTAGGAAAAGTGACCCAAATTAATATTCTTGTACAAGGTAAATCTTGCACTGTCATCCTACCCAAGAGCACGCTGGTTTCGAATATGTGAACATCGGCCCAAGCTTCTCGTCCTAATTTTGTGACTAGCATGCTAACTACAGAGTTGAATGGAATCTTTTTACGATCCCTTCGAGTTAAGAGACTACACTAGTCACGTGAAGAAACGCTCAAGTTAATGTTAAGTCTATGGGAAGGTTCTTGCGCGATTTCTCGCTCGCATTTTAATATTTTTAAATGATTGTTTTAGCACAGGATAGCTGAGGTCGATCTCTAACGTTGTTAGTTTTTACTTTTTTGATTCTGGTTACAGTTTTTTTATAAGCGGACATTTTCAATTTTAGAACCGGTTGGAACCGTTTCTGAAAGTGAAAGTACACTTATATAAAAAAAAAAGGATTTTTTTTTTTTTTTTTTTTTTTTTTTTTTTTTTAAATTAAGGAAGCTATAAAGTAAAATTCAGTAGCATATATATAATAAAACTTGTGTATAATAACCATTAAATCTCATAAAAAATCGTCAATATATGAATCGATAATTATAATACAATACAAATAAATTGAAATAAGGGGAAAAAATAAATAAAGATATGTGGAGAAAAATCCAATGTGCAGAATGGGAAAATATTACAAGAAGCAAATGGAAACTTCTATTGTGAAACATGTTATCAAGGGCAATATTCCACACATATAAGTAAATCGTAATTGATTTATGTTTGAGTAAATAGGCCTCAGCCGAATTTACTTTACTCAAATTGCCCGATTGGCGATATATATATATTCGCCATCGTTGGCAGTCAATTTTTCGGCATTTGGCCTGTGGAAGCTCGGATCATTACATCTGTTCCACGAAATCTCTTATTTTCACCGTGTTTCATAGATTTTTCTTTTTACAAATTTCGTGATCATTTCTTTCAGACTTGCTTCGTAAATCTTTTTAGAATTTTCTTCTATAACATATTCATATATTTAAAGAAAGACCAGTTTAGACATTTAATATTTTTTACTGCCAAAGAGAACAAACAAAAGACGGAAAAAATGTTGAAAAAAAATCCACTAAGAATTAGTATATTTTTATAAGTTTTTCGTTTTAAAATCTATTACTTAAAATTTTGGATTTATAAAGGTTTAATTAAAAAATAAAACAAAACTTTTAAGTATAGCTATCAGCATTATATCATACACATGTGCATTTTGTATATGTGTTTTGCTGATTTAAGCGCATATTTTCTTTATGCACTCAAAAAGTAATTTTCAGTTATACCGCTGCCATATTGGTAAAAAATGAAATTTTTTACCTTTGACTTAATATCGTTAACATCTGGCTTATTAGATGCACGTGCAACTGTTTCTGGCGCCATTCTGTCGTTAGTTCTGCGACTTTTCCAATTACAGTTTCTACCACCATGTATATATATATAAAAAATTGTAAAATCTCACCATTCTATTTTTTCCCTAACCCCATAGATGAATTAATCCCTTAAGTACTAAAATCTCCCCAAATCTGAAGCCAATGAAAGGTGAGGGTTTCAAGTTTTTTTTCTCGTTAAATGAACAGTGAACTGAAAAGATTATAGCCTTATAAAGTTGTTAAGATTCAAAGGCTGGTACACTGTCGACTGCTTTTCCTGGTTTTTAATCGCTGATTGCTGAATTTTGGTTTGCGTGTAGTTAGCAAATAATCACATAAAGGGCATATTTGTATTCTGTTCTAATTGTTTTACTTACCCATCATACGTAGTATAGGGTAAGTCTTGTAATCGTTTTAAAAATCGAAAAACAATTTTTGACGGATTTACACGTTTCAGACACTGGAGATTCCAAAAAACATATTTTTAGAAAAATAAAATTTGCCGTCCGTCTGTCTGTGTGTCTGTAAACGCTCTATCTCCCGAACAAATTGAGATAGAGATTTGAAATTTGGTATGTACTTAGTATGCAGTAATGGGAAGAAGCTTCTTGAATTTCAGTAACCTCGATTATCCGGAACTATTTTTTTCGGACTCTCGAAATATTCGTTCTGATAAAAGGTGCATAAAAATTTTCGAAAATGTTCATTTTAAGGAGCGAATATAAAAAACAATAAAAAATCATACATTTTGCATAAAGAATGAAGTCGATCGGATAATGAGATGCCGAGATATTTGTAATTATATTTTCTACACTCTTCGATTTTTCATGACTCTGTATTTCATTCAAATTTCAATTCAAAGATATATTTTAATTGGAAATGAGACGCTTAATTCGACGCAGTAAACCGTTAGTTAATATGATTATCAATTTTCGAGTTATAAGGATGTTTCTTTTACGCAATTCATTAATAGAACATTTAAAGTTTATGACGTCATCAAACCACTATTTTATTCGAATTGCAATGCATTTTATAAATAGTTTACACATGTTTTATTTTCATATTTTATATTATGCATATCCATGATAGGTCAGTATTACGGTGACCACCAACAACTAGTTTTCTATGGGCTTTGTAAATATGTTCAGATTTCCATAAATTTTGAAAGTTTTTTTGGGGTTTAGTGATGGAAATAGATTAAAAACAAATCAGTGGCAAGTTTGGGATGTTCAGAAAACATGCTAATATAAGTAATTAAACATCTTAAATGTTCGTTTCATTTCTTATCTGCAACTGCAGTACAACTCATAGATAAGTCCTTTTCAAATACTGTGAGTATCCTCTTATTATTATTGGTTTTCTATAAATTTTCCATTTGTTTTATACGATCTTCTTCATTTTTTTGCTTAATTCAATGCATTATTAAGGTATAAACTTTTTGGCTATTCGCAAATCTGTTATATGAAATAATACATTTTTACGGCACGTGGATGTTCTTGGCGATTGAAGATTAAAAACTCACGTATTGCTTTGTTTTATATTTTCCATCATCAAAATTCTTTATTCCAATTTTGTTCCATTTTATTATTAAATCCTTTTTATTTGATTGGCAACATCTATCTTTAAAATGTTTATGATTCTTAATATACTGAGATTTCCTGGTAGGTGATATTTATTAAGATGTTTTAAATGTACAGCTATACCTGTATATATAAAAGATATATACCTGTATATACACCATAACAATTAATGTAAAATATTATTACATGTCATCATTAAATTAGAGATTAGGTAATTTTTGTTATTCGACCTTGTTAGCTATTTTTAGTTTCAAAGTGTTATATATCTATACTAATATTATAAAGAAGTAACGTTTGTTTGTAGGGGTAATCTCTGGAACTACCGAACCAATATGGAGGAGCAAAAAATGTTCTAAATTGCGATTTCTATGAAATTGTTGCTGCTAAAAATTTGGCCTGGTGGTTACTTTTAAGATGTAAATACTTGCTATGAACGGTTTCTAAAAAGTTCGAAATAAGCGGAAAATGATCTAAAAATGTTCTAAATTACGATTTATTTGGAACTGTTAGTGCTAAAACTTGAAATGATTGTCACTTTTAAGACTTAAATACTCGTAAGTGAACAAAAATCGAAATGTAAAAGGCGAGCAGGAACAAAACTGTTCTAAAAAAGCGATATCTGTGATACTGCTGGGGTTAAAAACGTGAAATGAGCGGAAAACGTTCTAAATTACGATTTATTTGGAATTGTTAGGGATAGAAACTGGAAATGTATAATAAAACTAAATTTCTTCCCCCCCCCTCCCCCCAATTATCGAAACACCTTATGCATTTTAAATGCATCACAACAGGTTGGCTACGCAACTAGTATATAATAAAATGAAAAGTCAGCCGCTTATTTTTAAGAAATAAGTAAAACATTGATAATTGGAAATATGTAATTGCATTATTTTTTTGCACGTCTTTTTCTTTTATATGTTTAATTGTATCGTCCCCTTCAGCTACGCAGGAGAAAGGGACTTCGTTTTAATGCTACTCTAGAAGAATATTTATCCATGTTTAATGATTTTACTTGTCTTGTGAAACCCCGTGTAATATCCATTCACGCATCAAGTCCGACAACCGATTGAGAAATTCGTGCAGTTAAGTTTCATACCTTCTGCTTATTTAAGGGGAGGCACACAATTTCAATTAGTCCTCATTTGAAGCTCATGAAAATGTCTAATCAACAGCGGTCCTCATGTCTGAGTAACCACGCCTCACGACTGGCTGAAGGCAGATTAATCTAATTTATCATCGGAATGTTTGGTTACCGAGTTGTCCGGTTTCAATGCTGAAAATTAAATGAATTCGACGCAGATTAGCCTTTTGAATGGGCATCTTATACGTGAGTGTGCATATATTTTAATTGTGAGCCAGCAATATCTAGTTTCTGTCGCGTTCATGTTTGTATTAATTTCTTGTTATTCGTAGTTTAGTAAGTAAACTTGCTGAACGAATATAGTCAATTTCCCGTTGTGTTGCAATTTCGTAATTGTTTTACATGGAGTAGACCATGTGGCATAGATTTAACACGAAAAAAAAAAAAAAAAAAGTTCAGATTTTTGCCACTTGGTTGGCCCAAATGGCGCACCTGAACTATATTTTTGAACTATTATTTTATATGAACTATTTTCCAAAAGTAGTGCTTCAAGTTATAGGAACTAAATGTTCTATAAAATGTTAAATAACATCGTATACGTGAATATGCATATATTTTAATTGTGAGCCAGCAATATCCAGTTTCTGTCGCGTTCATGTTCGCATTAATTTCTTGTTATTCGTAGTTTAGTAAGTAAATTTGCTGAACGAATATCGTCAATTTCTCGTTGTGTTGCAATTTTGTAATTGTTTTATATCTATACTTTTTATGGTAAAATAACGACGTATCAGCGGTTATATTTTGGGATTGACAAATTTTTTTTTAGTTGAAGCACGATGTGGGATCATTAAAGTGGAGGTGGTGTTAAAAATGTCAAACTGAACAAAATGTGGAGTAGACCATGTGGGATTTAACAAGAAATTAGATTTAACAAGAAATAAAAAAATAGTTCAGATTTTTGTCACTTGGTTGGCCCAAATAACAAACACCTGAACTATTGTCTTGAACTATTATTTTATATGAACTATTTGCCAAAAGTAGTGCTTCAAGTTATAATCTATACTAATAAAAGAAAGTTGTCTTTCCGCATGCGCGGCAGCATATTACTGTTTATTACTGTTAATTTTACAATATAATACTGGCAACTGAGCATTTTTTTTTTTTTTTTTTTTTTTTGCAGTGTAAGAATTAAATTTTAAAAGAATTAAGAAAGTCAGAATGAATAAACTTATCGCTATTTTCCCCCACTTACGTTTAATTTATTAATAAATGATAGAAATTTCGGAAAGAACGGAGTTATTGGATTACTATTGTGGCGACTTTCTTCAGGGGGGGACGTTATAACAGATAAAATGAATGGACAAGATCAAAAACTGCAATTCCTGGCCAATATCTAACACACCAATCCCCAGGAAGTGTTCCAACTCATTGTGCTTGTAGTAATTCTCGCCCTTTGCTCTCTCTCTCTCTCTCTCTTACTCTCTCCCTCTCTCTTTCGGACACTAAAAATCTCTCCCTCCTCTTCCCACATTCTCCCCTCTCACCTACCATAATAAGAAGAAGCACTATTAATCCTGGATAGCCATAAAAGACACAGAGTCGGGGGAGTGGACATGTTGGGGACATAGTTGCCGGCCCTTGGCTGTAAATCGAACCTGATGGCCGAGTCCAGCTACGAAATAAACGACGAAAAGAGGATGAGGAGGAGAGACAGATAGATGGAAGAGAGAGAAGGTGAAGGAAATGTTAAAGTGACTAATTCAAGCCCATTGCTTGGAAGAAGCAAACGGGGGGGGAGGGGGGATGAAAGGGACGACAACAAATGCGCGCGACAATCTCAGAATTTAATTCCCCTAATGAAGAATTACTGGACGGATGCTAAGACTTATTGGTGGCATATACCGATCGTAGTAATTGACGAAAAAGATGTAAAAGCCAGGGGATCTCACATGAACTACGGCGGTGAACTAACTATTTTAACCCTTTCACGATATGTACAGGGACCGATTTACAAATTTGGAGGCCCTGGGCACAGATGCTTACAGCGATCTTGAGGATATATCATTGAAAGCAGTAATTATTAAGATAACCACTATTAAGTTTAATAATTTTGTGATATTTAATGATTTTTTTTTATATATAAATTTTCTTCAATTTTTAGCAGTAAAAGTTTTTATAACATACTCATAATCAATCTTTAGAGTTCTATTTCGCTGAGGATTTTTCGAAATCGGTTCCGAAAGTGAAAGTATCCTAATAAAAAAAAACCTGTAAACAAAATCGAAAAAATAAACAAGAGGGTAAGTGTGATCGAAGATCGCACAAAGGGTTTCGTTTAATATTCCTTTCAAAACACTTTATCTTTCTTTAATAAATTCAAATAAATATAATTTAGCAACAACAATAAAAAAAAGTCATGTTTTTTATAAAGTAAAAATTTACCGGTCTATTTTTCCGTTTTTTCGAAAATCTAAACCAGCCGGATAGCGGGCGAAACCCGCATTCTGTCATAATAATATCCGTCATACGGGCTAAATGCGATATTTAAAAAATATATAATTTCAAAATTAAACATGTTGGACGCCTTCAAAATGTTAAAATAGGCGAATATTTCCATAATCGGGTTTTTATCATGATTCAATACATTCCTCAAACTCATATATTTACTATTCTCTATTATTCATATTGATACTCGCTTTGTATTATTCTCAAACATTTGAAAAATTCGTTAAACTTCCAATAGGACGTCAGATTTTCTTTTTAATTCTCTAATGACGTGATATTAATCTGCTTTGTGTACATCCACATACTCATACTCCTTATATTATTGAGAAATCTTAGACATTTTCCGTTTTATTTACCACTATGACGTCAATCAATTTTATTTCATATTTATCTTTTTTTCAATTGGTGAAACTTTTTATTTCATTTTCATTTTTCACGTGAAAATCGTCTGATAGAAAATTAATTATTGTAGAAAGAATTTCATTGTGGATTTTAAATTTTTGGCATCTGCTATAACGAAAAATGTTTAAATTTAACAGAAAAAGGCTATTAGAATTTTGGTTTTTTATCTCTATTTATTGAAATAATACGAATTTAAAAAAAAAAATTAATATTTTCAGCTCTTTACAGCTGATATTCTGATTTATACACGAAGTTTCAACTCTGTCAGTTACATCGACAGTTACAGTTTTCGAGAATGGCTCTGTGACAGACAGACAACGTAGCGGGAGCAATAGGGTTTCGTGAGATGAACGAAACCCTAAAAACGGCCTTTGTAGAGATTGACCTCAACTATCTAATGGCAAAAAAATCTTTTAAAAATATTGAAATGCAAACTAGATATTAAAAACAATTTCTCCCATAGAATTAATATTAGCGAGCGGGTGTTTTCGTGGAAATGAAGTAGTTATTTTAAAATGGAAAAAAAAACAGATTTTTCGATATTAATTTTATTTTTTAATAGTTGAAACTTCATTAGATTTTGGCCAATAATTGAAAAATTTTCAGTAGCATCTGGGGCCCCTGAAAATCAGGACCCTGGTCCCGTGCCCCGAATGCCCTGTTGTAAATCAGGAACTGAATATGCATACTTGCCGTATAATAAGCGTACGGTCTTTACTTTTCAGTACCACTATTTCCGAACAATATTTTTTGTCTTACCTAATCGCAGAATTTCTCCGATTAAATAAGATAAGATCACTTATCAGAAATAGTGGTACTAATTGATAAAAAGCTGTATAAGGAACGTCTGAATGCTCGTTCCGACAGGATTGTGGACTATTCTCACTAGAGATGAGTTCGGGCTTTCTTTTTGGAGCCCGAGCACGAAACATTTTGTATTTTCAGAGCCCAAGCCCATTCGAACCCGATACCAAAAAAAATTACATAATATTTAAAAAATATTTTAAAAGTAATATCTCATTTTTTAAAAAACACGATACTTTAAAATAACTGTTAATCCCGTGGACATAATTAATTTTATGGAAATTTACATTCAATCTTATCAAAAGAGAAGTTTGGTATCAAATAAAAATATACTTCCTTTAAAGGATGTTTATATTTTCCTCTCCGAACAACCAAATCTGATGGACACATTAACGAAGTGCGTTTTTATGAATAAATGCATGAAAGTTGCAGAAATTATTATTTCTATGCCGAAGAATCGAACAACGTTTTCTATTTCCTATAAAAGGTTTTTTTTTACGTAAATTAAAATTTATCCCTTAATTAAAGCAATATTTCGTGTTCCTGAAAAGTAGCTTAAATTAAAAATTTGACACCGTTATCTGAAATATCCTATGCTTTTATAGGAAAAGTGAAAACACAGTTCGATTGCTTTCTATCGGAATAACAATACATGACAATTATATCTACTTACGAATGAAAGTGACTTCGTAAATGTGCAGAGCAGAGCTTTAGTATGAACAGAGTTCATAATTAAAAATAGAATCATTAATGTAATTTCTTATGAAGAGTGATTATGACTCCCGCACAATAGAAGACTAAAAATTTGCAAACTTAAACTATTGCCGATTGACTTAAAGAAAAAAAAAATCATTTCGCGTTAGATCTTTCTAAAATAAATAAATAAATAAATAAAATAAATAAGTAAAATAAACATTCCAATAAAAAAATATCCTACCATCAGAAACGAAAATCTAACAACAAATATAATTCGCGCCTTTTTCCACAATGGCGCCATATAACCCAGTCGTCAGTCGCGTTACAAATACCGTAATTTTTCTTTTTAAAATAACATTCTAACACCAGAAAAGTAAAAAAAAAAAATTATGTTTCCTCTTCTATTTATTATGATTAAAATAACATTAAAATGACTTGAAATGGAATATATAATTGTTTTAGGGTAAAAAAAAGTTATTTATTTTTTATTTTCCCTCTAATAAAATTGTCAGTTTCCGAAATATTGAGCCCCGGGCCGGAAGGCTGCTATAAAAATCGAGCCCGAGCCCGTATCGGGCTGAGCCCGTCTCATCTCTCATTCTCACTCAGGTTATGGACAATTTTCATATTCAGACTACTTTTTGACTAGATTCATGCTTCGGATCGGATCGGATTCGAGTACAAACAATTTTTTGCATGTCCACAGTTTCTTTCAAGTGACAATAATTACAGTTAAACTTATAAAATCTGAACATGCCTATAACAAAATCCTGCCTTGGACGGAAAGTTTTATGCTCAACATAATTATAACAGACGAGGCGAGGCCAAGACGAATACCTGTCTAAAATAGAATTTTTTGCGGTCTCTGGCGATTCGGTCTTAGCAGGTTTTATTTGAATACATTCAATTGTTATACATTCAATTTCATTTCATAAAAAATAAAATTTATATTACAGATATGATTGTAGACTATGCTTCATAATTATATTTGAATATGGTATTATTTTCTTGATGAAGTAAATAGATTCCATGTACTTATTAATGCTCTTTAAAATGAAAACAAATATTAAAGATTAACCATATATTTATCTTCATTTTTGAAGTTTTTAAAGAAATGCCTCTGAAAAAAAAAGAAAAGAAAAGAGTATTAGAATTGCTTTGTTTATTTGAATCGTACATTTTTTTAAGATTTTTTAATAATACTCTTTTTGTGTACACATGTGGAAGATTTTAGATTTTTTTTAAAAAGGTTCAGTACTTAGAGCTATATGTAGAATAAATGGCGAAACAATAGAATTCTTCTTGCCATTTCCTTTTTAGAAATGCCAAGATGTAAACACAATTTTTAGAAAAGTCTTTAAAAAAAATCTCTCTTTTCTTTCTAAAAATCTGAAACGCGATTCTCATACAAGTGCAAAGAAAATAACTAGCTTTGTATTTACTCTTTTTTTTTAATCGCATTTCTAAATGAACCAGCTAATTAGCAGAGAAAAACTTAATTGTTTCTTGTGTTTCCAAATCATCATTTATTACTCTCGTGAATAAATATTTGCTCTTTAGAATTTTTTCTGATTTCTTCGTTGTTTATATTTCTGAGGTAACCAATTCTAAAGAAATGTATTCCTCAGTTAAAAAAAAAATATATATATTTAGACAAATTAATATTAATTTTAGCACCACACCTTTTGTCTTGTCGTTATTTTATATCGGAAATTTTAATTTATAACTATTAAATTATGCAAAGATTTAATTTCATCAAAAACTATTCCTAATTTTAAAACGTCATTAAAAAAAAATTTTTTTTTTAGGTATGTTATTTGCATTGGAGTGTGAGTAATGCATTGGTTGGTAATATGTTTTCTCTTTAACTTGCTAAAGTTCTGCATTTCATTCGCTTGCAAAAATAGCATGCCATAAAAAAAAAAAAAAAGTAAAGGGAGGTAAATATCAGCATTACAATGTGATCTTATTTTTGTTGTTTTTTATCATTTATTTTTAGTCGGGTGAAATCTAAGCATTTCATGGAAATTATAATGTTTAATAATGTAAAATAAATCAAATTAAATTGTAGCCAGGGCCTGATTATTACCCCGGCATAGTGGACTGATGTTGTCAGTTTAGCAGATTTACGATGACAATGGTCTAATTGTGGTGCACTAACACATGTGTTTCAAAATCTTGTCCTTCCATGGATTTCTCCAATTTTGCTGGTGCCCGTACTTCAGTATACTGAAGTACATATTACTATGTACTTCAGTATAATTTAGAAGTACATACTGTATTACTTACTAAATTTTATTAGCATTCTACGTCTAATAAGAATACTAATAAAATTTAGGCGAAGAACTCTAATAAAATTTAGTGGTGACAATCGAATCGCGGCCCACCGGCGGCCGCTCAGTTTTTACATCCCTGAGTATACATATCAGTAATAAGTAATTAACTTTTTTGCTATAATTGTTCTAGCCCGATAACAGATTAAGGTGGTTCTAAATAAATATTCCCCCCGCTCAATAACAATAAAATTTCTTGCACATTTACAAGACTCACTTTAAAACTCAAAAATATGACACTTGCAGGGCCAGACTATTGAAGCGACTGTGGACTCGAACGGTGTTTTTAATTCTTTGATAAATGAATTACTTATCAAGTTATAAGCTATTACGATCACGTGACGACGGGTTTTACTCCTTTCCAGCGCTGTCGCGTCCGGAAATTTGGTTCAAAACACTAACCTTGATAGTAATTCTGAAAGATCTTCTGCTTTTACCAAAAAATGCAAGACACCATTCAATTACATAGTTTACGAATAAGAACACCTGTCAATTTCACGCATTTCCCAACAAAAGTAAATTCAGAAAATAGCTTGTTTTAGATTTTAGAACAGTATTAAATATTTCTGGTGCGATCGGTAAGTATATCAGTATGGTGAAATGAAATTCATCATCAGACAAGTTGTCGACGGTCATTGGCATGATGATTAATCGTAATCGTGATTAATCGCGATCTTGGTTGAAAGCTTTCCCGTTCGTATAGAACAAACAGAATCCGAAAAAGGAACAACAGAATCTTCAATTACGTATATTTCAAAAATTAAAGTACTGTAATAAAACATAACCAAATGTCACGGGACATTTCAGGGATTACCCCCCCCCCCCCAAAAAAAAAAAAAAGAAAAGAAAAAAAATACTTACAATACCTCAAGAATGAAAAAACTACACTCTACAAAACAGGAAATATAGCTAAAGAAAATGAAGTGGAACGGGAAACCTACGTCTAAATCAAATTTTAGTAAAAAACTATGATCTAAAAAATGAAATAAAATAAATAATCATAATTTATTCAAAAATTAGCAAATTTTTCAATCCAATGGGAGAAATTTTTTAAAAATATTTCGTTTGCATTTCGATATTTTTAAATGATTTTTTTTTTTCGGATAGCTGAGGTCGATCTCTACAACCACCCCCCCCCCCCTTTTTTTTTTTTTTTTTTTTTTTTTTTTTTGAGGACGCTTTTATTTTTGAAACCGGTTCCGAATCCTCAAAAATATACTTTTTTTTTCGAAATTGTATGTACGTATAACAACCTCTTAAAAAACGTTAATAGAAAAAGTATTCATAAAAGAATTGATTAAACACATAAAATTTCGAACATTTTAGCTTAAAAGCACTAAAAGATTTTTCAAAACAATTATGATGATGATAACGCATTTTAACGGTGTTACGGCTACTATTAATAAAATAGAAAAACTCTCCAAGACTTCAGTTTAATTAATGGATAAAATTTCCCTCCTAAAAGAATTAATTTTTTTAATGCAATAATGATGATAATAATAGTAACAACAACACTTTTAATGATGCTAAAAGCATTAAAACAGTTCTTAAAATAATAAAATACTTAACAATAAAAGTAATTTAACAACTAATATTTTTATTATAACAATGAATTTTTATTATAACAAATATAGCTTAATGAATAAATACTGACATATTCGCGACAAAATATTTTTACTGTCCAAATGTGTTGTTTCCAATTATCATTGTTTTGGTACAATTTTTTCTGACAAACTTTTTCTTGCATTATTTAATTTCTGAAATAGTTAGATTAATTTTCTGTGTAAAAATACTGGTATGAAAACTATTGGAAGTCATTTGCAGATAAAATAAAGGTTGCTTTAATGTAATCCAAACGAATATTTTTATTCATAACTTTAACAACAATAAATAAAGCTATTTTAACGAAATTTTCGACAGATTCTCCTTGTTTTGTGAGAAATGCGATGGCATTACGAAAAGTGTTGGAAGTTTACAATAATTCTGCGAGTAACATCGTATGTAATGCGAACTAAATTTCGAAAAAGGAACGTGTAGTTCAGCGTTGTTTGGATGGGGATGATGGCCACAGGGATGTAGCTAGAAGTAAACAATAGGGGGTGCTCAAGAAAATGTAGGGGGGGGGGGGGGGCTCATACTATTTCTCTCTCTCTGACACATGCACGCACAAACACAGATATATATGATCAAAGTACTATATAGAAAGATAAATTACTGCGTATTCATATTGTAGGCACTACGTTTCTTATTAAACTGTTTATAATAACTTTATTTGATGATAATAAAAGTAAAAGCTGCAGACGGGAATGTAATGGGGGATATACGGTGGATACGACTTATACGTTATACTTTCAGGATTATTTTAAGGAATACCGGATTCCCCCTACTCAAAAACACTATAGCATATACTCTTTAGGGTATACCCTCTGCCTACAGCGTATGCCCTCTGGATTTTTAACGACTACTTCACTGGCTGGAGAATGAAAATTTTCAGTGTATAATTATACTAGTGAAATAATTAGTGATGATGTCAATAAGTAAATAAAAAGCAGACAGTTCACCTGTTTCAACAGCGTTCCAATCTTTAATTTTTTTTTCTTCTGAATATTCCCTGCCCTTAAGAATTCTAAAGTTATGTTTTTATGGGATAACAAACATTAGAGAAACCAAGGATGTATTTTGCATTTTAAAATTATTTTTGTGTTTAGTCATATGCTTGCATTTAAATTGGCTATTATAGCTTTTTTTTCATTAGTATGATTTATAAATCAAGATCTTATATATATATATATATATATATATATATATTTAACTAGGATGACTCAAATACGAAATATAATGTTTATCATAAGCATTATATTTACTATCAAACTCATTAGAATAACTTTGTTTTATGTTAATAATGGAAAACTCTGCAAAATGAAAAAATTCAGTATATAACTTATGTAAAAGTCAATGTGTGCATCAGTAAAATGTTGCTTAGTCTGAGTATGTGCAGATAGGATGCGCGCATATTGAAGCACTTATTTGCAGTTTTTAAACAAATACTATAATTTAGTATTTATGCAAATCTGTAAAAAGCCCCCAAAACTAAGTTCAATTTTTTAACACACGATTTTTGAAACAGAAATTTGGTCCTTTGGTTTCATTTGGTGTCCTTGGCAACTTACCCAGGGGGGGGGGGGGGACTCAAAATTTTTCAAGGGGTGCTGAGCCCCCCCTGGCACCCCCCTAGCTACGGCCCAGGATGGCCATTTCAGCTAGAGATGACAGGGTTCCCAGCAAAACATGACTAGCAAATTCCCTGACTTTCCCTGACCAAATCTAAAAAGATTCTCTGACCAAGTGGGCATACAACGAAATTTGTAACTTATTTTTGTAATCCTTTGTCAAAAATTAGCATTTTTTTTTTTTTTTTTTTTTTCTGTGATTGCTCTTCAAAATTATGTTTTTCCCCCGAGACTATATGATGAATTTCACATAATTTTTCATTTTTTCTCTAAAACTTTTCCATGACTTTTTAGAAAATATTTGTAAATTCCCGGACTTTTTCTATATATTTTAAAATTTCCATGACTTTCCCAGACTACTTTGAAATTCCATGAGTTTCCAGATTTTCCCTGACGCTAGGAACCCTGGATGAGTTCGGCTCTTTTACTAATCCAAACAATTCGAAATCCGAGCAAGAAACATTTTGTGTCATTAGAGCTCAGACCCGATACCGAAAGCACGAAGAAAATAATTTTACATTTAAAAATATTTTCTTACATAGAAATATAAGTATTAATCCTAAATACTCCCTCGTGACAAAGTTTCGTGCTTTTCATGTCTCTGAAAATCAGTTTAAATTATCAAATTTGTTATTTATACTCAACCACTGTCAGAAATCTGCAAAAATCACAATTCTTATTTTAAAATATTATTGCATCTGAAAAAATTGAAGTTTCCTCACGTTATTTGTAATTTTACAATATTACCCCCACAATATTTTAAAATTAGATTCTATAACCTTGAAAATTACCGATATGTTTGAGCGGTGAAGCAATAAAAACTCACCAGAAAATTATATACTAATTCAAAAGTGATCCCCATAAAAACCAACGGAAATAAAAAGAAATTTTTTTTTCTACATTTACACAAATCTCAATACAAAACTCGGTTCAAATGGAACACTAATAAATAATTACAATATGTTGAATCATCACAAAGTTTGTGTTTTTCTTAAATCTTCAATTTATGACACCAACTTCAACTAAACTATACACCTACGGCAGTATTAAAAAAAAAAAAAGGCAATAAAACAATAATGGAAACGTACTTTACAAAAAAGAGACACTACCAAGCTGGAAAGCCAAAGTAAACATTTTCTTCAAAATACTCAACGAATAAGGAACCTATATTTACTTCTTATGTAATTATTTATTTTCACAAATATGCTAACTTAAACTCTTCCTTGTTAGTATAAAATCTTAACCAGTTTTCTCACGGTCTCAAGTTCATTGAAATGCGTGTGAATGTTAACTGTTTACAAAAGTGTAAGAAACTTCAATATTATCGTCATAATTGACTGCTCAAGCACTGAAAACATATCATTTTGAGGAATAGAAAAGACAACAATCCAATATTTCAATCTTCGTTAAAAAAACAGAAGACTAATAAGTGATGAGAAAAAATATAGACAATTGTCTAAAAAAAAACAGGAAGCTTAGGAGGTAGATCAATATTTAAATTAAAATAATTGCCTTGAAAACCCGTTTTGTGGTTATGATCCATGCATTTTCTTGGTTTCAAATTAAACTATCAGTGAAGTATTAGGGGATAGAATGGTTGCACGAGATTTCAGGGTTATTAGTAATTTTTTTTTTTTTTTTTTTTTTTTAATCAACTTTCAAAAGTTATATAATAAGGCTATAATAATAATAATAATAACACTTCTTTTTCATAGTTAAATGCTTTTAAAATCTTTACAAATCATTGTTTTTTCGTAGAAATTTGTTTACTGTGGGGATCATATAAACATTAGTTCGTTCACAGCAATAATTTTCGATAAGTTATTATTATTATTATTATTTTAAATCAACTTTTAAAAGTTATATAATAAGGCTATAATAGTAATAATAATAACACTTCTTTTTCATAGTTAAACGCTTTTAAAATCTTTACAAACCATTGGCTTTTCATAGAAATTTGTTTACTGTGGGAATCGTAATAAACATTAGTTCGTTCACAGCAATAATTTTCGATAAGTTATTATTATTATTATTATTTTTAATCAACTTTTAAAAGTTATATAATAAGGCTATAATAGTAATAATAATAACATTTCTTTTTCATAGTTAAACGCTTTTAAAATCTTTACAAACCATTGGCTTTTCATAGAAATTTGTTTACTGTGGGGAATCACAATAAACATTAGTTCGTTCACAGCAATAATTTTCGATAAGTTATTATTATTATTATTATTATTTTAATCAACTTTTAAAAGTTATATAATAAGGCTATAATAATAATAATAAGACTTCTTTTTCATAGTTAAACGCTTTTAAAACCTTTACAAATCATTGGCTTTTCGTAGAAATTCGTTTACTGTGGGAATCATATAAACATTAGTTCGTTCACAGCAATAATTTTAGATAAGTTCTTTTTATTTATTTATTTATTTATTTTTTAATAATTATTGTTGGGGTATTTTATTTTTGTGGCAACACTCATTTGAGGAAAACCTTTCGTTTCATTTATGAAAACAATGTAGATTTAATTTTTAATTAATTGCCATTTTTAATCAAAATACATGTTTTAACGAAATGTGAGTGTACTATGTCAGCAGCCGCTTCAAAATCCTTTCATATTGTATCTCATTTATCGTTCTGCGTTTTGTATTTGCTTAGAAAAAACGGATGTCGACAACATAAATAATATATTAGGATGATTTTAAAAAATTAGTTTCACTTAACGTGAAACAAGTTTTGTACACAGAAGAGGCATAATAATGGTCGCCATTTAGGACTTCTATAAGTAAATAAAAAGGAAGAGAAAATCATCAAATCCCAACTATTGATCTACATCTTTTCTGGGTCTAAAAACACACCACCAGACAAACACGGTCGACTGTTGGCAAACAGATCTGCGAATAATGCTTTCACAGATATATGGCTTTCGGTTCTTATCTCTAGGTCCAAGAGAGCAAAAATCATAGAGCTCCAATGCAGGAATATGCTAGGATTACGCGACAGAAGGCTTAACTCCCCCCCACACGGTTGTCGGATAAGCACTGTCCGCGTAATTGCCGGAACCCCCCTACTCCAGTTATAATAACAGAATGCACACACAGATTATCCGGCAGCAGCAATTAAAAAAGAAAAAAATATATATATCCAGGACTTGTTTCTAGGATATTCGATTATTAATGAGAATGATTTTTCCGGAAAAAAGTCAGCTAATTCCGAGTTGGTAAGAAAGAATAATCGAAATTCTTTAGTCAGAAAGAATATTTGCAAGAAAAATATGCAGCAAGAAATTATAAAAACTATTTATTAAAATAGAATTTAAGCTTTATACAAAGGCGTCCGAAGAGCAAAATATGGGGAAGGGCGAGATTTTAGACCATTAATTTGCTGCAAAGGCTGTTTTTATTATTTATTTATTTTTTAATTATTCCATTTAAAAGGAGAATACAAACATAAAATAAAACAATTTGTCAGAATACTACGTGCAAGACAATTTTTAAACATAACATAAAAAACAACCGAGAAAATGTATTTAAAAAAATTGAATTATATTGAAAAAAAAGTTTCACAGGCTTTTTTCAAAATGAAGAATTGAAGCAATTTCTTATTATTTTTTCGTCTTTCGTCAAGGTGCCAACCGGAGACCCCCCTCATACCCCGTTTAAGATAATTTTTAAACAGATGAACTCTTTTTTCATGATTTAAAATAACTTGAGAAGAATAAATTTTATTTATTTATTCTTTAAATCGTGAGTATACGCAGAGGGGCAATCCCCAATCTTTGCAGACACCCATGCCTGTATAGCTCTGCTAAAATGACTTCTCTGTACCACAAAAAATCCAATAAATGGTAATATCTTATAAGATTATTATTACTACTTTGTCATTCGACAGAAAATTATTCACAGAAATAGCAGCTGAAATTAACCAGTGGATCCGCCGAGGAAAAAAAAAAATATTTAAAATTATAACGGATTAAAAAGTTCAAATTATTAATGATTTGTTGTTGGTAATAATTTATTTTTATTGATACTAGGAGAATTCAAAGAGGTGCTAGAATTTGTTTAAATATTTCTTTCGAAATCATTGTAAAGAACTACATAAAATACATTTCACTTTGAAGGGTGAAAATCATTGCAGCCATGAGAATCTGAATATTTTAACTAAACAAATAAATATAAAAGTAAAAATACTTTAAAAACTTTTATAAATCTCTAATGTTTATCTTGAAATGCACGCCTAATTTCTTTACTCCGATTCATGAAACGAGGGAAAGTCATTACGTAAGTCACAAAAGATAATTAAATAATAACTTACAATGATATTCACTTCAAAATTGTTTTTAACACTTTCCAACCTAGTTGAAAAGTGTTTATGACTTCGGTTTGTCTGGCCGTCTGCCGTCTGGCCGTCTGTCCGTGCTCTAACTCCCGTAAATATGCTCGGATTGCCCTGCAATTTTTATATGTTATAATCGTTATCTATAGCATGTTCCCTATTTCAACGGAAGTGTGTAGCACTTATAGTTTTTTTACAGGGACACTCAAAATAATTCCGTTACATTGCGGTCTATGGGGAAAAATCATTTGCGGTTTATTTAAATAATGTTTCACTATTTTAAACGCATTGAAATTTATATATATCACTAAGGTGCATTAGAAGAAGCTTAATATGGAATAGGGTGTGCATAGCACTTATACTTACTTTACAGGGACAGTCAAAAGAATTCCGTTACATTACGTCTATGGAGAAAAATCGTCTGCGGTTTATTTAAATAATGTTTCCCTATTTTAAACGCATTGAAATTTATATAAGGTTCATTACAAGAGACTTACTACAGAATATTGTGTGTATAGCAGTCATCGTTCATTTACAGGGACACACAAAAGAATTCTCTACTGTCTGTTAACAATAATTCCTGGAAGTGCGTTTTAAGTTACTGAATGCGATTTTAATTTTAAATCGCTTTTTGTATATTACGTGGTGTGTATAAATTCTGTAGATCCTATACAGGGAAGCACAAAAGTTCGGGAACACATTTCCGTATTATTTAACTCTAGACGGAGAATTTTAAACTGTGCTACGTGTTTCCTAACTGAACTAAAATTTAGCATCCTATGTAGTATATATACAAATCTATAGATCCTATACAGGGCTGAATAAAAGTATTCGGATTACTTAGATGTTATCTTTTAGCTTATTAAAGAGTATGATTCGTAAAATTATTTTGGAAGCGTTGGAAAGTGTTACATAATCTATGCTTGACGCATGATTTTTTGTTCTTGTTTATTTCTCACCATATTCTCCACCAATATTTATGCACTTATATCACCGTTTTATTAGTGCCCCAACACTAGCTGCATACAATTATTTGGGTTGCTGTCTCAGCCACATTAGGACTTCAAGTTGAACCTTTTCATCACCTGTGAACATAATCTTGCCTCCAAGGTGGTTTTTTAGTGGACTAAACAGATGAAAATCGCTTGGCGCTAAGTCGAAGCTGTATGGTGGATGTTAAAGAAGTTGCCAACCAAACTTTTGAATTGTCTTCTGTGTTCAACTTGAAGTCCTAATGTGGCTGAGACAGTAACCTAAAGATTGTTATGCAGCTGGTGTCGGGGCACTGATAAAACGGTGATATAAGTGCATATATATTGGTGGAGAATATGTCGAGAAATAAAAATAGTTTTGAAGTAAATATCATTGTAAGTTATTATTTAATCAGTGGGGTTGAAAGATTTCGTCCAATATTGGTTTTATTTGCAAAATTGTAATAAACAAAAATTTTCACGTTTTTGTACACACACACACACACACACACACACACACACACACACACACACACACACACACACACACACATATATATATATATATATATATTACCCGTTGATTATTAGACTTCATTGTGAAATACGCCCCCACGGTTTAAAAAAGAATGACAAAAAACTTTGAGTGTAATCAAAACACAGATATGTTATTTACTCTTTTTTTTTTTTTCCCTTTCTAAAATGCACAAAAAAAAAAAAAAAAAAAAAAAAAAAAAAGTTTTTTGAAGTACTAACACGTATGAGATAGGAGAAAGTTTTGCGATTGGCACATCCGACTAGTTTAATTCCAGCATATGAAGAAGTGGGTAAAAAATCGATTACAAAAATTCATCTTCACATACAGAAACAAAGTTGAGTTTAAACAAAAGAGTGTAAAAAAAGAATTATGACATTCTTTTCTATCAAAAGCCCGATATTTTCTGAGCAGTCGCATCTTACTTTAACGATAGTCAACCTACACAGAGAAAGAGAGAGGTGAAAAGGGAAAAAATCTATAAGCAGGGGAAAAAAACGTTTAAAAAACTTTGTATCTGTCGATTCCTTCTCATCTCTCGCCTTCATAAAAGGGGAAAAAATTCCTAAGACATTCCATTCCTTTGTTTCTATTCTCGCCACACACCAGAAAAAAAGTGAAAGAAAACGAGAGGGGGGGGGGGGGGTGCTGCTAATGGTCAAGCAGCGAAATAGTTTTTCGCTTTTTCCTGGGGTTCGGTCATTCCGTTTTTATTGGAAGAGTGCTGCCTCTACCCCAATATACCTGTCAGTCAGGCGAAGGTACCAGGTTTTAGACAAGCGATGAGGATAAAAAAGAAGAGAGGAACTTCCATAATACCAAACAATAACTTAGCTTCAATTCAAAGTAATGGGAAGATCGAGCAGTGGACACGTCTTGGCTCTCTCTGCAGTAATGACCAGGGTTGCATCGTCGCCAATCTCTGGGCGCCAGGGGAGAGATTTGGCGAGATGAATCAATGATAATTTTCCGCGAGCGCAGGTGACCACAACAGTTCGATTAAATGATGAACTCGGGCCTATCGAAGAATCGATCGGAAAATTTCTGGAAATCCCACCAACTTTAGAAAATTCCATACTTCTGACGAAAAAGTTTATAATAAATTGCAAAAACTAGAAATAATGATTAACAAATAATTTTTTTTCTAAGAAAAAAAGAACCCCTCTAGAAATAACTTTTTTTGGTAAGAGAAGTACAACAAATTAGTATCATGATGAGCAAGTTCCGTTTAAAATGAAACGACAAGCAAATAATTAGACAATCACAAAACTGTTACAAAATTTCTAAAAGGAATCTCTATTTCAGTGCAAAATGAAGGGGAGAAAACACCCAAAGAGTAGGAACAACAACTCACTCATTTACTGAAATTAGGAATCCCCGGTTATGTTGCAAGTTCATCATTTCGAATATGTACATATATAAAAAAAATTCTTCTGAAAAAGAAGCAAAAATAAATATTGTAGGATATGGATTTTCCAGAAACAAAATAGGCATTAAAAATAAACATCGAAGGAAAAAGAGTATGCTTTGTAGCTTAATTAAGTAATGTAATAAATTTTTGTTTATTTCTGTTTAACATATTTTTGTTTTTCGACTCCTATTTTTTATTAATTATCGTAAATATAAAGGAGAATTCGCATAATTTAATCAGAAATATTAATACATAAATACTATTTTGAATAAACAAAGCGCAACAACGTATTTGAAATGTCTAATTAACGTATTTGTCTAATTAACGTCTTCTAAGAAAACAATAACAAAATCCAGTAGTCTTCCTGTAAAACAGTTTTCCTTGCATTAAGACTTACGTGAAACTGAAACTAACTTAATAGGGTTTCTTCTCCGCAGATTTCCCCACTTGACAACGCCATGTTTTCTGACATTCAAATTACTTTTAATTTCTATAGACTTGAAATTTTACGATATTTTTTTTTCATAAAACAAACTGTCGAAAATTTAGGCTAACCATTTGCCAAAGAAAATATTAATTTTTAGAATTCCGAAATTAATGCAATATTTCAATTTCATTCTGACTATAACAAAAATTGTAAGACAATGTGAAGGAATTTTGGAGATATAGTGCATGATGGATTTTCAAGCAATAAAGTAAGTACGCTTTAAAAATAAATAAACAACGAAGGAAAAACAGTTTTTTGTAGCTTAATTAAATAATGTAATAAATTTTTCTTCATTTCTATTTAACAGATATTTGTTTTTCATCTCCTTTTTTTTTTATTAACTATCATAAATATAAAGGAGAGTTCATATAATTTAATCAGAAATGTTAATACATAAATATAATTTCGAATAAACAAAGCGCAACAACGTATTTGAAATGTCTAATTAACGTATTTGAAACGTCTTCTAAGGGAACAATAACAAAATCCAGTAGTCTTCCTGTAAAACAGTTTTCCTAGCACTAAGACTTACTTGAAACTGAAACTAACTTAATAGGGTTTCTTCTCCTCAGATTTCCCCGCTTGACAACGCCATGTTTTCTGACATACAAATTAATTTTAATTTCTACAGGCTTGAAATTTTACGCTATTCTTTTCATTAACATTTTTAGGTAACAAATTGTCGAAAATTTAGGATAACTATTTGCCAAAGAAAGTATAAATTTTTAGAATTCCGAAAGTAATGCAATATTTCAATTTCATTCAGACTATAACAAAAATTGTAAGGTAATGTGAAGCAATTTTGGAGATATAGTGCATGATGGATTTTCTAGCAATAAAGTACGCATTAAAAATAAATAAACAACGAAAGAAAAAGAGTGCTTTGTAGCTTAATTAAGTAATGCAATAAATTTTTGTTCATTTCTATTTAACAGATATTTGTCTTTCATCTCCTTAACTAACATAAAGATAGAGGAGAGTTCACATAATTTAATCAAAAATATTAATACATAAATATCATTTCGAATAAACAAATCTCAACCACGTATTTGAAATGTCTAATTAACGTATTTGAAACGTGTTTAAGGAAACAGTAACAAAATCCAGTAGTCTTCCTGTAAAACAGTTTTCCTAGCATTAAGATTAGATTGAAACTGAAACCAACTTAATAGAATTTCTCCTCCTCAGATTTCCCCGCCATGTTTTCTGACATACAAATTAATTTTCATTTCTACAGGCTTGGAAATTTCCGATATTCTTTTCATTAACATTTTTAGGTAACAAATTTTCGAAAATTTAGGATAACTATTTTCCAAAGGAAATATTAATTTTTAGAATTCCGAAATTAATGTAATATTCCAACTTCGTTGAGAATAAAAATTAAAAGGTAGTGTGAGAGAATTATGGAGATATAGAGCATGATGGATTTTCCAGCAATAAAATAGGAATTAAAAATAAATAAACAACGAAAGAAAAAGAGTGCTTTGTAGCTTAATTAAGTAATGGAATAAATTTTCGTTTACTTCTATTTAACATATTTTTGTTTTTCGTTTCCTATTTTTCATTAATTATCGTTTATATAAAGGAGAGTTCACATAATTTAATCGGAAATAGTAATACATAAATACTATTTCGAACAAACTAAGCTCAACCAAATATTTGAAATGTCTAATTAACGTATTTGAAAAGTCTTCTAAGGAAACAATAACAAAATCCAGTAGTCTTCCTGTAAAACAGTTTTCCTGGCACTAAGACTTACTTGAAACTGAAACCCACTTAATAGGGTTTCTCCTCCTCAGATTTCCCCGCCATGTTTCCTGATATACAAAATAATTTTCATTTCTACAGGCTTGAAAATTTCCGATATTCTTTTCATAAACATTTTTTAGGTAACAAATTGTCGAAAATTTAGGATAACCATTTTCCAAAGGAAATATTAATTTTTAGAATTCCAAAAGTAATGCAATATTCAAGCTTCGTTGAGAATAAAAATTGCAAGGTAGTGTCAGGGAATTATGGAGATATAGAGCATGGTGGATTTTCCAGCAATAAAGTACGCATTAAAAATAAATAAACAACGAAGGAAAAAGAGTGCTTTGTAGCTTAATCAAGTAATGTAGTACATTTTTGTTTATTTCTATTTAACATATTTTTGTTTTCCGTTTCCAATTTTTTATTAATTATCGTTTATATAAAGGAGAGATAACATAATTTAATCAGAAATATTAATACATAAATACTATTTCGAACAAACTAATCTCAACCACGTATTTGAAAAGTCTTCTAAGGAAACAATAACAAAATCCAGTAGTCTTCTTGTAAAACAGTTTTCCTAGCATTAAGATTAGATTGAAACTGAAACCAACTTAATAGGGTTTCTCCTCCTCAGATTTCCCTGCCATGTTTTTTGACATACAAAATTATTTTCATTTCTACAGGCTTGAAAATTTTCGATATTCTTTTCAGAAACATTTTTAGGTAACAAATTGTCGAAAATTTAGGATAACCATTTGCCAAAGAAAATATTAATTTTTAGAATTCCGAAATTAATACAATATTCCAACTTCGTTGAGAATTAAAAAAAAAAAAAAAAAAATGTAACATAATATGAGGGAATTATGAAGATATAGTGCATGATGTATTTTCCAGCAATAAAGTATGCATTAAAAATAAATAAACAACGAAGGAAAAAGAGTGCTTTGTAGTTTAATTAAGTAATGTAATAAATTTTTGTTCATTTCCTATTAAACAGTTTTTGTTTTCCGCTCCCTATATTTTTAATTATCATAATAATCATAATACATAATTTAATCTGAAAAATTATTAATATATAAATATGATTCCAAACAAACAAAGCGCAACCACGTATTTGAAATATCTAATTAACGTATTTGAAACGTCTTCTAAGGGAACATTAACAAAATCCCGTAGTTTTACATGTAAAACACTTTTCCCAGCATTAAGACTTACTTGAAACTGAAACCAACTTGTGTTTTCTCTTCCCATTTTCCTGATCAGATTTCCCTGCTTGACAACGCGATTTTTCTGACATACAAATATTTTCATTTCTGTAGGCTTGGAAATTTCCGATATTTTTAGATAGGTGCTGGACAATCGGTCAGTGTTATCATTTCCTTGTAAAATTTGATGCATTTTTAACTGTAATAAATTGCTACGCACCAAGTTTTCCTGATTATGTTCTACCGAAAACCCCAGATTCGACAATCTTTTCAAACAAGAAGTTTTAATTTTATTGAAAAAGCAAAATATTCGCACTTGATTCTTTTCTACCTGGATAAAGCTAGAAAGTTTTATGCATGGATGGATAAAAATAACTTTGTAATTGTGTCAGAATGTAGCAAATTTGAGTTTGAAAACCGCCTTATGTAAAAATCTGTCAAGCAGTGCAGCTTGATTCAAAGAATACACAGAAACTAACGTAGCTTTTAAAAAATTATTAAATGATTGTTAAGTTCTATTTAGGACGAAATACAGAAAAAGTCGGGGAAAATAATGTAACAGAATTCAATACTCGAGCCTAAAATATTCGAACCTACTTCAGTTAATACTGCTTAAAATCAGTCTTATCAACTTATATATTTCGGTTTATTTTAAATATTTCACTAAAATTTTACTGAAAAGACATCATTATGAAGCCTTTAAGACAACTAAATTTAGAGATATTCAGGCGTCTGGTCTTTTTCTCCTCTAAAATACTTGATCAAAATTCAAATTCACTGGCATGCGCGGCAGTGTATTACTTCTTATTTTAGTATACAACTGGAATGCCAGAACTATACCGTAAAATTAACATTTTTTTTTTCAGTGTAACAAATATTTCAACCTATTTTAAATTCTTCTTCTGAATTTCTGAAATGTCAAAAAAGTAAAAGAAATTAAAATGTTTAACAATAAAAACGTTTTAAGAATTAATAGGCATTTCTGTAAAACAGTGTTTTCGATTACAAGCCTCATTTTACTTTGAAAATAACAACGATGACAAGCAAGAATATAAGAAATGTTCGTTCACCCCGTCTTGTAAGATACAATGCCCCTGAAAACTTTTTTCACTGAAACTTTTTTCAAAGTAAGAATTCGGCAATGTGGAACTATGGTAAATATACCATAGTTCCACATTGCCGAATTCTTACTTTCTATTTTACTGACTTTTACATCAACTGCTGTACGCGTAATACCGTTTTAAACGCCCAATAAAAAAATTTCACGTCTCGAGTTTTAAAATAAAAAAAGTAGACACTCGGCCTTTACAAACCTTCGAATCAATCCCTAAACTCACGAATATATTGGATATATTCGTACCTTTGCTTTGGATTGCCCTGTCAATTTAGATACTTGAGATGTTTTTTTTTTTTTTGTTATAATAAAAACTAACTATCTTTTTTAAAATAAATTCACAGAAAAAAAAAATAAGAGACAAGAAACAAAAGAAAGCTTCTAATAAAATAAAAAACACATAGTTCACACATTATTATTCAGTAAATCGTTTTTGGCGCTACTTATATATGAACAAGTTCAGTTGCCATTTAAATATCCAATAAAAGCTATCGCATGTAGAAGCATCGGTGCCAATAGAAATCTTCTGCATTATTTACCATAGTTCTACATTGCTGAATTCTTACACTTTCTATTTCACTTCGCTTTACATCAACTGCTGTACGCGTAATACCATTTTAAACAGTCAATAAAAAAGTTCACGTCTCGAGTTTTAAAATAAAAAAAGGGGGTGGACACAGGGGGAAAAGCCTTCAAATCGAGTCCTAAACTCGCCAAAAATGGATATATCCGTACCTTCGCTCTGGGTTGCCCTATCAATTTGAAGGGGCGAGAAATTTCACCCTGCTGTCACTTAAAACAGAATGCGAGAAGAGGAAAGAGAGAGGAGATGGAAAAGAGGAGAGAGATAGAACGGTCAGCCAATCAGAAGGCGACAGTGACCAGACCATCCCCGAGGGACGTATCCAAGGTAACCAGCGAGCGGACAGTGTCCGAGAGATGCAACAATATCTTGTTGAAGATTGCCAAGAAAAGAAGATTGTCACCGCCAAGGAATGTGCTTCCCCCCTTACACCCCTCTTATTTTATACTGCACCAATCGTCCCCCCCCCCCCATCTCAATTCAGAAGACGATGTTTTTATGTCCTCTTCCACTTTCACTCTCTCGCATTTTTTTTTTCAATCTTCAGATCTTTATTTTCTTCGGATTTTTTCCTTGACAGTTTTGAAAATATTACACAGAGCTAATTTTAAAGTTTGCTCACGAAGTTTCGAACAGATATCGATAAATGATACAATTTGACAGCACGTAACGTTTCAAAAATATCAATAAAACAACCACTATATCAAAAATAAATGTAAGATATTTGCTAGATAACCGAAGACATATAAATAATGCCAACACAATAGTTTTTTTTTTTTCGGGCTTAAGTTACGTAAATTTATAATATAATTGAGCATCTAAATTTATGTTAAATGAACATATCTTGTGGAGATCTCTTGCAAAAAAAAATATATTATTCAAACACTCTAATTCAGGGACAACCAACCTATGACACGCGTGGCATAAGTAGCATGCAATAGAATATTTTCGGCACGGTGTTGATTAAGGTCCTAAATTAAGATATAGTCACAAAATGCACGAATTTAAATAAGCTGAACTTGTCTAAAATCGGCTGATTCGAAATTGGAGAATTTTAATTGCTGATTATTTAATTTGAATATAATTCTATTGGAGCTTATACACTTATCAAACTAAGAAAATATTTGAAAACTACAGAAAAGGAAAAGATTATAAATTCAATTTTCGATAATAAAAGGGTGGCAACTTGGTATTTAATTCTAGAGCTATTTAAAGAAGTTGGCATCTATAAAAATTCCTTGCTCTAAAAGTTGTTGAAGTAATTTTTGTGAAATATAACCACTGCGGAAGATAAAACTTTTGCTCAATACGCCCTAGAAAAAGTTCGATTAGAAGAAAGAACGCAAAATAATGAACAATTTACAGAAAACGCACAACTCGAACCTATTGCTAATACGGTCAATTGGTATTTTAATAATTTTTCCGACTGTGTCTGCGAATTATTATTTCCGCAAATGAATATTATAAAAAACTTAGAGAAACCATGTGTCAGATGACGCAAATTCAGCTTGCATTCTTCTAAAAATAACTGATATTACGAGCTTGATATTAATTATTTTTCTGCCAAGATGCAACAACATAAATCACATATTTAATTGCATTATCCTTTAACTGCATTATCATATTTTACTTGGCACGTCATTGTTGTGTAAAACATTTTTCGAAAACATTTGGCACGTGGGCGTGTAAAGGTTCGCTACCAATGCTTTAGTTGTTGTAAATCTAGTTTTATAGGCAACGTGGAAGTTTTTCGCGAAGGTCGACTTTTATATTAGAAAGTGTATTAGTATACTTATTAATTCATTTGCCTGTAAAATATATTTTTCCAGCAACAGCGTCTCTGAGGAAACAACAATTACAGACGTTTTCTCGACCAACATATTGTTGTTGTTGTTGCAAAACTAGTTCATGGAAACTCACAGTCAAGGTCGACTTTTTCATCAACCAGTACATTGTACTTAATATTTCCCGTTGCCTGTTAACTGTTTTTACAGCAATACAAGAGTCTCTGGCGAAACCACAATTAAGAACGTTTTTTCGGCACAGATGATATTGTTGCTGTAAAACTAGTTTTACAGGCAGTGTGCAAGTTTTTAGCGAAGGTCGAATTTTATGTTAGAAAGTATATTATTATACTTACTGTTTTATTTGCGTGTAAAAATATTTTTGCAGACCGTCTCTGAGGAAACGACAATTACGGACGTTTTCTCGGCCCAGATTTTATCGTTGCTGTAAAACTAGTTTTACAGGCAGTGTAGACGTTATTCGCGAAGGTTGTCATTATATTGGAAAGTATACTAATATACTTATTATTTCAACTGCCTCTAAAAAATATTTTTACAGCAATAGTGTCTCTGGAGAAACAACAATTACGGACGTTTTCTCGAATCACATATTATTGTTGTTGTAAAACTAGTTCTACACGCAATAAGGAAATTTACAGTCAAGGTCGACTTTTTCATCAACCAATACTTTGTACTTAATATTCACCGTTGTCTGTTTACAGTAATACAAGAATCTCTGGCGAAACAACAATTACTAATGTTTTCGTGGCCCAGATATTATCATTGCTGTAAAACTAGTTTTATAAGCAGATAGAAATTTTTCGCGAAGGTTGACTTTTATATTAGAAAGTACATTATTATACTTATTATTTCAATGCCTCTAAAAATATTTTTACAGCAAGAGCGTCTCTGGGGAAACAACAATTACAGACGTTTTCTCGACCTACATATTATTGTTGTTGTAAAACTAGTTCTACAGGCAATATGGAAATTCACAGTCAAGGTTGAATTTTGCATCAACCAATGCATTGTACTTAATACTCTGTTGCCTGTAAAACTTTTTTTTACAGCAATACGACCGTCTCTGGGGAAACAATTACAAACGTTTTCTCTGCCTAACTATTATTGTTGCTGTAAAACTAGTTTTACAGACATTGTAGAATTTTTTCGCGAAGGTTGACTTTTATATTAGAAAGTATACTATTATACTTATTATTTCAATTGCTTCTAAAAAATATTTTTACAGCAACAGCGTCTCTGGGGAAGAACGTTTTCTCAACCCACATATTACTGTTGTTGTAAAACTAGTTCTACAGGCAATATGGAAATTCACAGTCAAGTTCGATTTTTTCATCAACACCAATGCACTGTACTTAATATTCGCGGTTGTCTGTAAAACATTTTTTTACAGTAATACAACCGTCTCTGGAGAAACAATTATACATGTTTTATCTGCCTAGCTATTATTGTTGCCGTAATACTAGTTTTACAGGCATTGTGGAATTCCCTAGCCAAGGTCGACTTTAGCCTATTTATTATAAATAATATACCCCATTTAGAGTCAAGCGTCGTGTCGGGTAACCCAATTTTACCCGAACCCGCGTTTCGGTACCGGTTGGATTGACGATATTTTTTTCGTTGCTTGTCGGATTGATTTTAAATGTTTCGGGTTCGGGTCAATTTCGGGCTGAGCTTTAACTCGTCCGGGTCAACCCAATTTTTTTTTTTTTTTTTTTTTAAGTCCTGATTATTTTTCGAATGAAAAAATAAATAAAAATAAAAATAAAAAACCTATATTTAAATATTAATAAGTGTAATATATGTGTTTATTTTTATACAAAAAAGACAAAATTGATATTAGAGATATAATTGTAGATTATTTCTGCATAAATGTATTAAAGTATGGATTAATTTTCTTTCATTCAAAGTTCGGGTTTGAATATCAATATAAGGTCAAATTTTATACTAGCTTATGTATTAAACTTTATACTGGACCCCACCCACCACACCCTTTTTTAAAGCTGAAAATTGGAAAGTACAATAGTTGATTAATTTAAATTGCAGCTATTGAAATGAACTAAAAGTTTACTAGTTTTAAAAATCATTCGAGTTTACAAATGAGGGGAAGTTATAAATGTTCAGATGGAAAGGGGGTCCATTTTACCTGAAAGATATTTTTGCTGGTTGTAGATTAGTCCGTTATAGGTAAGGGAATCCACCAGCTTGAAATAACAATAAGAAAAAAAAATACTGATTGTGAAATATTTTCAAACATTACGAAAATATTGTTAAAATTCACTTTTTGGTGTTAGTTAAAGACGATCATGGGTACAAGAAATCCATCCAAGCCAAGACTGAATTTTTTTTTTTTTTTTTTTTTTTTTTTTTTTGAGTACCAGGTATAACCAAATGGCTAAAAGTGGCTATACCTTGCATCATGACAAAAATGAATATTTTACAATAAAATAAAATTATTAAAAGTTCTTGATAGTAATATTGCTATTATTTAGGCACATAAAGTAGAATTTAATGTCAGTCTAAAATCTGGCCAAGACTGAAATCAATCCTGAGACTGAAGGTCTTGCATCCATAAAGACAATGTGTAAAAAAAAAAAAAAAAAAAAAAAAAAAAATTGCTTCTTTTTTTTTTTTTTTGTTTGATTTTCAAAACCAGTATGCGAAATACTATATCAAGTCATCGAATCAATCGCAAATTTAAGGGGGAGGGGGGAAGTCACAAAAATCTGCGACAGAATTAAAAATGCCAAGTTAATGCACTTTTTAAGATATTAAATCATTTAAGGCGAATACATTAAAAAAAAAAAATCAAATAAATCAAATCACCATACATATTATTTCTGTTGTCAACATCTCTTTTTCTACACATTTACAAACAGCACACAATCAATGAGGTATCGTTGGAAAAGTTTTTAAACCGGATTCTGACATCGTACACTCACATTTTTTAAAAGTCTTTATTATTTTTTTTAAATTGTAGTTAATTAAAAATTAAATCGGCATTGTTTTCATAGATGAAATGAAACGTTTTTCTTAAGTAGATGTTGACAAAAAAAAAAAAAAAAAAAAAAAAAAACAGCACGCATTATATCATGCTTAGCAGTGATTATAAAAAAAATAAATATTACAACAAAGATAAAGTGTGACGCCTGCGCACGGGTTTTTATTATTATTATTATTATTATTATGTTTTGATTAAAAAGGAAAATTGAAATGTTTAAAAGAAAAAGACACCATCTATCGATCGAAGTAGTGGTATTTCACCTGTAGCCTAAAAGGGCTTTGTTATGTTAGATTAAACTGTAATTAATTTTTCTCTGTCCCATGTTTTTCCCGAAGCGAATGACGGCATCATCTAATGCAGTTAAAATACGATTATTATTATTATTATTTTCTCGCGCGCGTGTTTTGCTATTTTGGATCAGTTTTTACTGTAACTTTACGAGATGCTATTCTGGCTTGACTAATGTCTGTTTGCAGATATTTTTATCCTTAATTTTTCTTCAGAAGTTTAAACCGGCATCTAAAAAATATTAGATATTACTAAAAAATATTGCACTGCAGTGCGAAGTTCTCGCATGGGTCTACAGCTATTTATTTATTGCTCTGCATACCGAAAACAGTATTTTATTTCGGATCATTCTAGTTTGTTTTTTTTTTCCCCTCAAAACAACGTAGTAAATTTGAAGTTTCTGCGATTCTCTAAGAAAGCCATCTCTTGAATCGGAAAGCTATGCAATGATGGCTACACATTGTGTATCTGTCAAACTGTCGGATTATTAGGAACAAAAGCTGGCAGACAAAACGACATAAGGTCACAATCGGCTTGTATATAGGGGGCAGTTATGGACTGTTACAAGCAAGGCATCTCTTTTTCTTTCCCCCCTCCCTGCTTTACTTGGACAGTGATTTTTATCAAGATGAGGATAAAATAAAAGAACGAATGTAACTTAAAATAGCGGCGCATTAAAAAAAAAAAATAATAATAGTGAAAAACACTGAAATATTAAGAGTTTATTTTATATATACACTGCAAAAAGAGTTGTTGATTTTACGGTGTAATACTGGTATCCCAGCTGTCAGTATTATGCCGTAAAATTAACAGTAATAAACAGTAAAATAAGCAGTAATACACTGCCGCGCTTGCGGGGCAGTGATACAGCAGTAATACATTGCGCGCTTGCGCGGCAGTGTATTACTGCTTATTTAAAAAGAAAAAAAGAACAGATTAAATAAACAGAAACAATTAAGGATATACTTTAAGGAGAAGATAACATAAAGAAATGCAAGTAAAAGATACGTTACCCAGATTTGACATTGGGTGGAATCCGTGCAAGTGCGAAGATTGTCCTAATTTATTTCCGTATTATGCTAATATCTAGTATCAAAAATTTTTTTATATGTAAAATTACAATATAAAATCGCTATTTTCTATAACAAATATTTCTCATGCTTACAAAAAAAGCAAATAGTTGAGAAAAAAAAATTAAAACTCACAAAAACTATTTAAAACGTTTTTTTTTTTTTTTTTTTTTTTTTTAACAGTACGTATCACATTTTTTAAAGCATATTTATAAAGAACATGTTTTAATGAACTCCTGGCAAACAAGCATTAAAACATTTCTACCTACAATTTTTGTTGTGAAGATTTTATATACGATACATAAAAGGCAGTATTAATTCACTAAGCTTAAGAAGTCGATTTTTCTTTAACACTAGAAATTTTACTCAAGTTTCATAAAAACAATTATTTTACACCAGAATTTATATTTAAAACTATTTAACTTATTTATTCCACTTATTTTTGTGCGGTATATATTTAACTAAATTTATTAAGAAATTTCTAGTGCGACTCGACAATTATTTATTTGGTACGGGTCAAAATGACCCGTCATTGCGGGTCTAGCGTTAAGTAAAAATAATTTTGGACATTTTTTCTGTAACACAGCTATCACTCTCTAAACATTTCCATGATGTTTTTTCAATAAAATTTATCAATGGTGATAAAATTTTGTATTAGTCTTAAACTGTTCGTAAATTTCTACATCTAATGCAATATCCCCTTCGACTCCCAAAAAGTCATTAAAAGAATTTTATCAAAAAGAATGAACGAACAAAATATTTGAAACTTCAGGGGCTTCGCGCAACTAACCAACCGAATATAATCAAAGAAAAAAGAATCATACCGGATGCACATGAAAATATCAAAATAGATATCATAAGCATCTAAAGAAGAGAAGAAGAAAAAGAAAATATATACCCATAAAAAAACCTACTTACAGAAACATCCTCATAATAATGAGTAAAGTGAACCGTTAATTTAGTTCGACCGAGGAAGAAATGTGATGATTTAATTATAAACCGCAATTTGCCATTTTCGGTGAAAAAAAATCAACAGAACAAAAATCTAAAAAAAGAACACAGACAAAAGAATATAGAATGGATAAAAAGAGAAAAAAAATGGGAGGGGGGGGGGGGAATAAAAATTGTCTACTTAATTACAAAAACACCGAAAACGTAGCATAGCAGTGACGAGAGAAGTAAAAAAAAAGATTGAATCCGAAGCCATCTTGATGACTTTACACCTCATTATGTAACTATCATTTAGTAGCAATACAAAAGAACAATAACTGAAACAAGAGATGAAGACATTCGCAAAATATATACAAAAAAGGGGACATACATCGTGTCATAGTAGAATTAGCGCGGAACGCTCAACCAGCCTAATAGCTGTGCTCAGAAATGGCGACAAGATTGAAAGAGTAGAACAGAAAAAAAAAGGCCAAAAGAAAAAGTCAAAATAAGTGGTGGTAGAGATCTGTAAATCGGAGTCTAGAGAGGAAAAAGAAGACCCAAAGTAACCGGCGCAAGGGGAGGTTAGAACATTTTATTTTCACTCGCACTCTACAGTACTCTACATCCCTCGGAGTCTTTTTTTTTCCCTTTTAAAAAATTTCATCCCTTTTACACTCGTTTATTTTATTTTACGGATGAAAAATCTAGAAATGCCTCATGGCAGGAAGTGTTTTATTACTGTTATCATTATTGTAAATATGTATGACAATTATACATACATAAATAAATAAGCTGATCACCATCGGAGTATAGAGAGGGGGGGGGGGGGGACACAAAGAAGAAGAAAGCTAGAGGAGGTTTGAACATATTATTTTCGCTCACATTCGACCATCAGTTTTTTTATTCCTTTTTAAAAATTTTCATTCAATTTTCATTCGTTTATTTTATTTTGCGGATGAACTGGTTTTGAAAAACTCTAGAAATGCCTCATGGCAGGAAGTGTTTTTTTTTTTTTTTAATTATTATTATCATTGTAAATATGTATGACAATTATACACATTTTAAGAAATAAGCATCATCGGAGTATATAGAAAGGGGAAATAAAGACCCAAAGTAACCGACTCAAGAGGAGATTAGAACATTTCATTTTCGCTCGCATGCTACATCCTCCAGATTTTTTTTCTTTGTAAAAAAATTTCATTTGTACAGCTGTCATACATATTTATGTTAACCATAAGTAGCCATAATAATAAACCATAAATAAGCATTTATTTTACGAATGAAAAATCTAGAAATGCTTCATGGCATTAAGTATTATTAATATTATTGTAAATATCTATGACAGTTGTACACATTTTAATAAATAAGCATCATCGGAGTATAGAGAGGGTAAAAGAGGAGAAAAGACCTAAAGTAGCCGACGCAAAGGGATGTTAGAACATTTTATTTTAGCTCCCCATCCCTCCGAATTTGTTCTTTTTTTTTTTCCTTTTAAAATTTTTTCATTCCTTTTGCATTCGTTTATTTTATTTTACGGATGAATTGGTTTTGGAAAAATCTAGAAATGCCTCATCGCAGGAAGTGTTATTATTATTGTAAATATCTATGACAGTTGTACACATTTTAATAAATAAGCATCATCGGAGTATAGAAAGAATAAAAGAGGAGAAAAGAAGACCTAAAGTAGCCGACGCAAAGGGAGGTTAGAAGATTTTATTTTCGCTCACCATCCCTCCGAATTTGTACTTTTTTTTTTCTTTAAAATTTTTTTCATTCTTTTTGCATTCGTTTATTTTATTTTACGGATGAATTGGTTTTAGAAAAATCTAGAAATGCCTCATGGCAGGAAATATTATTATTATTGTAAATATCTAAGACAGTTGTACACATTTTAATAAATAAGCATCATCGGAGTATAGAAATGATAAAAGAGGAGAAAAGAAGACCTAAAGTAGCCGACGCAAAGGGAGGTTAGAACATTTTATTTTCACTCACCATCCTTCCGAATTTGTTCTTATTTTTTCCTTTTAAAATTTTTCCATTCCTTTTGCATTCGTTTATTTTATTTTACGGATGAATTGGTTTTGGAAAAATCTAGAAATGCCTCATGGCAGGAAATATTATTATTATTATTGTAAATATCTAAGACAGTTGTACACATTTTAATAAATAAGCATGATCGGAGTAAAGAAAGGATAAAAGAGGAAAAAAGAAGACCTAAAGTAGCCGACGCAAAGGGAGGTTAGAACATTTTATTTTCGCTCACCATCCCTCCGAATTTGTTCTTTTTTTTTTCTTTAACATTTTTTTCATTCTTTTTGCATTCGTTTATTTTATTTTACGGATGAATTGGTTTTGGAAAAATCTAGAAATGCCTCATGGCAGGAAATGTTATTATTATTATTGTAAATATCTAAGACAGTTGTACACATTTTAATAAATAAGCATGATCGGAGTATAGAAAGGATAAAAGAGGAAAAAAGACGACCTAAAGTAGCCGACGCAAAGGGAGGTTAGAACATTTTATTTTCGCTCACCATCCCTCCGAATTTATTCTTTTTTTTTCTTTAAAATGTTTTTTCATTCTTTTTGCATTCGTTTATTTTATTTTACGGATGAATTGGTTTTCGAAAAATCTAGAAATGCCTCATGGCAGGAAATATTATTATTATTGTAAATATCTAAGACAGTTGTACACATTTTAATAAATAAGCATGATCGGAGTAAAGAAAGGATAAAAGAGGAAAAAAGAAGACCTAAAGTAGCCGACGCAAAGGGAGGTTAGAACATTTTATTTTCGCTCACCATCCCTCCGAATTTGTTCTTTTTTTTTCTTTAACATTTTTTTCATTCTTTTTGCATTCGTTTATTTTATTTTACGGACGAATTGGTTTTGGAAAAATCTAGAAATGCCTCATGGCAGGAAATGTTATTATTATTATTGTAAATATCTAAGACAGTTGTACACATTTTAATAAATAAGCATCATCGGAGTATAGAAAGGATAAAAGAGGAAAAAAGAAGACCTAAAGTAGCCGACGCAAAGGGAGGTTAGAACATTTTATTTTCGCTCACCAACCCTCCTAATTTGTTCTCTTTTTGTTTGTTTGTTTTTCATTTGTTTATTTTATTTTATGGATGAATTGTTTTTTGAAGATTCCTGAAATGGAATTATTTATTTATTTATTTATTACAAATATGCATTGTGATTATATTTATATATACAGAAATAAAAAATCATCTTATTAATAGTAGCATTATAATCGGAGTCTAGAGAGACAAAGAAGGACCCAATGTAGTTGAAATATTCTAGAAATGCCTTGTGGTAAGGAAATATTTTCCAAAATTTGTAGTTTTTCATTAAGTTCACAAGATATGATGCTTATACATTCACGACTAAATAAATTAGTATTATATTTATGGTAGCGTTATAAATATCATATTGCACCCCTACAAGAAGTCATAATAAGTGGTAGTATGGATCCGTGTCTGGACGACAATTTTTTATGAAAATAACAGTGAAATTTTTATTTTTTAATGAAATCTTTAGAAATGTATTCTATTTTTATAAATTAAAGAAACTTTTTTTTATCTACTTTTTTTTTTCTTTTTAAATGTTTCATAAATATGATTTTTTTTTTCACTGAATTTTTAAATTTTTATTTCAACATTTAATGTGAGGCAATATTAGGTTGTTTAAGGTTTCATAAAATAACATCTTTGCATATTATCGGTGCGCAAACTGGTATTAAAATAAACTGATTTGACTTATAAATTTATGAATTAAACTAAAATTTGTCATTTTATAAATTATAATTTTATAATGTTTATAATTATTTCTTTAAATTTATAAAAATTGTTAATCATTTTTTCTTTACTTTTATATAGAAATAAAGTTTATAACTATATAAAGTTTATAATTTATTTCTTTAGTTTATAATTTTATATATTAAACTAAATTAATTTAAAATAAATTAAGTCCAAATTTAAACTTGCCTATCACAAAATCATTAATTTCAAAACTAATCTATTTTTCTTGTTCTAATATTTTTAAAACTATTCAGTTTAACAGAACCGTACACAAAAGCTCTCAACATAGCTTACATATAATAATTTAATTTATTATAAAATTGTTTAGTTATAAAAGTTTTTTAAAATAAGAGATAAAGAAAATGTATTTTAATAGCATGTAATAAATTTATAGGAATTTATAAATAGATCATCCGACAAATAATTTTAAAAAGTATACGTTCGAAAAATGAAAAAGTTGGTACTATTGCAAAAAGAAGCAATCATTATTCTTAATACAATTTTTTACGCATATAATACATAATACGTTCAAATTTATCTGCTATAAGGCATGAAATAAAGCAAAATATTGAAAATTATGAAAAGAAAATGTTAAAAACATTAGTGGATGGATAAAAATATGTTGTTTTCTACATTGCTCGAGAGATGGCGTTAAGAGTAAACACGATTTAGGGATTCCTCAATAGAAACCGATTTGTATTTTACCTTCTCTTATTTATTTATTTATTTTTAAATATATTAAAATCGTTTGTGGAAAACAACTAGGATTTCAATGTCTATGATTAGTAGATTTATTAGGGATTTATTACCTATTAAAGTGGAAATTATAATTTAAAGGCAATTTTTTCTTTATATTCTGGTAAAATAAAAAATAAAATCTGTTATTTGCTGATTAATAATAATAAAAAAAATCACAAGGCAATCGATGAGACATATAATTGCAACTCCAGAAATGGAAAAATAATCGATTTCTAGATTGATTTTTGCCACAGAATAGATGTTTAAATGGGGAAAAAATCAGTAAATGCTAATTTTACTAAAATAAAGGAAATAAATATTTTATCTTGCAGCACAAACGTCCTTTATTTTATTATTATTAAGGTTTTTTTTTTTAATTAAGCGAATGCATAAATCGGGATTTCTAAACAGATATATATGTTAATACGAAACAACTCTCAGAATTACTTTTAATTTATTTACCTGAAAACTCGTGTATTCAATGAAAATAAGCAAAATCATAAATTTTAAAAACATTCTAAAATATAAGACTAGTACGCGTTTGTAAGGTGCCGTTTTTTCGGTATAATATTCAATGACCTTTATCATTCCTATAATTTTTCTATATCGGGACTAATACAATGGAGCACAACCAACAACTTAGTTTAAAAGGGAAAATGAAATGAAATGATGAAATAAATAAATAAGAATGGCAAGAAAAGACATTAAATGCACAGAAAATAAACGAAAAACTTCAAAGAAACAGATTTATACTCAGGTAATTTAAATTTGACATATTTAGTGTTCCATTTATTCATATATAATTTTTATTCATTTTATTATTTTTATTTAAAAAATATTAGCGTCAGAATAAAATATTAGCGTCAGAATGCTATTGACTACTAATTAAAAATCGGGTCAACATACTAAAGGGATCACACCGGTCTACATACTAATTTAAAAAATCTTGCCACATTATGGTGATGCCAAGAATTATTCAATCAAGACATATTTCATACCTGTTTACATAAGTAATAAACAAAATAAATGAAGCAACTATGTCCCCCTCCCCCTCCCACACACACACACCTTTTGGTTTTCTTTAATTTCACAGAGAAGAGCTCAGTTTTTAAATATAAGAAAAAACTCAGATATCAGAAAAAGAGGCAGCAGCAAAAAATATATTAATTTTTTTTTATATATAAAGATTAAACATACTTTACTAAACAAAAATAGTTTTATTCAGTCTTTTTCTGCTCTTCATCCATGCAGGTAAAATAATAATTCATATTAAATTGGAAAAAAAATATATTCATGTTATTTTAAGATTATTCTGAATGCAACATCACTGACAAAGTGAAAGGGGGGGGGGGGAATGTTGATTTTACGCTGTAAAATTAACAGTAATAGACAGTAAAATAAGCAGTAATACACTGCCACGCATGCGCGGTAGCGTATTACTGCTTATTTTACTGTTTATTACTGTTAATTTTACGGTACTGGCAGCTGGAATGCCAGTATTACACCGTAAAATAAAAAAAAAAATTTTTTTTTTCAGTGTGGTAATGATGATACATGCATGGATGAGACTAGAAAACTAATTAAAATTTTTACAAGAACACCGTATAAAAGTTTCCACATATATTATGAAAATTTATCTATACACATAAAAACAAAGCAAAAAATTACCTGTGATTTGGACCATTTCGGGAACGTAAGGAAAATACATAAGGCAAGAGAGCTTCTATCTATCCTTATCAATTCTACAAATACGATGGAACCTAGTTCCACGACAAATACCAAACATCTCTTTTGGGGTAAAAATCTCGGGGACTAGAGAAATGACAGCCCCCGTTGACAAATATGGGATTTATCCGGGGCGCAGGGGAAGGTATGGAAAGAGGATTTAGAGCACTTAACTCGAAGATCATCTTGTTGTTCTGCTTGTCTTATTTCTGGAGGAAAAGGTCGGGGGAAGTATCCCATCCGAACATTCTAACAATCTGCGACAGAAGAGTGTGGGTGAGTAATCCCGCAGAGGGTCATTCGATTATACTGAAGCGCATATACACACATACACATAACCTTAAAATGGCACATCGGGAGTTCGGTAATGGGGCAACAGCTATTTTGTGGTTTCTGAAGTGGATTTTAAAGTTTTTGAAAGGTATGAAACAATAGGCTCTCGGAAGAATGATCCGAGTTGGAGCAAGTTTAGAAAAAAGACAATTTTTCTAATTTTTTTTCAAGTAATAATAATAATTGTTGATAGCTGACCCTAAATGGATAAAATATGAATAAAGTAAGTTTAATAATAATAATAAAATTAATTTTAACAAAAATTATTATATTGCTTTTAATCTAAATGATTTTTAATGCGGCAACAGCTATTTTGTGGTTTCTGAAGTGGATTTTAAAGTTTTTGTAAGGTATGAAACAATAGGCTCTCGGAAGAATGATCCGAGTTGGAGTAAGTTTCGAAAAAAGACAATTTTTCTAAGTTTTTTCAAGTAATAATAATAATTTTTTATAGCTGACCCTAAATGGATAAAATATGAATAAAGTAAGTTTAATAATAATAATAAAATTAATTTTAACAAAAAATATTATATTGATTTTAATCTAAATAATTTTTAATGGGGTAACAGCTATTTTGTGGTTTCTGAAGTGGATTTTAAAATTTTTAAAAACTATTAAACAATAGACTGTCGGAAAAATGATATGATCCGAGATGAGTTGCAGTTTCGGAAAAAAAAAAAAAAAAAAAAAAAAAAAAAAAAAAAAAAAGACAGTTTTCTCAAGTGAGAATAATAAATTATGACACTAAGTGGATAATATGTTAAAGCTATTCTCAAATCCAAACTGGTTACTTTATGATATATTTTTTTTAATCCATTTTCTTCTAAAACGTATGTAATTTACAGTTGTTCTTATTCAGAAACTTTTTAATCGAAGGACATTTTCTAATTTTTGGTAAAAGCAGAAGATCTTTCAGAAAATTACTGTCAAAGTCGGTATTTTGAACCTAATTCCTGTTTTATCCCTAAAATCTATTAAAATGGAAACTAGTGCAATGAATTAATGTACATTTCATGGAATTGCAGTTAAAAATTGCACATTTTGTAATAATACCATACGATGCCATTTCTGTCAGAATAATGTATGTCCTTCAGAAAAATATGTTTTATAATGTATTTCACTCTCAAATATTTTATATGTTTGGAATTCTTCAAGTATAAATGATTTTAGTTACAATTTGATCCGTTACATTGTGAGCATTTATAACCTAATAATACATAGATAAAATTTCAACGATCACTGAATGTATCAAAAATATTATTTTCATTCTTAACAATAAAAACTTTTTCCACCAGAATATTTATTTAATTTTAATTAGAAAATATTTTTATCGCGATTTTTATACAAACGCTTAAATTTTTGGAAAGAAGCAGATTTAAGATTTTTTTCAATTAACAAAATTTAGCACATATATCTTTGATAGTTTTCCCATATACTCCTAGAAAAAGAAAACATAACTAACTTAATATCTAATTCATAAAATAGAAAATACGTTTAAAATTTCAAATCTAAAGAACGAATAGAAATAGAGAACAAGAAATTGGCGAAATTAAACATAAAACTTTCTCGGAAATTAGAAATAGTTATGATTCAAGTAATTTTACTTACGACATCCAACAAAACACGACTTAAAAAAATAAAGAAAAACTTGAATAAAAGGTCAGAATTGATTGAATTTACTTGAAACATCCATAACTTATTCCATGAAGATCCAATAAGACTAAATGCACCCTGCGCTAGGAAAACAAAAACCTCAGCTACCAAAAGAATTAAACATCGAGATTGATTAAAAGACGGTGCACTCGAAATCAAAAGACAGAAGTTCGTAGCACCCATAAACAATAAGGAATCGAACATAGCATTAAGGAAAATTTTTTGGGGGAAGTTCTCATCAGTACGGCGCTCTTTGAGTGGAGGAGGCAAAAGGAACTGTACTAGTCTTTCAGAGAAGTCAATCTAATATAAAACATCTCAGGACTGGGGAAAGCAATTTAGATTAATGCACCCCCTCCTTCATTTATACTCCTTAAGAAACAACAGAGCGACATTGATTTCAAAACAGTTGGAATTGATTCCGCAGTTCCATGTGTTGCTACGGCTTGCAACAGATGGCGCCACAGATACTTCGACTGGCAGACGATTTATCGTTAGATGAGCGAATGAGCTAGATTGCTTTTACAATATTTATTTTTTCTTCAAAGTGAAAGATTTTTCTTTTATTTGTTTGTTTCTTCAGAATCTTTTTAAATTTAATTACAGAGAGAGAAAGCACAATTTCAATGAGCAAAGTTTTTCCTCTCCTCCTCTCACTCTTTTAAACAAAGGCGAAATTGTTTATTTGTGTCTCTTTCTTTCTTGAAAGTGGAAGAAGCGGCCAGATGCAATTTCTGCAATCTGCGAATCGGAAAGTAATTTTAAACGTATCGATTAAATTAAAAAATATGTTATTTATGATCTATATGTTTAAACACACAGACTCTCTTGTAATACATATTTTAAAGTTTGAGTGTTTCCCAAAATTATATATTAATACTGATTTTGGAAATGGCATGTGACGTGGGATCTAGCGGGATTTTTAAAGGTGCTTACTTTTAAATACCAGAATTTTCTTTGAAAAAAAAAAAACCTTTTTTAACCTAGAATCTTGAAATTAAATAAGTGAAAATTTACTTTTCTCATATATTGACATTCAAAAGTAAGCGCTCGTACTAGCCTGGTATTAGGTATACAAATTATATAAATAATCGAAAATAGTTTACTGCAGAATGCACTTGCAGAAAAATAAAATGTTGGTATAATAAATTCAAAACAAACTCAGTTTCTGAAGCATAGTCAAATTATCCTTTGATTTTTTAAATATTAATTATAAAGCACAATACACACTAAAAAATCCCTGACGGCTCGGCCTACAGGCACAGGTAGATTTCGAAGACGCAGAAAGTGGGGCGCCTGTTTATTGGGAATTGCGGAAGAAATGACCTTTTTGCCACAATGCCCCAGTTGGGACCGCTCACTTCGAAATCTAACTTGTTTTCAGGCGGAGCCAGCAGGGTTTTTTTTTTTTTTTTTTTTTTTTTTGTTATAAGCGTTGGTCCTATAAAAGTTTTAGATAATATTACGAAGATTTGTGATAAATTTAAGCAGATTTGATATTTTGTGAATTGACGAAGTTATGAATTTTTTTCTTTTACCCCCCAAAGGGGGGGGGGGGTAAAAGAATTCTTTAATTATTCAGATCTTTCAATTCTTTAATTATTCAGAGAAATAAATCGAGATACTTAAATTATTCAGTGAGTTAAATCTAGATACTTAAATTATCTGTAGAATTAAATGTAAATTTTCTTCTAAACCCCACCCCCTCCCTTTTTTTTTCCCTTAGGGCCATTTTTAATGATATCAAACATCTGTTATACATAAATTTTCGGCCCTTTACCTAGAAGTAATAATAACTTTAAACGGATTCGATACGTATCATATTTAAGGCGTTATGGTTTTTTTTTCTGTTTTCACAAAATACCCCCCACCCCCCCTGGTTTGATTTTGCCCATTAACGAACTTGACCGAGATTTTATGCCACTTGATTTTATGTATCCGTTTGAAAGAGATTTGGGCAGAATTATTGGAGTTATCGTGTCCATAAAAAAGTGACATAGATAGATAGATAAAGTTTTGAACTGAACGGGTTCTGGGAGTCATGATCGGCGTAGATCTGCAAAATTTTTTCAAAAATTCCAACTTAGGGGAGAATGTAATAGGTAGTATTTCTTACGAAATCTACCTAAAAGAAAATCGAAGATATTAGCATCGTAATAATTCGCTCTAAAATTTTAGAGCGAAATAATAATGAATAATATTTACAAATCGGCAATTATCTTTATCTGACTTTTGTCCCCAAAGTCGCAAATGATTACGATCACTTACTAAAAGGTTATTTTATTACTTTTGAAAATGTGTTCTCAATCGTGTATGTAACTGTCTACAGACACATAAAATCTTCATTGAAAATACAGGGTGATTATAAAGAAACTTTGCCAACATCTGCACTTCTAGCGCCCGTTCTATTTAACCGATCAAGATGAAATTTTAAATATAGTTGTTTGAAGGTATGCGCTCGAGATTCTGTGAATGGCAATACAGTGGTGCTCACGGTTACGGTTATAGTTACAGAAACTCGAAAATTTCGAATGGCAACGCCTACTTTTTCCTGTCTCAAAATGTTCAGCGCATGCGAAAACCCTAAATAGCGTTGAAACGGTACCGATATGTCCAAAAACCGACGTGTTATAGACATACAAACCGTTCTTTAAGGCGCACCGAGCAATAATGCATTCGACAGAGACAAGAAACTGCTGAATGATGAGAACACATATCAGACAAAAGAAAACCTTTATTGGCATCAAACATTTTCCACATGGGTGCCATCACAAGCAATTACGCATTGCATGCGGGAGACGACGGACAATACCGCTGAACGCAACATGACGCGAGGAATGTTTCTAATCTCACGCCGTATAGAATCCTGCAAGCCCGACAATGTTTGCGGATTGCACAGGTAAACTCTGGATTTGAGATATCCCCAAAACCAGAAATCCATAGGCGTCAGATCTGGGGATCGCGCAGGCCACGGAATAGGATAATGGCGTGAGATGATGCGATCACCAAAATGCTGATCTAGGAGCCTTTTAACTGACCTCGCTATATGTGGAGGTGCACCATCTTGCATCCAAACAACGTCATTGAGTGCATTCCGCCGACGCAACTCCGGTAGTACAGAATTTTTCAGCATGGCTGCATACCGAGAGCCTGTTACAGAACATGTTGCAGGACCCGCTGGGGTCGTTTCCTCAAAGAAGAACGGGCCGAGAACAAATGTAGCTGTAATGCCGCACCACACAGTCACTTTGGCGTCAAATAATGGTACTGGTGCCACAGCGTGAGGATTCGTCTCTCCCCAGTGCACACAATTCTTTGTGTTAATGTTGCCATGTAAGGTGAAATGCGCCTCGTCCGTCCATAGTATGCGAAGTGGCCAGTCGTTATCAGCATCATATCGTAATAAAAATTCATTTGCGAAGTCCAGACGTTGTTGTGGGTCACCCGGCTGCAACATCTGGACGCGCTGAAATCGATAGGGAAACATGTGAAGTACTGAGCGCAAGAGCTTGCGGACCGTTGTGTTCGGAATGTCCAACAAGCGCGATAATCCTCTTGCAGTTTCTGTGTGCCCTGTAGTCACTGTATGATGCACTTCCATGACAACGTCCTCAGAAACTGTTGGCCGTCCGGAGCGCGGTTTGTCACAGGTGCAGCCTGTATCTTCGAATTTGCGCACTAAATCACGCACAGCTTGCAGAGTACATGGCCCACGTCGTTGTCGATGATTGCGGCGATACACACGCAAGGCTTCCGCAGCGTTCATCCCATTTAGATAATAGAGTTTGATCAATTCACCGCGAACTTTCCCAGGAAGAGTCATATCGTCGGCATGTGCGAGTTCATGAATGACGACTTCGCATACCCGCTTGGTATTTTATAGGCTTCCTCCGCTGAATATCTGGCGAACGGCGTTCTGTGATTGGTATCTTGCCTGTGTCATATGCAAAGTTACTGCGTGCGCACAGATCGTGTTTTGTTGGCCGGTTTTCAGAACTCTTCTTTGTGTATGCATAACACGTTTGTTTTTGGACATATCGGTACCGTTTCAACGCTATTTAGGGTTTTCGCATGCGCTGAACATTTTGAGACAGGAAAAAGTAGGCGTTGCCATTCGAAATTTTCGAGTTTCTGTAACTATAACCGTAACCGTGAGCACCACTGTATTGCCATTCACAGAATCTCGAGCGCATACCTTCAAACAACTATATTTAAAATTTCATCTTGATCGGTTAAATAGAACGGCCGCTAGAAGTGCAGATGTTGGCAAAGTTTCTTTATAATCACCCTGTACATGGTAAACATATAAAACGTTTCATGTAATATTTATATGAACTATTGCGTGCACCCTCTAAATAATAATAAGTATGATTTTTCCAGAAATAATAATCAAAATTGGGATTTTTTTTCTTCTAAAAGCAAGGTTATTATTTTTAAATTTTCCTTTTAATGATGCAATTCATTGTTTCAAATATATTTTTTACTGTTAATACAGTAAATGATAGAAAAATTATGCTATTATGCTGGGAATATATAATTGTACATTTTGTACATAATTGTATATCATGTAATTTGTACATCATTGTATATAATTGTACATATAATTGTTTGGAATTTACAATATTGATAGATGTTTTTTGTAAACAAAATATAAGAACGTGCGGAAAATTTATCTGAAAAATGCAATTTTAATTATTATAAACTAATATTTTCACAAAAAACATACCACATTTAAATAACGTTAAAAATTTATTATACATTTAGAAACAAATAAATAAATAGGTATTTCAAATAATAACAATAAAGGGCGTAACAATAACAGGGTATTCCAAGAAAATTGACACGCGTTTTAATTTTTTTTTTTTTTTTTTTTTTTTTTTTTCCTGTTGGAGATATGTATAGGTAATGTAAAACTCAAATATTTTCAAAATAAAGTAGGTTTTAAAGTTATGTTTTGAAGTAGTCCGGCCTTTAATTTTCAAAAAGTTACACTTTTAAAATTTCTATACGATCCCTAGGTCCTATAAAATATATTTAGAAAAAAAATTCCCCCCTTGCTCTCACACATAAAACAGTAAATATTCTATTCTTCTACGACCAAAACTCACCAAATTATGATATTTTGAATTTTATGAAATTATAGAGCTTTTCAGCATTATAAATCGTCAGTTCGTTTTTAGTGCCGGAAGGCTCTGAAATTTCACACAATTTAAAATTATCACTCGGTGAGTTTTGGGGCGATGGAGAAAAAACTTTCTAAGTGTAAAAACTTATAGGTCACCGATACCGTATACATATTTAAGAAGTGTAATCGTTTGAAAATTAATGTCAACGTAATCTTAAAACCTACCTTATTTTGAACACTTGCACTTTACGCTGGCTACATATCTCCAATGGGTAAAAAAACAAACAAAAAAAAAGCACTTAATTTTTTTGGTACCAGTGTTGAATTTAGGCGTTTTTACCCGGGAGGGAATTCTAAAGCACTCGGGGGTGGGATCATGTTGTTCCTTGGAAGGAAATTGCACTTCTATGAAATTTCAAATCCGCCCGCGGAGGGGGGGGGGGGGCAGGGGGGGGGTTCGATATTTTCCGAGGGGAATGTCCCACAAAGCCACCCCCTGAATTCAACACTGATTTTGGACACCTTGTGTTTGATTCTTAAGTTGCAATTAAATTGTTGTGAATAATATTAAATTAATTTTCAAATTTATTCAATTTTTTTTTCTAAATTTCTTTTCAAGTCTTACAAATTTTACTTGCGATTCAAATTTAAAGTTCCTCTAAATTTCTCATTAATATCTACAATATCGTTAAATAAGCTAATTAATGGCACAAAACGCAAGAAAACAGATAAAGTCAAAACTACAAATAGTATTACAGGAAAGATATGAAACACTTACAAATATCTTCAACAGATTGCGGTTCACAACACTCACCTGAAATGGAAGAAAAACAAATTAAATAAAATTAATAGAAATTAGCGATTAAATTTGAAACAAAAATACACTGAAAAAAAGAAAATTGTTGATTTTACAGTATAATACCGGCAGCTAGAGTATCAGTATTATACTGTATTATACTGTAAAATCAACAATTTTTTTTTGCCGTGTAGGGTGCCAGTATTATACCATAAAATCATTTTTTTTTTTCAGTGTAGTTCGTTGGCAACGATAAAATAAATGTTCTAAAACAGGGGTTTCCAACTTATACTTATTCGTGGACCTCAAATAATCAAATAAATTATGAGGCGGGCAGCATACGCATAGCAAATTTTTTTTTCAATATGGGTTGAAAATTGGTCAATATGGGTCGCACGAAAAAATAAAGTGATTTATTTAAGGGAGATTTTATTTATTTGGGCCAATTAATTTATTTTGTTTATTTTTCAGCATTTTTTGAATCCTTAAAGTATGTAGATAGTTGCCCTATTGGAGTTTCGTCATATTCCAATCCCTTACAATATTTTTTGTTCGTTGAACGTAACGCAGCTCGCTGAAAATAACGCTATTGTAAAACTCGTTTTTCTCGAAACTATGCTTTTCAAACTAGGCGACCATTTTTCTCAAGAACTATTCGCGAGCGACTTTTTCATGAGGCTACTTTCACTTTCGGAACCTGAAAGTAGCCTCATAAATAATAATAATAATAATAATAATAATAATAAAAACCCTGTAAACAAAATAAAAAAAAATAAAAAACGGCCTGCATAAAGATCAACTTCAGTTATCGAATGCAAAAAAATCATTTAAAAATATTGAAATGCAAACGAGATATTGTAAAATAACTGTCCCATAGGACGTTATTTTTAACGAGCGACGTTACCGAGCAAGCGTTAGCGAGTGGGTGTTTTCCTGTGAGTGAAGTCGCCTCTTAAATGTACTATTAATTGAACATGATTGGATTTATAAAGAAATTTTATCTTTTCAATTTCTCAGAGAGGAAAAAAAAAAAGGGAATAAATTAACTGTTGAAAAGAGCTGCGGGGGCGCCAAAATAGGCATCTCGGGCCACGTGCGGTCCGCGGTCTTTTAATTGGAAACACCTGTTCGAAAAGATTCATAAAATGAAAATCAGATATCAATAACCTGTGAAGACTTCAGAATATTTTACTTATTTCTTTTTCATTATATTATATCTACCTGGTTTGACCACTTCTCCAGAATACACCTTAACTTAACAATACGATAACTTTATGAGAATACAACCTCTTTTCCTTTTAACATCAGAACAAAAACATATTTTGTCAGAAAGCATATGAAAAACAACAAACACGTTTGACCCTGCTATTCTTCTCCAAAGCTTTGAACAGGTACTGCTTTTATGATTTTTATGGCTATATATCTTTTCCCCCTTTCAAAAACGATTCGTAGTAACACAAGTCCTTAAGCGATTTTACCACTTACTTATCGCTAAAAATGGCTCTGCGAAAAATCATAAAATGTGAAAAAGCTGCATAAAAATGAAAGATGAAGACATTTATATCCGGTTCTGCTAGAAATGTATGCTTCTATCGTAGCCTCCGGGGAAAAGATTACAAGCGACCTCCCAATCTGACAGTATTATGATTGCAAATGGGGGATTTTTTATTTTCATTATTATTCTTTCTTCAATTTATTTTGATATATATTTTCCATTAATCGTACGTTTCGCTGATTATCCACACCAGCTTTTCTTTTAATATGCGCGGCTATGTCAAATGGTATCGTATATATGATCGTTGGCGACCACAGCAAAAGTGAAAAATTGCTTATGGTAAAAACAAAATTTTTATTGCTAGATTAATTTTATTTTCAGCATATATTATTCTTCATTTATGCAGCTATTTATTTCGACATATAAACGGGTTACAACTAAAAATCAGCACACAGATTATTAAACCTTTTTTCCGAGGATAAAGAAACCACTAAACATAATAACAAGCGTTTAGATTTTAAATAAAAAATAAAGGAACAAAGAGGAAGGAAAGAAAAAGAGAAAGGTTAGGTAATTGCGACCATGATTATAATAATGAACTTTCTCAATAAAAATCGTTACTCATCGTTACTTACTACGAATTCTTAAATGTAGCAACCACCGTTAATTCAATCCACAACTAATCAAAATTTAATAAAATTTGTTTTATAATCATAATTTTTACTTACTTACAATTATGTCGTATTAAAAATAAAATAATGAGGTAAATAGACCGGAAAAATGCAGTAAAATTACTTTTATAAATTTATTTTTTATACTTTTAAGACCGAACAGTCAATATACTAGTATGCCATCAGTTAAAAATAAGTGTAATAAAAGCGTGTAGTTTCCAGTAAGCTTATGTGCAGTAGTAGCGTACTAGTGCATTGACTGTTAAGCTACCAAATACAGTCACAAATAAAGCATCATATTTAATCCAAGTAAACTATATCTTCACAAATAACTAAAATGCAGTTAATTAACATGCATACACGTGTAAACTGTTGCAGGAGCTTACACTATATCCACTGACCAGATACGGGCAAATATAATACTGGTATAAACAAAGTAAGTTCACAAATTCTTTAAAAATAAATTAATGATAAGTTAACTCATTAACGCCGATTGGCAAGAAAACTTGCCACTTAAGGCGCACGAAACATTTAAATTTGGAAACCAGTATTTTAGCACGGAAAATTTCCCCTTATCTATTCTGAAATTTTGACAGATTAAATAACTCAAATTACAGCATGGAAAAACCGGTGGCATGTGGTGTTAAAGACTTACATAAAGTGTAAAAGATTCTCGTCGAGAATGGGTTAAATGCAATTAATTTCCATCATCCATGAAAAAAAAGCTCTCTACAATGAAAACGATGCGTAAGTTTTAACCATAAAAATACCTTCTTCATTATTTACAAAAACGAAGTTCACGAAGAAAATACTGTTACACTTACGTACTAAAAGTCGTCAACCTTCTTATAAATACCTGTATAGACATAAATAGCTCGTTTAAAATAAATAAAGAACAACGAAGTAAAAAACAGTGTCACGCAAAATTGCTACTGACTGCACCGAGCCTTAATTTAAAGGGAATTACGTTCTCGAGCAGGCAATATATGCCAATTGATAACGTTTTTCCAAACAAAAATGACTGGCGAAAAAAAAAAAAAAAAAAAAGAAAAAGACGATTTAATTAAAGGCCTACAACAAAAGCAACAAAATAGTCGATTTAGTGTCTTTTCTTGGAGATTGACGCAATTAGTATAGTTTTATTTACCGTGTTTCGATTAATGGAGTGAGACTTTTAAATTAACAGAATATAAAATATTTAGCGCAAGAAATTAATTAAACGGAGAAAAATGTTTTACAAGTTTTAGTTTATGGAGAACTGTAATACGATGACCAAGGAATGTATTTGCCGTTAGTTGGACTTTATTGAGAAAAAAAAATATTTAAAGGAAAGCTTAATTTGCATCATCTGAATCCTAGTTTAGATTTGGCATTTCTACGTATTTTTCCATTTTTATTGCCAGTAACCGCCAAAAATTCAAAGTATCATAAATCGGTAAGTTTTTGGTTATTATACAAAACTGAAATTCGTATGTTTTGCTTGTTAGAACATACGGAAAGTTTTTCTAAATATAAGTTATATGGCACAGGGACCGAATAAATATTTAAATTTCATTAAAAAAAATAGTAATTTTGACGTAAATGGATTTTATATGATGAAGAACAAAATATGAGATATTATTTCAATTGCAACTACACCTCTAAAACTAACGGTTTAGGAATTAACTAATTGGTCAATGATAAAAAAAAAAAAAAAAAAAAAAAAAAAAAAGACACCTTGTATACCAAAACACTCGTACTCAACGATAATTCAATAAGTATGTTAACGAATATGTATGCGTATTACCTGGAATATTTTGAGAATAAAAAGAGAATGAACAAAACAAACAAACAAAAAAAAAACATTAAGATGTAATTAACATACCACTTAAGTAAGAGGCAAAATCTTCTGTTCTTCCCTTTCATAATTATTCCACATAATTATACAAATCTTCACTCCAAAATGACTGAACTCAAAAACTCGCGAAAGAGGTAAAAATTAATTATACAAATCTTCACTTCAGGGGTGGGTAATCCTCTCAAAATTCGCTCTGCGGTAAAAATTAAGCTGTAAAAACGCTTGATCACTGGGAAAAAAAATAAAAATGTGGTTTCTGAACTTCACATATGAACATTACGGTACGGAACATTCACACTTAACGACAACTTAATAAATATATTAAAGAATATGCATGCGTATGCATAGAATATTTTGAGAATAAAAAGAAAATAAACATTAAAAAAAATCCTTAAGATGTAATTAACATACCACTTAAGTAAGAGGCGAAATCTCCTGTTCTTCCCTTTCAAAATTACTCCACATAATTATACAAATCTTCACTCCAAAATGAATGAACACAAAAACTCGCGAAAGAGGTAAAAATTAATTATACAAATCTTCACTTCAGGGGTGGGTAATCCTCTCAAAATTCGCTCTGCGGTAAAAATTAAGCTGTAAAAACGCTTGATCATTTGGAAACAAATAAAAATGTGGTTTCTGAACTTCACATATGAACATTACGGTACGGAACATTCACACTTAACGACAACTTAATAAATATATTAAAGAATATGCATGCGTATGCATAGAATATTTTGAGAATAAAAAGAAAATAAACATTAAAAAAAATCCTTAAGATGTAATTAACATACCACTTAAGTAAGAGGCGAAATCTCCTGTTCTTCCCTTTCATAATTATTCCACATAATTATACAAATCTTCACTCCAAAATGAATGAACTCAAAAACTCGCGAAAGAGGTAAAAATTAATTATACAAATCTTCACTTCAGGGGTGGGTAATCCTCTCAAAATTCGCACTGGGGTAAAAATTAAGGTGTAAAAACGCTTGATCACTTGGAAACTGAAATAAAAATGTGGTTTCTGAACTTCAGCGATGAACATTACGATACAAAAAGAAAGTTTAAAAAAATAAAAAATAATAATAAAAGAAAACAAAGAAAAAAAAATTAACCAGAAGCTCGTTTGCAAACGCTCGCTGTGACGTGCTTAGAGCCGGGTCAAAAGTGAGTTTTAATAGAAAAAAATAGTAATGAAATGAGATGGTAATGTGCGCTTTATGGCTGAATTATTCAGCAATGAGAACCGAACGTTATGGGCCGTTTGCAAACCGATATTGTTATCTACATTGTATATGACCCAATGTCTTAAAATATTTTAAGTTAAAAAAGAAATTTAACAAGTATTTTTGACTACCTCAAACTCTTTTTAACACTTTCCTACGCAGCTGAAACATGTTTATGAAGTCGGTTTGTCTGTCCGTGCTCCAATTCGCGTAAATAATCTCGGATTGCGATGTAATTGACATATGTTATTGGTGTTTACTATGGCACGTTCGGTATTGAGAATGAAGTGTGTATCATTTATAGTTCGAATACAGGGACACTCAAAAGAATTCCGTTACATTATGGTCTATTGGGGAAAAATCGTTTGCAATGTATTTTAATGATGTTGCATTATTTCAAACATATTGAAATTCGTATACATCAATGAGGTGTACAAGACCAAGACGCTTACTGTCGAATATGTGGTATGCACAGCATTATCGTTCATTTACAGGGACACACAAAAGAATTCGGTCATAGTACTGTCTATGGGCAATAATTACTGGAAGTGCGTTTTCAGTTGTGATATGCATTTTAAATTAAACTATTTTTTTTGTATATTACTTGGTGTTAATCTATAGATCATTTACAGGGCTACAGAAAATAATTCGAATACTTCTTCGACTGTAGATGGTAATTGCTGAAATTAGGTTTTCAAATATATCATGCGCTTTCCAAATTATTTATTTCGATATCGTCTTTCAATTAATTAAACGGTGATGTTTTGTTACAATATTCTGAATGCGTTGGAAAGTGTTTCCCAATCTATGCTTGACGCAAAAATTTTCTTTCTCGTTTTAAATATTGACTCTCGTGTATATAAGGCCTACAAATACACAATCAACTATAATTCCGTAAATATATTAATGAATATGCGCTAGAATGAGTCGAAAAAAAAAATAACATAAAATAATTCATAAAGCGATAATTAAGATACTACTTATGTACAGGGCAAAATCTTTCATTTCATAGTTATCAAACATAATTGCACAAATCTTTCGCGAATGAGGTAAAAATTAAGCTATAAAAACGCTTGATCACTTAAGAACTGAAACTAAAATGTGGTTTCTGAACTTCCGAGGTGATTATTACGGCTCACCAAGAAAGTTAGAAAGTAAAAAAAAATAGTTTGCAAACGCTGCGGCGTGCTTACAGCGAGATAAAATTGAGCATAAAGAAACGAAAAATGAAAACAAAACTGTAACGAAATGAGAAGGTAATGAATGTACTTAAGGTGGTTCTCAAATGACTTGCGCAACAACGCGAAACTCATTTTTAAAAGCAAAAACATAAAACGGGCAGGCCTGACTAATGGCAGCAAGTTTGAATCGAAATGAGTTTTCCATTTTTTGATAAATAAATTACTTATCGAGTTATGAACGATTCTGGTCACGTGATGACATGTTTACTCCGCTTCTCGGACTAACTGCGTTGGGAATTCGGTTCAAAACGCCAATTTTGACAGTCTTTTCTGAAAAATCTCCTGCTCTTACCAAGGAATAGGAAACGAGTTTCGATTACAAAGTTTCTGAATAAGAACACCTGCCAATTTAAAGCGTTTCCAAATAAAAATGTGTCATAAAGTAACCAGTTTGGATTTGAGGGCCATCCAGAAATCAATATTGTTATCTACATTGTATATGACCTAATTTCTCAAAATATTTTAAATTAGAAAACAAATTTAATAAGTATTTTTGTCCCTTTCAAATTCTTTTTTAAATAATGCTCCATTATATATAATGCCTAAAAATACATAATCAACGATAATTCAGTATCAATATGTTAACGAATAGGGAAAAGAAAGAAAATTAAATAATTCATAAAGACGTAATTAAGATGCTACTTATCTCTTATCATTGCTTATTATCCGGCTTATCTATTAACTCTTATCATTTAAATACATTTGAAAAGATATTTATACAATAAAATGAAATGTACGTATGATTGGTTTTGTTTTTATTTAACTTAGAAAGTATTAAAACAAAAAAAAGCTAATAATAAATGTATAGGTTCACTGAATCAAAAAAAGAGAATGGAAGAGAGTTTGTTAAAGGTGTAAATTCAAATATAAGGGGCCGCTTCACTGAAACTCCCCGATCGCGAAATCCCATGTTAACCTATGGGAAAAATCCGAAGCGCGATAACTCATTACGTAATATAATTATTAAAATACGGTTTTCACTATCAGAAAGTAGACGTTAGATGTAAACGTTGTGCTTTTTTTAAAATTGTCTCCGTTAATTTTAAGTATCTCTAAGAAGATGATAAAATTTCATCAAGTGGAAATTTCAAAGTTTATAGGGAATTTTTAAATAGTTAAAATTTAAAGAGACAATTTTTAAAAACGCACAACGTCGGCATCTGGCGTCTACTTTCTGATGATGAAAACTGTATTTTAATAATTATATTAGGTAATGAGTTATCGCGCTTCGGAGTTTTCCCATAGGTTAACATGGGATTTCGCGATCGGGGAGTTTCTGTGAAGCGGCCCCTTAATTTTTCAAATATTATTCTGAATTGTTCGGCTGTTTCAACAGATTTTTTACTTACTTTCTAAGGAAAACAAAATTCCCCATGTTAAATATACGCACGTCAAATTGATCTTTGCTCCAGAAATACATAACTGAAATTACTCATAAATTTTACAAAATATTCTATCCCAAAAAAAGCCTTGCAAAAATGTCCCTTCCCTTTTAAATTCTAAAAAACCTTGGCTCCGGAAAAACACTTTAAAAACATGTTCATTTACGTAAATTTCAGATTACTCATAACAGAAGCTCACTTTTGATTTGATGGACAGCAATTCAGGAACAATTTAACTAAGAGTTTGAGTAAGACAAAATATCCGATTATTAAAATTTTCAGACCTCCCCCACCCCCTTATATACAGTCGAGCCTCTATATAACGAAATCCATTGTTCCTGTAAAAAATTTCGTCTTATAGAAAAATTCGTTAAATAACGAAAAAATTCCTATTTAATGTGAAAATTGTGAAAAAAAAATGTTTTTGAGGTGTTTAATTAAGATTTTGAAATGTTTAACTCTAAATATTAACTTGATATTGTATTTTTTTAATTATTTAAACAGTTTGAAAACAGAAAATAAACATTGATAAACAAAATAAAATATAAGATAGGGGTACTCAGGTTTGAAAGATAAATCAAGAATCAGTGAGGGAAAATTGATTCTACGTGGTTTTGAAGCTTTTTCTGAACAAATGAAGAAAAATTTCTTTAAAAATTCGCTATATGGAGACAGATTTTTCGCTATATGGAAATTATTGTTAATGTAATCATGGGAAAAAGTGATCGTTCCTATGCTAAAAATTCGTTATATAGAGAAATTCCTTAGATGGAAGTTCGTTATAGAGAGACTCGACTGTACTTTCAATATTTTCTTTTCCTTTTGGCATCCATTCAGAAAAGGTCCCAAATTGCTTTCAAAAAAGAGAAATCCCTCCTTTTGGAAGAACTCTTTCATGTCTGAATTATACAAATTTGTCTCGAATCAGGTAAAAATTAAACTATAAAAATACTCGATCACTTAAGAAACTGAAACAAAAATGTGGTTTCTGAACTTCAGAGGTGATCATTACAGCTCATCAAGAAAGTTAGAAAAAAAAATGAACGAGAAGCTCGTCTGCAAACGCTGCGGCGTGCGTAGAGCCGAGACAAAAGAAAATCGAGGATAAAGAAAAAACAAAACAAAATTGAAACGAAATGAGAAGGTAATGTGCGCTTATGGCTGAATTAGGCAGCAATGGGAACCAAACATTAGGGCTCGTGGGGGTTGCCCAGCCCAGAGAAGGGAGGGCGCCGGAGCGTGGCCCCATTTGCAAAAATGGCGAGAAGGATTATGACCACTTTTACAACTTCCGTTCAGATTTTGATGCATCATTTGCGCAAAATATCGGATGACGCTGTGAACATCTGTCACATGAACATGGTGGGTCAGAGTGAAGACGCCAGATTGTTTTGCCCAACGCGTAAAAGGGGTAGGACCTTTTATGATCTCTTGATGGGTAAATAAAAAGGTAGATGAGAAAGCTGAGGATACATTTGAAAATATGGGATATACAGAAGCACATCAAAAGTACAGTGCATTAGGCTTAAGAACATCAAGCAATTAAGTTTTTTTAAAGGTGAATTATGAAAGACAAGTTACTAATTTGTGAAAACAAGATTTTTCACTTGCAACTAATTTACCAGACATTCATTAACACGGAAATTTTACTCATGTTTTATAAAAAATATTTCACACCAGAATTTCCATTTAAAACTGTCTATTTTTTTATTTAACTTATTTCTGTGTAATTTATGTTTTATTTATTTTCTGATGAAATTTCTGGTTCGAATCGAAACATTTTCATTTGGGGCCGGTTATTAGTATATTTAGTGTTAAATTCAGACAATTGTGATTACTTTTATTATTTGTTTTCAACTTAAAAAGGAAATGAAGATTTGACATTACATGCAGAATGATTATTTATTATTATTTAAGACTTAACTAGTAACATACTTTTAAATTAGGTATAAAATATTAAATCGTTTTTCATAAATAATTATCAAAATTGGACTCCAATTTTCCACAAATTGCTTCTCAGGTGACATCTGCATATTTAAAATGCAAAACTGAATTCTTAAGGGTCCTTTTCTCTCACGCGAAAACACCACTGTTTAATAATCCACTGTTAATAATATCCACTGTTTAATAATTAAATAATATATGAAAACATAAAATAAAATTCACGTAATTAAAAAATATATATTATAAATCGTTAGCCAAACACAGCAAATTTTAAGTTCGAGGTTTTAGAGTAAGGCTGATAAAAATAAAATTAATGGGAAATTTTAAAGGTCGCGTAAATTAAATTAAAAAACAAAACGAACTAAATATTGTTATGCTGAGAAAAAATAATGAGACTGTAGCGAGTAAAAATAAACGCCCTGCTCGTTCACTTAATATTTTTAATTAAACTCCTGCTAAAGAGCAAGAAAAATAAATTTTAAATTACAAGCTTAAAATTCTTTCACTTCATTAATTGGTAAGGTTGAACTGACAACATCACCTACCACATTAATCGCTTATAAGCAATACAATATAAAAATTCATCAAGTTTTATTAATTTCTAATGAAACTCGAGTTCTTTAATACCATCAAATCTTGACGGATACAATCTAATTAATATAAAAATGGGTGCAAATTTTGAGCTAACATCTTTTCCAACGAGCTATGTTTATTTCAGCTTTAAATACAGAATAAAAATGTTGATAAACGTATTGTAGTGAAATGCGATGGGCGTTGTTTGTGCCCATCTAGATACAAAATTTCAATAGTATAATCATATTTCAACTCTATCATCTTCATCGTGACGATAATACAATATGAAACAAAAGAATTATAGACAACAAACAGGTCATCAAGTAAACTGAAACAATTCTCTTAACCCTAAAGTTCACAAATGCGTTTTTAGAAGAAAAAGATGAATGAATAGAGTATATAAATATGCTCCATGAAAATAGAAAAGCAAAGCAAAACTGGAGACTAAACTATAATATGAAAAATAAAAATAAAAAGGGCAAACCCGTAATCAAAATGTAATCAAGCGAATTTGGTAAAAACCAGTTCAAATATACAGACAGGAAGTAAAGAATAATAACCACCGCCAACACATTATGTTTAACGCAACGATCATTAAACCATTCAAAGTATGAAAGTTCTCTTGACCACCACTCTATGCATCCTTTCATGAAGCGAAAGTATGTATTAGATTCAAATTTGTTTCAAAGCTATATAGTACTTTGTGTAAACATTATCCTTAGTTTATTATCATTCTGTATCTAAAGTTTACAAAGAAATTATGAACATTAATTCTCTGCTACTTAATCATACAGAGTAACATAATGTTCATTTTTTAAAAGGCATGAAATCATAACTCTTGTCATGAAATAACTCGCTCATTAAAAATTCATTAAAGTAATAACGGGTTTATGTTGTGTCGCGAATGGTTATTCAGATAGAAAAATATATATTAACGTGAAAGGAAAAAAAAAGAGGGGGGGGGGGGCAGGTTCTTTTTAGAATATTTTTTTAATAGAAGTATTTGAAATATAAACTTATGACAAGCTATTTTTCGAGCATGAAAAAGAAGTATTGCAAATAAATAGTATTCAAGTTAGAGCTACGCACGTGTGTTGTTAATATTAAATTGAAAAGTGATTATAACTTAAAAACATGCCAAGTTCAAATGCGATAATGTGAAAAACAATTTGAGAGAGAGGGGGAGAGAGAGAGGGGGGGGGGGGGCGATAGATATGCACTATTTGCTGTATTGTGTTTGGAAAAACAGTAAATTTTTAGTCACAGAATAATATTTAAATAATATAAATAAAATTATATAAATTTTCGAATAGGTCCGTCATTTTTGGATACCTGGTATATACTGTTCTTTCATGCTCATCAAATAATACTGAATAGCTCAGGCGTAACACTTGAAAGGAACTTACTATTGCTTTATTTTAGATTTTAGCTACTTTTATCGTCACTAAAACTTTCTATGGGGAATTTGGCTGGCATTTTTACATAAATATTTTTAATTGATTTTAATAAAGTATTAAAAAATAAACTTAAAAATAAAATTGCTGCTAATTTTTTAAAGCGGGTGCTAAAGCTAAACATTTTGAGGTTATCGGATATTGGTTCTTAATCATATTTCAAAATATTTAATTCTACAGTTGTCAAAATAGAATCACATTTCCATGCACTGCAAACAAAATGAGATTATTACTTTTTATAAGTTACTTCTTTTTTAACCCTTTCCGGCACAGTGGTCCCACTCCGGGCACACCTAATTTTAATTCCAAACTTGCATTCGGCACCAAGAATATTTTAATAAAATTTTGCTTCTACAATGAAAACTTAAAATAAGGAGTTCATATTTTCTAAAAAAGTCGTTTGTAAATTCCGGTGTCAGTCAGTAATTTCGCATTTTACAAACAGAATTTGTCTGTGCCGGAAAGGGTTAAAGTGTGTATACTAAATATTTTGATTATACCAGAAATTTGGTCGCTAGTCAAATTTCCAATTTTCTTTAGCTACAGTTATCAATTAGAATAATCCCGCGTAATTGAACTATATTCCCATGTCATAAAACAAGATTTAGATAAAATAGCAGCTAATCATATATAACAGAAAGAATTGCTGAAATACGATATGAATAGTGTACCAATGAATGTGATAGAAATTGGTATAAGTACGATATGTGCGTGTGTAAATGGTATCCGATATTTTAATATATATCCGATATATTTCATTATGTATCCAATATTTTCAAAATGGTCAACTTATTGATGATTATAAATATTTTCAGACTTAATATAAATTAGAAATTAAACCATATTGCACTTAGACATTAGAAAACTTAATAAAACAATATTCTAAAATGCCATTTTCTTTTATTTCTTTTCACTTACGTGACAAAATTGAAGATCAACTAATTGAAAACAGACACAATTTGCTTTTTACATTCACAAAAAACAAACTTTAGAATTTGGTATCAAGTATCAAGAAAAATTTGTGTTTTATACAACAAAATTGTAAATACAATATATTTTGTTTTTATTGAAAACTTGAGCATAAACGTGAGCTTGTCTCATTTTTCATTTTGATACCTGTTCTGCTAAACCAAAACAAAAGATTATTTCTAATGCAGCTGTAAATAACTGATTATATAAATTAGACAATTTATGATTCAATGGCTGTTCTAAGTTAATATTGTCCCACATGATTATTGTTTCTTACATTGAAAAATTCATCTTCAAACGTAAAGTTTGGAAAAGACTTTTTTTTTTTGCTACAAAAAAGTCGCTGATAAAGTTCTTTAACTACAAAACAGTCAATCAATAACAACAATCAACAACAGTTGACAAAATCCTGTACATTTGTTTTGACTGAAAACATAAAAAATATTCAAGAACATTTTGAAAATAAATATTAAATGTATGAAAATATCGAAAATATTCAAGAACATTTTGAAAATAAATACCTGATCAAGTTATATATATATATATATATATATATATATCCATTGATATATATCATCGAACCCTGGTAAATTATTTATTTTTGAAAATGATCCTCTTAAAAAATTACAAGTAAAACAAAAAATAACCTCATACACAATAAGTGCTTCTTGTGGCACTTACAGGCAAGAAGTTAAATTCATTTTTCAAATTTGTATCAAATTGTACTATAAAATAAATAAAACTATATTATAGTACAGTGTAACAGACTAATTTATCCTCACATGAGGATTTCATTGGACAAATAATGTGGCACAAAGCGTGAAAATACATTTGAATAGAAAAAGTGAAAGTTAATATGATGCTAAAGAAAATTTTACCAAACCGATCACAATTTTTCCATAAATCGATAAAAAATTCTCAGTAAAATACCCATTTTGAGAAAACGTTAATGGTCCGTGAAGTTGATCATATATTTTTGATTTTTTTTCTTAAACTCTCCAGTCGATGTAACATTATATCGCTCTTTATGAAATAGAAAGGAAAATACATAATCGCATCGTTAGAAAAAAAAAAAGAAAAAAAATGGGTAGAAAGTTCTGATACAGTCATAAGTGCTTATTTTTTTCCCCCTATAACATCTGTTTTGTGGAAAGTAAAGAAATAAATGATTGCGAAGAAATATAAAAAGGAAGAGAGGATGTTACTTTATTTTTTAAATATAATTCTTTTAACATATATAGGCACATGTCATGTATTCTTAAAAAGTATAATTTGTAGGTACCGTTTACATAAATCATTGATTTATACACTGCAAAAAATAATTGTTGATTTTGCAGTTTACTGTAAAATCAACAATTATTTTTTGCAGTGTAGAATAAAATGAGTTATGAATCAAATGAATGAGACAGAAAATGCAAATAATATTCATTCGTATTCGAACAAACCACTTTAGCGAATCGAAATGGTTGCATAAATGATTCGATTAAGCAACAATTCTGCTTAATCGAATGTCGTTTGTCATTCGAAATATAATTCTGCATAGGGTCGGGAAACTAGATTTTATCCGAAATTTTGTCTGTTTTACGGGTCGCGTTGACTTTCATTGTTTCGATTTCGGGTCTGTTTATGTTTTAACTCTTTCAGGTCGGGTTCGGATTGAACAGACTTTTCAAAAAGAAGTCTAAACTATATTTTCAGATGAAAAATCTCCATAAAGGACACCTTCATTTAACGAACGTTTTTTAAAAATTATCTCAGCCTATATATTTTTTTGCTTTTATCTCTAAATTGCGGAAACCTGCGAATGGCAGACAAAATCCCACGGTCCCGGGATGTCCACTTTTCAGAGGTTTTACTATATTTGATTTATTAATGAATAAAAATACGTATATGTTCATTTTTGTATATAAAAGATAAAATTGGTATTAGACATACAATTTTAGGCTACTTTTGACAATTGTAAAATATGGATTAACTTTCTTTCATTTCGGGTTAAAGTAATTAACATTCGGGTCGGGTTGGAGGTTGGAGACCTTTTTTTTTTTTTTTTTGTCGGTTTCGAGTCAAAGAAGGCTTCGGATTGCGGGTCTATGAAAGTTTCTTGTCGGGTTTGGGTTGAATTTCCGGTTAACTTCCAAAGGAATTTTCGGGCTCGGATCGGATACAACTCGATCCGATCGGAGTATCGACCTGGATCTATTACCGATCTTATCGACATGTACTATTTAAAGTACAGGTCTCTAATTGGAAAGTGTCATTCGAAATCCAATCGAATGGTGCTTTAACTTTTTTCTTTCCCTAGAAAACATTAATAATAAAATATAATTACGAAGAAAAGATAGTTTTAAATTATTTCAAAATATTTTTTTAAGGAATGTATTAAAAATTCAAGGTTTTAATTAATAAATGAAAGTTTTGCAAATAGTCAAGATAAGATGAATTTATCGGGAAATTCTTCAGTGAATTTTGAATATTATTTAAACAGCAAGCAATAAATAAAAAATAATAATAATAAAAAAGATGTCTTCTTTTTAACACCATTAATGATAAACAATACATTAATTAATCCCGAAAAGTTTTATAAAAATGGCATAATATTTTCAAAGTTTAGAAGTCAGCAAATTATAAACAAAAACCAATTACAAAAATTTATTCAGGATTTAAAATACTGTACATTTATCCAGCTATATTTTGACAATAAAATGTAACTCTAATGAACATGCAGACAAAATCAAAAAGCATTTAAAACTAAATACCGTATATACTCGTGTATAAGTCGAATAATTTTAGACAAAATTTGGGTGTTGAAAATGGGGGGGGGGGGGGGGTCAACTTATATACACGAGTTAGTAAAAAGAAAGAAAAAATATTTCACACTCCGGAAGAAGTGTGATATAGCGGAGGGAATTACCGGAGTCACCGGGTCTAGGTTGGAGAGAGAAATAAAAGCGGACAATGGTCATTTCCCTGTGATTGACTAAAAAAACTCAGCAATAATGTCCCTGTAATTGTTCTGCACTCATTTTCTCTTGGGATAGAATTCCCTTCAATACAGGGACATTCCTTTCAACATTTTAATCCCCTTTTTAAAAAAAGTTCAAAACGTTAGAAGAAACGTTTAGAAACGTTAGAGCACTTTAGCATACGCTAAAGTACTTCCCACAAAACTTCAGTCACACAATTATTAGAGTACTTTTTTGACAACACATGTCAACTCCATATACATGTCAGCAAAACTTCAGTTTTAACGTTATTAGAATCTTTTTTTTTTTTTTTTACAAAAATTGTGAATTTTTGGCACAAATGGATGGATTTTTTTTAAATATCACTTTTGAAGTGTTAATGTTTTATCGAATGTTAGTGAAATTTTTGAATTCTTTGAAGGTTAAAATTTCAAGGCTTTTTATAGCCGTACTGAGAATTCCCTAAATTGTATTGAAAATGCTTCTAGATTTCTCTCCTAAAAGTCCTAAAATACAAAGAAGTACTATATTTTAGCTGTCTAAGAAGTTGTTTACCCTTGTAAATAAGGCGTGAATAGATTTTTCAAAGATTTTTTTTTTCTTTTGAAGTATCACTAAATTGATGTAAATAGATTTCAAAATAGTTAAAGCTTCTTCAGTTTCACATAATTATACAGATTTAAAATGTTGATTTTTTTTTTTTAAAGTCTGATTAGAAACGTAATTTTAAAAAAAGTATTACAAATTTAATGAAAATTTATTATTATTTTTTTATCCTCGATTATAAATCATTTTTCAACATTACTACCAGAAATGTGGTTCGACTTATACATGAAAATTCAATATTTTGCGTAAGAATTAGGGGGTCGACTTATACACGAGTATATACGGTAAATTATTTTCGGATCGATTTGCCTTTGCATTCTGCATAGATCTACGTTTAAGGCTATCTCAAAAACTTCATCTATACATTTAATCAAGAAAGTCCTTATTTTTACAAACATTTGTCAAATTCATATTAGCGTTCTTTTAGAAACGTTAGAGCACTTTAGCATACGCTAAAGTACTTCCCACAAAACTTCAGTCACACAATTATTAGAGTACTTTTTTTGACAACACATGTCAACTCCATATACATGTCAGCAAAACTTCAGTTTTAACGTTATTAGAATCTTTTTTTTTTTTTTTTTTTTTTTTTTATTTTTTACAAAAATTGTGAATTTTTGGCACAAATGGATGGATTTTTTTTAAATATCACTTTTGAAGTGTTAATGTTTTATCGAATGTTAATGAAATTTTTGAATTCTTTGAAGGTTAAAATTTCAAGGCTTTTTATAGCCGTACTGAGAATTCCCTAAATTATCTTGAAAATGCTTCTAGATTTCTCTCCTAAAAGTCCTAAAATACAAAGAAGTACTATATTTTAGCTGTCTAAGAAGTTGTTTACCCTTGTAAATAAGGCGTGAATAGATTTTTCAAAGATTTTTTTTTTTCTTTTTAAGTATCACTAAATTGATGTAAATAGATTTCAAAATAGTTAAAGCTTCTTCAGTTTCACATAATTATACAGATTTAAAATGTTGATTTTTTTTTTTTAAAGTCTGATTAGAAACGTAATTTTAAAAAAAGTATTACAAATTTAATGAAAATTTATTATTATTTTTTTATCCTCGATTATAAATCATTTTTCAACATTACTACCAGAAATGTGGTTCGACTTATACATGAAAATTCAATATTTTGCGTAAGAATTAGGGGGTCGACTTATACACGAGTATATACGGTAAATTATTTTCGGATCGATTTGCCTTTGCATTCTGCATAGATCTACGTTTAAGGCTATCTCAAAAACTTCATCTATACATTTAATCAAGAAAGTCCTTATTTTTACAAACATTTGTCAAATTCATATTAGCGTTCTTTTAGAAACGTTAGAGCACTTTAGCATACGCTAAAGTACTTCCCACAAAACTTCAGTCACACAATTATTAGAGTACTTTTTTTGACAACACATGTCAACTCCATATACATGTCAGCAAAACTTCAGTTTTAACGTTATTAGAATCTTTTTTTTTTTTTTTTTTTTTTTTTATTTTTTACAAAAATTGTGAATTTTTGGCACAAATGGATGGATTTTTTTTAAATATCACTTTTGAAGTGTTAATGTTTTATCGAATGTTAATGAAATTTTTGAATTCTTTGAAGGTTAAAATTTCAAGGCTTTTTATAGCCGTACTGAGAATTCCCTAAATTATCTTGAAAATGCTTCTAGATTTCTCTCCTAAAAGTCCTAAAATACAAAGAAGTACTATATTTTAGCTGTCTAAGAAGTTGTTTACCCTTGTAAATAAGGCGTGAATAGATTTTTCAAAGATTTTTTTTTTTTCTTTTTAAGTATCACTAAATTGATGTAAATAGATTTCAAAATAGTTAAAGCTTCTTCAGTTTCACATAATTATACAGATTTAAAATGTTGATTTTTTTTTTTAAAGTCTGATTAGAAACGTAATTTTAAAAAAAGTATTACAAATTTAATGAAAATTTATTATTATTTTTTTATCCTCGATTATAAATCATTTTTCAACATTACTACCAGAAATGTGGTTCGACTTATACATGAAAATTCAATATTTTGCGTAAGAATTAGGGGGTCGACTTATACACGAGTATATACGGTAAATTATTTTCGGATCGATTTGCCTTTGCATTCTGCATAGATCTACGTTTAAGGCTATCTCAAAAACTTCATCTATACATTTAATCAAGAAAGTCCTTATTTTTACAAACATTTGTCAAATTCATATTAGCGTTCTTTTAGAAACGTTAGAGCACTTTAGCATACGCTAAAGTACTTCCCACAAAACTTCAGTCACACAATTATTAGAGTACTTTTTTGACAACACATGTCAACTCCATATACATGTCAGCAAAACTTCAGTTTTAACGTTATTAGAATCTTTTTTTTTTTTTTTACAAAAATTGTGAATTTTTGGCACAAATGGATGGATTTTTTTTAAATATCACTTTTGAAGTGTTAATGTTTTATCGAATGTTAATGAAATTTTTGAATTCTTTGAAGGTTAAAATTTCAAGGCTTTTTATAGCCGTACTGAGAATTCCCTAAATTGTATTGAAAATATATGAAAGGGAAAAAATGACTGGGATAATTTAAAATTTGTATGATTAATATAGATTTATAACTAATAAAATAACATATATACACACAAAAAAAAAATCTTAAATTCTGATTTTTAAAAAAGTAATTTGCTCGATAAATTATTTCTAACTATTCAGTTAATATTTTTTATACATTTATTTATTTTTGGAAGTACTAAGCAATATATAATTACGTGCATATTCAGATAGCAATTTATAGAATTTAGCTATTTGGAATTGTCAATATTTAACAAACTATTAAATTTTAATAAACGTGCACATGTGTGTCCAGTGGCTAGCAGTAGCAGTTTAGAACTGGCCACTTTTTTATTTAAAAAATTCTAAAGAAACTTTTGTTAAAGTTTCTATTATAGTATTAATGTAATAAATAAATAAATCAGTAAATAAATAAAAATAGCTCAAATAAATATCTTAATATTAACAAATTGCAACCAACAAAATGGTCTTCATTAATCGAACGCAGAAATTTTTTTATTTTGTCCTTGTAGGAAAAGTGGCCATAAGGTGGCCGCTGGCAGACATTTTTTTAATGGTCACTTTTTGCATTTAACAGGCCGGTGGCCAGCACTATTCTGCTCTTTAGAACATAGAGTATTGTACAAAAAAAGTCACTAACAATTAGTTTAATTATGATATATCTCATTTTTATCATTCGTATAATAAAGGCATAAAATGTTTCAAATGTTATTATATTTCAAATAAAGTGGAGAGTTAAAATACGTCAAAATACGCATTAACTTTTAAAATATACACTAAAACACTTTTTATTTTGCTTAAAAGACGTCAACATATCAATATAAACATTAAAGATGTTAAAATTTAAAACACAGTAAAGGGTGACCTTTCGGGTGTTTATGTTATTCCATTTATTAGGGGGGGGGGGGGTGGTTAGGAATTATTATGTTGGTATGACACAGAGGAAATTCAATGTTAGATGTAAGGAGCATATAGGACATGAGGAACTCAGACTCTCTGGTTTTTAATTAATTCCATCTCTGGTTTTTATGTACATTGTATTTGTGGTTTGTGCATATTCTGATGACGATTTGATAAACAAATCGAAACATGTAAATTTTAAATTTTAACATCTTTAATGTTTATATTGATATGTTGACGTCTTTTAAGCAAAATAAAAAGTGTTTTAATGTATATTTTAAAAGGCATAAAATGTATTTTTTCTGCACAATATAATACATTGTAAATAGGCCACAGATAACAACACAATCAAAATAAATAAACGATCAATTTAAATCCACAAATTTCTCAGAAAACTTAACAACACAACTTAGAAAGAGAGGAAATGAAAAAGTTATGAAACTGTAGAAGAAAAAAAAAAAAATGAATGAAAAAGGAGGAAAAAATAAGGGATCATCAGTCGCGGCATTTTCATTCAAGGAAAGCAAGGAGGTTTGATGTACGTTCCGATCTTTCTAAGTTGGGCTTGATTTGTCCCGTCTACAGCGCGCAGGAAGTACGTACCATCGATTTCGGATCCTTTTTACGTTTGTCCTGAAAGGGGTGGGAATGATATAACATCCCCTCTCATCAGCCAGTTAGGTTTAAATAAATACCCCTCTCCTACCCTCCTCTTAACATCTTCCTTTTATTCAACACTTTTTTTTTATATTATTATTATTTCAAGATCATTGTAAGAAATCTGACACCCCCACGCTATGAACGAAAGAATACGCAGAATGCGTGAACAACGAGAAAGGGGGGGGGGGGGGGACTTCATACTCATGTAAGCTTGATATACTTTTCTAAATCCAATAGAAGGGGGAGGCTGAACATTTCGCAGAGAAAAAAAATTGCGTCATTTTTTTCCCCCTGTGGAGACTTCCTTTTGTCGTGCAATTACGCATGTCGGGACCACCTAAATTTGAGATATGCTTGCAAATAGCTATAATGCTATTTTTCCCCCCTCTTAGACTATAGAATATTTCGTAGAAACTAGAGATGGAATACGGTATGATGATAGAGTTGTAGTTAATATAGTAAAGGAAGCCAATTATTTTTTTTTTTTGTACAAGAATGGACAATTCGTTATTTTGCCTAATGATTCTGGTGAAACTGCGTAAAACATCTGGGATGTAATAGTTTGATGAAAGAAAAGGCATCATATGTTTTGAATGTTAAGAGTGTAAACAACATCATTAACCGCAATAATACAGCATTTAGTCGTCAAATTTATTATGAAAATATTAACTATATACCTGAATTTAAAAAAAAAAAAAAAAAAAAAAAAAAAAAAAAAAGTAATATATAAAAAAAAAATTAAGTCGATTCCTACTTAGGTCAAAAAGAAATTTTTTTCCAGCGATCTACACGCTTCGCCACTGATGGTATTTATTCCTAAATTTATATCCTGCTAAATATCTTATATAAGAGAAATTTTTGAAATGTATTAAAAAATAAATAAAAAATAAATAGCTAAAATATCAAAAATTAATTGCTCGAAAAGTATTTCTCACAAAAGGGTTAGACAAACTGCGTGAGAAAGGTAAAAAATTGTATTTTTTTTTTTAATATAAATTTCAAATCTAATGATTATGTCGTTTTTCAAAAGATAAAAGATATCATGATTAAAAATTGTTCAGCTAGAAACCTTTTGTTAGGGTAGTGTATTGTATCTCTACATTTCTCCGCGAGCGCCTTGAAAGTCTTTTTTCTCGAATAAAAGTTATTAGAACAACTTTTGAAAAATCTTAAATTAGTTTTCGAAATTTCTGCCATAGCTACTAGTATATATATCACAAATCGTAGTACCAATATAATAAATTATAACACCTTCACTGCAAAAAATAATTGTTGATTTTACAGTATAAAACTGGCACCCAGCTGCCAGTTTTATACTGTAAAATCAACAATTATTTTTTGCAGTGTTGTAATAATACATTTCTTTTAAATGCTAAAAGGTGTAAATTAACAACATAACACGAATTAAAATAACTTTTATTAGGTTGTTTCGCATGTTTCGACTCATTCCGGGTCATTTTCAAATATTCTCATTTGTTTTTGAAAATGACTCGGAATGAGTCGAAACACGCGAAACAACCTAATAAAAGTTATTTTAAATCGTGTTATGTTGTTAATTTTCACCTTTTAGCATTTAAAAGAAATAAATCGTAATCTTCAAATAAATAACAATAATAATTTATACTAAATAGTTACTGTATAAATTGCTAAAAATTTCTAAAGTCATATTTAAAAAGTCCTTCCGGCCTGTACCGGGAGGAAGAGGTAGCTTTCCTATATCTTTGTTTTAAAATTTTAGCTAATGTTACACGAAAGCAGCAAGTTAAAATGCAAAGATACGTTTACAAAAGATTCGTTAATACTGAATTGGAATAAGAAATTCGCCAAATTATTGAGCAATAGCCAAATTGGCTTCATTTATGAAAACTTATTTTGGTCGCCAAATTTGGCGATATTTCGCCAAATGTCGCCAATTTTGGCGAGAATTTGGCGCTAACGGATATGAATACTATATATAGTTTTATGCGTATGAATGAGAAAATTATTACAACAATGAAAGAAAATAATTTGCGAGTAATCGCGTTAATGTGCTGTTTTGTTTCAAAATGTCAGCCACCCTAGAATTTCAAACTGCTCTATCTCAGCCATTTTTTAAGATAGAGGTAAACCAAAAAATGCTCTGGAATCCTTGTATCAAAGCCTAACACGTAATTAAAAAATAAATTTGAATTTTTAACTTTTTTGTATATTTATTTTAGATTTTAAGTTAATTTAAATCTTTAAGTGGCCGCCATCTTGAAACAAAATGGCGGACCAAGCTGGCCAACGAACTCGGTCGAGACATTAGTGACCTTAATACACACAATTAGTTTCATCAAAATCGATTCATAAATACGAGCGTTATTGTATGACATAGGTCAGATATATATATATGGATATATCTATATATATAAATCAACATTTGAACGGAGGGTGGTTTTGGGGTCTGGGGGTCATGATCGGTGAAAATATATCGAAATTTTCCGGAACTGCTTTCCTCCGAACGGCTGCAATAGGTAGCTTTATACTTTTTTGTATTGAAAGCTACCTAAAAATCACTATCAGATTGCAAATATTACAATAAATAATGCTTCTCATCCGACTTTACCAAAGTAGATACCCCACAGTTATAAAACAAAAATTGACAAAGTCGGTACCAGTTATAGATTTAAGAAAATATTTTTACATGTCAAACTAAAAATTCACACGCACCCCACGTATAATAATAATAATAATAATAAAACCCCAAAGGAAAATGTGCAAAGCGATTAAAATATTTTCATCATTAATTTTGATTATTTTATTGTTTTTATTTTTTTTTCGTGGGAAATGCATCACATTTTGTCATAAATAATAATAATAAAAAGTAAACTAACATACAAACATCACAATATTATCGTGCAAAGAATTAAAGCGACAATATGCAATAATACGCTACCGCGCATGCGTGGTATCGTATTAGTGCTTGCACGGCAGCGTATTATTATTTATTACTGTTAATTTTACGGTATAATACTAGCAGCTGGGATGCCAGTATTATACTGTAAAATCAACACCTTTTTTTTTTTTTTTTTTTTTTTTTTTTTTTTTTGCAGTGCATCTGTTTTAGAGGTTTTTATTTTATTTTATTTTTTTAAATAAAGAATAATTTTGTTATTCTGTTTTATCAACATATTTCAGATGCTCTAGCACATTCCGAACTAATATGAACTGAAGTAATAGGTATTTTTAGCAAATTTTCTATTTTTTAGAATAAAAGGTTTTAAAAAGAATTAAAAGATTAAAAAGATTTTAAAAAAGAAAAAAAAAATCTTTTTTTTTTCTTTTGTTAGTGTGTGTGGGTGAAACAGTAATCAAATATAGGTTTTAGTCTTCACAGTTTGTTGACCGGTGACGAGTATGCTTGTCAATAACTGAGCTATTTATTATTATTATTATTATTCAAAACATTTACCAGAAATTCTGTAAAATAGGCTTTGGTTTACTTAATCACGCAATGTCCGTTGATAAATAAAACGAAAATTACTGTTCAAAAAATCTTATAGAAATTTTGAATAAAAAAACGAGCTACACTGGCATCACTGCTTAATTATCTGTGAAAATTTCCCATTAAAATATTAAATAGTTTAAGAAAGAAATACCATGCACACTGAAAAAAAAAAAAAAAAAAAAAAAAAACGAAAGAAAAATGTTTATTTTACGTTATAATACTGGCACCCCAGCTGCCAGTATTATATCGTAAATTTAACAGTAATAAACAGTAAAATAAGCAGTAATACACTGCCACGCATGCGCGGTAGCTTATTACTGCGTATTTTACTGTTCATTACTTTTTTTTTTTTTTTTTTTTTTTTTTTTTGCAGCCATGCAATTAAAAAAAAAGAGAGAGAGAGATGAATTATTTAAAAGTAATTTTTTTCAACGCTTTATTTTGTGCTGCAAAATTTTTATTTCACATTTATATAGATTTTAATTTTTAAAGAAATGTGAAAATTTAAGTTTTATGACTTTTTAACCCTTCTAGTACCATTGGGGTCTCTTTTGACCCCATTTATTTTTGTTTTGAAATTTTTCATGTATCGAACCAAAAAAAAAAAAAAAAAAAAAAAAAAAAATAGTAACTTAAGCATAATAAATAAAATCCAACAGACACCTCGGAAGAGATTTAATAGAATTAATTTCTGGTTCAAATCCTCCAAAACTAATAACTCTCATAAAATATTAAAACTTGGTACTAGGAGGGCATCTGTTTATTATTTCTACAAAACTAGGAATCAAATCGCTCTTTGATGGATAAGGTTTCGTTACCCCAAGTAATAATATTTGTTTGTCAAAAATGATTTCTCACTCTTCCCTTGTCACTGAAATGTATCCGCTGTATTCGTTAGTCGGGCGCTCGAGCTTCTATTTTCAGCGAAGACATTGACTGGAATTTGTGTTGCCGCTGCTTTATGCGGTTTATTTGTCATCTTTTGTGCCGTTCTGCCTCCAAATATCGGTGCAGCTTAAAAGACTGGGAGGCAAGTCATGGATCTGAAATTTCGCATTGTCGGGAGAAATTCGGTCTGGCTGTTTTACGTACGTTTCCTATCATCGCATTTCACCGCTTAAGTTTTAGTACGAAATATTTCAGTTAAAAATATTATTTTAAAATAAATAAAAATAAAATTTATATTTCTGTCTGATAGAAAATAGGCCAATGTCCGAAATCCAGGGTTGTATTAGCTTCCAACTAGTGGTGTACTGAGTAAGTACTTTGGCCAATTACCGAGTATTGATACAGAGTACCGACTAGTTGTGTGTAAGACAGAACCCACTGATGCGTACATCACTCTAAAAAATTATCTCAAATTGACAGAAGGAAACTGTTAATTTTGGCGCCAGTGGAAAACCGTTTAATTTACAGAAAATATCTGTATATTTTCATTAAAATAGTTTTTTTCTGTAAAAATTTACAAAATTCACCTTTTTTTTTTAAAAAAAAAAAGGAGAAAACTGTTTTTCTTTAAGACAGTTTTTCTGTAAAAAATACAATATTTTTTCTGTCAAAATTACATATTTTTTTACAGTGAAGTGAAATTAGAGATAATCTTCCACTTTTTATAAAAAATTATTAAACAAAAACCTAGAAGATTGACAACATTTTTATATTTTAAGCGGTTGATCTCTGAGTTAGCCTCCTTATTTAGAGATTAGATTGTGACACAAACTTAAAACCTTATACAAAACAAAAATAAATTAGTCCTGCAAAATTTTAATGTTTTGACAGAATAATAATAATAATAATAATAATAATAAACCTATTTATTAAAGAAAACATTTTATTGTTATTTTATAACTTTCTAGGCTGTTTGAAATACTTCATCATCACATTTATCCGCTTAATTTTTTGTAACAAATGTTTTAGTTAAAAGTCAATAATAAAACAATTCTTCAAAAATAAAACATAGAATTCATATTTATGAGCTTACAAACAGAAATACATTTATCTTTTACGAGAAAAATTAAGCAAAGGATTAAATAATGCAATTAACAATGGCGAGACGGTTGTCAATCCGTGTACCATCTGCATCTTCATGATTTAGGCCAGCCATACTCAACCTTTTTTTCTCGCGGGCCGCAAACATATGCTTGGAAAGTTCGGCGGGCCGCAACACAATTATATTATAATGTAAAAAAGGGATAATTTAAATAGTAAGATTAAAAAAAAATAGTATATAACAAACCTATATAATAAAGTTAATATAATCAGTAGAATTTAACGTTTGTCTAAAAATAAATATTACCAAACTTTTAACACTACTATTTCCAAACAATAAACTTTGCAGTAGATTTCAACGGCAAATGGTGTACAAATAGTGGTATAAAACATTTTGCTGCCATTTTTTTTCTACGGTAAACGTTCAACCCTAATAAGCATTATTAGTTAAACGTAATAATATAAGATTTTTAAGTTCTAAAGAAAAAAATAAGGTGATTTTTTTAAATAAATTAATCGTTTTCTCAATACAAAAACTTTTTTTTTAATTGTAGAAATGTATAGTGCAAATGTAATAAATTTGGAATAATATTGGTTTAGTGTTGAAGATTAAGAAATGTATTCAATACTATAGCACAAATAGAACAACATGTAAAAATAACTTTTGACTAAGGAAACGGTATTTAAGATAATTTTAAATAACAGGACAGTTTTTGTCTTCCCATGAAAATATATAAAGGAACAGTGAAGGTCTTAAAAACTTTTATACACATCTCAATTAATGTAATAAATAGAGGTTATTTATTATGTATCTCGGGCCGCACATAAGAGGTCTCCGGGCCACATGCGGCCCGCGGGCCGCAGGTTGAGTATGGCTGATTTAGGCAGTCGAATTCTGGGAATGTCTCCTGATAAAAAGGTTTGAATGTGACAGTATTTAAATAAATCATTGTATTCTAAATTTTGATACATATATTTTTTAATATGTGAAATATTCATAAGATTGTAGGCAAATGTTTTCTTTTCTTTCTCCATTTATAAGGTTTCTGGAGAATAATCGTTCGTAATATTCAATATTAGTAATTCATATCTTTTCATTTTAAAGAATTATGTAAACTTTATTTTCTTTATCATAGAATTAAACATTAACTTTTTTAAACGTTAATTTGCTAATGGATATATACAGTAAAACCTGTGAAAATGGAACCTATATATATAACGGAATTCTGACCTAAACAAAAAATCCTCATATTCTCGAGGAGAAAAAAATATACAAGACCGCTGTATAACACGATGCACGTCAGTGATATGTTTAAGAATAAATTTTGGTCCTTTAGAGGACCCTTCACAAAGTCTTTCAGTTTAAATTAGGACCCTTCACAAAATTTTTCAATTTAAGTTATGACCCTTCATATAGTTTTTCAATTTAAATTAGGGCCCTTCACAAAGTTTTCTATTTTAAAACAGGACCCTTCACAAAATTCTTTGCCTTAAAAACATACCTTTCCCAAAACTTACTCATTTTCAAACTGAAGCTTTAAGAAATTTAATCATTTTCAAATAAATCTGATCTGTTACAAAATAGCTGTTGTTGACAAAGAACATATTATTTAGCGTTTATATGTACAAAGTGTCTTGTTAAAAAATGAATAAACACGTGCTTGAATCAAACGATAATTACATATTCACAAAATTATCATTAGATTTTCACAAAATAAAAAAATAAAAAGTTTACAGTTTTACAGAAAAACAGAGCCACGTGAGAAAAGTCTCGGCAGGTCCTTCACATGCTTGTCGAAAAAAAAAAAAATCTACGTTTTCTTGCGATATCGACTTAATTTTTACTGCCTTATTTTTAATCGAATCTATATAATAAAACCGTAAGTCATGTGACTGTCATCAACAGTTCCGGGATGTCCGTTTCACTTTTTCATATGCCAGGCGGCCCTTTTTTTTCAAAATTATTTTTGCAAATAAAACTGCATAAAAATTACATTTTTAGAAAGATCGTTCAAAATAAATTAATATTTGAGAGATGACTTACGTTCAATTATGTATACATTCTGCAATAACTTCAGTTTAAATTAGGTTCGCAGTTAAAATTCTCTATCTATGAAAGTAAACAAAGAAAAAAGATTCATTCGTTGTGAATGTTTAAAATATTAAACCATGAATTTTTGGATCGCTGCCTGGCGTAACAAAAATAATCCGCACCAGTGAGACAGTCCAAGTTTACCTTAATTCTGTTCCATACAACTCAACTTCCGGATCTTTTTTGACGTAAGTTGAACTCATGTAATAATATTTAATGGATCAAATTTCGAAAAGAATTGTCAGCTTTTATTTTTTGCGCGTGCAAATTAGAAACGATACTTTAATTTGAAATCAAATGTTTTGATTTATGATAATTATTATTTTTCTATTTTCTATTTTAAACGAAAAATGTGAACGTCATGTATTTTAAATTGAAACAGCTGTCGCGGATGCACCGGGGTTGGCGCGATTTTTGTTTTGGGCCAAATATGTTTAAGAATCTCCGCATTAGCGAACATATTGCAAGTGATAAGCAAACGGACATGAAGCATAAATTCTTAAGTGGGTTAAGCGGTTTTTGTCAAGAAAGATGAAATACATAACAACAAAAAATATGCGAAATGCTACCGCGATCGCAAAAGTTCTTGATTTGTCTATTAGATTTTTCCAGTTATGCGAGGAATTAAGGAAAAAAATAAATTATGAATAAAAATAATTTGTTACAATGCTTAACATACATTTAAGGGCGACCAAACTGGTCGCCAGTGGCGGCTAGTTTTAAATAACAACACAGTTTCATCAACTCTTCTGATAACATTGTTTAATTAAAAGGGATATTTTTGCTGGAGTTATTTTGTCCTGCCAAAAATGTCTAAGCTTATTCAATTTTATTCAGTTATTATTTTAATGATCTTGAGTAAAATGACAATAATCTGAACTTTGATATGCTTTTTAAACTCAAACATTTTCCAAGTTAACTTTATTAAACTGAACTTTACAATATAAAAATTCCCAGCAAGTGCACTCCTGAGTATTAGCTCGAAATATGTATAGCTCCGCAAGTAAATATCAAATTATATCCACAGGATGTTCGATACCACCGAAGAAATATCGGCATAAGGGAATAAAAATCCGATATTGTTACCCTCAAAAATATGCCTGAGGGATTCGAGGGAAGAGTGGAAAAGCTGGGAGAGGGAGAATTATTCCTCTTACTATAACAAGTACGATCATACCGTAAAGCGCTGAAATATATAAAAATTTCTGAACACGACGATTCTTGGATATTTGATGTTCTGATACACTCGTCTCGCTTCCCCTGAGAGTAACTTATTGCATAAAGGGCCGGAGAAGACAACGTCGGTAATAGTAATAACAATAAAAAGGAATAAAAACAAGCCGGAAAAATACATATGAAAAGAGCCCCCCTTGTCACAATTGGATTTGTGCCCTCGTCCCTCGTTGTTTCGGTAATGAAATCATCCTTCGACCATATCTGTGAGTGTTGGAGAGCGAAAGCATGGCCACGTGGAAGCAGCTGAATATATACATATAGTGAGTGCCTTGATGTTATCGGGGAAGAGGGGTTGCGTGTCGGTTGGGGGAAAAATGCTCTTTTTTGGCAAAAAAGAGTGCGAAGGGGCTTGAGCTTTTTGAAGGGCTCTTTTGGATTCCCACGCCGAGTGAGTTGGAAATTTTGGAGAATGGACTAGTACACTGAAAAAAAAAAAAAGTGTTGATTTTACAGTGTATATGCTTGCGAGTCCTATAGCTTAAAGAGGAAAAATGTGTTCACGAAATAAGTCAGGTACTGGATTGAAGTAGAATAATCAGGTCCGAAGCCCCGGGGACCAGAGTAGACAGAGGCAGCAACAGAAGATTTAGTTCTTTGTTTGGTACAAAAAAAAAAAAAAAAAAAAAAAAAAATTAGGCAAAATGTTATGGAATTGGACAACCCAAAGTAAAGACATATTCGTTATTTTACATACTCTTTGCTTTGAACAGGGCTGATATTTCCATTAGGTGACCGCCCAGAGGTGCCAGAACAATACTTGATTAACGAATTCATCCAACATACTTTGCAAAATCAATACACTATCCCAATTAGGTTTGAAATGGTTCAATATTTCTAAAATGCCCGTGATGACAGTTCTGCATGTTTCGGCTTTTGTGTGTCCCCGTAAACAAACTATAAGATCTACATACTTGATTAACGAACCCATTCAAGATACTTGCTAGCTCAATACTCTGCACCAATTACGTTAGAATTGGTTCAGTATTTCGGACGTTATCGTGAGGACAAGATTTGCATTATATCTGTATACATACAAACAAAGTGATTGTAATAGATCGATTTCTAAAGAAATCAACAATTATTTCATATTTAAAATAAAAATTAAGGGAATGGAATGGAAACTTCTTTATACATTTATTTTGGAAAGGCCAGGGCACTGTGTAAGTCTGTGACCCTGTAAATTGGTTGGTTTGGGAGAGCTTTTTTACATACGAGTCATTTTAACCCCTTCGGGACCGGCGTCTTTTATACAAATTTTATTCGGTTGGCACCACTTTTTTTTTAAAAAAGCTACCTTTACTTAAACTATCACAAAAATGCTCTAATTAGAGAAAGAAAATATTACTTTTATTTTTTACTGGTGCCTAAAACAAATTCTGTATGCTCTTTTTGAGGGTGCATATATGCACCCATGGTCCCGAATGGGTTAAATCCTGCATCTTTTAACTGATAGGCAGTGGCTACAGGACAACATGATGAGTTTCACACATTTTTTTTTTTCTGTAATATGAGTTTTCAAGTCAAAATAGTACTGTTTGAGAAAAAAAAAAATTAAGTGAAGGATTAGATAAAATAAAACGTATCAATAAAATGTTTGTTTTAAAGCTTTGTTTCCTTTGCGCTTTCATTGAGAATCTGTTTTCTTAAGCTCTTGGCACGTATCACCAAAATATACAACAATGCAGTGGCAAAGAATGAGCAAGGAATGTTCCTCTGAACTTATATTTTTAAGAACCTTTTTTTTCTTTCTTCTTTTCTTTCTTTTTAATGAGGAGGCCGCTTGTTGATTATATTTTAGCGTAGTGAAGACTACCCATGTTAACTAGGAATGCCAAATATTTTAAGGAGAGCTTACTATTCACAGACTTAAAAATAAATACAGACTCATGAATCCGTAAACAGGATTTCCAATCAGATGTGTCAACTTTTTCATTCCTTTTTAACACTTTCCAACATAGTTGAAAAGAATTCGATTTGTCTATGTGCCCGCCGTCTGTCCGTGCTCTAATTCGGGTAAATACACTCCTATTGACTTGAAATTGATATACAGTGGTGGGCAAAAGTTTGGACATTTTTTGAAGGTTTCATGTTTTTCAATTTTGTGTGCTTGTAGAATATATTAATTTTCACTTAAATACAAACGTTTATATATCAAATTGAAGGTAATTTAATGTAGAATTTAATAATACAAATAGTATTACAATATCTGTATTACAAAAAAAGTTATGCTCATTTTAGTAGAACAAACAAAGACAAATCGTTTTGAATAAAGACGTGTTTTGTAATAAAAGCGTACTAGCCAATCACAAACACTGTTCTGAGGACCAATCAAATGTCTGTAACTATAGTTTAGATTATTTGGATGGTAAAAGAGTTATTGTTGTGGAAATATTTTGCGGAATGATGCATACCAGTACAATTAAATAGAGTATTGCTGTTTTTGAATATTTAAAGTCCTTTTTTTTTAATTAAACTAATTTTAAACAATGTCATCAACAAGAAGAACTAATTGGACATCTACAAAAAGAAGCCGAATTGTCATATTGAGAGAAAATGGCCTCTTTTATGCTGAACTTGCAAGACAAGTTGGTGGTTCAGTGACTTGTTCTGGTGTACGAAAGTTCTGTTTACGTTATGAAAAAACAAAATCGGTGGAAAATAAGGCCAAATCAGGCCTTAAAAAATGCACAAGTGCTACTGCCGATAGAAAAATTAAACGGCTATGCCTTCAAGATAGAAAAATTTCATCAGATACCATTAGATGTGAAATGAATGCAGCGGGCATTGCAGTAAGTTCAAGAACAATATGAAGAAGGTTATCAGGATTTGGACTACAAGCTAGAATTCCAAGGAAAAACCATATTTAAATCAAAGCAACACGAAAAACGAGTTAAGTGGGCAAAAGAACACATTAAATGGTCAGAAAACCAATGGAAGCAAGTAATCTGGAGCGATGAGAGTAAAATATCGCTCTTTGGTAGTGATGGTAGAAAATACGTGAGACGTAGAGTAGGAGAAGCACTTCATCCTGATTGCATTGAAGCAACTACAAAAACCCAACAAATGTCATGATTTGGGCATTTATGTCTGCAGATGGTGTGGGCCGAATTCAAGTGATTGATGGCATCCTGAATGCCAAAAAATAAATCGAAACTGTCCTAGAACCAAAATTGATACCTTCCATCAGGGATCTCTTCCCCAACAACGCACCATTTATTTTTCAGCAGGATTCAGCTCCATGCCACACAGCAAAAGTATGCAAAGCATGGTTTCAAAATAAAGGCATAGATATATTACCATGTCCAGGAAACAGCCCTGATCTCAATCCAATTGAAAATTTGTGGCGATGTTTGAAAATTCTTGTACGAAAAAAACATCCATCCAATAAAAGACAACTTATTGAAGCTATAATTGATTCTTGGCACCATGTGATTACGAAAAATGAACTCCAAGCACTCGTTCACTCGATGAAAAGACGCTGTGAAGCTGTCTTAAAAAATAAGGGTTATCCTACTAAGTATTGATTGTGTAAGTATCACTTTAAAAAAATGCAAATCTAAGATAGATCTTACTATTAGTGGCATAACTTTTTTCGTAATACAGATATTGTAATACTGTTTTTATTATTAAATTTTACATTAAATTACCTTCAATTTGATATATAAACGTTTGTATTTAAGTGAAAATTAATATATTCTACAAGCACACAAAGTTGAAAAACATGAAACTTCCAAAAAGTGTCCACACTTTTGGCCACCACTGTATGTTATTGGGGTTTACTATGGCATGTTTGGTATTGAAAATGAAGTGTGTAGCATTTATGGTTATTTTATAGGGACACTCAAAAGAATTCCGTTACATTACGGTCTATGGGGAAACGAGAAAAAGAAGAGAGAGAGAGAGAGAGAAAAAAGGGGCAAATAGTAGAAACTTTTTGTGACTACGTCTATAATCTTATAGAAGAGATATTTCAAAGCAAGATGCATGAGTGAGTGCGATAGAGAGAGAGGGGGAGGGGTATTTTTCTCTCTCGCATTGGTAGCGAACCCCAAAATAATACTGACTGTCGCCCCAAAACAAAAGACTATGTCTAATACGCATTCTCTGTTGCTTAACTACAGATTGATTTGTAAATCCAATCTATAATTCTCTTAATTACATGTTATAACCATAGGATTTAGCCAGTCCTTAATCATACTCATTAAGCATGTAACTTGCAATTTTCAGCTATCACAAGCATTAATACATCTACACCACGATTGGCTAAAAATGTGAAATTTAATTTTCCAAATCAATGTTTTATCTCTTGTGAAAATTGTTGATTGTAAAGAAAGGTTGGAAAATGAGAAAAAAGAAAATGCAAATAATAAAACCCTTCTTTGACTACGTATAGAAGAGATCATTCGAAAGAGAGAAAAAAGAGATTTTCTCTCTCGCAGTGGTAGTCAACTTCAAAATAATACTGACCGTCGCCCCAAAATAAAAGGTATGAATAATCACATTATTTATTTACATCTTTAAATATTTTCTGGTTCTGAACTCCGGATTAAAAAGTGGTTTGAACTGTAAGTACAATCTATAGTTCTTTCAACTATATGTTATACCCTAAGGCTTTTGACAGTCCCCGATCATACTCACTAAACATGTCAATTCCTACTTTTAACTATCACAAGGATAAACATATCTACACTCTGACTGGTTGAAAATGTGAAGTTAAATTTTCCAAATCATTTTTTTTTTTTATTTCCCGTGAAAATTGTTCAATGTAAATAAAGGAAGGATGCGAGAGAGAAAACGAGAAAAAATAGAGAGAGAAGGTGCAGATAGTAGAATCTTTTAGTGACTAACGTCTCTCGAAAAAAGACAACAGGGAGGGGAAAAAATAAATTTTCTCTCTCGCTGAGGCAGTAAAACCTCAAAATAATACTGACTGTCGCCTCAAAATAATAAACACGAACAATCATTCATTATTTATTCGCATCTATAAATATTTTCTGGTGCTGAACTCCAGGTTTAAAAGGGGTTTGATTCCATAGGCTTTAGACAGCCCCCAATCATACTCACTAAGCATGTAACTTGCAACTTTTAGCTATCGCAAGCATTAACACATTTACACTTTGATTGGTTGAAAATGTTAAGTTAAATTTTCCAAATCAATTTTTTATTTCCCGTGAAAACTGTTGAATGTAAATAAAGGAAGGATGCGAGAGAGAAAACGAAAAAAAAAAAAGAGAGAGAAAGTACAAATAGTAGAACCTTTTAGTGACTACGTCTCTCGAAAGAAGATAACAGAGAGGGGAAAAAATAAAATTTATCTCTCATTGTGGTAGTGGAACCTCAAAATAATACTGACTGTCGCCCCAAAATGATAAACACGAACAACCATTCATTATTTATTTGCAGCTATGAAAATTTTCTGGTACTAAACTTCAGGTTTAAAAGCGGTTTGATTCCAGAGACTTTAGCCAGTCTCCAATCATACTCACTAAGCATGTATCAACTTTGCAACTTTTAGCTATCACAAGCATTAACACATCTATACACTCCGACTGGTTGAAAATGTTAAGTTAAATTTTCCAATTCAGCGTTTTATTTCTCGTGAAAACTGTTGAATGTAAATAAAGGAAGGATGCGAGAGAGAAAACGAGAAAAAAAGAGAGAGAGAAGGTGCAAATAGTAGGAATCTTTTAGTGACTACGTCTCTCGAAAAAAGACAACAGAGATGGTAAAAAATAATTTTTCTCTCTCGCTGAGGCAGTAAAACCTCAAAATAATACTGACTGTCGTCCCAAAATAATAAACACGAACAATCATTCAATATTTATTTGCATCTATAAATATTTTCTGGTGCTGAACTCCAGGTTTAAAGGTGGTTTGATTCCATAGGCTTTAGACAGCCCCCAATCATACTTACTATAAGCATGTAACTTGCAACTTTTAGCTATCACCAGCATTAACACATCTATACACTCCGATTGGTTGAAAATGTTAAGTTAAATTTTACAAATCAACTTTTTATTTCCCGTGAAAACTGTTGAATGTAAAGAGTAAAAAGGATGTAAGAGGAAGAAGATAAAAAAAGAGTGTAAATAGTAAAACCTTTGGTGGCTACGTCTGGATGAGACCTTCCGAAACAAGACAATAGAGAAAAAAAAGTGAGGTTTTTCTCTCTAGCTGTGGTAGAAAACCTCAAAATGCTAGCGACTGATGCCCAAAAACAAAAGTTTCGGTTAGATGTTGATGTTGTTCTTTTTTGAGTTTGTGCGGCTTTGATTCATTCCCGATATATTTTTTTTTTCAGTCTCTCTTCCCTATCTTTTTATACTATAGGAATAGGAGGAGAGGAGTAAGCTCTAAAAAAGCTCATTTCCGCTCGAAACGTATCACTTCCCACGTGTCCCAAGCGCGGTTGTTGACATTTTTTTTTTTTTTTTGAATAAATGAATTGTTTTATTTTACGACGATGAAACAATAAGTAAACATATAATAAAAAGTCAGTTTCTTACATTTTGATTCTTTTTTTTTTTTTTTTTTTTTTTTTAGGTTCAACTTGTAAAGTTGTGTTATTGATATCATTAACCCATTTCCTGTCTTTTATTTATTTATTTATTTATTTTTTATTTTAGGTAATTTTGTAGTTTAAAAATAAAAAAAATACATGCAGTAATAATAATAATAATAATAATAATAATAAAAGCAAAATTAAAGAAATAAGCGTTTAAATCCATTTTTAAAAAGTTCTGGCATTTAAAAGTAAAAATACGTCAATAACGGAAATAATTATGAAAAGAAATACTCATATAATTATTTTAGTTTTATTGGTTCATATATTGACGATTTTTTTTATGTGATTTAATGGCTACTTGGCTACTTATGACAATCACAAAGCCATTTTTATTCGTAAATGCCTAAAATGTGTAGCTATTCTTATTCAGATACCAAGAAATCGAATACTAGTTTCCTTTTCTTATATAATTATAAAATTTCGAATATTGTCAGAAAATCTTCACAAAATTGATTTTTTAAGTCACTTTTCGAAACGTGAGAGTTTGGGAAAGGTCGTCATCAAGGAGCAATCTATTATAATTCGGGATGCATAGCATTTACGAGAAAATTAAAAATGCTATTTAGTGACTGAATGAACGCACGTTTACTTGCAAAAGTGAGTTCATTTTGTGATTAGGCAAACAAATACAAATGCATATTAAGTGCTGTGATGCAAATAGGTAAAATTATTTGTTGATAAATAATGTAGCTTTCAGATTTTGTACATTAGAATCTTTTGATCAATGATTACTTAAGCTCTGTAAACTATATTTTAACATTAAGTTCGAAGCCGCAGTGGTCGTCCGAAGTGTTTAGGACCGTGGCCCAACCCTTCCCACTTTTCGAGGCATTAAACTTATCGTATCTGGCTTTTTAATTTTACCGGTGGCGTCTCTATTTCGTGTCCGACTGCTGGTCAAGTGTGTCGGAGTAATAAAGGGCATGGGGACGTTTGGACGGTCGCCCCTATAAGTTTGCAGTCATCTTTCTCTAAATATAACCTTTTCCTTCCAGCAATAACATATCATCTTTTCCAAAAACTGAAAAATAACTTGTTTATAGGAAGAGGGCGAACTTTATGCAAGTACAGATATGTTTCAGAAGTTTTTATTACAAATGCACAATTTCTCATGGGTGGTACCAAGACTCCCTTTCCCCCCTCCTTGAGATAAATATAACTCTAGAAAACGTACACTACAACTGCTCCAATGAAAATTTAATATGTTGATAAATTTAATGTATCTTTCAGATTTGTAGATTGAAGTTTTTTGATAAGTTGAAGTTTTGTAAGTCTGTGGTCATCAGCGATAAATACAGTAAAACCTCCATAATGGACATTCTTGAATAGCGGACACTTCTATTTAGCAAACACTTTTTTAATCCCCAACTTATATTTGTATGCTTTTACCTCTGAATAGCGACCAAATTCAGCGGTCTCAAGGTGTCCATTATTCAGGTGTTCTCAGACAATAACATATTACACCTTCCAAAAACTGAAAAGTCATTTTTTTTATATATAAAAAGAAAAAAAGGTGGTCTTTTGTCATGTATAGATACTATTTAGAACCTTTTGTTACAAATGCTCAATTTCTCATGGCTGGTACTCAGGTTTTTTTTTTTTTTCTTCTTTTAAAGATTAACTATAACTATGAAAACATACACCCCACCACATCTGATCTAATTAAAATTTAATAACATGTGATAAATTTAATGTAACTTCCAGACTTTGTAGACTGAAGTTTTTGATCAATGAAAGTATGTGGTCACCCTCCATAAATATACTTTTTCCTTCGGGCAATAATATATCACCTTTTCAAAAAACTGAAAAATAACTTTTTTATGGAACGAAAAAGGCGGACTTTTGTCAAGTACAAATATTTTTTAGAACCTTTTGTCACAAATGCTCAATTTTTCATGGGTGGTACAGAGATTTCGTTTTACTCCTGGAGGTAAATATAACTATGAAAACATACACCACACCTGCTCTAATGACCTAGTTTGTATTATATGAAAAAAAAGAGGGGGGGGGGGGGCAAACTCTCGGGGTTCTGAAACATCTACGAAACTAAGATATCTCTCGTCGTTTTTGAGAACAAAACGTCTCCACATAACTGGCGGGAGAAAAAGAAAGAACAACACTTTGTCTAAAACTAAAAATAACCTACCTTGGTTACTGAACATAAGGAGAAAAAGATTTGAAAAGGACTGACTAACATGGGGTTTTTCCTCCTGGCACTTGCTGACTGAGGGTTGAAGGGCTGTATTTTTTTTTTCTTCTTCATCCCCTAACTCGTGGCTAAACGCAATTTTTTCTTTTCCTAAGCGAAAAGCACGTGCCGCAAGTTAAGAGCTTTGAAATGGCAACACTAAGTAGCTGTTGATGCCCCAGATGGTAGTTTTCGATTGAAGTGTTTAAGATTTCTCTTTCTTTTCTTTTTTTCTATTTTTTACCTTGTCTTATTTTTTGATATCATAAAAGAGTTGAAAAGGGAAAACTAGGGGTTTATGAGACTCATATCATATCTCAAATTAGTTTGAGAATTTTGCAGTGGTTTACAAGGATTCTTCACTTTTGGTTCAATTTGCGAGAATTAGCCAGTTTTTTCTTTGTCTTTTAAAAATATAGATAGACACGATAAATTCTCTCTATTCATATATTAATTTCTCTTTCTTTTCTTTTTTTTTTTTTTACCTTGTCTTATTTTTTGATATCATAAAAGAGTTCAAAAGGGAAAACCAGGGGCTTTATGAGACTCATCATATCTCAAATTAGTTGAATTTGGCAGTGGTTTACAATGATTCTTCACTTTTGGTTCAATTTGCGAGAATTAGCCAGTTTTTTCTTTGTCTTTTAAAAATATAGATAGATACAGGATAAATTTTCTCTATTCATATATTAATTTCTCTTTTTTTTTTACCTTGTCTTATTTTTTGATACAAAAGAGTTGAAAAGGGAAAACTAGGGGTTTATGAGACTCATATCATATCTCAAATTAGTGTGAGAATTTTGCAGTGGTTTACAAGGATTCTTTACTTTTGGTTAAATTTGCGAGAATTAGCCAATTTTTTTTTTTTTTTTTTTTTTTTTTTTTTTTTTTAAATATAAGACACGAAAAATTCTTTCTATTCATACATTAATTTCTCTTTCTTCTTCTTCTTCTTATTTTTTTAACCTTGTCTTATTTTTTGATATCATAAAAGAGTTGAAAAGGGAAAACTAGGGGCTTTATGATACTCATATCATATCTCAAATTAGTTTGAGAATTTTGCAGTGACTCACAAGGATTCTTCACTTTTGATTCAATTTGCGAGAATTAGCCAGTTTTTCCTTTGTCTTTTAAAAATATAGATAGACACGAAAACACATTTTACATATTTTCATTTAGAGAAAATTTATAACAAATGAAGTAAAATTAAAGTAATCAAACATTTATCTGAAACTGGCAGTAATCTATGACGCTTCTAAGAATAAGCTTTACCAAAATTTTATAAATTGAATACTTAATTTTTATCTTTATTGACTAAGCTATTAGATACAGCTCTTTTATAGTCGTTTAGATCAACAATTCCCAGACTTTTATTATAAAAAAATAATAATTTATCAATGATTAAATGCTGCGTTTGCCTCAGTTAAGAGTCTCATTTACAACAGTAGAAAATCGTATACCTATAATTCGTAGAGTTTAAGGAACTTAGGCCATAAATTTACTTACAGGCTTTAAAGAGGTTCTTAAAAAAATATTTTTTCTCGTCCAACAACGTGAAACTTTCTGGCAGATGTTCTGACACATTTTTAAACGCAAAAGTACATTTGCAGGCATGATTATTGAAGCCATGTTTTAGAAAAAGAAATTCTTTTCATTTTTAAGATAAAATCTTGAGTTATAATAAACTATTGCAATTTTATGACGGCAGTTTTTTTTTTTTTTCCTTCTCCCGCGCTTCCGAGTCCAGATATTTGGTTCAAAACACCACCTTTGACAGCAGTTTCTGAAAAATTTTCTGATTTTACTGAAAAATGAATAATAATAATTAAAAAAACAATTCGATTACATAGTTTCTGAATACGATCACGTGAATATTTCTTGCGTTTGAAAACAAAATTGGAATATTTTCTAGTTCATTTTGAAACGCAAAAGCCATGACACTTGGAGGCATGATTATTGAAGTGATTTGTATGCGAGCAGTTTTTCATTTTTCGATAAAGTACTCACATCTTGAGTTATAAGGGATTACAGTCTCATGGCATTAGTTTTTCTTCCGTTTCCGCGCTGCCACTTCCGAAAATTTTATCCAAAACGCCAATTTTGACAGCGTTTTCTGAAAGATCTTCTGCCTTTAATGAAAAATGAAAAAAAGAAAAGTTCCATAAGATACTTTCTAAATAAGAGCACAAGCTAATTTCATGTGTTTGCGAACAAAAATGAATTTAAAAATTGTCGGAAAATATCCAGTTTGGATTTGTGAACAAACTTAAATAAAATCTCATCTGGAAGTAACATTCATATATACAAACAATTTTATTAATCGATTTTTAATTAAAATGTTACATGTATATACATAATTTAACTTTTGAAGCACAGTTTGTCATATTAGCTCAAGAAAACTTAATGAGAAACAGCATTTATCATATCAGTAATCATCATTTTGTGCAATAAATCTCGAGATATCTTACAAGTCATTTGAATAAAATAATAATTTCAATGCCAATTACTCGCATATATAAACAAACTCTAAATGCTTTTCATTTTTTTATCTTAAAAAAAATACATCTCAAATAGCGAATAGTTAATATAATTGGTTTTTCCCATAAAGATATTAGAGGAGCTATTTACTTTTCTAGATGACGCCCAAGTATATTTGATATGTGTTAAAGAAAATTTCACGCCCATTTTTAAACGACACCAGCAGTATGAGATAAACTGCTTGTTTTATGGTCGAAAGATAAATACGCATCCCTTAAAAAGTGAATATGACATTTCCACCCTTAATTAATTATCCAGCAGGATATTGCAAAAGTGCAACGGAACAAAAATAGTAATAAGAAATTGAAATAGAATGCCTGAATTCAATATGAGCACGAGCAGCACATCCCCCCCCCCTCCCCTCACCTCCTCAATTAGAAAAGAAAAGCTACAATTTGTTTCATTGAGACATTTGTCAAATCATTAAGGCAGTCCCCAAATCCAAACTGTCTACTTTCTGACACATTTATTTATTTATTTTTGTTGATTAACGTATCAAATTGGCTGTTTTTTTTCTTCCGTTTTTCGGTAAAGGCAGAAGATATTTCAGAAAATGCTGTCCTTAGTTGGCATTTTGATCGGAAATTTTGGACGCGACAGCGCAGGAAAGTAAACCAACTGCTCTCTTGAGGCAACAGTTGCTTATAGCTCAAGATGCAAATTATATATCTTTGGAGGAAAAAAAAACTGTTTGATTAACAATCATTTTAATAGTCTAATTTTCTGTTTAAAAATAAGTCAGAAAATGTGTCAAAAAGATTGGCATTGTTGAGTAAGGATTTTTAATTTTAATTTTAATTTTATTTATTTACTGATTTTTGGACAATCGCCTTAGGGGTCTACTTCACTCAGACGAAAACACCCGCTCGCTAATGTTAATCCTATGGAGGAAATTTTTGAAGATATCTCGTTCGCATTTCAATATTTTTAAATGATTTTTTTTTTGCATTCGATAGCTGAGGGCAATCTCTATGCACGCTCCTTTCTACGTTTTCGATTTTGATTACAAGTTTTTTTTATTAAGATACTTTCACTTTCGAAACCGGTTTTGAAAGTGAAAGTATTCTCATTGAAAAAAACTGCCGCCCTGAAATCCAAACTGGCAATTCCGTAACTTGGGCATAAAATCTGCTGGGGAAACTAAGGAATGGAATAGCGTCTGTCATGTTTTGATAAAGGCAAAGGGTATTTCAGAAAATACTGCCGAAGTTGGCGTACATTTTTTTTTCTTTTTAATTTGTAAGAGATGTATTTCTCTCTTTGGTGAAATCGCGCTGTGAGCAGTCAATTTCAAACCTCATTGAAATTTCCATGTTTCAATCTGAATTCCCTTACATTTTTATGTTTCAAGACTTTTCTATTGTTAAATTCCAAATCTTTTTAAAGTTTTCCCTGACTTCTAGTTGGCTGGCCATAGGAATAAAATGGAGAAGTTAAAATTAAAAAAAAGTTTTAATTAATTTGTTTACATAAAGGAACATTAAAACACATTTAATCACAAAATGACATTTCCTTCAGTGCAATGATTGCAGAATCCCCCACACATGAAATCCAAAAACGAAAGGACATTGTGTTCTAATGAGCTAAGTTACAATTTATTATTAAACGATTTATTCACAACAAATCTCCGTATCTTCAGACTAGAAAAAAGAAAAAAAAAATCCAAGAAGGAAAACGAGATAAAGTCGCTGAAAACTGAAGTTTTTTAAAAAATATGTAGAAACTTTTTTAATGACAGGTTGGGGTTGGAACATATTGCTCAAAAATTTTCTTTAATATTTTAATTGATATTTATAGAAATCTGATACCACAACATAAAACGACAAGGGAAAATACGTACTTTTGAATTAAGTAAAAAAATATATTAGAAAGTAGATATGGACCCAAAAATATTTGTAGGTCAGTTGGAACAAGGTAATATATTTTAATATCACATTAATTATCCTGGCTCTGCCGAATAATCCTTGGGTGACTTGTCATCGTCCTAGTCTAACTTTGTAATGCCCCAATCCAGTTGATTTCAGCTTTTTATACCTGGTACTCTGTGACGCAATGGAAGACCTGCTGGAAAATTCGCGGTGTCCCCATCCAGGATAAAGACTTTTAGGCTCTCTCCCACAGTGTAACGAATCTCTTATTGGTGTTTGATAATTTGATATATTCAGCATGTCAATCACAGAAAAAAAAAACTAGTACGTTTTTATTGAACAAAACAAAAACTCTAGAATTTCATCTGTTTAATAAGAATAATCCAAAAAAATAAAAGAAATTGAAACATTAAAAATTTTATTAAAATGGAAAAGCTTTATATCGCGATGTTTGCTATGTTTTATTTGTATACGGAATTATATTTGCATTAGAAGATGACATAAAAACTACCAAACTCTAAGCCGTGATTCTCAACTCGCAGATTTGTTTGTAGAAATTAAAATAAAAGCAATGACTCAGATGAGGTAATTAAGAGTATTCAAATTCTCCATTTACCTCAGCCATATCAAAAAAATTACTAAGAAACACTCTTAAAAGTATACTGGTAATTAAAAAGGAAGCAAGAAAGGTAAAAAAGAACATTAACTTGTTAAAAGTACCGCTATTAAACATTTCCGTTAAAACTTTTAGCAATCTTCAAGGAAACTCTGAAATTAATTTCGTTTTTCCCAAGGTTATGAAATATTTTCTAATGAAACATTTTAATCTGTTAATATACCCATGTTTATGTTAAATTTCTCAAATTATAATTTGCCTTGCCCCACTTTTTATAAACTGGACAAATCTTTGAAGTTATTAAAAAAAAGAAGAAGAAAAGAAACAAAACCACAAGAAAGGAAATAAATATTTTGACTTTTTCAAAATAGTTGGCGGTGGCAGATAGAGAAAAACAGGCTTTCCATTCACATTTGGCAATGACTCAAAAAAAGAATGATCTACTTTCTTTCCAGTCTTTTAATACGCTCAATTTCGAAACATCCACTACCTCACTTGAAGCGTCTGAAACTACAATACCTCTGCCTAACAATGATGATTTAAAAAAAAAAAAAGTAGCATTCTTCATTTTTTTTTCGCTCTCTTGAATGCTGGGAGTATAAAATGAGGAAGAGACATACGAGATCGGAACTTTAATTTTGTCAATATTGACAGAGTGCGAAATGTAGATTTTTTTAAAAAAGGGCCATTCTTAGTGATGGGCATAACGATTATTTTGATTATTCGAATGAATCATTCGGGCATGTGCAGAAGTATATCTGTCAAACTTCAAATTTTTTTTTTATTCAATTACTACCAGAAATTTTTGCAGAAATATTTTTTTTTTTTTCAAAATTTCTGGTAGTAATTGAGTAAAAAAAAAAAACTGAAGTTTGACAGATATGCTTCTGCACATGCCCAAATGATTCATTCGAATAATCAAAATAATCGTTATGCCCATCACTAACATAACATACAGGAATCTTCATTCAGCTGTGCATCCGCATTTATATAACTTGGAAGAGGGAGAAAACAAGGCAAACATTTATTAGCGAAAAAATAAGGTATCTCTTTTGTTTAACACACTCGTGCGTTTGTGTATATGTATTTGTCTATACCAGCGGTTCCCAACCTTTTCTCTCCCACGTACCCCTTTCTTAGTCATTTCATATATGCGTACACCTTCTCGTATAAACCCGGTGCCAAAAATATTTGTTTTTGTTCGTTACCAATGTTCTTATGTTTGTTACTAATGCCAGCTGCAGCTCTTTTAAGTATTCCAGTTTTCAAACATTTATACATTTTTATATACAAAGAGAATTTTTATATATAAACAGAAAATCGTTCAAAACAATAAATATTAGTTAAAGACTTTGACTTAAGCACTCATAATATAAAAGAACGAAGGTATGCCGCCCAGTTGAACATTAAAACGAGAGTATTATTATTATTATTATTATTTTATATTTCTAGAATTATTCGATAGAAACGAATAAAAAAGCAAAAGGGGCGAAGGAACAAAAGTACAGTATAGAAAAAGTGATAATTTTGGCAAAGAGCGGACAGACGTAATCTCACGATGTAGGCGGGGCTAGTGACAACGAATTATTAATCAATTAGTAGATTTTAAGGCTCTTCCTCCATTCTGCGAGTAGCCTATTGGAAATTACATAAATCTCTCTTTTCAAAAGAAAATTCTAAAACTTTTTTCTTGAGTTTTTATTCTAATCTTTTGTTTTTTGCATTTTCCGCCATTACCGATGTAGTTTTGACACACCCCTAACTGGTCTGCCACGTACCTCAGGTTGGGAAACGTTGGTCTATACACAAACATTATTGTTATGTAACGAAGAGTATTTTACAAATTGCTATATTTTCTCTATATATTCAAAAACAGCTATGGAGTAATATCATGATGTCACACTGGAAGTGTTGGTCACATTTCCGCTTTCCCTAGTATTTTATTATAATAGATTTATAGTTTTTCCTTAATATTGGAATGATTTAAAAAAAATAATGGTCAAATTTCTCTCGTGTCTTTTAATACATTCAATTTCTGCTGGGAAGAATCAGGCATACGCTGAAAATATGGTGAAGCTTTCTTAAGAATCAACCCGGACATCCCATCCCGCCTTTTAATTATCTGGTGCTGTGACCAGGGTTGGTTTTATTTTTCGTAACATTGTGTTCCAATGGGGAACACGAAAAAAAAAAATCAAACTCATAGTTATTGTTTATATAAACTCATAATGTACATCATTTTTATATGAATTATCTGCCCTTCTTCAGAAAATATTCTTTAAACATTCCTTTTACTGAACTTTACGCTAGGCGAATAAGTGCTAAACTGGGAAAATGTAATGTGGCTTTTCTGCCAGCAATTTCGAAACATAACTAACTCACTTGAAGCGTGCGAAACTATAATACGCCTAACAATGATTATTTAAGAAAAAAAAGTATCATCCTTGAGACTCTTTTCTCTACAAAATCTCTCTTCGTTAGGCGGTTTGATCATAAAATGAGGAAGAAGCGTATGAGGTCGGAACTTTAATTTTGCTAATATTGGCAGAATGCAGATTCGGAAAAAGTGAGATTATTTTTATTATGCTATGCTTGTGCACCTTATTTATATAATTTTAAAGGAGAAGAAAATAGTGCGGAATATGGTATCCTTTTCTTTAAGATTCTGTTAAATTTAAAGAGATTTTACAAATCTCCAAAAGTAGTTTTCTCTAATAAATAAATTAAAAAAAAATTAAATGAAAATTCCGGAAACGTTATTTAATAGAAATTTTTTTTTAAAAAATCCGTAAATTTAGATCAACAAACTGAGATTCAACAATTTCTACAAAGAGTTTTACGAGTCCAATTTCGAAATATGCACTATGCCTCAATTAAACCGTCTGAAACTACAATACAACGATGAGTCAAAAGCAAAAAAAAAAAAAGCCCCCCCCTACACTATTTTGTGAATGCTTTTAAACTAAATTCGAGTATAAAATGAGGGAGTATATAAATATAGAGACTTATATGAGATTGGATTTTTAATTTTGTCAATATTGACAAAGTTATACAGAGGGCATCCCTTTTGAATTATATAATTCGAAAGGGAAAAAAATAGCTAGAAAGGGGGAAAATGTATTAATAAATGTATAGTACCCGTTTGTTCTGAAGACATTTCCCTAATTATCCAATAAAAGTAATATAAAAAAACACTATAAATTTAACAAGTTTAAAAAAAATCGACAAACAAGCATACTTTCAATAGATGTCTCTCTCTCTCACACACACCCACACACACACACACCCACACACACACACACACACACACACACACACACACACACACACACACACACACACACACACACACACATATATATATAATGAATTATACTTATAATGTTCCTCTGAAGAATCCATGAGTTATTCATAGTATTTCATATTTGCATTTTCATCTTATTGGGTTTAATTTTGTAGTATCATTTCATTTGAATTTTATACTGTTTCTTTCATATTCAACTCTTTCATATCTCTTTTATACTGTTTTCTTTTTCACACATGTTTTAACTCTATAATATTAAAGCACATAGGTTAATGTCCGAATTCAACGTCTGTCGAGTCACTTAGAGTGACTTCCCCCTCCCCCCTCTTCGTTTCAGTGTAAAAGCAGGAAGAGACATAGGAGGTTGGAAATTTAATTTTGGCAATGTTGACAAAGAGCAGAAAGCAGACTCAGAGACCTGGATGATTCTTTTTAATGTACTCATGCATATGTATTTATAAAATTCGAAGAGACAAAAAACAAGGCGATATTTTGTTACCGAAAGTATAGTCCAATTTTTTTTCTTCAATTTATGAAAAAGAAGAAAATACTTTATTTCGAGTTTTTAATAGGTTCAATTCCCAAACTAGAATACTTCTGCCCAAGAATGACGATTAAAATAAAAATAGAATTCCTCAGTTATTTTTCCGCTCCTCTTTGTTGGATACTTTGAGTATAAAATGAGGAATAGACATACGACATTGGAACTTTTAATTTCGTCAGTACTGACAGTGTTGTGATTCGAAAAAAAAAATGTGACTGTTTCCATGGGCACTGACAGAACGAAATCCCGAGGGGAGTAAGATTTATAGATGTGCCTGTGATCTGCAGCATAGGTCCCATTTTTCAAAATAGATAACTTAAACATGAAATATGCTAAATTAAGGACTTTTTGTCAGAATCCTTCTTGTAAGACAATTCTTAAATATAAACACAAAAAAAAAAAACAGAAAGTTAGCAAATAATAAATATTAAAACTTTAATTATTAAGTGTACTTCTACTGGATTTTTTTTTTTTTTTTAAATAGAGAATTTAAACAGTTTTTCTTTATTTTCGTCAGAAGAGCAAACACTAAAGAAGCACTAAAGAAGAAAGAAAAGAAAAAAGAACTAAAAATTATCTTCCAAGTGGAATTCAGAGGCGCAGAGACCCCTTTCGGAAAAATTTTAGTGTTTAATTATTTTAAATCAATTGGGAAAAATAAATTTTATTATTATTATTTTTTTAATTAGCAATAGAGAAAGTTTACGAAATTAAATTTCTAAATCCAGGAAGGGGTAACGGCCCTCCCCCGTTCAAACTTGAAGTGCGTATGATTATTGTAACATACTCGTGCATCTGTATTTATGCAATTCAAAAGGGAAAGAAAACAGCACGAAAATATTATATCCCCTTTATAAAATATGTATAACAGAAGGTTCAGACATTTGAATAACTTTCTACCAACTGACAAATTTGTAACAATGTGGTTCAACCAAGCTCAATCACTACAAAGAATTCTACAAATTTTATTGTACACTAAATTTCGAAATAAGCTCTACCTCACTTGAAGCGTCTGAAACAATACCTCTGCCTAACAACGATGATTAAAACAAAGTAGCATTCTTTAGAGTGACTGCCCCCCCTCCCCCCCCCCCCCCCCCACGCAAACTTTTTTCGTTGGATGCTTTGAGTATAAAATGAGGAAGGGGTATATGAGATCGGAACTTTTAATTTTGTCAATATTGACAGAGTGCAAAATGTCGATTCGGAAAAGGGGCTATTCTTTTTATATCCTCGTACATCTTTATTTATATAATTCGAAGGAGCAAAACCCAGGCCGGTTGTTTATTAGTGGAAATAAATATAGTATCAATTTGTTTAGGATTTTCTTTTAAATTCCTGAAAAGGAAAGGGGAAAAAATAGAGCAAGTTTTACTGTATAAGAGGCTGTTATACCCGCTTAGGCGAGAAACTATCTAAAACGGAAATTTTCCATGTTCTTTGCGGATCCATCTTGGCAGGTTTTTCTGTGTATTTCATTAAAACAAGTAAAACCACGAATTAAATCTATTAATACATTTAAATATAATCGAGCAAAATCAGCACGTTTTACCAGAAAAATTATAATGATATAAATAATAATTGAAATAATCTACTACCCCAAAATATCCTCCTCGGGATTAGAAACAAATCCTTCGGAGGATTAAGCATGCGATAAGACCACATCAACAAACTGCTAAGCTTAAAGAACTAATATTCACAGGAGCTCACGGGAATTTAAATAAATGCTTTACCTTATAAACTAAATCCCTGTCATCCATTCTATTACACAATCAGACGAAGAAGAAAGTGACGTCACGTTTGGCCCTGCGCCTAAGGAATGGGAAATTTTTTTTTGAGAGAGAGAAAAAAAGCGATGAGAGATAGAAGAAGAATCATGCCAGAAAAACCTTGTTGCCTTTTTTTCCATGCTTTCTCCAGAAGAAAAATTACATGTTTGCTCGTATGAGTACGTGCTTGTGAAAAATTGACTCCACACGTGTTATTCGAGAGGGGAACTAAATGGCCACACAAATATAGAATCGGCGGCAATTATTCTGGCAAATAAGTCACTGGAGATAGGAAGTCACACACATAAGCAGAAACATAAAAATCACGTGTTTAAACATTGATTTTGACACATTTTCTATTTATATACTGCGTTTGATTTGCAATCACCTGTATGCAGTTATTTCGCCGCATTTTAAAATAGATCTATAAAAACTAGTAATCCAATAAAATTGAATGAGTCGAAAGGTAGAGGCATACAAATATTTGTATAATCAGGGCTTAATTTCTTACTTTAATTTGCAAAATTTAAAGCACTTTTTTTTCTCTAGCAAAAGAAAATTTTTAACATTTAAATAAATAAATAAATATACATACATGCATATACAAAACTGTCAACTATTCCATTATTTTGTTACCACCACTTCAGAATAGAAATATTCGCCTATCTTGACGTTTTTTTAATCGCAGAATTTAGCGATTAAATAATGTCAAAATTATTCTGATTTAGTGGTAACACAAAAAAGGTATAGTTGTCAGCTACGTATATATGCATATAAAATAAAATCTAAGAAATGAACAAATAACAAAAACTTTTATAGAGGAATTTTCTGAAAATATTATTTACAAAGTATTTTATTTTATTTTTTAATCTACCACCAATATACAACGCTGTTTCTGGTAAGCTCTGGTGCGCAGTATTTATAAGCTCCGGTGAGCTCCTGTTAGTATTTAAATATTCACTAAAAATAAAGAAGTGCCAGAACTGACCTCTTACGCAAATTAAGAATTGTGTTAGAGTATGTTAAAGTTTGGAAAAATATCTGTTATGTTATAACTTATTTAAAATTACCTTATAACTTATTTGATTTTTTTTATTTAATACTAGGGGGCCTACCCCCTGCGAGCTACGCTCGCCAACCCCCGCTAAGACTTCGAAGCCTCTAAAAACATGACAGCGTGCTTTGTTTTAAAAATATTGGTAAATCTGTAATTGGGTTGCCATGCTTTTAACGTTTTAATGGGGCATTTTTTGATTACCATGGCCTCATACACAGCTGTTGCGACAACTGACGACTGTTTTCGGGATTGATAAGTAAAATCAATTACAACTTGAAAACCAGCTTGTATAAAATGGTTAGGTTTAAATTGTGGCTACCTCTCGGACTTTTATAACAACGATCTGTATTCTATTCTTCCTTTGCGTTTAAGGATGAGAAAAAAACCATCTGCTTGTGAATAACATTAAAAACCACGGTATTGAAAAGTACTGTTATAGACATTTTCAGTAACAGGTTTTAATTTTCTCTCTATTTTAGTGCACCATCATGCATATTTTCATGTTATTTTAAATATGTCAATTATTTATTTTAATTAATATGTATATACGAATTTTCTAATAATTATTTATCATACAAAATTAATTAAATATTTTGTGCATGCATGCCTGCATTTATTCGGCATCAATTGATGAGATATTTAAACAAATTTGCTATCCGCGATAATTTTACACAATGTTATGTCACTTGAATATTGTCCATAAGAAAATCGGGTACTTTTCCAGTATAGGATCCTTTGCTTTTAGGTTTGGCGTAATTCGAGCTACGAAACGGGATAGATTCGTTAATATACATAGATTTGTTGCCAAAAGTTATGAAAACAAACCCAATGAGCTTTTGGTGCTTTTCTATTATAGGGGTCTTGACGCTTTTTTAAAAAGCTTGGCGCAATTCGGGCATCAGAAAGTGGGATTTGGTGCCAAATGACATAAACAGCCATGGAAACAAAATCGACGATTTTTTTGTTTATATGCGTATTTTAATTATACGTATATTATTATTGTTTTTTTTTTCCAAATTACTTCTGATTATATATAAAATAGGATAAATGACATTTTACGCTAAACAAATTGTATAAATATTTTTTTGCTCCTTTCTTTTGCGTTTACATAAATGACGTCATTTGGACGAATTTATTCAAAATATTTTCAGTTTATAAATTAAATTAAATGCTGACAGACGATTGAATCCTGACGATAGAAATGTGATTTTTTTTTTTTCAAATTTTCCTGAAAAACATAATTTAATCACAATCTTGTCTTCATTATCGATTGAAATAAAAGATAAATTCAATTTCAATTTGAAAATGACGAATAAAAAGAAATCAATAATCCCTATAGGGATCGTTTTCAATTTTTTTCCCCTTTTTTGTCACAAAAAAACTGAGTAATTAGTTGCCATCATTACAGAAATGTCATTAAAATTAGAAAAAAAAATTAATATCTCGAAAACTAATTACAATTTCAAAATTCTATTACCAGTTTTGACATCCGCGGATTTTTATGGACAATTGGTATTAATTTCACTATCAAGCGTTTAATATTTTATTAAAAATAGCCCTGAAACATAATCAGACGTTTAATCAGTCGTTTCATAAAATCGTTTCAAAAATTCGTTTCATAAAATCGTTTCACAAATTCGTTTCATTAGGATTTTATATATATATAGGGTAGATAAAAATCTTGTTGGAAATTATTAAACAATATATTTTACAAAAAGTTATTAAAATAATGTGTGACGCATTTTTTCCTCTTTTATATCATTCAATATACTGAAAGAAAACTTTCCATAGTACGCTGATAACAAAACTAAAAAAATATTTTCATAAGGTATTACAGAAACTAAAAAAGCTAACTAAATTGTATGCAAATATAAAATATTCTAAGCCTTTTAGCTAATCTAACTGCCGTGGAAAAAAAAAATCCTTAATCACACACTACGAACGAAAATAAAAGTCCATATTATGATAGTAATGACCAAAAAAAAAAAAAAAGATCACGTCTGAAAAATATGAGAATTATTATTTACGACAGCATATTGGATGCCAAGGTCTTTATGAAAGATGAAAAATTAGTATGTTCAAACATATTAAAAATGTTTCAATAAAAATTAATTTATCAAAAATTCCGCCGTACAAAAAAATTATATTAGATCATTTATCATAATTCAGCCTTTTAAAATTAATTTTCTTAAAATTTGCTTAGGTACGATCACTTTTACATGCGAATGTTTATTCTCATTCCATAGGTGGCAGCAGAACTAAATCCAGGGAGGGGCAAGATTTTGGAACAAATGTGGCTTTGGTCCGTATAGAGGATTATAAACACGAAATAAGATGCTATTATTATTATTATTATTTTATTTTTTTTTGTCAGAACTTTCCATGCAAGATAATTTTTATAACATATCAACATAAAAAGCAATACAGAAATTAAACAAATTTAATAATTAAAAATATTTAAATTTTTAAAAATAAATTTCTACGAACATATTTTAAAATGGAAAATTTGAAATCAAATTTTCTTTTACACCAGGAATTTTTAACACATGAACATTAAAAGAAAAACAAAACTAAATATCAACTTCAGCCCAGGTTTGCCAGGCAAAATATTAAAATTCGAGTTTGAATACCATTATTTTCGTCTAGTATTATTCACCTGATTAAATCTCAAAATATCTGTAACTAAACATTACGGCGGCTATTTCTCTACGAAAATAGTGGTATTCAAAATGAAATTTTAGTATTTTCCTGGCAACCGTGCCTCAGCCCCCGCTCTCCCGACCAAAAATACTTAGTTTCTCTTTCCCTTAGAGTTAAAAATTAAATCAACTGGGAAGAATAAACTTCACTACTTGCTTCTAAATCTTGAAAGAAAAAGAAAATGTAGTTAACTAACTTTCAAAATTTAGGGAATGACATTCCTACTTTCCTCTCCCTCCCCCCAAGATGACTTCCACATCTCATTTATATTTTGTAAACACACACTTTATTTTGTTGACGAAACCGACCTACCATTTTATTTCGATTAATCAAAATAATATACCACAATTCTTACCTTGAACAGAGTTCAATGGGAGAGGGAGTAGAAATGGGAAAAAAAATAAAACTAGTCAAACAAGTAATTGTTTAATCGGAAATAATATCAATTATTCCAAACAGAAGTGTACTTAACCGTTCTCCAGTATAACGAAATGAAGTGTAATTCATTATAAACAGCCTCATTTGGGTGTGTCAGATATGACAGTGGAAAGCTTTTAAGCTTGAAAAACGCGAATTATCTTAAAAACACTTATTCTTTCATTTCACAATAGAGACTGTATGTATAATTTATCATTATGCGTAGGCTGAAATATCTTTTTTCCATTTCTTTTCATTTTGCTTGATTTATAAATTGAGTAAGTTGCTTTATAACAATATCAAATATAAAAAAATTTCGTTTCCGTCTCGTATTGACAAAACACTTGTTTCTAGTTGAGGTTTGACAAAATTTGTATTCTACCTGAATATGCTAATACTTGAACGAACAAGCTAGTCTTCAAGGAAGCTGGAGGGGGGGAGGGGGATTACACCGGAGTTTTAGATACTGATTTAGAATCAAACTGAAGTTTGCGATGTATTCGGAAATAATAGTTTATTCTTTGTATAACTTTACGTTCTAGTCTATATTTGCTATTTAAATAATTTTTTGGAAACTTTAATTAATGTTTTAGGACCTTTACTTAAGGCGGTTCTTTAAAAAAATAAAAAATAATAACAAAAGTTTCCTCGCTCAACAACGTGAAACTTTCCGAAAGATTTTCTACCTCCATTTTTAAACATAAAAGCATGATACATTAACAATAAAATAATTTGACTTAAAAATTTTCTCGGTTTTTATGTTTCGAATTTACAATACGTTTCTAGTTCAATTTTACATTGTCAATAAATAAATAAACTTAACCAAAGAAATCTTATTTTGCATCACTCTAAATCAGGCAAACTAATTAAGTAAATTTATATATTTGAAAATAATAATAATAAAGCAAAATTAGAAATAAACAAAGAAATTACGTAATGCAAAATATTTAACGATCAAGTTCACAAATAGATATTAATAAAGAAGTGCTCAAAAATTGGCTTCTGATGCAAATATACAGAGTGATCCAAAATAAGAGGTATTGACGATTATCTCAGACTATTATACCAGAAACATGCTTCCCATTGCAAAAAATATACAAATGTAGTATAGCTTTCTGGTATTGCATCTGTTAAGGCATGATTTATTTGGCATAAGGGGCTGTAAACATATTAAAATACGAAATTTCATTTTTTATACGCTCCCCTCCCTCTTTTTTCTATAGCTTATATATAGAAAAATGCTGGCTTGCGTCTAAAAATACTTTAAGAAAAGCCACATTCTTTTACGGCCAAAAATTATCAAGTAATAATACTTTAAATTTTATGATTTTTCAGTATTTTACGGATCTAAAAACAGTAAGAACGCATTTTTAATGCCAGAAAACTAAAAATTCTTAAAATTAAAGTTATATAACTTGAAAAATTTTGTTGGTAAATAAATGTTTTTTTTTTATTATTTATTATTATTTTTTTTTAATGCCCTCTTTAAATGCAGGGTAACAATTTTCTACATATAAGTTCTAGAAAAAAATGGGCCACATAAAAAATAAATTTCGTATTTTAATATGTATTCAGCCCCTTGTAAAATAAATGCTATATCTGAAAGCTAAAGTTGATTTATATATCTTTTGTGTTTGGAAGTATTTTTCTATCATCAGTGTTTTAAGAGATAATCATTATAACCCTTATTTTGAATCGCTCGGTATAAATAAGTTGCCGACTACCAAAATTTTAGAGAAACATTCTTAAGATGTGTAACAAATGTAGTAGAGTTTCAATCAACAAACCGTACATCTCCAAGAATAACAGGAAAAAAAGAGCTACAATTAACATCAACAGAAATAAAGGTCTGCAGTTTGCATCTTTCCAAGGATTCTGACTTAGAAAAACGTTGATGGCAAATTCTAAGTATGGTGTAAGCACAATGAGACGACAATTAATTTCAAATTGTGACTAACATTCGAAACAAGCAAGAGTGACTGAACGTTACAAATGACTAGTGGAGTCATTTAGAAACAGCTGCAACAAAATACAGGATTTTTGGCAAAAGGGATTAATAGTCCATGATGTAGCGTCGCATTTTTCGGACCCATTTTAGCGTTGTTGATTTTGTTATGTATGATAGATAGGATGATGTGGATAACGAAACTGCCAGTCAGCTGGCACACTAGTGGGAAATGTTGACATAGCAACTTCGTGAGTCCCGCTGCAATGGTAAATGAATGACAGCCCGATTACTGATGACTGTCCCAGAGTCAGGGTAACATCCGTAATAGAGTTCAGTCATTTCACATTGCAGTGGGCTATGCGATGTTTGGATGATATCAGGTTCGTTATCTATATCATCTTATCTATCATATATAACAAAATCATCGACGGTAAAATTGGTTGCAAATTGTGGCGCTGCCTCACGGACAATTAGTCCATTTTGCCAGAAATCCCGCGTATTGTAGCAGCTGTTTCTAAATGACTCCAAAATTTCCACAAAAATTTTCTTTTAAATTAATGCATAAATACTTAATTTCAGCACTCGTTTATTCTATTTACGCTTTTAAAAGTAAAAAAAAAAGAGCAAAATTTTAAAGTCATGATGATTTTTAAACATAATGATTGAGAAAGAACAAGAGAAAATACATTTGATTTTACGGTATGCGCAAAAACTACGATATCCGTATAATACTAGCAGCTGGGGTGCTAGTATTATACTGTAAAATCAACAAAATGTTTTTGTAGTGTACCAGTTCACTATTTTTTATGGAACAAAGGTTTTTATCTAGTAGTCCGCATCTCTCTTCAACAATTAATTATCCCATACACTGTAAAAAAGGGGGAGTACTATTACGCTTAATTTGGGTTTATGAAATGCCAAATAAGGTTTAAATATGCACTAATCTTGGTGTCAACACTGAATTAAGTGTTATAATACACTTAAAATAGTTTATCTTTACTCTTTCAAAAAGAATCGGTGTTATCATACACCCAGAAGGACGCTTTCAAATTAATTCGGGAAACCAAAACTCCAATATAGGTGTCTCGCTATCCAGCTTTTGGTGTTCGGATACACGATGACGTCAGAGTGTTGCGTCAGCAGACGACAACAGAGACGGTAACGGAACAATCGCCATTTTGCTTTCATCTTAAAACTTCTTATTTGATTTTGAAAACGCAAGGTAAGTAATGTAATTATTCCTTATTTACTTAGGAGTACTAAATAGCAGTGGCACCAACTTATATGGGCCGGTGAGGCCTAAGCCCACCCAATAATTTGCTATCCCAGCTTACCCAATTTCCATTGTTCTGTTATTTATATATATCTTAAACGAAATTTAATTCTGCTGACGTTCTCAAAATTGTTTTGTTTGAAAAACAGTAAGACTGACAGGAGGACTATAAGTAGTTAAACAGTCGTATAGTTTGATTTTATTTCAAATTATTCTTCCTGTGCCTATTTTACCTGCGATTATAAGTCAATGGTCACTTGTATTAATGCTCAGACTCACAACCATAAAGCACTTAGATAACTGTATTTATTTTTTCGATGTTCAGCTTTTTACGCATTTTATTTGTAATCATATCCATTGTATGATAATTGTGATAAATACTATTTTCTTTATAAGGAAGAGCTCATGACAGTATAATTTAATAAAATTACTATTTTTATTACAGTAAAAAAATTTTATTTTCCCCTTTTTGATTGCAGACCCGAAACACGTCTAAGCCGAAATTTCTTATGAATTTGGTAGCAAGCTGAAAAGAATGTAACACCATCTTCAGATGGGAAGTGGGGGACAATTTACTTGATCAGTACCCTATAGCAGCAATGTTAGTTTTTATCACACACAAGATATGAAGTTCTATAAAAATGCAACATGTGTAAAGAAAATTTGAAAAGTAAAAAAACATTTGTTATCAACATTTCGTATGATTTTCTAAACAAAAAGTTTGTGAATTATTTTAAAAAGTAAATCAAAAATAAAAAGGAGGAGATTATTCATTGATAGGAAATTAGCTGAAGAAGAATCATTTTTTTTCAAACATTTTACTCATTATAACAGATAGTGATTTTTTTTTCTTAGAAGATTACTTTTTTTTTTTTTTTTTTTTTTTTTTTTTGGGGGGGGGGGGGGTTTAAATGATCATTTTGGTGCATATAAAATTAAAAAATTGTCTAATAAGGACAATTCAAGATTTTTTTTTTTTTTTTTTTTTTTGTGGATGCAAGTCTCTTGCAATTTAGAAATCCATTTTTCACACAAACGGAGACTGGTACATTGTTTTAAAGCATATTTTGGTAACATTAAATGATGTTTCATACATGGAATGCATATCACGCATACATACATGATACTTAAGAATTTTTAGTTACATATAAAAATTGTAATATTGTGTGTAATATATCTTAGCTAGGCATTTTTAACAGTACAAGTCCAAAATTACAATTTTAGAAGACAGTGAAAAATTTGTGTAAGCCTGTTTTATGTTTAATTTTGTATAGACTATTTTGGTTAATATCGATGCATTTAACCATGAAATGTGTTTTGATAATGTTAAGTAATAATTGTATGCTGTTTGGTTTGTTGTACTGAGATATGCAATTTATTATTATTTTTTTTTTACTATTATGATTAATTAAAACAGTTCTTTACTTTAAACCTTGACTTATGCTCTTTTAAGTGCTCATAAAAATCTCCTTTTTATTGTGAAATTGCAAATATACTGATTAAACTAAAGACTTGCTGTCAGGACCGCCTACCTAAGACATGAGTATGTAAACGTCTTCAGAGAAAATTCTATAATTTTTATTCTAACTTTATCTCAAAAAAGTATGTGTCTACCCATTGGTCTACAAACCGTTAAGAATTATTATAAGCATTGCTTGCCTATCCAAATTAAGTTATGTTATTTTGATTATTAATGCATTCAAATTTCTTTGAGATATTTTGAATTTAACTTTTTTTTCTTCACAGTATTTCATTATTTCTTACTTAGTTATTACATTCTCTGATTATTATATGATTATTTTCATATAATACTTTTAGTATTGACAAATGTGTATTATACTTTCCAATTCAGTATTAGTTAAATAAATACCATAAAAGTTATTTTGTTCTTAATTCTTGCTATTAAAATTTCGAATAAATTCTGCATACATGGTTACCTGATTATTCTATTGGCCAAGTAAGTTATAACCGGCAATGTAAGATGTGTTAGAGTGCCATAGTTAAATATCATTAACAAGTAATACTGTAATTTAATTCAGTGCATTTTATCCTGTTAAGAGTGATATTAGAAAATTGATTTTTATTTAAAGTGAGTAACATTAGTCCTTGGGGTATTTTTTGAGAAAAATTTTAGAAATTAAGCCAAAACAAAACATTCATTACTGGGATAATAAAATCTTATGTGTTAATAAGAGTGGGGGATGGCTAAAACTTCTACAATGCTGTATTGAATGTATACATTCAATTAAACTATAGTTTAAACCTTTTAACTACTAAAAATAAGTGCAAATAGTTCCATGTGGCTCCATTGTTAAATATGTAAGTATTTTGAAATGAAAAAATACAAAGTCTAACAGAATTTCCTGACTAAGTTTATTTTAACATTTATGTAATCATAACCTTTATATTGTTCAATTTCTATAGAATTTTTTTTTAATTATAACTGTAATTGAATAAAGCTTTATTAATGGTGGCAGCAAAGTTGCTATCATAATTGTTGTAATTAAACACCAGATAAACCTTACAGCACCAAATTATTTTTTAAAACTCTTTTCAAGTCTTTGACCGGAAATCTGTCGTCCCAAATTATACTAAGAGAAAAAGTGATTGAAAAGTAATGGATATTTACGTAAAAGTACAGGCATTTTTACTGTATTTTTCCCCTCTTGATTAAAAGATAACATATTTTGAAACATCAGTAAACTTTTATACTTGAAAATTAAAAAAAATATATAGTGAAGATTTCAATTACAGATTTGCGAATTGACTTTTAACTTACCCTTTTCTGAATCAAAGAGAAAATGTTTAAGTTTTATGTAAATGTATAAACAGTGCAAATTTTTTTCTCCATCAGCATAGCCGGGACTATGAATTTATTAAGCAGATTTGAAACACCAAATTTGGTGTGATGCTGCATCTAAGTGGCATATTCTAAATTAGTTAGTAGAACACCCAATTTGGTGTTAAAGCACACCAAATCAATGACGGTGTTTTATTACACCACTTTTGGTGGCAACTTTGTTGCCACCAAAAGTGGTGTTTCTTTACACTAATTAATTTTTGGTGTTTCATTACACCAATTTACAAGTGGTGTTTCCTTACACCATTATTGGTGGCAACTTTGTTGCCACCATTTTTGGTGTAAAGTAACACGAATATTTTTTACAGTGTACTCAATTTTTTCTCCTAATAAATGAAAAAGTGTTTAGCTTACCAAGGAAAGAACTTTACTACAAATTCAATACATATATCGATATACATTGAATCAATATCATCCATATCTCATTTAATAATAAATTTAAATAACACGCTTTTTATTTTATTTTTTTATTTAAGCAAGTCCTATATTCACACATACTTTTGTTACAACGCGCCCACAACGTCATTCGTATACGTACCTGACAACTTTTGAAAATGACAAATGACAAAGTGTAAAAAGTCACGTGAGGAGTATTGTACGCAATTTTTTATTCATATTAACATAAGAACCATGTAAACCTATTTTTTAAGTAAACACAAACATTTTATTTTTTATTTATTTTTTTATTTTTATTTTTTTTAAGTACATAATAGATGATTATTGTTAAATAACACAGTAATGAGTATTACAAAGATAGTTTGACGAAACATTTTTGAAAAACGTTCAGAAACCGATTTTAAAGGCATATACATAGCTTTTATTTATTTTTTGCTTTTTAAAGAACGTTGGAGCAAGTGTACTTAAAATTGATTTCTTTTTACGTACAATGAAAATTCCCTATGTTGATTTTTGACAATGAAACAAGAACGCATTCTTTCGACAATACTGAAGGCATTCAGTATTTTACTGTTGTTAAAACTTAGAAAATAATTCATAATTTAAGAGAAGAAAATTGAACGAAAAGTGTAAAAATAAGTATAAGTATAAAAAACGGTCAAAAGTGTAAATTTTACGGGTAAAGTGTAAGAGTTGGCGAGTATACGCATGGCTTGCGAACATTTAATTTAGAAACCCCTGACAGATTCAACAATTTTAAAAATTACGTATTCTGAAAATTCTAAAATGTATCACATGACAATCCCAAGTATAATTACATAAACCATTTTTCCAATTTCAAAATATTTGCGATTCAAGAAAACCAGCTCAATCTCGGACTATACAAATTTTCAAAGATCTCCTCAGAACTCCTAACGAAAAAAAAATATTCTTTAAAAGAAACTCAAACAAAGCTAGAATCTTGTCTCATAAAGCATCTTCCGTAGCAGTTGTTAAGCAAAATAAAAAGGGGCAAAAAAATCCGAAAACTCGGCGAGCTCCTGCTCTGCCATATGCACACATACACACACACAGACTTGGGGTTTCACGACGCAGCAGTCTTCCACATTTATAAGTCGGGGGGACTATTTTTAAAACAACGACGATGGGGAAAACAATAGACTGCGAGATGGTTTGGCGTTACATTGTTACTTACATATACGCTGGGCTTTGTGCCTCTCGGCGCCGAGCTTGCACATAATTAGACTGGACGGTATGCCATTGTTTCCCTCTGTACAGCAGTTTTGGGCAACCGAAATACCTCCAAAAAACTTTTCTGGCGAGCTGTGTTTAGAAAAGGAGCACGGGGAATAATCCCTGAGAGAAGCGTGAACGCTCACCTGGGGATGCCGGAGATGACCAAGAGTTTAAGAGCGGTGACAAGAGAGGCAGAGAGAGAGGCTCTCGGGATAATCAATTTCGGGAAGAGACGGTAGCACGTGTGCGTCTAAATCTAAAGAAAAATTGCAGATATATTACATATCTTGTACAGCTTCGCATTAATGCTTTTGTTTTTAACATGGGCGCAGACAGACCGAAATTCAGGGCGGGGCAATATTTTCGAACAGAAGTGTCTGTGATCAGGATTCGTAAATATCATAATATTTTCGGAAATATAAAAAATATCCGATATTTTGATATAATATATCCGATATTTTCAAACTAGTCACCTTAAGGCTGATTATGAATATTTTCACACTTAAGGTGGTTCTCAAATGACCTGCTCAACAACGCGAAACTTTTTGACACAATTTCTGACTTCTTTTTAAACGCATAAAATTGACTATGGATACAATTTGGAATCGAAATGAGTTTTCCATTTTTTTAAATAAATAAATTACTTATCGAGTTATAAGCAATTCTGGTCACATGACGACACGTTTTTCAAGCTTCTCGGGCTGCCGCGACGGGTAAATTTTTTCTGAAAGTTCCTCTGCCTGTACCAAAAAAATGGAAAACGTGTTTCGATTACATAGTTTCTGAAAAAAAAAAATGTCAATTTGACGAGTTTCCAAACAAAAATGAACTAAAAAATGTGTCAGAAAGTAGCTTGTTTGGATTTGAGAACAACCTTAATATAAATTAGAAACTAAAATATGTTACATCTAAAGTTAAAACTTAATAAATGTATCTTTTTTTTTTTTTCCCTTACACAACAAAATTGAAGAACAACTAATTGAAAACAGAAAACAACTTTTTTTTTTCGATGAATGTAAAAAAGCCAACCATTAGGATTCAGTATCAACTATAAAGAAAATTTTATGCTTTATACAACAAAAATTTGAACATGAATCAAACTTGTCTGTTTTTTCATTCCCTAACTTGTTGTGCAGTTTAAGGGGTCTTGTACCTTTTAAGCGCGACGAAAATCGAGAAAATCAAAGTTTGAATTTGTGTAGTTTCAAAACCTTATATGTATAAACATAAAGTTTTGATTATTAATTAAATAGATTGTGCTTTTTAATATAATACTATTAGAAACTAACTAATATTTTACTAAAAGTGTGCATTGTTGAAATTAAAATAGCTCTTTTTTTTGTTTAATTCCTACTATTAGCTCACGCTCTCTCTATATATATATCTTGTTGGAATTTTCAATTGTTAATAAAATATTTTCTATTCATCCACTCAAGTTCAAATACATTTTTTAAAACTTGTAGTGGATGACACTCGATGTTAATACAGTTTTTTCAAATATTAATTCATTAATTAAATTTAATTTATTAATTTTAGTTTTATATGGGACAAAAAATTTCCCCCATTGTTTTCATAAATGAAATAAAAGATTTTCCTCAAATTAGTTTTGCTACAAAAATAAAATACCACAACGATGATTATAAAAAAATGTTCAATAAAGATAACGTGGGGCATTAATGATGCACGGGTTTATTTTATATATTTATGATTAAAAAGTAGGAATTGACTTTAAAAAAAAAATTATGTTACTTGTTTTCACTTACATAACAAAATTGAAGAACAACTAATTGAAAACAGAAAACAACTTTTTTTTTTCGATGAATGTAAAAAAACCAACTATTACGATTCAGTATAAACTTTAAAGAAAATTTTATGCTTTATACAACAAAAATTTTAAATACCAAAGTAAATTTTTTTAATTTAAAAATTTGAACATGAATCAAACTTTCTGTTTTTTCATTCCTTAACGTGTTGTACAGTTTAAACTGAACAACAATCAGACCAGAATTTTTTTTTAAAATGAAGCTGTAAATGATTATATAAATTAGACAGTTTTTTTTCCCTTCTAAGTTAATATTGTCCCACATGATTATAGGTTCTGCATTTAAAAAGTCAACTTCAAACGTAAATCCTGGATTTTTTACTTATTTATTTATTTTTAATTATTATTTGAGGGGGGGGGGGTGTAAAAAATCAATGCCAGAAGCAAAAGTATTTTATCTACAGAACGGCAGAGTCAATAACAGTTGAAATATTTATTTACAGCTGTTTTGACTGAAAATATAAAATATCACACATGATATTTTGAAAATAAATATCGGATACCACATTACCGAGCCCTGCCTGTAATCAGCAACTTAAGACTACCCCCCCCCCCCTTTTTTTTTTTTTTCGTTTTAAATGATTTAAAATTGAAATAAGCAAAAGTAAGAATTTTTAAGGGCAGATAATTTGTCGGAAACATTTTTAGTCCTTTCTTAGTCCTTCTTTAAGCTAGTGCTTAAATATGATTTTTTTAAAAAGGTGATATAATAAATACATTTAAAAATTTGAACATACAGGAAGAGGTATCTGTGGGCACCCATACATGTAATTCAAATGAAGTGAATAATAAGTTTCATTATTTACAAGGATATCAAAGCAAACATTCTTTCTGAATCGAGAAACAATATTCTTTTAACAGAACTTCTACTTTGTACTATATATATATATATATTTTTTTTTTTTTTTTTTCCCGGCGGTAGAACGCTTTACCCAGCAGTCTCATCTGCCGTTATGCCCTCTCGATATTTCCGAATATTGTTTTCCGCGCCATTCTAGCTCCTGCCGACGGCACCCATACAGATCCCAAGGGGTAGGGGGCCTCAGCTGGAAACGAGGGGGGATGAAGCAAAGAAAACACGTCCATATACCCAGAAACACAAGAACCAATATGGGAAAAGAGAGAGAGGGCGGCGGTAAGGTTATGTTATGGAGCAGAAATATGAGCCATCCGCCAGTGCAGAGGATTGCAGTTGTAAATCCCGATTCAGCCTTCATGCCTTGACCACGGGACTCGGAAGATTTACGCCGATGAGATAGTCCGAGAGGGAAGATCCCAAGGGAGAGCGCATATCCCGGGCGCGCCCCCCTTCCGAGTTCATAACTGCAGAATCCGGAATTGTTGCTCATAAACACGACTGATATTGAGGGTTAAGGTGGGAGACAGGGTTGCATTGGGAAAAACTATATTACAGCACTTTGCGGGATGGATAAGACACAGATTTGGCAGGCATCGGGCGCCGGCAGAACGATATCCAGTGAGGGTCAAGATTTTCGAACGGAAATGTCCCGAGGTCCGCAATACCACAACCTAAGCCGCCTTTTTCCCAAATGAAAAATATAACTTAAAATAAACTAAACTAAGAATTTAAAAAACTCTCATGCAAGTCAACTTTTAAACTGTAACAAATAAGAAATAATTCAAAATTCAAAAGTAAGCTTCGTCAGAATAGAGAAGTGCAACATTTTCTTGTTTTTTGTCAGGGGGAGGGAACAGTCTCACTTATGACTAACCCATTTCTTAAAATATTACATCATTCAAAAATCAAAATCTTATAATTTTTATTCAAGGAATAAAATTTACAATCATCTGAGAATAATTTCTATACACAATAACTATTAAAATATTTCCAAACAAATAATTTATCTTGTTTAAAAAATAATTGGCTCAAAAGTAGTTTTAAGTGACGAATTTTTAATTTGGAAATCCCATTCCTTTTCTATTTACTAATTTTACTATTATTATTTATTATAACCAACAACTATTGATCATTACGTTTAATAAATACTTTGATGGACAAATAGCTCGATGGTCAAATTGAACTTTTTCACTTCTTGTAGAGGCAAAAAAATCTTAATTAAAATTTTTTATAAATATTTAATAACTCAGGATTTTTAACCAGATAGTAACACAAAGTTGTCAAACTATCATCTCACACCCTCCCCCAAGTGAAATAAAACCAGAAATTTTTTTAAATAAATGAAGTTACTTAATTAACTACATAGAAACAAGCAACATTTCTGTAAATAAATTTTTCTGGCTCAAATGATTGAATTTAAAAAAATAAAATAAAAACGGAAAGTTTTCGAGAATGGTAACATACAGGGCGCACACTAAAGCCCTGTCTACTTCATTAACCTTAGAACGGCGAAACTAGTAGTCATGTATAGTAAAGTGCGGTTATACTTTTCAATGCCGCCTAGCGGCAAGCTGCAAAGTTAGCGTTCCTATCTCAAAAACAATACGAGATACTAGAAAAACGTCAATTACAAAGTTGTATAGCGTTTTCGACTTGGTATGAAATTATGTTTTACATGTAAAAATAACTTTCTAATAAATAAGTCTTGAAATTTTATGGTTTTCTTAAACCAATCACTAGCTTATATAAGCCACTAACTGCATTCCGAAATTTGGCATTATACGGCAGACGCACATTTAGGGTAAAGTATTCGATTGCCGACACCTTAACGCCAACTTGAAAAAAAAAAAAAAAAAAAAAAAAAAAGCAAGGCTTTAAATGATCGTATAAATTCGAAATAGGCGTCATAATGTAAAAAAAAACATGTTTTTTAACATTATGACGCCTATTTCGAATTTATACGATCATTTAAATGTCTTTTGACATTATGACGCGAATTTCGAATTTATACGTTCTTTTAAAGCCTTATTTCTTTTTTCAAGTTGACATTAGAGTGTCGAAATTCGCATACTTTACTCTACTAATAAAAGTAACACATGTAAGCAAGGCACAGTTTATTTTAAAAGGGAAAAAGAAAACTTGCTAAAATCAAGTTTGCTCAATGTGCTCATTTTACTTTGAGTTTCTAATAAAATTATTTTTATAAGTATGAAATCATTTCATACTAAATCGAGGACGTTCTTCTACATTTTTGTCATTGACATTTTTCTCGTACCCTTTTCGAGATAAGAACGCTAAGTCCTCAGTTTGTCGCCAGGTGGCGCTGAAAGCGGTCTCATCGTGTAGCTATTTTACTATATGTTCATATCATGTTCATGACTATAGTTGTCGCCATTATGAAGATAATCGAGGTGGACAGGGCTTTTAGTGGACACCCTGTATATTAGATAAGCTTTCACTGAGTAAAGACAGTTAATAAAAGAAAAGAAGGGGGGGGGGTAAAGGAATTGCAGAAATATTTAGTTAAATTGAATTCCAAACTAATGATACATAAAAACAACTATATATTCTATTTATATATACCTCTTTTCTGTAATAAGACTAAGTAATCTTAAAAATTCTTCTTGAAAAGAACTTTAATCGGCGAATAAGCGCCAAATCCAGTACTCCTTTCTCACAAGTACTGAAGTGACATACGAGAGATGTGGGGCGGGAGTGGTGCTTGTGTTTGGATTAGGACCGGGGCTGACCCCAGGGCGACTGGGCCCTTGGGGACACTTCATGGTCACTACAAGAGGGGATCAGACCAGCTGGATTCTCGGCCGTTCTGAAATAACATCAACCGCAGAAATCCCCGATTTTTTTTTTTTCCTTCATCTTCACTACCTTTTTATTTTCCGGGATTGTAGAAAATCTCACCATTGGGTTCATATATTTCGAGGTTTCCAGCGAATTAAAACTCGCCGTGGGGGATTTTTTTTCTTCTTTCTTTATTTTTAATGTACTGCACAAAATGGAGAAAAACTATAAATACAGATTGTATTGACCGAATCGTTTTCCTTCTTCTTCCAAATAGCTATCATGGTTTAGGATATCATAGACAGAGACACTTAAGTTACAAAATAAATATAATTAAAAATTGGTTTTGAAAGTTTTATTTTAATCATATATGTTTTTATTTAACTTTTGTATTAAGAATATAAAAGTAGATTAATGTTGTAAAGTATTCATGCTATGATTTTAAGCCGATATATTTTTTTAATTACAGTTTACAACATGTATCTTAATAATGGGTTCCTTTTATATTCTATATTTTCTATGTTTACTACATGTTAAAGTCTTTTAAAACTTTATATTTGAAAAGCAGTACCAAAAATGCTGATTCCAATAATTCGAACTGTCGGTTGCTTACGTGCTGGAATAAATCATTTTAAAATTAACTCTGTTATAAAAGTTAAGCAGTTTAGTAAAAATAAAATCCAATGTGTTTTTATTGCTTTATACTTTATATATATACACACACACACACACACATATATATATATATATATATGGTTTTCTTTTCACTACTGCTTAAGGCTGTTCACAAATACAACTGGCTACTTTCTAACACATTTTTAATTCATTTTTGTTCTCAATTGCATGAAATTAGCATGTGCTCTTATTCAGAAGTTATATAATCGAAATGTTCTTCCCATTTTCTGATAAAGGCACAAGATTTTTCAGAAAATGTTGTCAAAGTTGGCGTTTTGAACCCATATCTGGAGAAAGAGGTGCCGGAGATTGAGAAAACTGCCGTCATGAAACTGCGGTCGCTTATAACACAAACTAGTCGTTGGGGGCCACCGTAATACTTACCCATCATATATGCTTAATGTAAAAATAAAAAATGTGTAAACTACTTATAAAATGCATTGCAATTCAAATAAAATCGTGGCTTGATGACGTCATAAACTTTAAAGCGAGGCTAATGAAAAAGAAAGGCTACCGCGGTGCTTTACGCATATCTTTTTTTTCAGACCGCCGGAGTCACGGATGCTCGAATCCACCAATGCAGGTGTACGAAAAGAGTATCACGTCACTCTAGCGGTCTGTAAAAAAAGATAAGTAGAATGCACCGCGGTAGCCTGTCTTTTTCGTTAGCCTCGCTTTAAAGGCTTGATTACTGAATTACTTGAAAGAGGTTTTTTCCTTATAACTCCAAAAATAATAATCCTATTAACTAGCGGTTTATTGCATCTGATTAAGCGTCAAATTTCCAAGTAAAATATATCTTTAAAGTGAAATTTGGATGAAATACAGGGTCATGAAAAATCGAAGAGTGTGGAAAATAGGATTCCAAATATCTCGGCAACTCATTATCCGATCGACTTCATGCTTTATGTAAAATGTATGTTTTTTTATTGTCTTTTATATTCATTTCTTAAAATAAACAATTTCGAAAATTTTTATGTACCTTTTATCAGAATGAATATTTCGAGAGTCCGAAAAAAATAGTTCCGGTTAATCGAGGTTATTGAAATGAAATAGGCTTCTTCCCATTATTACATACTGAGTACATACCAAATAGCAAGTCTCTATCTCAATTTTTTCGGGAGATAGAGCGTTTACAGACACACAGACACACACACAGACGGCAAATTTTTTTTTCTAAAAATATGTTTTTCGGAATCTCCAGTGTCTGAAACGTGTAAATCCGTCAAAAAAAATTTTTCGATTTTCAAAACGATTACAAGACTTACCCTATACTATGTATGATGGGTAAGTAAAATGAAAGAAAAAATGATGTTCGATAACAAATAGTTTCAATAATCATGCCTGCAAGTGTCATGATTTTGACTTTAAAAATGAGTCAGAAAATGTATCAAAGTTTCGAGTTGTTGAGTGGGGAGGGGGGGGGGGGGGGATTTTTTTTAGAACCGCCTTAATTTAAGCCTGTAAATGTACTTTCTACGTTTGTGTCATCACAGTGCAGTGAAAGTTTCGCGTTATTGAGCGGGGAGGGGACTATATTTTTTAGAACCGGTTTAATTTGCCCCTGTAAATGTACTTTCTACGTCTGTGTCATAACAGTGCAGTGAAAGTTTCGCGTTATTGAGCGGGGAGGGGAATATATTTTTTAGAACCGGTTTAATTTGCCCCTGTAAATGTACTTTCTACGTCTGTGTCATAACAGTGCAGTGAAAGTTTCGCGTTATTGAGCGGGGAGGGGAATATATTTTTTAGAACCTTCTTAATTTGCCCCTGTAAATGTACTTTCTACGTTTGTGTCATCACAGTGCAGTGAAAGTTTCGCGTTATTGAGCGTGGAGGGGAATATACACTGCTCAAAACAATTAAAGGATATTGCAGTTTTAGGTGGATTTTGTATCTGGGAAACTTTTTAGCTGATTGATACATGATCGACAGACATAGTAGGTTATATGAGAATAAATTACACATGTTTGGCAGAAAAAAATGCATTTTATTGCGATTTGTGTACAAAAGGAAAAAAACACAATTTGTGCATATGAGAAAAAAAGAATAAGAAAAGGTGTTTTCTTCAAAGAAAATCATTTTCAGTAGGGGGTATGGTTTCCACGGGCGGCCAGCAACGTTGAACACCTTTGAGGCATGGACTCAATGAGGCTATTAATGACGAGTTGGGGGTATTCTGCCCCACTCTTCCAGAAGAGCCCTTTCCACCAGTTCTTGGAGAGTTTGTGGGGGTTGTTGGCGGCCAGAAACTCGTCTTCCTAGAGCGTCCCAAACGTGCTCGATTGGATTCATGTCTGGTGAACACGCTGGCCATTCCATTCGAACGATTCCTCCCTCGAAAAGGAAATCCTCCACCAGGTTTGCACGATGTGGCCTGCAGTTATCGTCCATTAAAATGAAGTTATCTCCGATTGCTGCAGCGTAAGGGACTACAATAGGTCTGAGGATCTCATCCCTATATCGGCGACCAGTCAGAGCTCCATCTCGAATGATGTAGAGGTCAGTGTGCCCGTCAATGGAGATGCCACCATACACCAACACTCCTCCACCGCCAAATCTGACACTTTCGTGCACGAACGCAGGATTATTCCTACTGCCACGGTCCCTCCAGATGAAAATACGCCTATTATCCGGATGCACAGAAAAACGCGACTCGTCAGAAAACAGAATATTGCTCCATTCATTTCTCCTCCAGTTGACATGCTCGGTTGCCCACTCCCTGCGGTCGCGACGATGCCTTGATGTTAATCTAACACCTACCATCGGTCGGCGAGCATACAGATCTACAGCATGGAGCCGGTTTCGGACAGTCTGAGTTGAAATCGTGGTGCCTGTAGCCGAGCGAAGGTGTTGTTGGAGAAGAGTAGCGTTCATGTTTCGGTGTCTCCGAGCTGTTAACGCTAAATACCGATCTTCATTGGGCGTTGTTGCCCGTCTACGACCTTGCCCTGGTCTTCGGCCTGCACATCCACTCTCCAAAAAACGGTTCCAGATCCTGGAAATGACACTTTGTGACACTCCAATGGCTTGCGCTACTTCGGCTTCAGTTTGGCCCCCTTCTAACCTACCAACAATTCTCCAAGCTACTGAATCTGTCAAATGACTTCGCTGAGACATCGTACTCATCGAAACAAAGCAATCACTGAATGCCGATCATCCTGGTCTTCATTCTCTTTTATCCAGTTGAAAGTCAATTTTCATTCGCTGCCGCTGAAGCGACGTTTTTGACGTCGAACTCAAAATTTGCATACTCCACAGTTTGAAAACCAGAAAAATTTGCATTTGTGATTCTCTTCTTCTGTTTTCGGCAAAAAAAAATTCGTTTATATCTTTATTTTATATAAAACTTCAAATATCCTTTAATTGTTTTGAGCAGTGTATTTTTTAGAACCGGCTTAATTTGCCCCTGTAAATGTACTTTCTACGTTTGTATCATCACAGTGCAGTGAAAGTTTCGCGTTGTTGAGCAGGGAGGGGATATTTTTTTTATAACCGGCTGAATTTGTCCCTATAAATGTACTTTCTACGTTTGTGTCATCACATCGCAGTGAAAAATTAAACTCTAAATGCGTGGGATGGATATATATAACCGTTAAATAACAACACAGGAACATCATACATACATATTAATCGCATTTAATATGAATCAAAAATTCTTTTTTATTTAGCGATAACATGGAAGACAAAATCTTAACTAAACGAAACCGAAATAATTCTATGGTAAAATTAACAGAAAACTATAAATCGTGATTGTAGTTCGGAAATGAAAAATCTCCAATAAGACGGAAATTTCCATACTGCATTCGATATCACAGAATATAAAAATTGATTGACTTCACATGCATAAAAACATATAAAATAATTTTTGGGCACGACATCATTTGCATAAATATATTTAACAAGATTTTACCTGTCCATTTAATTTTAAATGAAAATTATATTTAGTTCTATTATATTAGTATTTTAAAAACAATATGTAAATAAGATAATTTTAAGAACAATTTTCTTATATTGATGTCCTTAGTTACAGTACATTAAAGCGGTACACAATTATGCTTATCTACTTAGGCTTAGGTGTTATAACTTATAATATTTAAAAAATAAAAATAAAACAAATAACCTTCCACATAAAAATTTCTCAGTTTAATATAAATTGATAGCTATATTTTGTTGTTATTTATTCTTTCTGCTGAATTTGCCCCTGTAAATGTACTTTCTACGTTTGTGTTTCAGCATTACTAACGGACATGCTTTTTGCTTTAGGTTTGTATATGCATTTGAGGCATTTTATATATTTTAATGTCTTTTAAAATTTTTCCGGTTTGAAAATTGATTATAATAGTAAATAAATTAATACTGAAGGCCACATACATTTGAACACACTTTAGAAAATATATTTTTCAACAAATCACAAAATCCTTGTATATAAGAATTTTTTTTTAAATTATTCAATGTAAAAGTTATTGGGGGGAGGGGGGGGATGCACGAACCTTGGAAATCCCTATTTTAAGAGGACGTCTCAATATGTCAGCTGCGAAATGCTTTGAGAATATAGCTTTTAAAAACTTACGTTTATTCAATTCATTGGCATGATATAGAATTAAGAAATGGATCATCTGCATTAATTTTAAAAACCAATAATTATTAAAATAATAAGTATAAAAATAATTTTTGAAACTTATATTCTTTTTTTTAAACTTATTTTGAAACTTATATTCTTTAAAAAATAAAAATAAAACAAATAACCTTCCACATAAAAATTTCTCAGTTTAATGTAAATTGATAGCTATATTTTATTGTTATTTATTCTTTCTGCTTAATTTGCTCCTGTAAATGTACTTTCTACGTTTGTGTCATCACAGTGCAGTGAAAGTTTCGCGTTGCTGAGCAGGGGAAAGATATTTTTTATATGCCTTAAAAATAACTCATTAATTTATAATTAAGTTCTGAAAATATTAAAATGCTGTATTGTCCTAGGAAACATACCTTTGCACATAATTTTTATAACCCCACCCTATTAGGAAGCGAGTGAAAAATCGATTACAAAATTCCATATTTACAAAATTACAAAATTTATACAAAAACCAAGTTGAGTTATATAAAAAGAATGTAATAAAATAAAATCGCTTTCACGACTTCCTGGTGTTATTAAGTTATTGCTGTATTATTGTACCCAAACGCATTTAAATTATTTAAAAAAATATTTCATAAACTCATCATGGCTCATATTACGTGATTCACTTCCTCCACGTTAAAAACTGAAAGCACGAGGAAACGGCCCCTCAAAACATGGTCCACGTGGCATTTAACACGCGCACTTGCCCCCTTTGCCCCTGTCGACGTTGCGCCACTTACTTTGCCTGATTGCGGAGGGTTCTCTCCCTCCCCCGCACCCCTTTTTCTTTTTTTTCTTCTCTCTCTCTCGCTCTTGCTCTCTCCCATCTTTTACGGCTTTGTTTCCCCGACTTCAAAATGCATAAAACATACTGCCCCCCGACCCCTGCGAGCGAGCACCCATTGTCTGCGAAACCGGGGTCACATAACAAGTGCATCGCTTATTACATAAATAAAATGTGTCCAAGCAGATACATAATTTCATAAGCAGCACAAAAGGAGCAAATACTAGGTGTCAGAGTGGTGTTTTTGTTCTAAGGCCATTTTGAAATGAAATATGACAGAATGGTTTTAAAAAGTAATAAACGATTTTCAGATGGCATCTGGCGGGATGAAAGGGAGGTGTTTAGACTGGATATATTTTCCAAACATGGAACTGTGCCTTGAGTGTATTTTTTTTATATACGCTCTTTGCCTATAAGATATAAACCTATATATTTTTAAGCGACATAGTTGCTTATTACTTTGAATCACTTGAAAAACAACATGTCATCTATAATAATAAAGGTAGAAGTATGTGTGTCTGTGTGCTGTGATTTTAGAGACCACTGTTTTTACAACTACGAAATTTGGCAGGAAGGAACCTCTATATTTGCAGTAATCGAAGACCGATTTTGGATTTTTTGATGAAATTTAACTTTTTTTTTCCACGTTTTGCGGGACGCATTTTTTCACATTATTAAAAGGAATCAGGTTTCAGTCTTTTAGCCCAATATAGTAAATTTAGTTCTCGTTTCAATTAAGTTTATTCCGAATTCGCACAGCGATGTTTGAATTTTTCGATGCGATTTTTAGAGTTTTTTCATGTTACGCGGCGATTTTTTGACATTGGTAAACGGAATTCGGTTTCAAACTTTTAGCCTCCTAACATAGTAAATTTTGTCCTCCGCGATTTTTGATACGATTCTTAACGTGTTAGTTTTGCGTTTCAAAGCAATTTTTTATATCAGTAAAAGGAATTTGGTTTTGATGCTAGCCTAATGTAGCAAATTTCGTTCTCTTTTAAATATAGTTTATTCGGAAATTGTACGGCAATTTTTGATTTTTTCGCGATTTTTTTTTAATGAGTTTTTAGAGTTATTTCGTGTTTTGCGGCGATTTTTCAACATTCCTAAAAGAAATCCTGTCAGCCCAATATTGCAAATATTGTCCTCTGCGATTTTTTAAATTTTAGAGATTTTTTATGCGACTTTTAGCTTTTTTTTTTCCGATTTGCTGCTATTTTTCACATTAGTAGATTTTTTTCAATAATCTCCTCACTCCGATTTCAGTCTAGCCCAACATAGTAAATTTTGTTCTCTTTTCGAATAAAGTTTATTCGGAACTCATGCAGCGATTTTTAGAGTTTTTTCGCAGAGTTTCAAATCAGAATAAACTTATAAATAGTTTTGAGAACAGTTTATATATTTATTATCATTGTACGCAAAAACAGGATTTACATTTTTCGAATATAATATTCATATAATTGTAGATACTTTATAGTATTTTAGTACCTCCTTTTTATTGGAAACCCCGATAATTTTCTTCCAGTTGTCCTTCCTCTCTGCGCCCCTGGAAAGCAGACAGGCGAAATTCCAATTAAATTTATTAACGGATGTTGCAGTTATGTAATAAGTTACAATATAAATAACAGCAGGTAATAATTAAATGTCTATTCGCCCTTCATAAGACTGCTTGGCTCTGTTGAATAATGCTTCCTCGAAAGCTCAACTCGGTCAAACATTAAAGGTGGCCGACGATATCCAAATGGGTGGGCAATACTCCACAGTTGATAGTTATAGCTCGCCCTGAAAATCTGGCACCAGAATAAATAAAATATATGTTAAGGATGTTCTCAAACACAAACAGGCTACTTTCTGACACATTTTTTAATTCATTTTTCTTCACAAATGCATGAAATGGGCAGATGTTTTTATTCAGGAACTTTGTAATCAAAACACGTTTTTCATTTTTTGGTGCAGGTAGAAGATCTTTCAGAAAATGTTGTCAATGCCGACGTTTTGTACCGAATTTCCAACGCGGCAGCCCAAGAAGCGAGAAAAACGTGTTGTCGCGTAACTAGAATCGCTTATAACTCAATAATAAATCTATTTGTCAAAAAATAAAAGACTCATTTGGATTGCAAATCGCTTTGCCTTTGCGTCTAAAAATGAGTCAGAAAATGTGTCAGAAAGTTTCGCATTGTTGAGCAGGTCGTTTGAGAACCACCACCTTAAACAAATAAATGAGTTAAATTTTAAAATTCATCTTAAAAACTCAAAAATTAATTGGTTAATGACAGTATTTTTCACGCCTTTTTGTGGAAACTGCTGCTATTTTGGTAAAAGTTAATTCATATACATCACACCACCCCCCCCCTCCTTTTTTTCCCTCTCTCATTCTTAAACTAAACTAAGAATATTAATCTAAAAATCTGATTGAAATAGTTATTTTACAAAATTTCCGTTGGTAATGACAGTTTGTATTTTGTCCCTGATGATGGCTCTGTGTAAAGCTGAAAGTGCTTGGAGTAATTGACACTGAATAATATTAATGTAGTTTAACATCTTTTTTACAATTGTATCATATTTTAAGTAATACCACACATTATGTGTAATTTTAATTAAAAATATATATATAATTTCTCAACAAAGTCTACAGCCGTAATAAAACTCGAACAGAAAGGAAATTAGATTCTTATATTAATATTCTTATTTTAGTTTAAGAATGAGAGAGAGAGAGAGAGAGATGGGGGGGGGGGGTGATGTATAAATTAACTTTTACCAAAATAGCAGCAATTTGAACAAAACGCGTGAAAATTGGCGTGATAATCTATTCTCTGTGTCATCTTTCCTAAGAAAAAACGACTTTAAGATTGCTCTCAAAATCCAAACTTAGCTACTTTCTGACATATTCACAAGTGACATTCGTTCATGAAGAGTTGTCGTATTTAGATATTTAGAAATCGAACAGAGTTTTCTATTATCCTATAAAGGCAAAGAATATTTCAGAAAATGTTGTAAAAGTTGGTATTTTAAGCTAATTTTCCTTCGCGACTGGTTTGAAATGTCGTCATTTGGTGAATCAATAGATTATAATTAATGCATTAATTATAATCGATAATGCATTATACCCATTTAATGGGAAATTAATTCGATTCGTAAGCAAAACTGATGCATTTGTACGCAAAAACTAGTTAGTGAATATGCCAGAAAGTTTCGTGGTCTTTGGGCGGAAAGAAAGAAAGAAAGAGAGCGAGAAAGGGAAAGAGAATGCTTACAATCCTTTAAATTTCAATAAGTAGCAAGAATTTCAACTGCATATAACAAGAACTTACAATAAAGCAAGCACACTTGTAATGTGTTTTTGGATGTTATGGTTAGAAATATGATGCAGAAATAAACAAATTTATAAGAACATGCATAATTGTTAAAAGTAAACTATAACAGCTGCATTATAAACAAAATCTTTCAGATCTATAGACCAATCAATTTAAAAAACAATATGTCTATAGAATTAAGTTTAAATTGTATAAATTAACTTTTGCCAAAATAATACAAAAATGGCGTGATAATCAATGCACTGCTTTACCTTTCCCATACAAAGAAAAAAAAAAAAAAAAAGACAGAAAATCATTTAAATTTCTATAAGAAGCAAGAATTTTAACCGATTGTAATAACAACCAGCAACGTTATAATAACAAGTTCAGCAGAACAGCCGAGCGAATTTTCAACAAAATTTATTTCCGGATGTTGCAGTCATGCAAGTTTCAATATAAATAACAGCAGGTAATAATTAAATGGCTGTTCGCCTTCCATAGGGCAGCCTGAATAATACTTCTTCGAAAACTCAACTCGGTCAAACATTAAAGTGGCCGACGGTATCCGAATGGGTGGGCAGTAGTCCATAGTTGATAGTTATGGCTCACCCTGGAAATCTGGCGCCGAACCGACATGAAGTTATGGCTTCCCTGACGCAAAAATTATCATCCGGGAATCTCCTCCCCCATTGGGGTAGGATTTGAAAGTGAGGATAAACTCTTGCCATTTATTACTTCATCTTTGGAAAAGATAAGGAAACAAAGAAAAATCATGCGTTACGCATAGAACATTCACCTTACGCAGGAACTACATTATTCTTGACGGCTCATATTTCATTTAAACGTTTAACTAATCCTTTATTTTTTCTGCAATTTTCTTGCAAAAATTATTTATAAGCGCAGAGCAAAAATTTGGATTTTTATTATTCATTAATTGTTTGATTATGAATTAAAACAAGAATAAGGACCGTACACACTCAATGCATGCTTGATGCAAATTCAGTAAGCCCTTGAAAGTGAGGATAATTCTTGTCATTTATTGCTTCATCTTTCGAAAAGATAAGGAAACAAAGAAAAATCCTGCGTTACGCATATAACATTCACGCAGGAACTACATTATTCTTGACGGCTCACATTTCATTCAAACGTTTAACTAATCCTTTTTTTTTCCTGCAGTTTTTTGCAAAAATTATTTATAAGCGGAGAGAAGAAATTTAGATTTTTATTATTCATTGTTTGATTATGAATTAAAAATTTCTATTACAAGAATAAGGACCATACACACCCAGTGCATGCTTGATGCAAATTCAGAAAGCCCTTGAAAGTGAGGATAATTCTTGTCATTTATTACTTCATCTTTGGAAAAGAAAAGGAAACAAAGAAAAATCATTATGCATAGAACATTCATTTTACGTAGGAACTACATTATTCTTGACGGCTCACATTTCATTCAAACGTTTAACTAATCCTTTTTTTTTCCTGCAGTTTTTTGCAAAAATTATTTATAAGCGGAGAGAAGAAATTTAGATTTTTATTATTCATTGTTTGATTATGAATTAAAAATTTCTATTACAAGAATAAGGACCATACACACCCAGTGCATGCTTGATGCAAATTCAGAAAGCCCTTGAAAGTGAGGATAATTCTTGTCATTTATTACTTCATCTTTGGAAAAGAAAAGGAAACAAAGAAAAATCATTATGCATAGAACATTCATTTTACGTAGGAACTACATTATTCTTGACGGCTCACATTTCATTCAAACGTTTAACTAATCCTTTTTTTTTCCTGCAGTTTTTTGCAAAAATTATTTATAAGCGGAGAGAAGAAATTTAGATTTTTATTATTCATTAATTGTTTGATTATGAATTAAAAATTTCTATTACAAGAATAAGGACCATACACACCCAGTGCATGCTTGATGCAAATTCAGAAAGCCCTTGAAAGTGAGGATAATTCTTGTCATTTATTACTTCATCTTTGGAAAAGAAAAGGAAACAAAGAAAAATCATTATGCATAGAACATTCATTTTACGTAGGAACTACATTATTCTTGACGGCTCACATTTCATTTAAACGTTTAACTAATACTTTTTTTTCTGCAGTTTTCTTGCAAAAATTATTTATAAGCGGAGAGCAGAAATTTAGAATATTATTTATTAATTGTTCGATTATGAATCAAGAATTCCTGTCACAAGAATAGGGATGTACACGCCCAATAAAATGTTGTAACGAATCGAGCTAGTTGGTTGAAATCATTAGAATAAATCAGCATTTAATAATATAAAAAAATATTATTAACGAAAAATAAATAAATAGATTTAAAGTTATGAAAATATGGGTCGTTGGCAGTTACAGCTTGGAAAATACGCTACCGCGCATCGCGGTAGCGTGTTACTGCTTTCGCGGTAGCGTATTACTGCTTATTTTACTGTTTATTACTGTTAATTTTACGGTATAATACTGGCAGCTGGAGTGCCAGTATTATACTGTAAAATTAACACTTTTTTTTCAGTGTTGATTAGCCGTGCAGTTTTCGTAAATTTACCTTTTTACGATAAATAATTCCTATTTAGTTCGGAACGTCTTTGAAATCAAGTTCACGTTTCTCTTCAAAGTTCTCGTACTTCCCTACTCTCGTTCCTAATGTTACATCATCCCTGTATGTTTGATGCTCGTCCGAAAGGTTGTGGATTTTGGAAATGCAAAATAAATTCAAATTCATTAAGCCAATGGCGTGGGCTTCCAAATTTTAAAATTGTTTGTCTAATACAAAGCACTGGAATTCTTCAAGGAAACATTACCTGAGGAGATGTGTAACGATAGCAAACTGTGGTTAAGCTTGGGATGTTTCTGTATGTGTTGTATACTGTTTATATTTCATCTACTGCAGAAGAGAGAATACTTATCTCCAAATTTTAAAATTGTTTGTCTAATACAAAACACTGACTTTCTTCAAGGAAACATTCCCTGAGGAGATGTGTGATTACATCAAACTGTTGTTAAGCTTGGGATGTTTCTGTATGTGTAGTGTAACACAGTTTATATTTCATCTGCTGCAGAAGAGAGAATACTTATCTCCAAATTTTAAAATTGTTTGTCTAATACAAAACACTGACTTTCTTCAAGGAAACATTCCCTGAGGAGATGTGACGACATCAAACTGTTGTTAAGCTTGGGATGTATCTGTATGTGTACACTGTTTATTTTCATCTGCTGCAGAAGAGAGAATACTTATCTCCAAATTTTAACTGAAAGCAATTATCCTATGCGTTATTACGTTTTCTCGAAGGATAATATGAGATTCTTAAGCCTCTTAGAATCCTAAACCTGAACGGGGTTTAAGTCTCATATTAACAAGAAGAAAACTATTATTTCCCGAAGTTTTCTTTTTTCTTGTTGTTTATTTTTATGATCAGTTATTTCGTAAGCATGAATATAGATGAGATGCGCATACTTAATTTCGTATGCGAATATTTTAAAACGCGACGCGGAGCAAGAATGTCAACACACAACTCTTTATTTCGCTAATCCCAGCTAATTATTCTGTTTATGTGCATCTAAATATTGAATATATGTAAAGAAAATGACTTAATGCATAAAATCTGCTTATTCTCTGCTAACATCATATCACCACCCAAGAGCTGGAATAAATATATGATAAGTTTGCATCCGCCCATTATCTGCATTTTCTTCTCTATTTGGCATTTTTTTTTCTCTTCTACAGCAGTCATATTTGTTATTTAAAAGGGAGATGGGGAAAAAAAAAAACAACTCCAGGGGTGCCACAAATCAAGATAAAGGGCGAGAGTGAGCGTAATTTATTGCATAACCGACATGCAGGCAACTGGAATGTTGGGGGTGATTGCCAGTTGCAACCGGACACTTGGCTCATGGTTATCTGCATCTTCAAGACGATAGAGACAGATGATATTCAAAGGACATATTCTGGACTGACCAACGCGGGAGGACCTTCCAGATTTCAGACGCCCATCCGAAATAGGATATTTGCGCACAGTTGCGAAAAAAACAAGTGAGAACCAAAGGGAACTGTCATCTGATACACTGAAGTATCATTTATACATTTTACAAGGGAACGTCTCTGAACATTAATTTCACTAGCACACTAATAAGCTAAAAGACTATAATAATGAATTTTTAATGTATATAATACAATGATAACAATGCAAGAAAATTTTATGCTTTTAAAAATAAAATATGATTTCGTGAATGTGCCGAAAAGCAACGAGTTTAGATTTGATAATACTAATGAAAGGCGACTTAAGGGGGCTTTTCAGTCACGCGAAGACACCCTTAACCCATTATGATAGCAATTATTTTTTTCTTAAAAATGGTAAAAAATGTATTTCAAACCACTTTTTTTAGAATAGAAATTCGGTGTCTTATTTTATCGAGGAGTTTTTGTCAAATGTATAAAGTATTTCGCTTGAGAATTGCTGGTGTGCAAACAACAAAAGTGGTTTTAGCTATGGTGTTGCTTTAATGCAACGCTAGGCTAATATGGGTTAATATTAGAGAGAACTCATGTAGTAAAAAAATAACTTTTTTTTATAACTTTTTTATTTAAATCTATTGGAGTGTAAAGGCGAATTTTTAAATTTTTACATTATCGGTACATTCACTGTAAGAAGAAATCGCCCAATAGAACTAATACCACTGTCTATCAACGCAACGGGGGGGGGGGGGGGGGGGTATCTAATGGCAAGTTTTCATGCCAACCGACGCACATTAAGGAGTTAATAAGGCGAACTATTTTTTGAAATATTTCTACGTTAAGTCTTGAAACACAAAAGTACTTTTAAACGGATATTTAGTTGAGTTAAAACTAACTTTAAATCTAAATAAACTTTTCGAAATGTTTCGTTTACCTTTTACACCCCTGAAAGTGACGACATAAAACGAAATTTTAAGTGTGATGCGCCAAGAAAACACATAAAGACCGAGAATCTTTAATTCTGCAAATTGAGTTCTATAATGATTATAGTTTCCTATCTCCACTTCACTGTATATAAAGAAAATTTCTGTTCGAAACTTTAAAAACTTTTCTCGAACAAAATAACACTTTCGGGGCGATAGCGAAAAATGATTCACCAAAAGTACTTCGCACGGCACATCACAACCGGAAGGCAAAACCTCGCATTTCAGACACAGCAGCAACTATGTATAATGCTCTGTTTAATTCAGCAGCGATTGCATAAATTCAAACATAAACAAGGCAAATAATTTAAAAGCAGACTCTGCCAGGCTGATAAACAGCTTATAAATCACTTTCAGCTCCCCCGAACAAACTCCTGCAGGGGAATACGACAGAAGTAAAGCCCGGCCACGCATTTTAAGTATCCGGGGATACATTTTTGAAACCGGGAAACGACTTAACACATCGCGTTAGAATTATACTCTGATGCCCCCTTCCCTCCCACACATTAACTTGCCTTTCTCCCCCAATTACTAAGAGAAAATTATTCTCCAAAACTTTGGCTTTTCCCTCTGAAATAAATCGGGCCAACCTCGGCCCTAATGAAAAAGAGGGGGCAAAGGGGAAACGTGACCAGCTTTTGCAAACACCGGTCAGGGGCCCATACTCTCAAGAGAGCAACCACGTGCTTTGCTGGCAGCAGCGAAGTATTTGCATACAGAGTGGAGAGAGACACACGTGCACACTCGTCTCTCTAAATCGATATTTAAATGCGGGGGTGTGCAGCGTGTAAGGGGGATAGGAAGTAGGTAGTCGCTAGTTGCTGCCGCGGCAACAAGTAGCTCATACTTTTCGAGCTCTCTTTAAATCAAACTTGGCAGATAGTAATGTACTTATGACCACAGACTGTTTTTATTTTATTTTATTTTTTAAGGATTAATTTGACAATGTTTAAGACTAGAAGACATAAGAAATATTATCTTGATAACAAGAGAAATTTTTTCATGGTTTCGATAGCATTTTTTTTCCCCCTTTTAACTTTAGAAGTAGTGTCACACATGGAAAAAATTAAACAACTTTAAGTTTTCATGAATTATTGTCACTTGTCGAGATTGATATTATTATTATTATTATTATTATTAAAACGATAAAAAATCGACAGACAAAATCACATCATTTCAGCTCCGATAAAATAGTTATTAATAAGAGAATTTAGCTCTAAGACAAAGCGTGAATCTTTTCTGATGGTAAAAATTCTAAAATATTACAAAAAATTAGCAGAAATGTCTTCTACAGTATTACAGAGATTCACATCACAATATCAGCGAACAATTTACTTAAGATTTTAAAATGTAATGAAATTGCTTTCGCTTTCGTGTAATGCATTTTTCCTGAAATGTTGCACCTTTCGAGATCAAGGACACCCCCCCCCCTTTTTTTTTCACCTTATTACATTGGTGTGTTCAAAGCATGGTTTAAGAAAAACTCCAGCCCATGTGGGTTTTTTATTTGCTTTAATGATCCCCCCCAGGGTTTTTTAAAAACCCAATTGTTTTAAAAAAATACCTCAGTCCGTGAAATATTGTTTGAAGTTTTATTAAAAAAGATTTTTTTTTTAAACCCTGGTTTAAAGTTACAATAAAATGGAGTTTCAGGTGGCCAGAACTTCTCCCCCACTAAGACGAAAAAGATAAGCACCTAATAAGGGTAGTAAGGGGAATACAAAGTAGCTCATAAGTTGCGACTTAAACCAAACTTGGTTGATTGGCAATGAAATATACGTAATACACTGAACCCTTTGTATTAGTGATGGGCATAACGATTATTTTGATTATTCGAATGAATCATTCGGGCATGCGTTGAAGCATATCTGTCAAACTTCATTTTTTTTTTTTTATTATTCAATTACTACCAGAAATTTTGAAGAAAAAAAAAAGTTTTTGCAGAAACTTTTTTTTGCAGAAACAAAACCTCTACACGAAATCCCACCTTTAACCTATGAGAAAATTTAAATAGGTGAATATTCATTACCTAATATAATTATAGAAATACGGTTTTCACCCTCAAAAAGTAGACGTCCGATGCCGACTACACTAATGGATAAATCGATAACCATTCTGGAGAGTTTTACAGCTTTAGAGCAAGCCCGGGAGGATAAAAATATTAAAATTTAATCGCATTCAATTATATATAATAGTTTTAAATTTGATTTCACATTCGTTGAAACACTCACACACATGTATATATACATACATATAATATATATGCACAAACACATACACACAATTATAATTTTGAGTACTTACGAATTATCCGGGCCAGGACCGTGCGAAGAGGGGTGTGAAGGGGGCCTTCGCCCCAAGCGCAGAAATTGAGGGGGCGCCAAATTTATACTCGCAGTTTTATTTATTTATTTATTCATTTTTTGGCCGTCGATCATTTTCCGGGGAATTTCATTTTATCTCTTCGTCATTCTCTTATTTTCTGTTGTTAAAACATCATGATTTCTCTAAGAAGAAAGTGGAATTTTCTCATGTTATTTAGTTGTTTGGAATTTCTGAATTAAAATTAAATATTTTAGAGTTCCAAGATAAACGCGAAATATTTATTCAATAGAATTTATTTCTGTTTCTGCCCTTTATAAATTTTTTTGACACCTGTCACAAAGAGAAGAAGTGAAGGGGGTAGGGGTGCCAAATTGAAACTTTGCCCCTGGCGCAGTTTTCTCTTCGCACGGTCCTGATCCGAGCCAGGTCAAATACAACTGCGCCAAGCATGGCGTCAAATATACTAATTATAGAAACCCTTATGTTTTGACAACTATAAAGTTTATTTATTTATTTATTATAATTTAGTTTTTTTTTCATTATTATTATGATTTGTAGTTTTTTTTTTCATTATTATTATGATTTGTAGTTTTTTTTTTTTTTTTTTTTTTATAGTTGTTTATTTATTATTGATCATTTATAATATTATTTATTTATTTATTTTATATTATTTACCCTTTTTAACAATGTAATGTATTTAATAATGTTAAATTACAATTTTGAACATTATTAGCAACGATAAACAAGATTAGCAATTGACAACCATTTTTGGCAATATATCTCCTGGCCTGGATAATATGCAAGTACCTAATTTTGCTGTTTTAGTTTTTTCATGTGATAAATGTCACAGAACACGTTCCTCCAAAAAATGTGTTCCAACACCATTCGCGCCTTCACCTGAAGAATAAAATCCAGAGAGGGACAAGCAAAATTTTAGGACAAATATGCCTGTACCGCTACCTAGGCTGCACTTTGTAAAATAAAAGGCTGTAATCATGAAATAAAGTTAAATTAAGATTTATTTTTTATTATCTTCGATCAGAACTACCCATGCAAGACAATTTTTAAGTATATCAACCTCAAAAGCACTACAGAGATACAATAAATAATATTAAGAATTTAAAAATAAGTTTTCTACTTTCCAAAATCATAGATGCCAATTATTCCGGAGTCTGATTCAAGGCAAATGTGTTGTCAACTGGAAATTTTATTTAATATATATATATATATAATTTTTTTTTAAAATGAGATGCAATAAGTATCTTATAGAAAGAAGACACATTTCCTTATATATACTTTCCAGTTTTAAACATGCTTGCACTGGATCAGATTCCAGAATAATTAAGAGATGTTGCATCTACGCAAAATGAAGAATTAAAACAATTTATAATCTTTCTCGTAAGTGGGAGGGGGTTCACTCTTCCGTTTAAGGCAAATTTTAAACACATGATGAATGTAAAAAGAAAAACTAAACTAAGTATTGTCTTCCAAGGGGGATTCAGGGTTGCAAGACTCCCCTAAAGATAAAAAAGGTCCCAGTTTTTTTTTGTCACTAGTTGACAATAAATATATATATATATATATATATATATACCGGGTGATCCAAAAGTCAGGACGAACTTTAAAAATGAATAATTCGAAAACGAATCAAGATACAAAGATACGGTTTGCACCAAACAGATAGAAAAGAAACCGGGTTTTGTGTGGCAACGAAAAAAAATAGTTCTGTTGGTGACCAACAGATGGCGCTATAGTGTTTTATTGCGGCAAAAGATGATTTACAAATGAAAAATTGTTGACAACTTACAAGTCATCTTAATTACAGTTAATTAGTACTACAGTAAATGTTCAATGTGCTGTCCATCATTCAGAAGTACAGCTATGAAATGAGGCACCACACCGTTCACAGTATTTAGTAGCATTTCTTGCGTTATGGCAGACACATTTTGCCGGATGGGATCTTCCAGTGCTGCTGTGTCATGCCGGTTGGTCGCGGACAACTTTTGACTTCAAGAATCCCCACAGCCAAAAGTCACAGGGTGTCAGATCGGGAGATCTTGGAGGCCATGCGTGATTAAAGTAGCGACTGATAATGCGATCCTCCCTAAATGTTAAGCATAGCAGGCGTTACACAGGCAGAGCAATATGAGGTGCTGCTCCATCTTGCATAAAGGTGACTGTTTGGAGTGCCTGTTGCACTTGCAGTTCAGGAATAATGTTGCTTTGTAATAGTGCTACATATCGCTGACCAGTGACAGATACTGTTTTGAAACCAGTCTGTGTGACTTCCTAGAAAAAAAATGGACCAATTAGGAAATCAGCAGTTAAGCCACATCAAACTGTCACTTTAGGCTGTTGCAAGGGTACCTCAACAAATGCATGTGGATTTTCTGTGGTCCACACTCGACAATTGTGGGTGTTAACAGTGCCAGAGAGTGTGAAATGCACTTCATCTGTACAAAGCACAGTGTGAAGAAAGTCGTGCTGCTCTTCCATCTTATTGAATACCAAATTTGCAAAATCTCGGCAATAGTCGAAGTCAGGAGGTTTCAGTTCTTGGTTATGTTACAACTTGTAGGGATACTGTTGCAAAGTTATTCGCAGTGCTCTCCAGACACTTCCGTATGACACTCCTGTCTGCCTCGAAACTTCTGGAGCACTACACTCCCCATATGCAGCAACCGCCGACATGGATTGCACCATCTGCTCCACCGTCGTGGCAACAGCAGCGGATGTTGAGGGATGTCCACTTCTTTGACGTGACGCCAAAGAACCTGTAGCTTGAAGTTTCTTCATCATTCTGCTCAGTGCAGAATACGTTATTGGTCCTTTGCTATCTCGCATACCCTTCATGTAGCGATATGCTCGCAATGCCACTTTCCGAATTCTTATAATACAGTTCAACTAAGAGGGCTTTCTCAACTATGGACAGCATTTCGATGCATACAAGCTTCGACTACCATTACCTGCTGCAGTTGCTCCTTTTTATATCGTTTGTTGCTTTGCATAATCCTACATCAGAAATCTGACAGCGCCATCTGTTGGTCGCCAACAGAACTATTTTCTATTTCGTTGCTACATAAAACCCGGTTTCTTTTCCATCCGTTTGGTGCAAACCGTATCTTTGTATCTTGATTCGTTTTCGAATTATTCATTTTTAAAGTTTGTCCTGACTTTTGTATCACCCAGTATATATATATATATATATATATATATATATATATATATTTTCCAAAATCAGCAGATAAAAAGAAAATATAGCTAGTTTGAAAATCCAGGGAGGGGCAAATGCCTTCCTCTTGCTGGCGCTCTTGCATAACCGTAGTTGAATTATTTTCCAGCCATAAATACACTACTAACAGGAAACTTATTAGGATTTATGAACCACAATTCACCTCTAAGTATTTTTTTTTTAAATATCACGCGATACATTCATAAAATAATCACTCATGTAATGGTCTATTTGAAGGATATCATCAGAAGATGTTTCTTCGATTACACCATTACTTGTGCTATTAACTGTGACAATATCAATGATCGTGTAAAGAAGGTTCAGATTTCAACAAGTGCGACAGACCAAAACATATATCAATAAGTAGTTTTTAAAGACTTTACTCGGCCAAAACCAGTTCAATAACAACACTCCGAAACGCTGCAGTGAACACGCGCAGCATGAGATGGACAAAATGATCGTTAGATAAAACAAGAGAACCGATCAAGCAATTTAGCCCAGTATTAGAATAGAAAACGATATCATATAATTTATACAAGGTTATAAGTAAACATGAAAATATGGGCTAGATATATTTGAAATGGCAACTAAGTACCAACTTTATTCAGCTTTTTAAGAAAGAAACTGTCAATGATAATTATGGAAATAATAAGTCAAACAGGAAATTGGTAAAATAATGGTCAGAAAGTTTAAAATAGAATTTTACCATTGCTAGATCACCCCCTCCCCCCCAGTAATAAGCATGGGGGGCAGAAAGGGAGGGGGTTAACTTAAATAAAATTTCTGTATCTTTGGTGATTTTTTTTTTTTTTAAGAAACTAAATTAAAAAAATACTATATGTAACGTGACAAAAAAAAAAAAAACAGAGGTAGGATTGAGGATGAATTTTTTATTATTTTTTTTTATTTTAACGGGACTGACAGGACAGTCACTGACGACTATTTTGTTATTATTTTATCTACCACTATTTCAAAACAGTAATCTTCGTGGTAGATTTCTGTTAATCTTTGAGGTAGTTATTTTTCAGAAATAGTGGCAAGAAAAATTAAAAATAGTCGTCAGTGACAGCCATGCATTGACTTATCACAAAACTCCTACAAAAAAAAAAAAAAAAAAAAAAAAAAAGGGGAAAATCTTGTCCCTATTTTTTTTCTAGATTTCATTTTGATAACGCCGATAATAGATTTTATTTATTGAATTTGTAGGTGGTGATATGAAAAAATTAAGTTCATAGTTGCCACAAAAAAATCTAACGATGTTTGAGGCTTGGAAATGTTTAAAACTTCATTATTATCCTTGCAACTGTAAGATAAAAGGTTTAGGCTTAATGGTTACGATAAGTTTATTTTAAAGTTTGTTAGTCATAATTCTTCATACTTATGTTCTTTTTCTTTTTTTTTTTTTTTGGGGGGGGGGGGATTAAAGGGAAAAAACGTACATTTCTAGTTAATTAATAATCTTCCTCCAAGATATACACTTTTAAAAAAAAAGTTGATTTTACAGTATAATACTGGCACCCCAGCTGCCAGTATTATAGCGTAAAATTAACAGTAATAAACAGTAATATGCTACCGCGCATGCTTTTTTATGCAATTTAATTGAGTTATCATGTTTTGCGAAATGTCAATTTTTCACATAATTTTGCCCATTTTTCACTTAAAAAAATCCTTTTTGTTTAATTTTTAAAATGTTTATCTATTTTTCAAAGTTTCAACTTGAATGTTATTAGAAAAAATTGGTATAAAGAGAAAATTTCAAAAATTTCAAAAAATCACCTCAGAAGGTATGTGGATACCTTAACATAAAATCATCCACACTATATGAACCTTTTCTCAGAACATTCCGTGCAGGACAATTTGAGGGATATCGACATAAGAAAACAACACAGAAATGTAGAAAATAAGAAATATTAAAAATTTAAAGGTAAGCTTATAATATGGGCTTTTTAAAAAATGGAAAATTGGACTAGATATTATTTTTTTTATTGAATTTATTTTCTTTTTCATCACTATTTATTCTTTTTCTTTTATTTGTTCTAGAATTTCTTCTTTTTTAATTGAATTTCTTTTCTTTTTTATCAGGGGGTTCTGCTTCCCCAAGTCACCCCTTTAAGATAATATTTAAGCACATGAATGTAAAAAGAGAATATTACTAAAAAGGTCTTGCACGGGAGATTCAGGGGGGGGGGGGCGAGTCCCCCTCCCACTTACGAAAAATCCATAGTTCTTAAACACATTTTAAACACATGGATGTAAAAACTTCGTAAAAGAAGTTTGTAAAAATATAATATTTAAATACATGGATGTAAAAAGAAAATAGAACAAAAAAATGTCCTGCACGGGGTTATTCAAAAAGAGGGGAGGGCCCTTCTTGAATAGCTCCGCTTACGAAAAATCCTTAGTCCTTCTTTATCTTGGTGTTTAACTATTTTAACTCACTTGAGAAGGATAATTTTAATTATCGTTCTTTCAAAATGATCATAATGAAAATTTAGTCGATTAAATTTTAAAATCCAGAGGGGACCCCCCCCCCTCGCTGCTTTTCCTTGCCGACACTCATGCCCCCTATATAAAATTTGTGTTACTAAAAGTAGAATCCAAACTATCGTTTCGAAGTTAAAAAACTAGTCCGCCTTTTAGTCCAGTAGAAATAGCGCAAAAAAGGGCCTTGCCGTACAAAAATTCGAGTAGTTCTGATTTTTGGGTATGCTGTAAAGGTTGACCCTCTAATAAAAAAACCAAGTTTTCGACCTTCTAGACCTTCTGCGTTTTTCACAATATTGAAAAAAAACAATATTTTTCGGCACTTTTTTCGATTTTTCTTAAATAACTCAATTTTAGTGCATGCTACAGAAAAAAGCACTGTTACCATTTTTTAGAGCATAAAATTCTCTACAACATGCAGTATTCAGGTTTGTAAATTGTCCAAATAGGGGGTAAGATATGGAGCCGGGAAAATAGGGCAAAATTTGCAAAAAATGCAAAAATCCACTAAAGACGTTAGTTTTTGCTTAATAACTCACTTTTAGTGCATTTTAGAAACAAAATTGTCATAATCAACTTTTTAGAGCATGAAATAGTCGATAGTTTCATTTATTATAGGTTGGCCCTCTAATAAAAAAACCAAGTTTTCGATCTTCTAGACCTTGTGCGTTTTTCACAATATTGAAAAAAACCAATATTTTTCGGTACTTTTTTTGATTTTTCTTAAATAACTCAATTTTAGTGCATTTTACAGAAAAAAGCACTTTCACCATTTTGTAGAGCATAACATTCTCTATAAATTGCAGTATTCAGATTTGTAAATTGTCCAAATAGGGGGTAAGATACGGAGCCGGGAAAATAGGATAAAATTTGCAAAAATCCAATAAGACGTTAGTTTTTGCTTAATAAACTACTTTTAGTGCGTTTTAGAGACAAAAGTACTTTCACCATTTTGTAGAACATAAAATTCTCTACAACATGCAGCATTCATATTTGTAAATTGTCCAAATAGGGGGTAAGATACGGAGCCGGGAAAATAGGGTTAAATTTGGAAAAAATGTAAAAATCCACAAATGACGTTAGCTTTTGCTTAATAACCTACTTTTAGTGTCTTTCAGAGACAAAAGCACTTTCACCATTTTGTAGAACATAAAATTCTCTACAACATGCAGTATTCGTGTTTGTAAATTGTCCAAATAGGGGGTAAGATACGGAGCCGGGAAAATAGGGTTAAATTTGCAAAAAATGTAAAAATCCACAAATGACGTTAGTGTTTGCTTAATAACCCACTTTTAGTGCATTTTAGAAACAAAATTGTCATAATCAAATTTTTAGAGCATGAGATAGTCGATAGTTTCATTTATTATAAAATTAATTATTTGTAATAAACCTTTAAAATCACAGCAAAAAGATTTTGGGTGAAAACAGGAAAATACTACCTATCAAATAATAAATTTAAAAAACGAGCTTTTATTTTTGATATTGAAAACACGATGCGGTTAATTAATTACAGAATGTACAAGAATTTAATCACCAAATATATAGAAAGTATATTAAACATACTTAGTCATATATGTTTCCTTCAAAATCATCATATGTTCCCTTACAAATCTGAATATTGCATGTTATAGAGAATTTTATGCTCTACAAAATGGTAAAAGTGCTTTTTCTGTAAAATGCACTAAAATTGAGTTATTTAAGAAAAATCGAAAAAAGTGCCGAAAAATATTGTTTTTTTCAATATTGTGAAAAACGCACAAGGTCTAGAAGGTCGAAAACTTGGTTTTTTTATTAGACGGTAAAATGCTATTTCTACTGGACTATTTCTTCAAAAGAGAAAAAAGATGTTGATTAAAAAAAAAGTGGGGAGGGCGCTCCTTGAATAGCTCCGCTTACGAAAAATCCGTAGTGTCTCTTTATCTTAATGCTTAACTATTTTAACTCACTTGAGAATCGTCTTTCAAAATGATCATAATGAAAATTTAGTCATTAAATTTAAAAATCCAGAGGGACCCCCCCCCCCCCCCCCGCTTATCTTTGTTGCCGGCACCCATGCCCCTATCTAAAATTTGTGTTACTGAAAGTAGAAACCAAAATATCGTTTCGAAGATAAAAAACTAGTCCGCCTTTCTTCAAAAGAGAAAAAAGATGTTAAGTAAAATCGTCAAGACTGGAGCAATCAACCCAAACAGTTTCGAAATAATAGGATTCGGAAATACGCACCATTCACGAAATAAGACAGGAGGCGTACGTAACTGAATGTAGTGGTAAAAATCTTGAATGAAACAGGTCAGTCGAGTTCTCTTGCATTTTTTTTTTTTTTTTTTTTTTTTTTTTCATTTTGTGATATGTGTATGCATTACTCTTGATATCATTGGGGTAAAGTGCGCAAAAATCCCCCCCCCCCCCCCCTCCCAATCATGCAATAAGAATATTTTTTTTTTTTTCTCTCATTTTCAGAGGGGGAAGGGTAGAGCGTTTTGTTTGATGCGATTTTTTCCATCGGCAATGCTTAAAGTCTATTTTTCTTATGTCGCGGTACGAACTGAAAGGTACAATGCTGTTCATTTTTTGATTTCGCGATCAGAAAGGATAACTGATAAACTGGTATGTTGAGGTTATCACAAAACTTTCTTCTATATAAATCAAATCATTTATACGTGATTTAAACAAAATGACAATGTATTCTCATATTCAGGATGCTAAGCGTGTAGTTTTGTTGAACTCTGTGAATTATTTAAACTGGGGATGTAAGCATCGCATATTTCGGACAAATAATCGAATTTCAACACCCCCGCTTAGACGACTGCGACCAAAATTGAATGACAATCTATTCCTATTATGAAGATCCTAAATTTTATGTTTCGTTGAATTCTGTGCACATAAACGGGAAATACAAGCATAACATAAATCGAACAAATCATCGATTTGCGGCAGTCCCTCTTGGGGGATTTTGCTCAAAAACTAATCAGCACTAGTTCACATAAGGATAGAACTTCATACGAAATTTCACCCTATTCTACGCAACAGTTTGTGAGTTAGAGCGCCCACAAAATTTTTGTCACATACCGACAGACATACAGATTCACGGACAGACAGTCTCTGGAAAAAAAAAAAAAAAAGTCAAATCGTGTTCAGGACCATCTAAAATGTATAAATTCGTCAAAAACCTGAAAGTGGAATTTTCACCAATACGTTCTTTTTGTATAGATAGAAGAAAGAAAATGTTGTATTAAAAGTAATTAAAATGTTGTACTAAAAGAAATAAAAACAAGTGGGTAAGTGTGATCGAAGATCGCTCAAAGGGTTTCGTTTAATATTCCTTTCAAAACACTTTATCCTTTCTTTAATAAATTCAAACAAATTCCATTTAGCAAAAAAAAAAAAAAAAAAAAAAAAGTCATGTTTTTTATAAAGTAAAAATTTACCGGTCTATTTTTTCGTTTTTTCGAATATCTAAACCAGCCGGATAGCGGGCCAAGCCCGCTATTATTTTCTGTCATACTAATATCCGTCATACGGACTAAATGCAATATTTAAAAAAATAATTTCAAAATTAAACAAATTGTACACCTTCAAAATGTTAAAATATGCGAATATTTCCATAATTGGATTTTTATCACGATTCAATATGTTTCTCAAACTCATATATTTACTATTCTCTATTATTTATATTGATACTCGCTTTGTATTATTCTCAAACATTTGAAAAATTAGTTAAACTTCCCATATGACGTCAGATTTTCTTTTTAATTCTCTAATGATGTGATATTAATCTGCTTTGTGTACTTACACATACTCATACTCCTTGTATTATTGAAAAATCTTAGACATTTTCCGTTTTATTACGACTATGACGTCAATCAATTTTATTTCATATTAATCTTTTTTTTCATTTGGTGAAACTTTTTATTTCATTATTCACGTGGAAATCGTCTGATAGAAAATTAATTATTGTAGAAAGAATTTCATCGTGGATTTTTAATTTTTGGCATCGGCTATAACGAAAAATGTTTCAATTTAATAGGAAAAGGCTGTTAGAATTTTGGTTTTTTATCTCTATTTATTAAAATAATACGATTTTTTCAAATTTTAATATTTTGAGCTCTTTACAGCTGATATTCAGATTTATACACTAAGTTTCAACTCTGTAAGTTACTTAGTTTTTGAGAATGGCTCTGTGACGGACAGACAACGCAGCGGGAGTAATAGGGGTTCGTGAGATGAACGAAACCCTAAAAACCAGGTTGTGTTAAATAAAAAAAAGTGCAAAAATTTTTATTGTTTCTTGTGTATTTATCAATTTTTTTAGCTTTTGCAAGTTTTTACGGATTTTTTTTTAAAATTATTATTTCCATTGCCTTGACAAAAATTAAATTTTGACGGCAAAATGACCAACCTAATATTCAGAAAACAATTTTCTGAATAATGACATCTTTACTGCGATTTGATTGAAGACGATTAGTGAATAAAGACGGGTGATGTTGAGATATTTAAAAGGACGACGTTGCACATGCGGCGCAAAAAAATGGACCTGTGGAAATATGTACAAGACTATATATACCCCACAAATTTGCAAATACGCTACGCGGACGTACTATATAAGAGCACCATTTAAGCAAACAAATTTTAAGAAGGGATTACATAAAAAAAATGGAGAAGGATCTTTGGGATGCATAATTTTCCCCATGCAAGGAACAAAATATTTTGTGGATAATCGCAAAAGAGGAATATTTTGTATTAACCCGTTAACGCCCAGCTGTTTTTACACTTCTTTTAATTCTTCGGCACCAGTTTTTCCCCATGTAGTAATTCTGAGTTATTTAATGACTCAAAATTTGAGATTAGATAATGAGAAAATTTCCGTACTAAAATTCTGGTACTGACATTTAAAAGTTTTGTTTGGTTGTAGGTGATCTAGAAATGGATCGCTGGGCGTTAATGGGTTAAATACATCTGTCTCATTTCAATAAAAAAGGCCCACTTTTGAAAAAAAAAAAAAAAAAAAAAAAGAGGACCCAGTTTTAAGCTTTTGGTTCCAGGGACCCACAGGATTTCAAAAGCCTAGCAATATCACTGATTGCTGATGAGTAAATGGAAACCATGAAAATGGAAAACAATGTCCATAATAATTCTTTTGATGATTGTAATTTATTCATAAAAAATCTGCCTCTCGTCCCCGCCTTTTTTTTTAAGTGAAAAAAAAAAAAAAAAAACTTTTAGCCAGATTCAACTGATACACCTGAAAGCTCCATCTTTCTTTCTCCTAAAGACGTTCATAAAAACATGTCGTAAAAACAAAGCTGAATATGAGCGCTTATCTCGTAAGTAGCTAGATTTATTGGTCAAATGAATTATGGACGTTATTATTATTATTATTATTTTTTTTTTTTTACCGTCCTTCTTATACTATACAACTTAATCTATCCATCCAGTTACTCAAGTTTCTAAGACAGAAGAAAAAAAAGTCAGAAAACAGAGGCTGATAATTTATTAATCCATTTTCCAGGATTTTGTCTTAGGTCGTCCACGTACGTGCAATGAATTTGTAACGATCGAGGGATTTCCGTTCATCCATTATGTTTTCGACAGGCGATCATAAATTTGTTCACGCGCGTCGCGCAACAAATACCTTTCAATAAGTAATCTCTTGTAAAACGTCAATTTTAATTTTGATTAAATTCGCTAATTTACATTTCTTTCAGGTAATACAACTTATGTTCGCTTTCCCGTGTAACAGCAAAAATGGTTGTTAAACGTTTAGTAAAGCTTGATTTAATTTCTTGTCAGTGATTTGTTTTAAAATTTCCCAATCTTTCTTAATGTTTATTTATTTATTTTTATATCGAGATCAAGAGCTATTAACGTAAGAAGTTATAAAACATAGATATCTAGGTTAGTAATAATAAGAATAAACTGTATACATTTACAGGGTCAATCCAGTCAAAATTTGGGGCGTATTTGGGGCCCCTTCACAAAAACACTTTTATATTACAGCTATATCTATATCTATATATATATATTACGCTATCGTACGTGGCATAGAAATCGCGATTATTTGTTAATTGTTTAAGGGCAACGCTCGAATGAAGCGCATCTCATTGGTTATTGTGTAAAAATTCTTTGGCAGGATTTAGACCAGGATTTTTTTTTTACATTTAACTGTTTGGTGCTGCCATCTACAGGAATAAAAGCGAAACAAACAATGATTTCTTGATTATAGTGCAAATTAATTGTAATTATAATTTGTCAACATTAAAAAGTAAATAGATACATTTTTATACATTTTCATTTGAAATATTGATTTTTGTATAAGCATTTAATATTTATAATTTAAAAAAATACAACTAGCAATATAAAATTTAAAATGTAAACAAAGCAATGATTTTTTAAAGGGGAAAAGTAAGTGTAATAATTTTCCCTGACCGTTTCATTTTTTAAACGTAACTGTTATACTTTTGAAATTTTAGCTCTTATTTAATTTTGTCACAGGTTTTTACTACAAATAAATATTATTCAGTCTTTTTTTTTATGAAGTCCACTCCACTTTTATATTTTTCAATGACAGTTTACCCGGGCAACGCCGGGCGGGCTAGCTAGTACATTTAATAAAACAAGTCCCATCACAAAATTTCTCTGCATAAAACAAGCCCCTTGATAAAAATTCGTCTTAATAAAACAAGCCCCTCCACAAAATTCCATTCCATAATATTTGTATTTTGTTAGGTTTTAAAATGCATAATTTGCAAACAAAACATGTTCACCAGAAAGGAAAATTTTAGCCGAAGGACTTAAACAAGTTATTAATAAATGATTGGTCCTAATTTGAGTAATCGGACGTACTTACTAATGTTACAAAAGAAATGTCAATACATGAAAAATAAAAATCCAAACTGCAACTCAATATCTAAATATCTTTCCAATTTTAATATTTCTCTTAAAAAATATAAAAATTTTATTATTTTTAAAAAATAAAGAACTCCTAAAATAAAACCAAAAGAAAAATAAATCCACTTTAAAAAGTTGGAGGCTCAGTTTTATCACCTTTTGGAGAACAAGGAAGTTTATTTATTTATTTTAGTTTATTCCAGTAATAACAGATGAATTATCAGTAGGAACTATCTCGCTCTTACATCAAAAATTGTTTTTCTTATCCTTTTTTTCTTTTCTTTTCCTGTCAATGAGATAAATAACATATAAATTCAGAAATAAGATACCATAACCCAAAAACTTATGTCCTCTTATTTTTAGAAAAAAGAAGAAAAATCTTCAATTCTCTATATATGTATTATGTAACAAATAAAAAATTGATTGATCACTTAAATTTATGTTCATATGTTCATTCATAAATGTAAAAAAACTGAACAAGAATATGAAAACTAACAAAAGTGTAATGAATATCAAAATTCTGATGATATGTATGAAAAAAAAAAGTTCAATTTCTAAAAAGAGCAGGCTAGTTTAAAATACTTAAAAATTGATTCATTATCTCTCCTTCTTCCAATTCCTTGTGTCAATTTTATATGTAAATAAAACTATACTACCGTACCTCAGAAAACGAACCAAACATAGAATGGAGAAAAACTGCAATAAATCCATGCACACTGATGAGAAACTAAGATAACAGGTAAATTATCCTACACTGAGAAAAAAAAAAATACCTCCTTCAACTAGAATGAATAGTTAGACTATGTTTCTAAGTCCCTAAACTAGAAATATAGAAATCCGAGCTATGCGAATAGGGTAAGCAACAAACCTGAATAGACAAAATGATCGAGAAATTCTAGTCTCTTGTTTTCTAGGTGACGAAACGATAATGAATCGTGTAATTGGCGAGAAATTATCGCTTTATTATTTCTAGAATGGATTTATAAACTAGCATTATAGTTACTAAAACTAGCGTCTTGTCTTTTCATCTATTTGCAGACATTTTAAAATAAGTTTGACCACGAGAATATAGGAAAACACTCTTGAATTCTAGTAGGAGACACTAGAACTCTCTGGCAAAGGTAACTAGAATTTATAGGGATGACATGGAACTATTTTTTCTAGAGCCACAATTTAGATTCTAGTTGAGAAGGGCAGATTTTTTTCTCAGTGTATACATGAAACATAAAATAATAGAAAAGGGCAAAAATTATCCAGCTCATAACAAATTGTCATTCAAATTCTATAGTAATATTGAAATTTTTTGTCATAAAACAGAACTTAAGAGTTCTGATACTCAGATTACTCAGGAGTTTTGATAAAAAGATATAAATAAATTCTTGTTTCCATAATAATTCAAATATATAACATCCTCTTTAAAAAATCATTTGGACAATTAATATTTTCATACATTTTACAAGTATGTAGTAAAAATATATGATAGAAATACATATTAGAATAACTTTTCAGAAATTTAGAAATTTTTATATCAATTTTATACATTTTTTTACTAGAACAAATTCAGACAAGGATACTTCTCAAGAAAACAACCACTCAAAATATTTGTAACACTCAAATAGTTTTGATGAAAAGTTATAAATTCTTATGTTTACTGATTCAAATAGATAACATTATCTTTAAAAAAATCCTTTTGACAAGTAATATTTATATATTTTTTTACATGTAATGTAAAAAAATACGACAGAAATACATTTTAGAATAAATCTTAATCAACTTCAGAAATTTAGAAATTTTTATATAAATTTTCTACGTTCTTTTACTAGAACAAATTCAGACAACACTAAGTATACTTGTCAAGAAAGCAATCATCCACATCTCAAAATATTTGTATCCCTCAGTTAGTTCTGATAAAAATATAAAAATTCTTATTTATACCAATTCAAATAACATAAAAAAAAAAAAGAAAAAAGAAAACCTTACCTAAGTTTAATATTTACATATATTTTACATGTGATAAAAAAATATGATAGAAATACATTTTAGAATAAATCTAATCAACTTCAGAAATTTAAAAATTTTTTATATCAATTTTATACATTATTTTACTGGAACAAATTCAGACAACACTAAGTATACTTGTCAAGAAAGCAATCACCGACATCTCAAAATAATTGTATCCCTCAGTTAGTTCTGATAAAAATATATACATTCTTGTTTATACCAATTCAAATAACATAAAAAAAAGAAAAACCTTACCGAAGTTTAATATTTAAATATATTTTACATGTAATAAAAAAAAAAAAATGATAGAAATACATTTTAGAATAAATCTAATCAACTCCAGAAATTTTTATATCAATTTTATACATTCTTTTAGTGGCACAAATTCAGACAACACTAAGTAATATTTGTCAAGAAAGCAATCACTCACATCTAAAAATATTTGTATCCCTTCTGATAAATATATATATATATATATATTCTTGCTTTAACTGGTACAAATATATAACATTTTCTTTAACAAAAATCCTTTTTACACAAAACTCCTTTTTACATATATTTACATATATTTCCCAAATAATGTAAAAAAAAAATATGATGTAAATATATTTTAGAATAAATCATAATCAATTTCAGAAATTTTTATATCGATTTTATGCATTTTTTTACTGGAACAGATGCAGACAATATTAAGTACACTTGTTAAAAAAGCAATCACTCACATGTCAAAATATTTGTAGCCCTTCTGATAAATATATATATATATATATATTCTTATTTCAACTGGTACAAATATATAACATTATCTTTTAAAAAACCCTCTTTACAATTAATATTTACATATATTTTACAAATAATGTAAAAAAAAAAAAAAAAAAAAAAAGATGTAAACGTATTTTAGAATAAATCCTAATCAACTTCAGACATTTTTATATCGATTTTATGCATTTTTTTTTTACTGGAACAAATTCAGACAACATTAAGTATACTTGTCAAGAAAGCAATTGCTCACATCTCAAAATATTTGTAACCCTCCCCCAAACAAATTTGAAGCACCCAGGTGCTTTGGTCACTCTCATCATACCTAACCCTTTTCACGATATGTTGATGTGTATGTCATGAGTTCCCTTTATTGTGGTCAGGCAAGGAGAGTCTCTTTTTTATGGACTACATCATTAGAAGACTACATAAAATGATTAATGTAAAGCACGCCAACGGAGTGGTCAAGAATATAACAAATGTACTCTGAGCGTACTTCAAACATTCATAATATCAATAAGCATGAAACCACAACACATGTTTCTAGAAAAGGAGGACATGAAAAACCCTAATGGTCAGAGGGAAGAAACAGCAGTTATGGTGGTCATTTCAGTGAGTACACGGGTGGGCTTGTATGTCAAAAGTACAAATATGAGAGCTTTGTATGCACATTCGTAGATGGTCAACTATTTGACAGATATGGATGATCACAGACAAAATTTAACGGTGGAGGAAGAGTTAAGATTTGACTTTAGGAAAGATATAACAACCATAAAAATAACATACCAAATGAATGAATTTTGGGATAAAAATAAATCTTTTCTGAGAAATGATGATATTTCTAATATTCCGTTCTTTTCTTTAGACGGTTAACGAAATAGAAACGAAGTCGATAAAATAACAATTTGCTTAAGGCTGTTCTCAAATCCAAACTGGCTACTACTTTATGACACATTTTTTAATTCATTTTTGTTCTCAAATATATCAAATTGGCAGCTGTTCTTATTCAATAACTTTTCTCCGTGAAAGTTCGTCATTAATGGTGATTTTTCACAGGGATTCTGAATTTATTGAAGTATCATTTTTTGAGTATTTTCTATAATACTTTAATATTACTGTATGCATTATATAAATTAAATCTTGATATATGCATTAATTACATGTAAAAATCTTTTTTTTTTCTAGCAATATTTAAGTAAATGCAAAATATGTATGAGTGATATACATACTTGAAGTTGCAAAAGCCTAATATTACTTCATCTATTCTGAATATTTTTTTTAGTTTTAGTGTCAAAACTAAATAATAGTAATAAAGTTTACAAAAATTAAATGTTTCGTGCTGATTTTCTTTGAGAAAAATTGAGTTACCTTTAAAATAAAACTTTAAATCGCGTTTTCTCAAAATGAGAATTTTAATTGAGTTAGTATACTCAAAATGTTTCATGCGTCTTATTTTTTATCCAATTTTCATGATTATTAAGTATTATTGTTTGCAATTGCTATACTTCAAAACTTGGTATTAATATGCATGCATTATTGTACATAAAAGAAAAATTAGGTACTTATATATTTTTTTTCTGTGGAATTTCATGAAAATGTGTAAATATTGGAAGTTTATTATTTTTTCTTAATATAATATGATTTTAAAACGCATGCAAACTTTTGTTACAATATTATAAAGCAACCATTTAACAAAATGTACCAGGTTCCTGAAGCCAAATTTAATGTGCATGGAGCATTTTTAATAAGAGGAATTAATTAACATATTTTAATTACTAACTTAATTACACACATTTTTGAATAAAACTGAATGAATTGTATGAACTATTATGTGTGCAAAATTTCAGTACAATTGAGTGAGAAATGAAAAATTAAATGGTTTTGAACGTTCACTGTCCCTTTAATCGCCTAAAACTAACATTTTACGCAGAAGCAATATACGCAATCTAAGAAAGTATATTAAAACAAAATATTTATTATTATTTATTTATTTTCTTATAATAATAATAATAATAATAATAATAATAATAAAAGCTATGCAATTTTAATTAATGGCATTATTTTTCTTGTATATATTTAAATATATATCTACCCTATATATATAAAATCCTAATGAAACGAATTTGTGAAACGATTTTATGAAACGAATTTATGAAACGATTTTATGAAACGACTGATTAAACGACTGATTATGTTTCAGGGCTATTTTTAATAAAATATTAAACGCTTGATGGTGAAATTAATATCAATTGTCCATAAAAATCCGCGGATGTCAAAACTGGTAATATAATTTTGAAATTGGAATTAGTTTTCGAGAAATTAATTTTTTTCTAATTTTAATGACATTTCTGTAATGATGGCAACTAATTACTCAGTTTTTTGTGACAAAAAGGGGAAAAAAGTTGAAAAGGATCCCGATAGGGATTATTGATTTCTTTTTATTCGTCATTTTCAAATTGAAATTGAATTTATCTTTTATTTCAATCGATAATGAAGACAAGATTGTGATTAAATTATGCTTTTCAGGAAAATTTGAAAAAAAAAAATCACATCTCTATCATCAGGATTCAATAGTCTGTCAGCATTTAATTTAATTTATAAACTGAAAATATTTTGAATAAATTCGTCCAAATTACGTCATTTATGTAAACGCAAAAGAAAGGAGGGAAAAGGAATTAATAGTAATTATTATTTATTGATATCATTTTGTTATTTTTTTGTAAAATTTAATTAAACGAATTTATAAAATCACTAATTCGGATATTTGAAACAAATATATAAAATAATAATTGCCCAACTGAACGGAATGAGAATAAAATATCCTGCTTGGTTTTCTATCCTGCTTAGTTTTTTCCGCCAAGCTTTTTAAAAAAGCGTCAAGACCCCCTATAATAGAAAAGCAACAAAAGTTCATTGGGTTTGTTTTCATAACTTTTGGCACCAAATCTATGTATATTAACGAATCTATCCCTTTTTGAAGCTCGAATTACGCCAAACCTAAAAGCAAAGGATCCTATACTGGAAAAGTACCCGATTTTCTTATGGACAATATTCAAGGGACATAACATGGTGCAAAATTATCGCGGAAAGCAAATTTGTTTAAATATCTCACCAATTGATGCCGAATAAATGCAGGCATGCATGCATGCACAAAATATTTAATTAATTTTGTATGATAAATAATTATTAGAAAATTCGTATATACATATTAATTAAAATAAATAATTTACATACTTAAAATAACATGAAAATATGCATGATGGTGCACTAAAATAGAGAGAAAATTAAAACCTGTTACTGAAAATGTCTATAACATAGTACTTTTCAATAGCGTGGTTCTTAATGTTATTCACAAGCAGATGGAATTTTTCTCATCCTTAAACGCAAAGGAAGAATAGAATACAGATCGTTGTTATAAAAGTCCGAGAGGTAGCCACAATTTAAACCTAACCATTTTATACAAGCTGGTTTTCAAGTTGTAATTTATTTTACTTATCAATCCCGAAAACAGGCGTCAGTTGTCACAACAGCTGCGTATGAGGCCATGATAATCAAAAATGCCCCATTAAAACGTTAAAAGCAGGGCAACCAAATTACAGATTTTCCAATATTTTTAAAATATAGCACGCTGTCATGTTTTTAGAGGCCTCGAAGTCTGAGCGGGGGTTGGTGAGCGTAGCTCGTAGGGGGCAGGCCCTCTAGTATATATATATATATATATATTTCTTTTTCATTTAAAACACATAGATGTAGTACTTGGAAATAGTGCAAAGGAAAAAAATAACTTCAAACATTTTGTTTTAAGGCAAAAGACATTTGCTGCATTGCTGCTGAGAATTTTAAGCTTTAAACGGTAATAAAGTTGCATCATATAAATTTACAATGCAGAAACATTTAACTGCTTTCGTAATTGCATCTTGTTTATAGAGATTTTCTGGGAGTTCTGAGTTTTGCATCATTCTGATATGGAATAAATTTTATAATCTATCTGATTTGTACCCCAACAACTCCCGATAATCATAAATCTAAATGAAATAGATGTGCCCTGCAATTCCAAAATGCAAAATTCCATAAATAAATAAAATGCTTCAATAACCTCATCATAGCAAAGTTAAGAGATTTCCAGATAGCTCTAAGTTTTGAATTATTTTTATATGAAATTAACTTTATATCCGTCTGAAACATACTTCAGCAATTCCCGATCATCATAAATCTAAACGAAATAGTTCTGAAAGATATACACTGTAATTCCACGCACTACTTTTCAATATATATATACCTTTTTTTTTTCCTCCTTGATTTATAATGACGTCGTAAAGGCCGTTGAACTTCCTCGCTTCTGATCGGCATTTAATTAACCGTAGGCGTTAAATCATTCAAAACACTGAACTTATGTATTTAAATTACGAGTATAAAACACCAGAACAGAAGGGGGCCGGGCGTGTATATATATGTACATCCCCCCTAATATTTCATCCCCCCTTTTTCAGTTGCAGCATTGGTTCCACGCAAGAGAATGTCAGAATCAGTTGGTGGTCTGGAAGGTCACTGTGTCTTTCGATGCGTCGTCTATCTGCTATCGGTGACACCCCAGTCCTGCCAATGAGCAGCGGGGCATTTTTTATTTTTACGGCCTGTATGACCTTTTTTTGAGTAACTGTACACCCTTGACGAGGAATTTTTCAGGGAATATATTTTAAGGAGTGCTATCATTTCGCTCTTCTAACGGGGGATGTTTGCTTCTTTGACAGGGGGATGAAATGCGATGATGTGCAGCAGCCGTCTGTATCTGCAAGTGCATTTTAATCTAGGAGACGGAAACGAAAGAAAACCGACCGAGATAAAGAAACAGAAAATCGGGAGGAGGAGAGAGAATCTTCCACTGGATTATGTTTACAAACGTTCCTCTCTCTCTCTCTCTCTACCTTCGAATCGTGCAGAATCTGGCGTTATGCTTTCACCCAATAATAATAATAAGCGTTATCATTTGGGACTTTCGGCTTATTAAAAAGAAGCTTTCGCTATCGTGGCGATTTCTTTCTGTTTGATGGACGGTAATTGCTTTGTATTCCTCAAGTTTACAAGATTTTTCCATTTGCCGATTAGGAATATTTATAGCCCAAACGGTATAAATAGTCGTGAATTGAATATTACCAAGATGTTTTCCTTCCAGTGACGGCATTCCGAGCAAAATATTTTAAAATAGGCGCATATAGTTTATGCATATGAATAAGATGAAAAAAAAAAAAAAAAAAAAAAAAAAGCTAACACATTAAAAATATATATATATCGGAATTATGAACAATTCAAAACTTGTGTAAAATAATCAGAAGGCAATCGAAGATGTATATGGCATATTTCTCCTAGTAAAGTGGTCAAAAGAATGTCATTTTTGCCAGCTTCTGTATATACATATGTGATGATGAATTGCACAAGTCTATAAAAGGTTGGTATGGAAATGAAAAAGAAGATCGACCGAGATAAAGAAACAGAAAATCGGAAGGAGGAGAGAGAACTTGCACTGGATTATGTTTACAAACGTCCCCCCCCCCCCCCCCCCCTCTCTCTCTCTCTACCTTCGAATCGTGCAAAATCTAGCGTTATGCTTTCACCCAATAATAATAATAAGCGTTATCATTTGGGACTTTCGGCTTATTAAAAATAAGCGTTCACTATCGTGGCGATTTCTTTCTTTTTGATGGACGGTAATTGCTTTGTATTCCTCAAGTTTACAAGATTTTTCCATTTGCCGATTAGTAATATTTATAGCCCAAACGAACGGTATAAATAGTCGGGAATTGAATATTACCAAGATGTTTTTTGTCCATTGACGGCATTACGAGCAAGACATTTTAAAATAGGCGCACACATAATTTATATATATGCATAAAAATGAAAAACAAAAATCAACACATAAAAACAATATCGAAATTATGATCAAACCAAAACATGTGTAAATTTAAAAGCTATTTTATACAATGAAGAGAAGAGCATTATAAGATATTGTAACGAAACCTAACAAAAAGAAACGAAAAGGACTACAGCAGAAAATGGGAAGAGAAGGTATACTCCAATTGGCGTTATGATCAGAAGGCAATCAGAGATGAACATGGCATATGTCTGTTAATAAAGTGGCAAAAATGTATTTTTTTTCCCAGCTGCTGTAGCTACATATGTGATGGTGATTTGAAGTCTTTTAAAAGTACGGAAATGAAAAAGAAGACCGACCGACATAAAGAAACAGAAAATCGGGAGGCGGGGACAAACTTCCCTGTATTATCAGGGGTCGATCCAGGAAAAATTTGGGGCCTATTTAGGGCCCCTTCACAAAAACCCATTTTATAGAATGGATCCCTTCACAAAAATCAATTTGATAAAATGGGTCTCTTCACAAAATTCTATTCCATAAAAACTTACTATTTATTATTGCCGAAACGTCAGTGAAGGCTTACTGTTGAGACCCGAAAAGTTTTTGGTTTCTGTCTGTCTGTTTGTTTGTCTGTCTGTCTGTCCCGCGATAACTGCCGTAAAAATGATCCGATTAGGTTGATTTTTGGTGGGTATGTTGGTGAGATACCCGGAATTAGCTGTATAGTTTTTGGTTAAATTTGGTTCATTCGTTCGAAAAATAGAGAACATTTCTTTTTAAATCATAATGCTTTCCTATGGGACTGCAGACGATTTTCAAATTTAATTTTTAACTGAAATGGAAATCGCATATTTGAATAATGGATTTCAACGTAAAATTATGGATGTTGATTTTCGATATGGAGGTTTTAAATATATCCAATAATTTTGAAAAATTGACGATACATTTATTAGAATTGAGATATTAATTGTTTAAATGATTGGAAATTTTTTTGCATCTGTTCCGGAAATATAAAACTTTTATTTTCATGTTTTTTACAAATTTTAAAATGCATTTTTTTTTTTACTTTTCTCTTTAATTTATCAGTTGCCTAGCAACGATATTTCAAAGAAGATAAAAATAATAAAAGCAACACGCACTATTTTGTTCCAATAATTTATTAGCAAAATAAATTATTTTTGTATTCTATTGACACAAATGAAGAATTTATTTTAATACAAGTTTTTTTTTAATCTAAAAAGTTACAAGAATAAGAAGTTCATAAGAATTTCAGAATATCATTGCATAAACCGTGTTTAATTTAACGTTTCTAATTTCTGAAACCTTCGAAGAATTGTATATGCCTGTAAGTATGTATGCAATAGAAAAAAATTAAATTGCGGATTGTAAGATGCTAAATAATATGAAAAGTCAGATTAAAAAACAGTGACTTGAGCTGACGTGAGGCTCCTGATCTGCAGATTTACTAGTTTATTTATTATTTTGTGATGTTTTAAAATGTGTAATTTGTAAACAAACAAGTTCACCAGAGAGGAAAACTTCAGCAAAAGGATTTAAAAGAGTTTTTGTTTATAAATGCTTTTTTCGAATTAGATTAACTCGATATCAACTTTCATTACAAAATGTTATTTTTCACAAAAATATAATAAATTTCACAAAAATAACCTTTACCTTTCACAAAATGGGCTCCAAGAAAAAAAACCTGCATCAACCCCTGATTATTTATGCAAACGTTTCTCTCTATATACTTTCGAATCGTGCAGAATCTATCATGACAATATATTTCCTTTGATGGACGGTAATTGCTTAGTATTTCTCAAGTTCACAAGATTTTTCCATTTATACCAATTAGGAATATTTATAGTCATGAATTTAATATTACCAAAATGCTTTTAATTCAGTGACGACATTACGAGCAAGACATTTTAAAATAGGCGCAAATATAATTTATGCATATGTATAAAATGAAAAAAAAAAAAAAATAACAAACATACGAAACTCAACACATAACAATATCGGGTTGGGTTGATATGGGTTGATTTATGACGGCCAATTATCAACACGAGGGATATAGGCCCTAGGGGGAGTGCCCTCCGTGGGGGTCTTCTTAAGGGATCCTAACCCGTATTTACGGCAAGATTAGAAGAAAACCACTGAAAATTCCGAACGGTTAGGTCGACGAGCGCGACTGGGGTTTGAACCCAGCACCTCCCGTCTACCAGCTTTGAGAGCAGATCCTCTCAGCCACTGGTGGGGCTCATAACAATATCGGAATTAAGAACAATGCAAAGCGTAATGTAAAATTAACCCACCAATGTCCATTGTCACCTCTAGAGGCGATATGTCTTTGAAAAGATCACTTAGGCCTAGATATTAAGTGTATATCTACCGTGCTGGCGCCTTTAATGGGATCTGAGTTTACTAAATCATAGTAAAAAGTCCCATATCTCTCAGATTTACTGATGTGATATTTCAACTTCTAAAGTTTCGTACCTCTTTTCTCCAAATAAGCAAGAACTTGACTTGTCTTCTTTTTTGGGATAAAAATGTTAAAAAATCAGTAAGTCACATTTTTTTTTTTTTCCTTTGCCTGAATGTTAAAGTAAACTAAATCTTGAACTGATATTTGTCGAATTTCGATTGTTTGATTAATTTTTGTTGCTGTGATACGATATTGAATTTGTGTCTGATTTACTTGATAAGATGTATTTTTTTTTAATTATTATTCTTTTCTTAGTGAAAACAATTGCAATACAACCTATGAATTAAAAAAATATATATGTATATAAGTTTACGGGCTTTGGGGGATTAAGAAATCATTTCATATAACGAAGACATTATAGGAACAATGTAAGGATATTATAATAAAACCTAACAAAAAGGAAAAGAAAAGGAAAATACTGCAAGCACGCAAAGAGGAAGAGAAGATAATGCATTCCAATTGGCACTGTGATCAGAAGGCAATAGCAGATGTATATGGCACATTTCTGCTAGTAAAGTGGCTAAAATAATGCCATTTTTTGCCACCTTCTGTATATATATCTATGCTATACTGAAATGCAGACAGCTGTAAAAAGGACGGAAATGAAAAAGAAGACCGACCGAGATAAAGAAACAGAAATCGGTATGTTTACAAACATTCTTCTATTTTCGAATCGTGCAGAATCTGCGTTGTGCTTTCACCGAATAATAATAACTAAGCGTTATCGTTTGGAATTTTTCTTTTAACTAAACTTTTGACTTGTTTTTTTCTTTTGAAGTGCAGTAATTGCTTACGAGTTTTCCATTTAGTGATTGGGAGTATTTATAGCCCGAACGACATTAATAGACGTGAATTGAATATGAATATTACCAAAATGCAACCTACACCAAATAAACAGTAAAATAAGCAGTAGTACATTGATGAGTCACTCATCGCCATTTCATCTTGGTTGCGAGTGGAGACGTCATCATTACTTAAATGGCCTAAACTTTTAAATCTGTTTTTAATCTTTTTAACTTTGGCACTGATGATGGAGCTTTAGAGGCTCCGAAACAGCTGTTTGCTACTTTATATGTATTTGACTGGTGTTATTTTTTACGCTCATTTATTTTAATAAAATGGCACATAATTCAATCCTTCCATTTTAAAAAGGAAAATTTATAGTCCAAACGGTATAAACAACCGTGCATTGAATATTACCAATATAGTTTCTTCTAGTGATGGGCTTAAAAGCAAAACGTTTTTTGTCTCACCATCGCCAGTTACAAACAGTTCTGCTACTTGTGTCTAGGGGAACAATAAGTGCTAAAATTTAAAAAAAATATCTCTTCTTTCAACTGTCCTGTTCGACATCATTTCGATTGGACATTTTCAGTGGGCATACTTAATTGCATATTTATCAGCCAGAAAATTTTATTTGAGGATAATATATACCGCACACATATTTGTTGTGAGCCTACATCAGTCATGCGAAAAAACGCGCAAGCTAATATTAAGTCTATGGGAAAGTTCTTGGCAGATTTCTCGCTTGCATTTTAATATTTTTATCACTGATTTTTTTTTTTTTTTTTTTTTTTTTTTGCTTAGGATAGCTAAGGTCGATCTCTAACGTTTGTTAGTTTTTACTTTTTCTATTTTGGTTCCAGTTTTTTTATATAAGGGTACTTTCACTTTCAGAACCGGTTCCAAAATTGAAAATGTTCGCTTATAAAAACAACTGTAACAAAAAAAAAAAATTTTTTTAAAGTAAAAACTAGCAACGTTAAAGATTGAACTCAGTTATCCTATGCAAAAAGAATCATTTAAAAATATCAAAATACGAGCGAGAAATCTGCCAAGAACTTTCCCATAGACTTAACATTAGCTTGCGCGTTTCTTCGCCTGACTAGCGTAGGCTCTTAAGTCCGTTTACTCATATATCATCAATTCCGGGACCGGTTCCAAAACGGAAAGTACCCCAAAACGAAGAAAATCCAAAAATCTCTGACAAAAATCGAAAAAGTAAAAAAATATATATATTTGTTTAGACATTGACCTCGCAGATATCCTATTAAAAAAATCATTTTAAAATATTGGAATGCAAACGAGAAATTTGAAAAGAACTTTGCCATTGGTTTAACGTTAGCTTGCGGGTGTCTTCACGCGACTGGCATAGGCTGGTAAGGGGACTCACTACCTTTTCATTTGAAGAAAAATGACGAATACGTTTTTCCAAATTTTTTTGCATAAAATGTATTAATACATCCCTAGTATATTCTGGCGAAGTTAAAGCTCCGATGATTATACACAAGTGAAAGAGGCTGTTTGCGATATCCTTACCTTTTGGGTTCATATTCCTTTTACAAAAGTAAAATCTTATATCCAAATTTTAAAGCACGTTCCCAGAAATTTCGAAAATGAAAATTCTAATGCTAGAAAGTAATACTGTATTCTTTGCGCAAAGCAAACTATCATGTGCATAAAAACGTTTTCGTTTTTCACAGTTTTCAGAAATATTAAGTGCTGTTACAAGGCAGAAACGATGCCGCGTGAATACATACTTTCGTGGGCTATTTGACATAAGGTTTTTTTTTTTTTTTTTTTCCTATTCATTTTCTCTATTTAACGTCTGAATATAAAATATTAAGGATCTAATGAAAGAAAATAAAGCACCTTCACTGAAATTTAAGCAAATTCAAGGACTTATAAGTTCTGCTCTCTTAAAAAAAAAAAAACTTTTAACACTTTCAAGGAGCACATGAACCGTGTAAGGAAAATAATTTCCTTAAAAGCTACAAATTTAATTCTGTGCAGCAGCAGCTAAGTCCACCGAAGGTATTAAAGGACAAAAAGATTGCACGCAAGCATTAGCACTTCCCGAACCACACATGGCTTCTTTTCCGCTAGCTGCGCCCCACTAAATCTTATCATTTTTATCAAAACCTGTAGATCAAACCGATTAAACGGCGGGAAGGGAAAAAAAAATGCTCGAACAGGCTTGGGAAAGGAGTACTTTATAATGCCTATTGTCACATATTCACATATTAAGCACCTTTTGATGCGCTCCTGAATAAGACTATCAAGTATACAGTACTTACTTTTAATACAAATCACTTGTTAATAGAATCCGCCGCTTTTATGCATCAAATGACTAAGATGTTGGTGATAATTTATTTTGTTTGTTATATATCGAAATGAGCCATCATCATAACCGAACCAAGTATTTGTTCATACACACAATCCATATAAGTGATTGTGGAACAACTTACAAAAAAAAAAAAAAAAAAAAAAAAAAAAAAGAAAGAAAAAAAGAAAAGAAAAGAAAGAAAAATAATGAAAATAAAAATAAAGAAAGTAAGAAGAGGTCGCAGGGGGGGGGGGGGGGATTTGAATCTAGTTAAATCGAAAGATTTGTAGAGTTGAAGAATACATTTGTTCGTTAGCCTAAAAAAAAAAATTATAGGCAAGGGAGTACATAGGGGGGGGGGGGGTACAGTTGTACCGGGCTATTAAATATATGCATACATAGGACATGCAAGGCCCCATAAACTTAAACTGTAGGGGGCATATTCTGTGTTTGTACCAAGCCTCACAATTTAACCCTAAACTAAAAGTACACTAGACCTTTCAGAATAGGGATTATGCTAATAAAATACTAGATGAATATTGAAATGCAATTTCTTTAAAATTCCCAGCAATAGAGATAATTCGGCAAAGATATTTATCAAAGAAGTCAAACGATTACGCGCAAGCACTAGAACTTCCCGAACCACACACGGCTTCTTTTTCCGCTAACTACATCCCACTAAATCTTATCACTTTTATCAAAACTCGTAGATCAACCCGATTAAATGGTGGGAGCAAACGAAAAAAGCTCAAACAGACTTGGGAAGGACATAATTTGTAATGGTTAAAGACCTATTGCCACATATTAAGCACTGCTGTGTTCTCAATTCATACCACCAAGAACAAAAACCAAGTGGAAGAAAAAAAATTGCGGGTCGAGTTAAGCCGAAAGAGGAGTTGTAGGGTTCGACCGGATATATCCGCTCCGGACCACGGATAAAAACAACAAAAGCAAGAAAACACACACGCCTCGCCCAGACTCCCCCAAAAACGAAACCCTTGCCAAAACCACTTTTCGGAGCGCGCCCGTTCAATTTCGTATGAATCCGAGGAAGACGAGTTCGTCGGAAAAAGCCGGCGTGGGCATGCGGGAATAGTGACGGAAAAGCGCGGCTGAAACCTGGCCGGAAAGTGATCGAAGAAAGACGCCGCCCTTGAGAAGAACAGCACAGTCGGCTCGCAGTTTATATGGGGTGATATACGAGCTGACAGGGTAATGTCGAGGGGCCTTCTGCAAATTGGATTAAGTTTTAAATCCTTTTTCTGGGGAAACTTTAAAGTGCACTAGGTTAATAGCATTTGAGTGGTAGACTGTGCAATTTATAACTACTCGATTCGTAAAACGGAAAACATTTTATAATAGAGATTTTTTTAGACTTTGTATTTTTTAATAGTCCAGAGTTGATTAAGGCCAGTTTTTAACCTATGATACGATCCACATATTGTATTATTTATAGCCAGATAGGAGTTTTAGGTTGTATACTTTGAACTTTTGTGTTAACATTTTATTTTTTGAGTTCATAAATTTAGGTTGTTTCGGCCAATTATTTTAGATCCCCCCCTCCCCCCTACACACACACATACACACTCACATACATATTTCCATATTTTTTCCGAAATATTAGTATAATTCTATTTCAGTGAACTTTAAAAAAGAAACTTTTGCGTATAATAAAAAATTTAGATATGCAAAAATTCTCATAATCTAATCATTATTCCAAAACTTTTATTACAGGATATAAAATACACAAAAAACTGCAAAACGGGATAACTACGTGAACTTTAAAAATACACTATAAACATAGAAATTTTAACTATATGTTCATAAAATGTATATATCCTTAATTTAATAAAACTTACTAAAAACATTGTTAAAAAGAAAAATATACATTTATATAGCATGACATAGACCAAATAAAAAAGTTTTATCAACACTCCCCTTTTTTGTCGATATATAATGCAAATCTTGTCATTGATAGCGTTTGAAATACTGAATACATTCAAACATAATTGGGACATTGTATTGATCTTACAAGTATATTGGATGAATTCGCATTTACCAAGTATATTGCTCTTGTAGTTTGTTTACAGATATCCAATAGCAAAAAAACATGCAAAATTTGTCATCACGATAACGTCCGAAATACTGAACCAAATCAAACCTAAATTGAGACAGTTTACTCAGCTAGCAAGTATCTTGGATGAATTCATTGATCAAATATGTTTATCTTAGTTTGTTTACAAGGATACACAAATCTTTTCGATGACATTTACTAATAATGGTTTGAGTTTTATTACAGCCTTACGAGCAATTTTTAACATATGATTTTAACAATGTTTTAATATTTTTGATATAAAGGGCTTATATTCATACAATTACAGTTGACAAGTCTAATTTAAAAATTACCTGCAAATTACCTTTCTCACTAAAATAAGCGAATTTAGAAGGAGTGAGACCAATGTGTTTACGTTGTATAATATTAAATCTCATTTATGTACCTCAAAATACAAAAACAAGGAAATCAACCTATGCTTACTGTAAGTAGAAAGTATCAAATAGGTAAATAAAACTACTGCTACTACTAATTATTATTATTGTTTTTAAATAATAGAAAAGCAATATATATTACTGAATTTTCTTCATAAAACTTTGCACCTTTTTATAATTTTGTAATATCTCCAATTTTGCATCCTCCAAAATTAGTTATCAAAAGTTATAATTTTTCAATATTTAACAAAAAAAAAAAAAAAAAAAAAAAAAAAAAAAAAAACTCTTAAAAAAAAATTTTTAAAAATAAAATAAAATCGATTTTTTTTAAACATATGATGTAAAATAGTTTGAAACATTAATATTATATTCAGCTATTATACAAATCATATAGTGTAATTTAAAAGATAGAGATGGTAGTAATTTAATGAAGCGCAATGTGTCCCAAATCACATTGCATTCGATAAAATAAAATCTCTTCCAACTTTTTTTTTTTTTTTTTTTTCAGATGAAATTTGATTTTTGATACATTCAATGGCAGACACACGTTTAAGCAATGGAAAATTGATTCAGAAATCACAACATGAAAAACTAACGAAGTCTAAAGACGTTGTAGAGAGTTTAAGACAGAAACTCTACGAATAATTTCTCGTCACGCACAGTAAAACTGAAAATATACTTAATGTTTTTCGAAATATATACAAGTAAAAACTTGGGTTATTTCTACAGTCTACGAGCCAAGGATGTCAGAAGAAGTATCAGATAAGTCTGTCAAACCAGTTCGTGAATCAAAAATTACAAAATCAAGTCTCATCGGTACAAGTTTTCATTAGAAAGTCTTATTTAAAAAGTTTGCATTTATTAAAATCATAGTTTTCTCCTGTGATCATTTAACGTTTATTTAGATATATATAGGCGAGCATAATTTTCTAAATATAAATCACAGAAATAGCAGGGGTCACTGCAGGGTTTTTTTTTTCTTGCGGTCCATTTTGTGAAAAATAAAATTTTGTAACGAAAGATGAAATCCAGTTGAATCAAGCATTTATTAATAACATTTCTAAGTCCTTCGCATAAGTTTTCTTTTCCGGTGAACTATGTTTTGTTTGCTAATCACACATTTTAAAATCTAAATATTTAATGAAGAGTATGTTTTTATGGAATGGAGTTTTGTGAGCGGACCTGTTTTATCAAGAGGAATTTTTTGATTCTGTTTTATTAAGAAGAATTTTGTTAAGAGGCCTGTTTTATTAACCCTTTCTTGAACGACTTTTTTTTTTTTCTTTTTTGGTTGAAAATTATTTTTAGGTGTGAATACAGAGGGTCGTTCACACTTTATAGAAACGATTCAATGTTCATTTCTACGCATAAATGACATATTCTTTGCAACAATTTGATTTTGTTGCACAGCCTCGACTTTTGGCTATAGCTCTGGCTCGAAATTTCTATGATAATAGAATTTACTTGTTACAGTCATGTCAGTTTTTTCCGATACCGCTTGTAAAATTTTCCAAAGTCTTTTCAATGCTCGTGAATTCATTTAAACAACCCAAATGCAGAAAAAGGTCATTTATGAGGAGAAGGAGGGGGGTGCGTTAGGTGATTTTACATGGATGTCTTCAATTGAGACACAGAAATTTATTATTTATAATTTATATTTTATTAATTATTTCCGCCTGGGATTCTTTCTTTGCTAAATATGTGCCAGTTGAGTTATGTAAAAGCGACTGTGAGACTGTCCATAATGAAAAGCTCAGTTAATGTCTTTTTCATATAAAACTGAAATTTCTTCTGCAGAAATGGGTTCTAAAATATTTTACTGATAATGAAGTGAAATTACCTTAGCTTTGTTGCATTTTTTAGCTTTAATTTAATTTCATAGCAAAATCCAGCAGCAATCATGAATTCTTTTGGATATTTTTCTTTACATTCACAAACCTATTTCATTTTTTCTATTAATTGATACAAATTGCTCTCCTTTTGATACACTAATTTAAATATAGCCATGTTTCATCCAGTGTTACGATAAATTTTTATTTATCATCACCTATGTGTTTATTAAAGCGAGCGTTAGAAAGCGTTATCCGCAACACATTGGAAGACTTTGGAAAGTTTTCCAAGAGTTGCGGGAGAAAATTGATATGCTTGTATACTAAAAGAAAAATCGACTATGATGGAAATTTCGATCCAGAGTTATAATCAAGAGTCAGAACTATACAGTAGAGTAAAATTGTCGCAAAGAATATCGCATATATGTTCAGAAATTAATTGTGAAAATCGTTGCCATAAAATGTGAACGACCTTCTGTATAAATATTTTGAAAGCTATTAATATGATAATTGGCTAAGGAAGAATTTTGGGCGACGCGCGTTTGGAAAATACCGTATTACAACAGGATTAAATAGACTTAGCAACTTTCTAGTATTTTTAATTTTTTTACGATAGCTTATTAGTTTGGAAAAGTAAGTGCCTATTTTAAATTTTGAGATTGAAACGTATTGTTAAAAATAAAAGAAATACTGAAACATAAATCTATATTTAATACTTGGAAATTTTTCCATAGAAAATTTCTCACGTCTTGCATTTATAATTTCAAAATTTTTTAACTGCTTAAAAGGCGTATAGCCAACATAGTGAAAAAGTACCCAAGCCGGGACTCGAACCTGGGTCATCAGTATAGCACACTAACGTTCTACCAACTGAACCACTTGGGAACGATACTCAGTCTGGAACACCTGCCTGGCTAAATGCCTTTTAAGCAATTAAAAAAATTGAATAATATGCTGAAACATAAATTATGCGATAACATTAAATCGATCCTGAATAGTTAGTTACAGCACAGTACCTAAACTAAACAAGATCATATAAAATCACACATACGACAAAAATTCCTCAACATTTTAATTTGTATTTTGCAGCACACACGCGATACTCCAGGAAATAAAAACATGTCCGGTAAAATGTTTCGTAACTTAAAACAACTATTTGCAACAAAAAATTCCGAAATTATGGCCCAAAACAATAACGTTTTCTGAACACGAGATGATGCTCCGTTACACATGAATATCAAATATCAAACAGAGCTCCCGTTTTACACTCATTGTCTTGTTGCGGCGAATATGATTCATGTTTCACCCAGAAAAGAATCACTTTATGGAGGCTTGTTCTTCTTCGAAGCATTCAATTCAAAGTAGTTTGATATACGACACAACCACATTGTGTTTTCGATTTTTACCGAAAATTAATTCTCCTCTCAGGTATGGAACAGCCGGACACCGATATCTCGGGACATCATTTGACACTAACTTGGACAATTTTTTGCAGGATTGCCCCCGCTTTATGCCTCTGTCTTCCGTTCAATGATCAAGATCATTTTTTTTTTCTTTTTCGCCGTCTTAAAAGATCCAGTGGCGGAGTAATTCAATTTTCAATTCTTTACTGCCTGATTTGTATGTTATATCTATAACGAAAATTATATATATATATTTAGATTAAAAAAAAAATTCCGAATTAAACTAAAAATGTACCACATAATTTAAACAGTAAAATGAAGAATATAAATAAATAAAACAGAACAGAATAAAATATTTAAAAGAAAGTAACGAACTAAAAAAAAACATAATAACGTAACCAGCTTAAACTTAACCAAAATCAATAGAAGTAACAAATTAATAAACAAACCAACCCAAGAGACAGGTTTACGACACGCAAATATATATATTATATATATTCCACTTAATAAATATTTGCCACATTCCGCTTATATTTTTTATATATATATATATAACCATAAATGAAACATTACCATAACACCAACTTAAACTATGAAATTATGATTTAGTATGTAATAATTAGTTGACAATGAAAGTATTCCCTAACACTCTAAATATAGATACCAAAAACTTATTTAAAATAAGAAGAAATTAAATTAAAAATTGAATGAATGAATTTGAATGAATGAAATGAAATTTGTGGAATTTAGACAGAACTATCAAGTTCCAAATGCCTAAATACCACAAATAATATGAGTGGTTTCATCATCATATTTGCCATAACATTGCTAAAGAATATGATTTTGGGACTACCTACTCATAAACAATGAATAAAACCTGTGAAAAAATCTTAAAGATAAAAAATAAATACAATATTAAAAAGGAAATAAATCTTACCCATAAAATAAACAGATTAAAGCTTGAAATAAAGTCATAAAGTGCGAAATCCATTTGGATTAAAAAAGATATTGGTGCACTTCATGAAACAGTATATCTATATTAAATTTGGCTCACACCTATTTACTGAAATAAAAATCAATTACATTTTAATTATATTAGTGGAATATTGCCCTTGAGAAAGTGTTTCACTATATAAGTTTGCAATTGCTTCTTGTAATAATTTTCACATTCTGCACATTGGATTTTTTCTCTACATATCTCCACACTATAAGTATTTTTTCTCACTTTTTAATTTTGAGAATTTTACATTTTTGGATATATATATATATGTATTTTATTATAATTATCAGTTTATCTATTGTCGATTATTTATGTGATTTAATGGTTATTATTAACAAAAGTTATATCATATATATATATATATAATATATATATCCTACCTATATATAAAACATTTTAATTTTTTAGTAGCAATAAACTAACTGTGATGTGTTTTATGTATCACTTTTGTTCACAGATGGCTGCACAGATGTTGCATGTGAATTTAATATTATCCATGGATGGAATGTTGTTTTTCTGCAAATGAGAATCACGAAATACATTATTCTAATTTATTCTTCTTTCTTTCTTTCTTTTTTCTTTTTTCCATAATTGGGTTGTTATAATAGGTGATAATTTTTTAATAGATTTAATAGTTTTACAATTGAATATATTTACTGATACATTATCTTTTTGGTTATTTTACAGTTTGTTAAAATATCTGTTACTTGTTAACTGTAATTATACAATCATTTCATGTGCTTGTCAAAATCATTAGAACTTACATGAGGTTGGGATTGCAATCGTTAGTGAAGTTTTTTATTATTTTTCTATCCGTTTTAAATCTGTTCATTATAATAGTATGTGATTTTTTTTTTCCCCCTTCTAATTGATATTGCATCTCGAATTTACTTTTATTATTATTATTATTATTATTATTATTATTATTATTATTATTGGCAGTCTATAATAATGTACTTGTTAACAAAATAGAAAGAAACCCAGAACGTTATTGAGAAAAAATATTAAAATGGAAAATTTGATTTCTGAGAAAGTTTCATATTAAAAAAAAAAAAAGAATGAGAAAAGAAAAGAAAACCACAACAGAGAGGAAAGGAAGGAAGATTATGGTGATATCGTATCGACATGATGATTCTTTATTAAAAGAAGTAGGCTATAAATGGTGCTATGACAGACCTGGCAATCTGTGCAATTTTGTTAAGCATATAGGCTTTTATTTAGTGGAATACCACCCTTTTGTAGACCTGCCAAGATGACCGGACAGGCAAAGATGTGTAGTCGTGTCGGTACTGTATTAAGACAGTTGTTCTAATTTCCCTCTCAATTTTCCTTCCTTTGTGAGGGTCAGTTCTATTGACTCCTATAGAGTAGAAAGCCTTCTAACTAATTGGTGACGTCAGAGTAAGAGGCAAACGATTCGTAAGCTGCTTTGATTAAGTACAATTAAATACTATAATTATTAAGTACAATTATTACTATATTTTTTCTATATTGTAAAATCAGTAAGCCTTAAAATGGTCTAATCATGGAGCTCTAAGGTCCATTTTATGTCAATATATTACTACTGACATATAAATAAAATAACAGAAGTATTTATCAAATGTATTTTAAATAAAGATATTTTTATGCTGCGTAGGATAGCACATTATTTAATGAATATAAATAAAGCATGAGGAAAAAAACTAGATTGATTGTTTAAAATCAAAGTTCTCAGCAAGACAGTTATTTTAGTTAAGTATATTAATCTAGTACATTGATATTACAAAGGTGTGGTGATTTATCAGGATGAATATCCTTTAAGTTTGAATTTCGAACAGCATTTGCATCTAAGAGGGTAACAAAGTTAGAGTTATCATTACTTAGAAGAAAGAGAGAGGGTGATAAACAAGATGTATAGAAAACTAAACTTATGTGTAAAATAGCAGACTATATTCTGCAATATTCTTAGTAACTCTTTCGTGCTTTGTTGAAAAGATATTCAAAAAATTCAACTCATGATTTATTCTTCATATATAGCAGTAATGTGTAGAACTATGTCTTGATTTTTTTAAATTTATTAATATATTTTTTAAAGAAATAATTGTAGTCCAAAGTTAGTTTATTTTACGAACGAACATAAATTTTGAATTCAGCAATTTCATTTATTCATAGTTACAATTTTAAAATCTACTTTGACACTCAAACTACTGCTTATTTTACAGATTCTATCATTAAAAATAAAATTAAAAATCTAGCTTTTCAAAAAATATATAACATTAATATAGACGCTTCGATTGGTACAAAACCTACTAAAATAGCGTTCTGTTTACCCTTGTTTCGTGTCCTTGAAATATTCGTTTGATGAAGAGAAACCTCACAAGCGATACCACTTGGCTTAAATTTGTAGTTTAGAGGTTTTTAAATTTTTTATTTTAATAACATTATTTTATAATATTTTTTCGCTGAGCTAATTTTTTATATTGTAAAAGTTGCTTCATTCGCATTATTCAATTTACATTGGCTTGTTTGACTACAGAGGTATCTGAAAATATTTTGAACAATTAAATTTTACAATTGACTAAAATAAAGTTTAGTTTTGATAATTTTTATCCCTATCCCAGATTATTTATTTAATGAAAATGGTAAAACAGATGAAAATACAGAGACGAAATATGTTTTTGTGCTGAAACTACATAACTGCTAAAAAGGGATATATATAAATATTCATATATATATATTATAAATATATATTAATTCTACTCCATTAAATCCCAAACAACAAATTACTTTACTATTTATTGACCTACAATATTGACCTATGTATGGATATGGGCATAAGACGACGTGTGAATTTTTTGCATATTTGAAAATTTCTGTGAATAGAAATATAGAACACTACATAATGATAACGAGTTGTTGTACTTTAACACTTTCAGGGGCAAAGTTATTTCAGTACTAAAATGTTGAAATAAATGACTGGCACCGTAATTTAGAAAATAATTTATTTGTAAATAAGAAAAAGACTATATTTCACATACATATTAAATGGAAAAGATTTTAGCAAAATTCTGGTGCATTGTGGCGTTTGGGAATTAAAATTAAGTGGTTTCATAAACATACCACTGCCCCTGAAAGGGTTAACGAATATATATATATATATATATATATATATATATATATATAGATATATATATCAACGTTAGCTTAACCTTAGCTTAACAACATCAATGTAGAAAAACCATTAAATAACAATCATAATGTTACGTGTAGTCCCTACACTAAAGCAATGACATCTTCACTGAGAAAAATTAAATAAACAAGAATATAATAAAAGCTTATGTAACTTGAATGATTTTGCAGCTAAAAACATGGAACTTGCGGGCAATTTGATATAAGTGCGATTCGGAAAAGATGGTTACATTTACTCAACATTAACCCTTTGTATCACCGCGTTGCATATCTGCAACATATCCAAAAGTCAATATTTCTTATATAGTTGGCTTTAAAAGACGATTTTATTTATTGCTGCCATCACTCAACAAAATAGTTAAACTAAATTGTTCATAGAACTCTTAACAGATGGCGATACTGAATTAATTTTTCATGCCAAAGTTTTATTTGAATGGTGTAGATGCAAAAGTCACATTATCCACTTTTTTAAGGTATTGAGTTATTCATATCACCGTGTTCGTCTTTTTAAGGCGAATAGGACTGTAATAGTGATTTGAACCCTAAAAAAATATATTAAGGTTGAAAAAATTGCTGAAAATCTCGCTTTGATGTATAATTCACATTATCCAACAACTGTTTTGCAGCAAAACTCGCACTCTCCAATTCAATCAGCACTAGTTTAATGACAGTGAAGAAGTTGAGCCATGTCTAATAGTAAAATTTTTGCACAAATTATTTTTAATAAATGTTTTTCGATTTCTGTTGTTTATTGCCCTCCAAAATCTCCAGATATTTTTTTTTTTTTTTTTTTTGTATGTGTCTGTTCTTATTGTTTTAAATTCATAAAAGTTTGCTGCAAAACTCACATTTTCCATATTTAAATTTAAATAATAGATTTACCACAATTATTACAGATTTAGGACTATGTGCAACTAGTTGTTATGGCAACAAATATATCACACACACACACACACAAAATGTGCCAATATATCATGTTTATTAATAATAATCAGTTTTTTTTAATTTTTTTAAAAACTTAGTTTATGTGGAGAATGTGAATTTTGCATCTACACCCTTCATTTATCATTTGAGCAGCTTTGCACCGTTACTGCTAAAATGACCTTCGTAAATTTTGTAAAATTAAAAAGGCTGAGGCAGTTAAAAAATATATTTTTACAAAGGTAAGTTCGTATACTTTACAATTTTGCATTAGAAAACTGGCAATATTTATGAGATGTATGTAATTTTCTGTTAATTGCAGATGTGAAAAAAAGTTCCTTTTTAGTCAATATATACATATTTTTTATATTCTAAATTTGTAAAATTATTTTTTTACATGCTTAAAATGATGCATTCTAACATCTAAGCAAATATTTTTTCAAATCTGAGTGGTTGAGTCACAAAGGGTTAAGGAAAAAAATAAATTCACGACAATTAAACGATCTAATAAAATAATATTAATAATAATATAATGCATGAATCTATAAAACTCTGAATTTTGTAAAAACGTGCAAAATCGCAGTTTTTGACCATCTCTAATTAAAAATGAAGTATAAGTTAGAAATTTTTAGCAAATTGATTTTAACTTATTTTCTATATATATTTCAACATACATATAAAGTAGGGGAATAAAATCAAAAATGGTGCGACAAGAAGAAAAAAAAGAAAACAAAGAAAGAAATTCTACAGGATGACCCATAGCTTTTTATTTATTTTTTATTCAGATTACCAGATATTTTTAATATATAGTTAATCTGTATCATTTTTTTTTTATATAATGCGCGGAACTCCCGTACAGTAGCATGCATTTTAATAGTATTCACTTTCAATCCTTATAGCCTAATGTAAATATAATCAGTTCTTAATAATAAAATTTACAATTAAACGAAATTTACACTTAGTGGACTTTTCACGGCTTGTAGCCACACTTGCTCTAACACAAAACTTACTTGTTCCTCGATCTGGGGGAAAATTAACAGAGCAATTTACTTTTAAAACGAAGCCGCCAAAAGCACCCGCGAATCGATTCTCCAGAAAGAGCGATGACTCTGAGAGTCGATTTTAAAGATTTGAATCCCACGAATGGGAAAATCATTGAGATGAACGGGATAAGAATCGCACAGAGTCGATCCCCCCAAGCAAACTTTAAGAACCTTTCATTAAGTACTTCTCCCTCTGCTTAATCTCGTAGAAATATAAAATCGTTTGACGCCCGATTTTCATCTATTTGTTCGTGAATTTTCAACGGTTATGGGTTGTGGTAAGATATTAATTCCAACTGTGACGAGAAGATAAATACAACACACTTTACAATTATCTTATAAATATAATCAGACTTATCCGAATGTTATAAATAGGAGATTTATATTTTAAAATTCTATTTGAATAACTGACATGATCTTAGAAAAGAGTTTTAATACAGAATCCATACATAATTTATGGGTTTCGAATATAAGGAAACGTCCTGTAAAGAGGTGGTACTGAAGTATTACTTCTCCCTCTGCTTAATCTCGTAGAAATATAAAATCGTTTGACACCTGATTTTCATCTATTTGTTCGGATTTGAATTTTCATCGGTTATGGGTTATGGTAAAATATTAATTCCAACTCTGACAAGAAGATAAATACTATACACACTTTTCGATTATCTTAAATATAATCAGACTTATCATAATGTTATAAATAGGAGATTAATATTTTAAATTTATATTGAAATAACTGACATGGTCATGGAAAAAGCGTTTTAATACAGAATTTATACATATTTTTATGAATTTTGAATATAAAGGAACCCTAATCCGGTAGAAATAAAAAATCGTTTGACGCCCGATTTTCATCTATTTGTTCGGATTTGAATTTTCATCGGTTATGGGTTGTGGTTAGATATTAATTCCAACTGTGACAGAAGATAAATACTACACACTTTTCAAATATCTTAAATGTAATTAGACTTATCAGAATGTTATAAATAGGAGATTTATATTTTACATTTATATTTAAATAACTGACATGGTCGAAGAAAAAGCGTTTTATTATAGAATCCATACATATTTTTATGAGTTTCGAATATAAGGAAACGTTCGGTAAAGTGTGCGGTACTAAATTACACTATTACGTGAAAGTGCTATACTTTCTACGATTTGCTTATTAAATTGCTACTGAAATGGAGAACAATATTGGTTACTATCTTGATTTTTGTAAACATTTCTGCAATAAGAATTGGATTTTTACATTTAAAAATAATGATATTTGGTAGGTCAATCCTTTTCACTGAAAGCTCTAATTTTTAGATCGATGTTAAAATATATTTAAAAACCACAGTCGTTTTGTAGTTATATCAAGATAGAAAAAAAGAGGCTAAAACATTAAAGAAAACTTTGTTATTTATTTGTTGTTGTTGTTGTTAGAAGATTAACGAGTATCTTTTCCAAAACAAATAAACAACTTTAAAACGGTACTGTAGTATACTATTCGTTTAAAACAATACCTTTCATCTAACTCTCTTTTAATGCAACATCGAAACTTACGATGTGTTGAGTTTGTTTGGGTTTTGGACCAATTAATTTTGTAGTTTATTAAGCTGTATATCAAAAGTATTTTCGTTTTTTGAATGTTTTTGTACCAAAGCCTGTAGCTGGAACTTTAATTACCCCTTATTGTTGAACATAAGATGTTATTTAAGAGAATACATGTCCCTCTATATTCTATAATCATACAGGCTTCTTTCTTTCATTTTTTGGTTACGTAAAGAATATTACAAATGTTAAGATTATATGCGTCTTAAGGTATGATTTTAAACTATGCCTTAAAACCAATAAAGCTGTCCCCAAAACTCGTGGAGTTGGAGACCAGAACAAGAGTATAGTGTCCGGACAGTTCAAAACAGATCCAAACGTTTTAAGGAAGGAGACCTCAGCCTTGAAATCAAACCCAGAAGTGACAGGTGAATTTTGACCAGTTTAAGAAAAAAAAAGAGGAGAATCCATTCTTCACAATAAATTTTGATGCTAAAAATTAACAAAACTACACATTCAAACATTAATAATTATTGAATGTATAGTTTTGTTAATTTTTTGATAATCTATTATTTCAATAATTTTTCACTTAAAAAAAAAATAAATAATAATAATAATAATAAAAACTAGTGGTCTCATTGACTTTTTTGATTTTGAAGATCATTCAAAACTTCATCTAAATAGCTCACTAATACACTACGTTGAGTTTGTTAAAAAAATAAAATTCACGTGAAAGCATATTAAATAATAACAATTAACTAAATCGATAATATATTCTTATTTTTGTGCGGCCATTCCCAGCAAATAATAATAACATATATAGGTCATGCAACAATGTAATCAATCATATTTCACCGCTAGGGGCAAATGGAAAGAAAAATCGAATTATGCACGTCAAATATTAACTCTCCCAAGACTTTTTTTTTTTTATGTGACCTTGTAAAAAAATGCAGTAAACGCTCTAATCACCATTTTCAATTATGGACAGGAAGTAGATACTAACAAAAATAAATTATATTTTTAATTACAATCAAAACATTTATACGAAGGCTAGATAATGACAAACGGAAAGACAATTAGAAATAATAAACATTTTTCAACCAAATTGCAAATATACTTTAATTATTTATCTAACAAGAAACAGGAATATATATATATATTTCATTTTTATACATCTATATGAAAACAGACGCAAGCAGCATAAAAGAGTTAGATAATGACAAACCATATTTTTCTTATTACAAAACATATTTCTTACCAATTTAGCTTCTTCTAAAACATTATGTGAGAATATATATATTATATCAACTAATATTAAATTACTGAATGATTTTAAACTTTTGGCAGAGAATTTTGTCCCGAGATTTTTATCCCCCTCAGGGGTGGGGTATTTTCAGAAAATTATACCAGCCAGCAAGATGCAATATACAATTGAAAATTGTTATGACAAAATTTATGAGACCGAAAATAATTCAATATTATTAATACAATGCATTTTTTTTATTTTTTTTTTCTATAACCTTAAGAAAATATATACAACAGACAAAAAATTAGTATAGCAGAGTTTCTCCCAGGTTTAAAGACGATCAGTGTGTGGCTGGTGGGAAAAGGACACTTTTTAGAATTTTAAGGGCACTTTTTAAAAAATTTTAAGGGCACTTTTTAGACTTTTAAAGGCATTTTATTAGATTTCTAAGAGCAATTTTTAGATTCTGAACGGCACATTTTGGATTCTGAAGGACAGTTTTTAGATTCTTACGTTCACTTTTAATATTTAAAAATCTAGACACTTTTTTTCAAGACATAACAATGAATTCGTTTTTACTGTGGAAATAAATTTTATTTTTAATACAAAATGCAGTATTGGCACATTTTTTTTTCTTTTTAGTTTGACTGAGGGGCAAGAAGGGTGCTATTTTTTGGACGAGGAGCAGGAAGGTTGCAAATTTTTAAACTAAAGGGAAGAAAGGGTGCAACATCCTCCCGAAACTGTCTGGGGAAAACTGGTATACAGGCATACCCCGACTTACGTAAATTCGCAGTTACGTAATAAATCTGAAAAATTTAATTAATGAACATATTAGCGCGTTTTGATACCTGTTTGCATACTTTTGAAAATTAGTTCACAAATAAAATATGTAGATAAAATTCATACACATAATGTAGTTTTATAATAAGACATATTTTTATTGGTGATATACAAACAGACACAAAACTAATTAAAATGACACCAAAAAGAACTTTGGTTCAATCGTTATAAAGTTTGGTATCGTCTGAATGTTATGTATTTGTTTTACCATTAGGAATTCCTGAAAAAGAGGTAAGTCAGTCCTCTTTAATTATTTCTTATTTTTATTAGTCATTTGATGCAGATTCAAAATTCGTTAGGTATAAACCAATTCCCCAATGTTAAATTTATATAAATCCCGTAATCCAGAAAATATTTTTAATTATTTGAAAAGTTCTTTTAGTTCGTTTTTTTATTTTTATTTTTTATAGTTTATATGCGAGCAAATACTGCTGCATGATTGATGCTTTATTTACAAAATACTACTGTGTAAATAATGTGTGTGTGTATGTGTATATGTGCAAATAGGATTAGTGTTAATATATTAATAAATATTTAGGATAAGTAGTAAATAACTTTTTTTTAATTATTATTATTACTATTATTATTATTATATTCCATTTAAAAGCTCTTCTTATTTTTAAATCTTGATTTAACAACCGATCGGGCAGCGAGATAACACAATTTTTAGCATAAAACTAGTGTTATCTACAGAAATCAGTTGTTCATTGCTTATAATGTTAGATCCTCTGCACTTGAAAAAGCGATTTACATTATAAGCCTCCATTTTGTGTTTATACTCTTATTTTATTTTTTTCATTTGAATTAATAATATTTCATTTCTTAGGACTACATAATTTAATTTGTAATTTGAGTCTGCTATTTGGTATAGCGATTTCATTGTGTGTGGTCAGTTTCTTTTGTTTCAATGGTTTAATTTTACAATAAGTTATATATATATATATATATATATATATATAATGATAATAAATATTGCAGTTTCTTATGAAATTATACTTAAGAAATTTGTAAATTCGACTTACGTAAAATTCAAGTTACGTAAAAGTCTACGAAATGTATTACTTACGTAAGTCGGGGGGGGGGGGGGATGCCTGTAATTAGGATAGTAACGTGTTTTTACATCACGGTAATATGGATAGTTGCAAAATATGGCCAAAAAATAAAATAATAAAGAATTTTTGATATATCTTTCTAGCCTACGGTTGTTAAAAGACGGCCTAAAAATTCACTGGTCCTGTCAGAAAATCCTCTCGCCAGTAGCGAGTGAAATGATTTAATTCCCACCCCTATTCATCTTTCCGTAGCTCTCAAATGTTTCGCTCATCTGCAAAGTCCAGGAAGCTAACAAAATAATTTTTCAATAGATAGTTTTTCCTTTATTTGTCAGATATACCTCCATCATTCAACATTCTTCTAAACAAGCGATTCGTGGTAGAGCGTATAAATTTTATCTAATCATCAATTTGTCATCGGCAATTTTTGAAATAAAAAATTGAGTTTTTTTCTTTCTTCCTTTTTTTTTTTTTTTTTTTTTGTTTAAGGGTTAACAACTTGTTTCCAAAAGAAATAAAATAAATGAGTTAGACTGCAAGTAATTTTAAGCGAGCGAACGATTTTTTTAAAGATCAGATAGAAATTAAATGTTTTTTGTTTAGAAACTGTAACTACACTGCCAGTATTATACCGTAAAATTAACAGTAATAAACAGTAAATTAAGCAGTAATACGCGGCAGCGCCTTACTGCTTATTTTACTGTTCATTACTGTTAATTTTACGGTATAATACTGGCAGCTGGGATGTCAGTATTATACAGTAAAATCAACATTTTTTTTTTTTTTTTCAGTGTAAAAACTGTATTTATATTCACTTTAGTTAACACATTGCTGATCAGAGACATCAGGTGACGTCTTTTCATGCTGTCAATTTTTATGTTTTTCTTTTGTTGTTACCAGAAATTTTTAAAAATAATTTATCTTATTTAATGGTAGAAACCTACGATTTTATAATATACTGGTTAACAGAAAAGCCTTTTTAAAAGGCGATTTCATATAAATTGCCGGTCAAAAGAATGCTAAGAATGTTGGTATACTTAATTTTATTTGAAGTGTTAAAATATTGCTCATAGTTCTTCATATTAAATTAAACATAGATCTTAGAAATATTTTGTCAGCTAAAAAAAGAAAGAAAAAAAGAGGAAAAGAGAGACATCCAACAAGAAGGGCACATAGTAAAAAAAATTAAAAATAAGGCTTGATTCTATTTTATTCACGACAAGCGTCGAGTATACGTGACATATAGGGTATATAGAATCCTTGATTATTCCTAACGGTAACTTTGACTGCAAAAATTTGTCTTATTTAATCACAGAATTTCTGAGATCAAATTTGGCAAAAATTTCTTATCAGCGATAAAAAAAAAAAAAAAATTAAAAATTCTGTTAAGGCGGTATATAAAAAAAAAAAAATATTTTTCCACGCTCAACAACTCAAAATTTTCTGACACATTTTCAGACTCATTTTTAAAAGTAAAAAGATGAAATTTGGCGACGTGATTTATGAAGAGATTTATACGTGACCTGTTTTAATTTTTCGTTCAATTAATTAGAAATTGATTTACAAACAATTATTTTCGCAGTACGATAATTTTCTTTCGTTTCCAGCGCTATCGCTTCGGGAAATTCGGTTCAAAATGTCTACTTTGACAGCATTTAAAAAAATATATTCTATCAAAAAATCGACTAATACAGACATTATAAAGTTTCTGAATAAGAGAACCTGCCAATTGAATGCACTCTCAGAAATAAAACACTCAATTTTGACGATTCCGCAATCCTCAGGCCTCATTTCGTTGTTTTTGACAATCATTTCGTCACTGAGTCACGTGGGTTTTGACGAAACGCGAATCCTCAAATATCTTGACGAAACTGTTTCCTCGCAGTCAAAAATAAAACTCTTACTTTTGACGATTAGGCAATTCTTGAGCTATATTTCGTCATTTTTGACAATTATTTCGTCTCAAAATTAAATGATTTTTAATGAAATGGAAAATCTCAAATATTTGACAAAAATGTTTCCCCATTCCCGGCCAGATTATTTTTGTTACAAAATCGTTCAAAAAAAAAAAAAAAAAAAAAAAAAAAACACGAAAGTATTAAATTTACAATATATTAATGAAAACAGAAACAAAAATATTTCATCCTTGGGGGCCGCTATAACAGGAATGTACCAAATTTCTACTTTATTTTTTATATCGGATAATTTGCGTCTATCCTTTTTGTAACGATTTCATGCATTTCTATTGCCTATTCAAAGATAAATTTTTCTGAAGTTACAGAATTTCGTTAAAAACGCTTAAAAAATTCTTCTAAAGTTACAGAATTTCGTTAAAAACAGTTAAAATAGTAAAATGCGAACATCATTTGGTCCATTTTCGACCGAAAGATCAACATTTTCCCAATGGTTAAAAAAAAAAAAAAAAAAAAAAAAAAAATCACAATTTTATAGGAGCTTTTTTTTATTTAAGAAATATATTCATATAACAATCAAATTTAAAATATGTATAACTGACCCCCCCTCTATAAACAGTAATCTTATCCGCTAAAACTGATGAACTCGCCTCCAAAATATGCACTTCAAAATTTATTATTTCTGATCAACAAATTAATTAGACCATGTTTTAATCATCCATTGAACAAAGGAAATTTCTCTAATAAATTATATTAATCAAGCCATTTTCTAATTATTTATTAACCATAGAAAAACCATAATAATAATCTAGCCTTATTAATTAAAACATGTAGAAAGAATAACAGCAGCGATAAAAATACAATCTGCTTTCTAAAAATATAAACACACATCAACATCCGATAAATGCATTTAAAATCAAGTAATTGCGAAGTCCCACTGGCTAGGTGGTCAAAGCACTTAGCTGCCAAGCTAAACATCGCGTGTTCGAATCCCCAGTGATCTTATTTTGCCTTAGTCAATTAAGGAGGTTTCTAAAAACTCCGATAGATGGCAGCACCAACCTTTTTGGAACTTTCGTCAAAGAAACAATTTGAGGAAACTGATTTCTTCGTAATTTTGAGGATGCAAATTTACTCGATTTGACGAAACGTTTATTCGGAGCATTTCCCAAGAAACCGTTTCGTCATAAACGAAGAAAATTTCTTGAAATTTGAGTATTCATTTTTGAGAGTGTGCATTTTAGAGCAAAAATGAATTTAAAAATAAGTCACAAAATAAGCAGTTTGGATTTGGGTACCCCTTGGGTACACCCTTTGGGTACACCTAGGTACACACGTCCTTAAGGACGAAAACAGGGTTCCCAGCAAAACATGTTTGGCAATTTCCCTGACTTTCGATGATTTTCCCTGACCAAATCCAAAAACATTCCATGACCAAACGGGAATACACAAAATCTGCTTTAAATAATACAAAATAATAAGCAGCATTAAAAAAAAAAAACAGAAATTTGTACTGTAATAACACGGTTCAAACTCTTTTCCCAGGAGAAAATTCAAGCACCTTTCAAGAAAATTGCAAAATGAAAGTCTATAAAATACTGTAATGCAAAAAAAAAAACTTCATATTTGCCAGTTTTCAAATGAATGTCATACAACAAAGTCTAGAATGTGAAATGTCATGAAAAAGTCTAAAAAATGTAGAAAACTTTTGTACATATTATGGTTTTTCTGCATTGCATTTGAAGGAATTTCTCGATCTTGAAACCGACAAGTCTAGAGATTTTTCAGAAACGCCATGTAGCGAGAAATATAGCAACACTTTTCTGAAAAAGAAATGATTTTAAATTATTTCAAATTATCCCCCAGACCTTTCCATGACTTTTTAGAAAATGTTTGTAAATTCCCTGACTTTTCCTATATATTTTAAAATTTCCATGACTTTCCCTGACTACTTTGAAATTCCCCGACTTTCCAGATTTTCCATGACTTTCCATGTCGCTGGGAACCCTGGAAAAGATTAATCATAGCTTGTTGCTGACATACTTCCGATTTATTTGTCTGTAATGAAAAATCTATTACAAGGTCATTTGGACTCTTGAATCTGAATCATTGTATGCACACTTCCTTGGTCAATTGTTTACACACAATCTTATAATAACCCTTTTCTTGGACAATATTGTCTGTTTCCTGGATAAGGAAATATGAAAGCACGTGTTTCCAACAGAATTATTTCTTATCGTTTAACTCACTTTTCTAGATATTTCTTTGAGCGGAAGTTCAAGGAGAAATATCCATATTTAGAAGAATTCTATATTTAAAATTAGATCAATATACAAACAGTGAAACTTCCATTTAACGAAGTCTCATCGTTACACTTAAATACTTCGCTATGAAGAAAATTCGTTAAATGGAAATCAACTTAAATTTATGAAACTTGTATATATATAACCCATATAAAATTAAAAGTACACATAAAATGGAAATATTGAAAAAACGTATTTTAATTCGGGCAGACATTTTTTTATGCTATGTAGATATGAGAATAATTTAATTAGAATAATGTCTAAAAAACACAAAACAAAGAGAAGTAAACAAAAACCGAAGCGTACCTTTTCTTTTTTCATTAAAATGTGATTCAATGTCTGTGTTTTGATTAAATGATTCAAATACCGTATTTACCCGCGTACAAGTCGAGAAATTTTGGACAAAAAAAGACTTTAAAGTTGGGGGGGTCGACTTATGTGAGGGTCCTTATTTTATTTTTATTTTATTTTTTCAGAGTGGATTTCATCCGGTTGTCCAACATTAACAAAGGGCGGTAATATTAGAAAGCCCGACATTGCATTAATTGCCCAGTGGTTTAAAGATGCGTAAAATCAAATTCCTTCCGAAATGATTATAAAAATTGTTCAAGAATTGCTGCATAAGCAACGAACTAGACGGCACAGAAGATGATGCCATTTTCGAAAGTGATAACGACGAGGAAGAATGTAGCGATACAGAGATTGAAAACGTGTATCATGATGAGCCGATGACGACGAAGGATTTATGTGAATTGTTTGGCGAGTCCGATATTGAATCGGACCTTGAATCAGTTTAACTTTGTATATATTATTATCTTCATTATTGTATATTTAGTACTTTTTCTTTCAGATGATTTCGAATAAATGTACAAAGAAAAAAAAATAAAGTTCCTTTATTATTGTATATTTAGTATACTTTCTTTTTTTTCAGGTGATTTTGAATAATGTATTTTTAAAAAAAATCAAATTTATTGATCGGAAAAGTGGGGGGGGGGGGGGGTCAACTTATACGCGGGATTTACAAAAATTCAAATTTCTTGATCGGGAAAGGGGGGGGGGGTCGACTTATACGCGGGATCGACGTATACGCGGGTAAATACGGTATGTTCATTTTCATACAGTCCGCTGAAATAAATTCATACATCCATCGCAACAGCAACATCTCCATTTGAATACTGTACGAAAGTGGAATAAACTTCGTTATATAGAATAAGTTTTTCGTAATATGGAGATTAATTTACATGTAAATGATGTGCAAAGTCAAAGTTCTGCAGAAAATTTCGTTAAATAGGGACTTCGTTAAAAGGAAGTTCCACTGTATTTACATCTGAGATCCACCCAATTTCCATAATATGTAACGACGGTTGTGTACTTCCATGATTTTGAAACAAGTTAAAAAGATTGGGGGAAAATAATGTATAATTTTGATAAGACGATATAAATAATCTAAGACCTTGATAAGCTGTGATATGATATCTGGAATATTAAGCATCACATGGCTTGAGGTTAGGTTAGATTAGTTGCGGACGCTATGGTCATTTTTTTCATACGATGGCTAAACCGACCGGGACGTCTGTTTATTGTGGAATCCGACCTTAACAGTCATCCATGCCCGATTCAGGATTCGAACCCGGCACTTTTTGTCTTTCAGCCATCTCCCTAACCACTAGACAAGCAGGTGGACATCACATGGCTTGAATTAAGGCGGTTCTCAAATGAAAAGCTATTTCCCTGCTCAACAACGCGAAACTTTCTGACACATTTTCTGATTCTTTATTAAACGTAACAGCATATGGCACTTGCAGCTGTGATTGTTGAGGTGATTTGTAATCGGACAGTTTTTTTTCTTCTTTTCTTCGATAAATGAATTACATTTGAGTTACAAGTGATTGTTTACTCAAAACAGCATTTCTCCTCTTTCTTCCTGCCCTGTCGTATCCGGAAATTCGGTTCAAACAGTCAACTTTGACAGCATTTTCTGAAAAATCTTCGTTTTTTACCGAAAAATGGAAAACGGTTCGATCTCATAGTTTCTTAATAAGAATATATACCAATTTCATACGTTTTCGAACAAAAATGAATTAAAAAATGTGTCAGAAACTTGCCAGTTTGTATTTGAGAGCAATTTTAAATTACACAGTGTTCCCGTTTTATTAATATTTTTAGCGTAAATCAATGCTTTACTTTTTCTGCTTTGCAAACCAGGTGTTTAATATCAGTTTTTGTAATGATGCATCATATCTGGTACCCCAAAACCGAAAATAATATTTTATTGTCTAATAACTTGTCTAATGTAATAAATTGTTTGTTTTTTATCTCATTTAATTGTTTTACTGTATAGGAAATTATTTCACTTTACTTTTAAAAAAATAATGACATTTGATTTTCTAATAAACTTTTTTATCCATATTAAATATTAAATTTCAAATATGCCATCATACTATATTTTAAATACAACTGATTTTCATTATATACGTATTACAATGTCATTATAGATATTTGCATTCTTTTAAATATTTATTTTAAGCACACGATGATAGACAATCTTTTCAACATTTGACAATTGCATACATAAATGGGGAAAGCGACTATTTCTACCCCAAATTAATGCTTCAAAATTAGGATGGAATATCATCGAGTATATATATTTATTTATACCTTAACAATGTACAATCTGGCTATGATTAGAAAACATTAAACCTTGAAAGAATAAACTGCGCTATGAGAGAAAACGAACGCGACTAATATTAAAGTGATATAGGTAGTGAGGAAAAAAAAACAAAAAAAAAACGTATTGAAGACCGTTTTTGTCACCTAATTTGATGTATAGTAATATGGATTCGTCTAAGGTCACATAGGCCATCTACACTGCTAAAAAAAAAAAAAAAAAAAACGTTGATTTAACAGTATAATATTGGCACCCCAGCTGCTAGTATTATGCCGTAAAATTAACAGTAATAAACAGTAAAATAAGCAGTAATACGCTACCGCGCTGCGCGGTAGCTGGGATGCCAGTATTATACTGTAAAATCAACCCTTTTTTTGTTGCAGTGTAATCGCAGTTGGCGAATTACAATGCCTTTTATTATTATTAGTCAGCGAATATATCGATAAGGAAAAGTCACGAAAGTCAAATAAATATATTAATTTATGACTTTCAAAGTTACAATCTTAGTGTATGTCATAAGTTTATTATATCATAAGTTTATTATGAAATATCTCCTCATCGCTCTCACCTCTGATGAGGGATTCGTGACACTTAAGGGTGTATTCAAATCGAAACTGCTTATTTTGAGACACATTTTTAAATTCATTTTTGCTCTAAAATGCATCCAATTGGCAGATTCTCTTATTCAGAAACTTTATAATGTCTGTATTGTCTCGATTTTTGAAAAAGGCAGAATATATTTTTAAAAAATGCTGTCAAAGTGGACATTTTGAACCGAATTTCCCGAAGCGATAGCGCTGGAAACAAACAAACAAAAAATATATCGTGCTGTGAAAATAATTGTTTGTAAATCAATTTCTAATTAATTGAACGAAAAATAAAAACATGGGTCCCTTATAAATCTCTTCATAAATCACGCCGCCAAGTTTCATGTTTTTACTTTTAAAAATGAGTCTGAAAATGTGTCTCAAAATTTTGAGTTGTTGAGCGTGGAAAAATATTTTTTTTTAATACCGCCTTAAGGTATTTTATACTTTGCGCCACTAACTTAGCTTTAGAACGTTTGTTATTATTTCAAAACTAAAAACAATTTCAGTACATTACTTGCTTTAATGTACTAAATAATAATAATAAAACATCAAACCAATAATAATAAAAATAATAATAATAATTCAACCTGTATTCAAACTGTAGTAGTAATAATTTTTTTTATTTTTATAAAATATATCTTATTTCTTATCAATTCTTTATTCATATAGATTGTATGTTTTGTTATTTTTACTTGTGTAGTTCACATATTTAATTTTCAGTAATATACATTCGCACGTACGCGCGTGAAAATATAGCTTAGTACTGGAAAGACAAAACTGTCGTCAGTTTAGGTTCTCTCTTTTTTAAAAAAAAAAAAAATAAATTCTTTATTCTTAAAGATTTTTTTATAAAATATCTCATTTCTTATACATTCTTTATTTATATAAATATATTTATTTATTTTTTAATATTTCTTATTTTTATAAATTTTTGATCTTATTATATATACGTTCTCGTATTTATTTTTATTATTTTTTTCCCAGTAAATATTCTTAATCAATCGAAATAGTCATTTTTAAAGCAAAGAAAATAAGTTATACCATGTCATACAAAGTCATTTATCTGTCAGCTGTGTTTATAGAAGCTGACACTCATTAAATTATGAGCTGCTATTTATCAAATGATAAGATTAAACTTCAAGAACTGCAGATAATTTTGTTTCCATCTCCTTATAATCGTTTTCCTATTAAGTTCAAATAGAAGCCCATTTCTAGTGAATGTAATGTGCAAAGAAAATCCAAGGCAAAATATAAGTGGAAAAATAATAGAAGTGGAAAAACCTTAAAAGTATAAATAAAGCTGAAATGACACACAAGATGGCGAGAAAATTTGTTTCGATTCTACAGTCATTTTGTTGTCTGTCAGCAGATTTATGTTTTTGTGTCCTGTCAAAAGATGTCCGGATATAATCAAAGTTACTTTTAATTTATTATACTTGCCCCCCCCCCCCCGAATAATAATAATTATAATAAAAGAATGTTTTGTAGTTAATTAAAAAAATTAATAAATGTAGATTGATTAACATTAAAAATAATAATGCTGAAGCTTCACATAACTTAGTGAAAAATGTTGTTTAGTTATTTTCTTATCATTCGGCTTATTTATGTTTGTGAATTGAAGGTACGTAAAGTGACATTATCAGTGTTCAGGGGTCGATGCAGGTTTTTTTTTTTTTTTTTTTTTTTTTTTTTTTTTTCTTGGAGCCTATTTTGTGAAAAGTAAAAGTTTTTTGTGACATTTATTATTATTTTGTGAAAAAGAATGAGAGCATTTGAATTTTGTAATAAAAGATGAAATCCAGTTACTCAAATTCAAACCAAAATGATTAATAATAACTTCTTTAAGTCCTGCTTACAGTTTTATTTTCAAATGAGCTTGTTTTGTTTGCAAATTACACATTTTAAAATCTAACAAAATGAAGAGTATATTCCTTTATGGAATCGAATTTTGTGAAGGGATCTATTTTATTAAGAGGAATTTTGTGAAGTGGCCCTAAATAAGTCCCAATTTTTGCCTAGATCTACTCTTGGTGCTACTTTTAATTTTTTAATACTTTTTTTTTCATATAAAAAGTATTACAATAACATTTTATAGCTATATTCAAAAAATGTCCTGAAACTTATGTAAGAAGAAAAAATTGGATTATTATTTTTTCAAGTTTTGGTTATTTAACTTACCAATTTAAGATTACAACAAATAAAATTTAAATGCAGTGTAATTGTGTAATGTTTTAAGTATTAAATACATAAAAATTTCATTAATACGTCTTCTTACGAATGATTAAATAAAGGATAATACTTTAAAAAATTTCCGAAAACAAAATGATTCTTTATACATAAAAAAAATTGTTGATTTTACAGTATAATACTGGCATCCCAACTGCCAGTATTATACTGTAATATCAACAATTTTTTTTGGCAGTGAAGAACAGCTGTTGAAGTTCGTTTTCCTTACATGGAGAAGGAGTAATAATAATAATAATAATGGGGTTGGAATTTTCAAAACTTGTTTTCAGATGCAAATAAAATATTTCTCATTAAAAATAGTCATCACAATAACATCTGCAATAACAATAAAAATCAAAATTAGCGACAATGTATAAGTGATTATGATGATTTGAAATTATTTTATAGGGTTACATATAAGTACAATTCCGAAAGTTAAGAAATGTGTATATTAAATGCAAAGACTGGAAACTTCTCCTTAATTCTGTTAAACATTTCTCCCCTGAAAACAGCTTTTGAGTTGGGTTTCTCTCTAAAAAATGGGGGTTTTGGGAGATATTTTACTTTTTCGATACTTATCGTAATAATATTCTGAAATGACATTAAAAATAAAATTATGTATGATGCAGAAGTGGTTATCATTAAAAATTGTTTTATAGGATTGCATAATGCATATAGCATAATACGGAAGTAAAGAAATATGTTTATTAAATATACATTCTGGAAATTTCTCCGTTAATTCTGCCAAACATTCCTTTTGCCCCTACACAACTTTTTTTGAGTTGTGGTTCTCTTTTAAAAAAGGGTTTGGGAGATTTTTTTATTTTTTCATGATGGAGATAAAATATTTCTCATTAAAAATAGTCATCGCAATAATATTCTGAAATCACATTAACAATCCAATTAGGCTACGATGTATAGGTGGTTATGATTCAAAATTATAGGATAACATACATAGCATAATACCGAAAGTTAAGAAATATGTATATTAAATAAAACTCATTTGTCAAACATTCCTCCTGCCACGAAAACTTATGGGTTGCGGTTTTCTCTTTGAAAAAAGGTTTTGGGAGATATTTACTTTTTTGAGATGGAGATAAAATATTTCTCATTAAAAATAGTCATCGTAATAATATTCTGAAATCATATTAAAAATCAAATTATGCTATCATGTATAAGTGATTATGATTCGAAATCAGTGGCGTAGCCAGGGTGGGGGTCCAGATTCTCTGGATACTACAATTTTTTTAAAGTTTTCTTTGCTTTACCTAATCAGAGAACTTTCTGCAAAATTCAAGGCGAAGAAAACCTTACAGTAATTTGGACCCTCTCCCTGGCTACGCCACTGTTTGAAATTATTTTATAGGATTACGCATAGTATAATACAGAAAGTCAAGAAATGTGTATATAAAATACAAATTCTGGAAACTTCTCGATAATTCTGTCAAACATTCCTCACCTAAAACCAGCTTTTGAATTGCGTTTCTCCCTTAAAAAAAAAGGCTTTGGGAGATATTTTTCTTTTTTGAGATAGAGATAAAATATTTTTCATTAAAAATAGTCCTCGGAATACTATTCCAATATCACATTAAAACTCAAAATAACCTACGGTGTATAGGTGGTTATGATTCTGAATCATTTTATAGAGTTATATAATACAATTCCGAAAGTTACAAAATATGTAATTGAATAAAAATTCTGGAAATTTCAACGTCGTTCTGTCAAACATGCTTCCACGAAAACATTTTTTGAGTTGAGTTTCTCTTTTTCACAAACAGTTTGGGAGATATTTTACTTTCTTTGAGAGAGATAAAATATTTCTTATAAAAAACAGTTATCGCAATAGTATTATGTTATGAATGTTTACAAGGCCAGTATGATGTGTACATGATTACGCTTCAAAATTACTTTAACGTTAAATGAAAATTTGTTTTTTTATAGATATGTACATTATATTTTACAGGCGAATCAGTTTGAAAAAACTTTTAAATTATTGGTTTTAGATAAAATTATGAATATCATTATCTTCTATTACCATTAATTTATTTATGCAAATTTGGTGTAACATAAGATGCAACGTTTTTTCAAATTTCTATAAAATTTTACTATTCTGATAGTTTATTTAAAAATTTTTCCAACATATGACTCGTTCATCGAATCATTTTAGAAGCCCACCGAGGAGGTTTTAGAGTATAGAAGTTTACTCTCAATATTATTAAGAAGTCAGAAATCATAAGGTCATTCTTTTAACAATAATATCATGCCCGTATTTGAATTATATTCCATGATAAGGAAAAACATGACACCAGACAACAATAATTTTGAATATAAATTGTAAAGCCTGTATATCTTTTATCATAATAAAGTATTAAGAAATCAGTAATTAAAAAGTCATTCTTTTAAGAATGTTATCATGCCCGTATTTGAATTATATTCCATGATATGTAAATATCATGCTGGAACAACAACATGACACCAGACAACAATAATTTTGAATATAAATGCCCATACCCATATTATCCTTTATCATAATAGATTATTATTGAATGGAAAAGGGATAAGCAATTTAAAGCTGAGAGATTTTGATAGAAGTTTTGTATAAATATTGAGGTGAATTTTCTCTTAATTCATTGTTTAGGGCATAAAAGGTTAACTTTGTGGCTGAAGCCTTATCGCAAACGCATGTAAATTATTTTGTATTTAGATATGTTTTTCATTAAGCATTATTTTTTATTTTGATTACATTACCTTTATAAACATAAAATGTCATGCCTTTTATCAAAAAGAACTTATTGCTACGTCCATCATCCTTTAGATAAATTAATAAATTATTAATTAGAAATTATATAAGCAATTTAAAAGTTGGAAAGTTTTGATATAATTTTTGCACAACACACGTTTTTTACTATTCACACTGACATAATTTTAAAACATAAAAAACAAAGTAAGTCGCTATACTTCAAAATGACTGGAAATAAGAAGGGTCACAGCACTTTATGTATATCAGAGTAATAATGTAATCAAAATTAGCACTTATGAAAAATAGATCAAAATACAAAATATGTTATCGATGATATGTTATACATCCGTTTGCGATAAGGCACAAATTTACATTTTAAGGCCACAAATTTACCCCTTTATGTACTAAATATTGAATTAAGAAAAAAATCCCACTTAATATTTGTAAATACATAAGAAAATTTATGTAGTAATAATACAAAATTTATTAAATTATCCGTTCATTAAAACGACTTATTAACTAAATTTATTTTGAATATTTCAACACTACTTGAATTGAATAACAAATAATACCGGTTTCTGAAGTCCATGAATTTTCATAAAATAATAAAAGTAAATAATATTTCGGATTTATATGTAAATTTTCTACTACACATAATTGAAAAGCATAAAAAGTATCCACACATAACATGGTTGAGAAAATATCCATTTAAAAATATATATATTTAGCTTTGTAAAAATTTATCTATGTTTTCCGAACATGAAAAAGCAAAGAATTTCCTTTAAATCCAGGGTTTTGTGATATATATCAACGGGTACATATCAGATATTTATTTTCAAAATATCATGAAGTTTGATATTTTCAATCAAAACAAGTGTAAATGAATTTCTCAACTGTTATTGATTGTGTCGTTCTGTTAATAAAGAGATTTTGCAATGACTTTTTTTTTTTTTTTTTTTTGGCAATGATTTTTTGAAGCAAAAAATAAAAAAAACTCTTCCAAAATTTATGTTTGAAACTGAGTTTTTAAATATAGAAACAATAATGATGTGGGAGAATATTTATTTAGAATGGCTATTGAAAGATAAACTGATTAATTTATAGATAATAAGTTATTTACACTTCATTAGAAAGAATTTTTTATGGTTTTGATTTAGTTCAGTTTAGGGCGATTTCACCGTTATGTGTGTGACTTTTAGAGAGTGTTTTTTTTTTTTTTTGCAAATTGAGACAAATTTGGAAGTGAAATTATATAGACAATTTTTTTGACAATTATAACAATTATTTAAAAAAATTTGTTATTACTTTAGACTAAAGGTGTTATTACAAAAATGTGTCCTGTAATAGCAATAAAATAAAAGTAAAACGTTATCTAAATAATTTCACTTCCAAATTTGTCTCAATTTGCAAAAAAACACTCTCTAAAAGTCACACACGTAACGGTGGAATCGCCCTTTAAATACTGCACAACAGGTTAGGGAATGAAAAAGCATTTATGTTAAAATTTTTCAATAAAAACTAATTATTTTGAATTTCAAATTTCGTTGCATAAAACATAAAATTGTCTTGATCCTTGATACTAAATCCTGCAGTTGTATGTGTAAAAAGCGAATTGTTTCTTTTTTCAGTTAATTGATATTCAGTTTTGTTTTAAAGTGAGAAAACAGTTAGAATATCGTTTTATTAAATTTTCATGCTAAATGCAATATGTTTGTTTCCGATTCTGAAAATATTTAATTTTGAAAATATCGGATATTATATAAATATCAAAATATCGTTTTTTTCAAAAATATCGTAATATTTAGAAACCCTGATTAAATCTAAAATAAATAATAGAAGCATTAAATAAATTATATATATAAATGAGATTTTAAAATCCTATCCGCCAATAAAGGGTTATGGGAAAGTGATTCGCTTAAATAGTATCGCAAGGGTATTTGCACCGTAAAACTAGATGGAAAAGGAAACCACGTTTGTATAAATACCATGCCAATAAATTTAATAGGATATTTTAGTAATATCATATAACAACATTATAAAATGTTAATATGCAAATTACACAATTACGTTGGCTTAGCCTTGAAAACGAAATAAACAAATAAAAATGGATAATACTTTTTTTATCACAGATATGAGTTTTTTCATTATTTTAGTTTTTATAACAAACATTAAACACATACCAAGAATTTTACTGAAGTTTTATAAAACTATTTCACACCAGATTTTTTATTTGAAACTACTTGTTTATTTAACTTATTTCTGTGTGATTTATATTTTATTTATTTCATGAAGCAATTTCTGGTTATAATCGACATATATTTTCATTTGGTATGTTATTACGTTTAGGTTTAAAGAGGCCTAAGCTAAATTTTGCGAATAGAAAGATTATTAAAATATGCAAAAAATTTATAAAAAAAAAAAAAAATTATACGGAAAAATTACTAAAACGGAAGCTTGTTTAATGTTTTTATTTAATTATTACTTCGTACGTTGTATTTGGCAATTACATTAATAGGATATATTTTATTTTTCTCGTTTTTCAATAAAGATATTTTATTAACAGCTGGTTATTTAAATATTTACATAAATTTATGACTTTTTATATGCAATGAATGAAAATCTGAATAAGATTTAATAAATCAATTATCCCGAGATTGGCCGCCGAGTAGTAAAATTAGATTTAATATCAATATTGGAAAATTAAAATTAAAATAGTTTATCTATGTTAAACTTTCGTAATAAATAAATAAATAAATAAAATCTAATATATATTAAACTGTTAGGAATGTACGGTTTACATAAATCTGATTGTCTAGATTTTTTTTTTTTTTTTCAATATGCATATTTTTAAAATCGATATTAAGAAAATACATGTCAATTAAAAAAAGCGGAGGGGGAGGGGGGGGGGGATTTTTTGCGCTAAGTTTAAAAACGCGATTCAAATACACTGTGAAAAACAGCATCTGCCCACAGATTCAGGAAAAAAAAAGTTATAATAGACAATAATGGCTATAAGATATGCGAACGGAAACCCTAACTGATTTTCAAATCCATATTTTTATTTTACCGATTTTTTTTCCATTTCAAAAACTAAAAATAAAACTTTTGTCCTTAAAAGTTACTAACTGTCACATTATTAAATTCCTTTAATAATCAATAAAAATGTGTCACTTGGTCAAATAATACTACTATCACTTAAAATAAATATGTATAAATCTTAAAAAAAAAAAAAAAAAAAAAAAAGAAAAAGAGTTCAAAATCTTAAAAAATATTGTAGCAATTTTCAGGATTCAGGATTTTTATCATACAAATTAACAACTCGTAAGGCGTGTCTCTACCTCTAGGAAAAGATATTTTTTTTAAAGGGGTAGGGGGGGGGGAGGAGAAATCCTACGAAAATCCCTACTGATCCTCTTTATGTACACTACAAGTAACGGGAGATTTTCTTTTTAATAAATGTTTATTATTATCTTATTAAGATATATAGGTTTAATTAATACTATTAAATCACCATAAACAATACGCACCTATAACAAATTACATGCGAAAATCATTTATCAAAAAAAAAAAAAAAAAAAAAAAAAAAAACTTTTAAAAAAAACTTAAGTGATTGGAATAAACAAATTAATAAACAAAAGAAACAGCAATACTATAATGTATGCCTATGCTCTTAAAAGTCAAATAACTTAATATAAACAATCCAGCAATTTCATACACTAAACAAAATTTAAGCGAAATAAATTTAAATATATTTTTTTTACAAGCTAGAAATTAATTCCCATCAAAATTTAACAGCTATCCTTTTTTAAATAATTAATGGAAATATTTATCAAGTATCAAAATTACAATGATTTATTCTCATTAAACGGCAGTAAGGTAGAGAGTAAAAATTATAAACAAAACTACAACTTTCAATACCCCTTTAAACTCAAGTGACTCACAATCCAGCTATCCGGTATTTTTTGTTAAAAATAATTTGCAATAAAAATTATTAAAGTAAAAAAAAAATAATTAAAATTTACTTAAGTTATTTTTTACAAGTATTATATACCTAGATAAAAAACTTCATATTAATAATCAAAGAGTTTTATTAATATTTTTTTAAATTAAATAAGAGAGGAGACCTTCAGTTATCAAATGTGTAATTGTCCATGTCAATAATCTAGGAGCAAACCGAAAATAAAAATTATATTCATAATTAATAACTTACCGTTCTGTAATGATTGAGCCAAGTCCCGTTCATTCTCCAGATGTTGCGGCTTCCTTTGCTTGCGCCGTGCCATGCTGGTTCTGTTTCTCTAAAGAATCGCCGTTGTCCGAAAACACTATCCTTCACTAAAGCGCATGCGCCCCTTCTATTATTAAGATTTTTGGAATGTGTCGCTTATTATCATAATGAAAAGGGCGCCCATTGGACGATGTCTCAGCACGTCACCAGCCGAATTGATATGACGTCACCGGTTATAAAAGAAATTTGCAAAAAGGATGAAAGGGGTGACAGCAGTTATGAGTAAGTGCTTAATGTTTTTTATTTATGTTATCGATGTTTGATTATCCTGGAGATTATTTCTTCTTAGTTGAATCACAATATCTTTATGACTTATTAGAATCACACTAATATATTTCAGTATTTGAAAAATATCCAGTTATTGTTACGGATGAATTTCTTTAATTTGTTCCCACTGACGAGGTAGATGTTTAAAATTTTCACAACACAGTTGGTGAATTTTCACCATGGAGAAAAATGCAGCTTGTGCAATCCATTTAATTATTATTTCACTAAAGCGTAGAATACCAAAACTTTTGTTGCATAATTTATTGTCATTGGTTTGCTGCAGGCGATTTCAGTAAAACTTAAGACTACCAAATGTTTTGTTGCATAATTTATTGTCAATGGTTTGCTGCAGACGATTTCGGTCCGATAGTTCTCTTTGGTTGATTTATATCTTCATTGCATTAATATCACAATCACATGACTTGGAAAAAAATTCTATCGATCAATCAGCCTGTAAATAGAACGTCAAATATTACACCACGTAGCAAAGAATATGTCAACAAAACTTTTGTTAAAGCTTTCTTGTCGAGTTGGTGTCATTTTCACAGAAAATTAAATACCCAAGAGATAGGTGACGGGAGTTATGTAAAACATTTTCACGGGGTGGCAACTCGCGCGATGAAATCGTTTCGCAGCCGTAGTCCGCAGCATTGGAAGGGAACTTTAAAAGTGAACACAAAACAGATAGTCCCGTCTGTTCGGCACAAAAGCCACTCTACTCTCCCCCGACGACTTTCTAACGTAAAAGCGAGGGCCCTCATGAGCCCGAGCAAGAGCGAGAGAAACTACAAGGGTTGCTACTACCAGAGAAAGCTGACAGGGGTAAAGGTGTCGCCAATAGCGCGCCAAAACTAAAGAAAAACGGTGATGGCAAGCAACGATATTCACGGTCCGACAAACGGGAGAAATTGCTTAGAAAGCCGTATGGTGAACATGGTTTAGGAAGGGTTGGATTTGATGGAAGGCAATGGGAGCTGAATCCTTCTGGAATTTTCATATTTTGTCAAATTATTTATTTAATAAATATATACAATTTTGCAAAAAGAAATATCAAAAATATTTTGAATTGCTTATTTATTTATTTTTTTAACTAATGTATTTTTAACGTAATAATTATACTGTATACGACATTGATAGTAGCAGTTGTAATTGAAAACCAGCCTTCAATCTAATCTGTACTCAAATGAGTAATGGGATTTTTTTTTATGCGCAGCACATGAGTTTAGCAGTGATGTTATAAAATAATAATAATAATAATAATAATAATGCCAGATGGATCAAAATAGATACGAATTTTGTATAATTGTACAATTCTATTCTAATTTTTCTTCACATACATTTTTGATTGTATGCAAAATATATAATGTAATAATTTTAGATATTTACTGGTTTATTTATTTACTAGCTCACACGCCCGAGGTTATAGGATAATAACCTTAAGTATACCCAAAATCAATGTTGAATTCAGACATTTTTCTTTGGGACGGATTTAATTTTGGGGGTACACCGTCGAATTTGTATATTATATTATATTTTTAAACGAAAACATATCCAAACGAACCTGGAGTTGTGTGTGTGTTGGGGGGGGGGGGGGTCTTTTATTAATATAGAGTTGAACTGGGCCCGTTTTTTAATATTAACTGCTTGTGATTTTCTATCAAATAAAACTAGGAATTATATTGCAATGAAACGTGATTTCCATTGAATAGCCATTTTCACCTTTTCTTCGATACATATAGAGGCTCACCTTACTATAAATTATTGTTAACGTGTAAATTAATGTTGTTATTTTATATGTGCACTTCACTCAAAAAAGAATTATTTTAGCGTTAGAGTAGCAATTGTTTTTTAATCAAGAATGGCTTACCCCCTCATCTAGTATCATTGCTGTAAAAGTTGATTTACAGGCAAATTGTGAATAATGCATATATTGTGCTTAAACTTTTGTACGTTCTCATTTGTTAACATTTTTACATTTATACGTCGTTTCATTGTGGTGCAAACGTGTGGGAAATATATTATGTGTCAAAGCGAAAGGGGAAAAAAATAAATAAAAGAAACAAACTCCTTGTTAAAGAATGCAAAACTTTTTGACACATTCATGGGCTCATTGTTAAACATAATATAAAAATTATCGGGCAAGACTTTTAAAGTGATTTAAAATCAACAATTTATACATTGTTTTTATAAGAATTTTGAGATTTTCGTAACATAACCGTAAAATAGGAAAAAACAGTTCCATTACAAATCATTTCACTATTTGTCTAACAAGTGTTATGCTTTTATAGGTTTAAAAATGAGTCCATAAATGTTTCAGGGAGTTTCGCGTTGTTGAGCGCGGGGGGGGGGGGTGGGGGGGGGATATTTAAAAAAAACCGCTTCAAAACAGACATAGTTACATATACATGTTTTTAACTAAAAAATAATCTTGCGTAGAAATCACACAAATAGTATACGCAATTATTAATTAAAATGATTTTTAAATAAATTTAATTAAGAAAACTAATTGAAATTATGTAATTAAAAATAAATTATTATAAACATAAGAATTATCTATTTTTAAAAATAACGAAGTCAATAAAAATTGTTAATAACTTGCAAATTTTCACCTTTTTATATGAATACAGATACGGGGGCGGCTAGGAAACTTCATTCCTGGGCTTAATTCGGCTCTCTGCACCTCTGCCCATATCTGACTCTCGGTTAAAAATATTAGAGCCAATCTGACCCGATGCAGAACTTTAATGTACACTATATACAGGGCGCCCCCTCTTATTATTGACCAATATCTAATTGTTAATATCCGTCAGATTTAGAAGCACATAGTTCCAATTATAAAAATGTTTTAAATGCGATTTTCCATCACATTAAAAGTCTGCATCTTTCGATTGCAATTAAATTTTTTCTGAATAAGATTGTTTTCGTTTGATAATTGTTTCCGAACAAAAAGGAATTCAGAAATGTTTCAATAAGTAGTTCCTTTGGATTTGAAAACAGCCGTATCCGGCAAATTGCACGGAAAAGACATTTGTAGGGGACATTTACAGGGACACCCAAAAGAATGCCGTAATATATAATACACAATTTTTGAAGCAATTTTGTTTTAAAAATTCCACAGTCAAAGGAAAAATATACAAATGATAAATTTTCTAAATATTTCAAATACATGATGATTTGAAATATGTAATAATAGTAATGATACTGGTCGAGAGGATTTTGAAAGAAAAAAAAAAGAGCGGTAAGAGGGTTCAGAATTAGCTATATAGGAAAAGGATAAGAGAAGACACCCTTTATTGCGTTATAACTAAATTAATTCCCGTTAATTATAAAACATACAGCTTTGTGTAAACGTTGAATTTGATTTGGTTAAACAGCAGTTTTCACGGTGATTTCGAATTAAGTAATAGTTATGAATGCCATTATCTGAGGCATGTAGGGTTACATATTCTTACATAGCAGCAGGAGGAGGATACACGCTTAATTACGTCCTTTCTCCAGCAACCCACTGTGGGAGGATGCAAGGGGTGACAAAATCATTTATTCTCTTTTGTCCAGCAAGACAATGGGACCTCTTTACTGAGATGTCTTTCCATGCTCCAATAATTACTCTGGGAAGCATGCCGTAAGATGCATTATTAAGGGCTATATAGATACTTTCAAATAAGATAGTTTTTAGCACTGACTCACGTAAATACACTCGGATTGCCATGCAATTGATATATATTAATGAGGTTTAGTATGGTATGTTCGGTATTGAAAATGAAGAGTGTAGCATTTACAGGGACACTCAAAAGAATTCCGTAAATATATTACGGTCGATGGAAAAAAAATCGTTTCCGGGGTGTTTTAATGACGTTCCACTATTTCAAACATATTTAAATTGATATACAGTGGAACTTCCCTTTAACGAAGTCTCTATTTTACGAAGTTTTCTACTTAACGAAATTTTCTGCAGAACTTTGACTTTGAACATCATTAGCATGTAAATTAATCTCCATATTACGAAAAATATATTCTATTATAACGAAGTTTATTCCACTTTTGTACGTGTACAGAATTCAAACTAAGATGTTGCTGTTGCGATGGTTATGCGAATTTTATGTCAGTGGATTGCACGGAAATGAACACATTTAAATAATTTCCATTCTGCTTCGTGCTAAATAAAACAATTTTTTTTTTCACACTAAGAAACACACTTGTTATCATTTCACTCCCACACCGAAATCCCCTTTATACATTCAATGATATAGAAGATACAGTGACGCAATGGCATCAGATGCATTGAAGCAAAAAATATCAATTAGAGTCAGACAGTTATCATTCTGACCTTTTACTGCTGATAGACAATTAATTGCTTTGTACATCCACAAGAATGTGCTTCAAAATGCAAATCGAAGAACATCAAAATTATTTTTGTTCCTGCGAATACAACTTCTAAAATTCAGCCCTTAGTCTAAGGAATAATAAAAAAAATCTTGAAGTACATGATCGCAAAAGACAGCAAAAACACAATGTAGTGACAATATTAGTTTGAGAACGTATGTGTATCAGAGTTGATGAAAGCTTGAGCCAAAGCTTGGGAATGTGACATGATTTCATCGACCGTACACAACTGTTTTGTAAAAGACGGCTTCATAATTAAAACTGAATCAAGTGCTTCTGAATCCAATACATGTTTGTCATATCTGAAGGAAAAATTTTATGAATTTAAGTGGTTTTCTATTTAACGAATTTTCTTCATAACGAAGTTTTTAAGTGTAACGATGAGACTTCGTTAAATGGAAGTTTCACTGTAATCATTGAGATGCACTACAAGAGGCTTAGGGGCTGTACATATAACGTTATCAACTCTTTGGTAATTTTCGACCCCCTCCCCCCCCCTTATGATATCATGCGTTATCATTCCTCGACTCTCCCCCCCCCCCCCCTTATAATAATATCGTTATCTTTTCTTTTTTTTACGTTTGCAGTGATATACAGATATGGTTATACATTTATTATTCGCATGCTTTACTGGTTCAAATCAAGAGAAGAAATCAATAAAATTTCCCTATTATACATGAAATTACTTTATATCAAATAACACCTAGAAAAGATAGTTACTATTTAATAGTATTTAATAATATTCTTTTTGTTACATAATGCATTCAACAGTAATTTTGTCATCTTGCACTGAGAGGGACTTTGCTTTAACGGACATGTTTTTGCTTTATAATATGGGTTATCAGTTTTGGTAAAATAGATTTATTTCTTCGGTATCCTCAGATAAAAATGTAAAATTTCACAAACATTTTCAAAAATAAATATGCACATTTTAATTTATTTCTTAATGCTCTTTTTCTTTTCCAAATAAATGTAAGTTCAACAGTTTGAGGTATTTTAATCCAGATACCAACAAATCGAACAGCATTACCTTTTCAAATATAAATTTTACTTACTTGTTTCATACTTTTTAAATAAATTTAACATTTTGCGAATATATGCAAAGCACATGACTTAAAATAACTATTCATGTGCCTTCATTTTTGTTTACTAGAAATTTCTTTCTTTCTTTTTATATATATATATTTTTTTATTTTTACAAGTTATTTTATTCTACAGAAATTAGTGTTAGGAAAAAAAAAAATATTTCCCCCGATAACCTTTTTTTCTTTTTTAGTATCATATTTTGCATTTATTAGGTATAATACAAATTTTACTTTTTTTATGATTCTGCATTATTGCCAATTAAAATGTTTTTCATATTATTTAAAACCAGTGTCAGATTACCAAAACATTTAAGGCGGTTCTCAAAAAATGATTTTTTTTTCCGTTCAACAACGCAAAAGTTCATGGCATATTTTCTGACTCATTTTTGCCGTAAAAGCCATGACACTTGCAGCAAGATGATTATCGAAGTATGATCTGTAATCGAACAGATATTTTCATTTCTCGATAAATGAATCATACATCTTGAGTTATAAGCGATTATTGATGTCTCACGACATTTGGATTTTTACCTTTCCCGCGTTGTCAAATTCAGAAATTCTGGCCAAAACGCCAACTTCGACAGCATTTTCTGAAATATCTTCTACCTTTACCGAAAAAAAAAAGGGGGGTTCGATTACAAAGTTTCTGAATAAGAGTTTTGGCTGATTTCGCATGTATTTGCAAATTAAATTAAAAATGTGTCCAAAAGCAGCCAGATTGAATTTGAGAACAGACTTAAATTGAAACATTGTATACAGAAAAAAATAAAACCCAATTTGGGTCGAAAGATTCTTAGGTATGTGCCCAAATTGGGTCATGCCTATTTTGGTTACCATTGTGTATCCATTTTGGGCACTGTTAAATACCCATTTTCAAAATTTACATTTCTTTTTTCTTTTTTTGAAAATGGGCATTTAACAGTGCTTAAAATGGATACACAGTGATAACCAAAACAGGCATGACCCAATTTGGGCACATACCTAAGAATTTTTCGACCCAAAGTGGGTTTTATTTTTTTCTGTGAACGGTTAAAGGCTACTATTTCGGGACACGCTCAACATGCAATACATTTATGGGGAGAAAATGCTCTTCGATTCCAAATTCCAAAACCCTTGAAATAAATGTTTAAAAAATTCTAAGAAAAAAAAATTATATTTTTATTTATATTCTTCCTTCTGGAATCCACTATGTGAGGATGTAGAAGGTGAAAACATCCTTTATCTTCTTTTGTCCATCAGGACAAAAATGGACCTCTTCTTTTTACTTAGATGTGCATGCTCCGTTAATTACTATAGAAAGGATATCGTAGATGCATCATTAAGAGGTACAGCAGATATATTTTGTTGCGATGTCCTCAGACAAAAGTGTGAATTTTAATTATTTTTCTTTTCAAAAATATAATTTAAATAATAATAAAAAATATAATAATATAACATGTATTGTAATTATAAGTATAATATAAATAATTAAATATTCAAAAATATAATGATGTAACCTGTATTATAATTATAAATATAATATAAATAATTAAATATAAAAAATATAATTATATAACCTGTATTATAAATATAAATATAACATAAATAATTAAATATTCAAAAATATAATAATATAACATGGATTATAATTATAAATATAATATAAATAATTAAATATAAAAAATATAATAATATAACATGTATTGTAATTATAAATATAATATAAATAATTAAATATCAAAAATATATTAACATAACATGTACTATAATTATAAATATAATATAAATAAATAAATATCAACAATATAATAATATAACATGTATTATAATTATAAATACAATATAAATACAATTAAATATCAAAAATATAATAATACAACACGTATTATAAATATAAATATAATATAAATGATTAAATATCAAAAGTATAATAATATAACATGTATTATAAATATAACATAAATAATTAAATATAAAAAATGATTAAATAAAAAAAATAATATAACATATATTATAATTATAAATATAATATAAATAATTAAATATAAAAAAATAATTAAATTTCAAAAATAATATACATTTTAATTTATTTCTTAAGGTTGTTACTGATAAATACAAAGTAACTTTCTGATATATTTATGAAACCATTTTTGTTCATATACGTACAGAATTTTCACTCTCATTCAAATTGCAAAAAAATCGAATAGTTTCTTTTTTCTTTTTTCTTCTTCTTTTTTTTTTTTTTTTTTTTTAATATAAAAATCAAATATTTTTTAGAAAATGTTATCAAAGTTAGCGTTTTAAGTATATTTTCGGCATTAAATAAATTATATTTCTAATAGTGTCAGTAATTAAATTATTTTACAGTAGTATCATTTTATATTAACTCATTTTCAATTAACACCCACAATAGGAGGAAAAAATTACTTCCTTACATTCATAGATGACAGTTCTAGATTCACAGTTATTTACTTATTAAAAAGTAAAGATGAAGTTTATGAAAAAATAAAAGACTATGTACAAATGGTCAAAACCAGACAAGGAAAATATCCGACGGCGATTAGATCGGATAACGGTGGGGAATACATAGGAAATAAAACAGAAGCCTTTCTAAGGGAACATGGTATAAAACATGAATACACAGTTCCATTTTGTCCCAGCCAGAATGGCATTGCTGAGAGAAAAAACAGAAGTTTAATTGAAATGACACGAAGCCTATTATCCGAAGCAAATTTACCTCATAGGTTCTGGGGTGAAGCGATAAATACTGCTAATCACCTCCAAAATAGGCTCCCCACTAAATTGACAAATAAAACGCCATATGAAATTTGGTTCAAAAGAAAACCAAATCTCTATTATTTACGTGTATTTGGCTGTAAAGTATACACTTACATAAACAAACACAAAAGATCTAAACTAGATGACACAGCAGAAGAGGGTATCTTCATGGGCTATGATAATAATACAAAGGGATACCGCGTTTTCACTAAAAATGGTGAAATAATAATTTCCAGATCTGTAAAATTTCTGGAAGAAAAACTGAACAATTTAAACGAGAAAATTAATGATCACGAACAATTAATTGAAGATAAAAAATACATTGAAATAGAAATAGGTGACACACCCTGTACACCTGACGCGCCCAAACAATCAGAAACACATCAACCTCGTAGATCTGAAAGACAAAACAGAGGAGTACCACCTCAAAGATATACTTCCGACAATTTTATTGCTTTAGCAAATGATTGCGATACAACAGAACCTGAAAACTGGAAACAGCTTATCAAAATAAACAATCCACTAGAAAAGAAAAACTGGCTTAAAGCCACTGAAAACGAAATACAATCGTTAATGAAAAATAATACATGGGATCTAGTCGATCCTCCTCTTAATAAAAGAATCATAGGAAGTAGATGGATTTTCAAACGAAAAATTGATAGTTCAGGAAATACACAAAAATATAAAGCACGTTTTGTTGCCAAAGGTTTCAGTCAAAATTATGGGGAAGATTATCAAGAAACATTTTCACCAGTAGCACAACATTGTACCATCAAAACACTTCTTTTAGCAGCAGCTTATAATAATTTGAATGTGCGACATGTAGATATTGACACCGCTTTTCTTCATGGGAACTTAAATGAAGAAATATATATAAATCAACCTGAAGGCTATGTAAACGAACAATTTCCTGAAAAAGTTTGCAAGCTCAAAAAGGCAATCTATGGCCTCAAACAGGCCGCCAGAGCTTGGCATATTAAAATCGCTGAAACACTAGACAACTTGAACTTTATCCAAAGTACAGCAGACACATGTCTTTTCACTAGAAAAGAAAAAGATCATACATCATACATAATAATATATGTTGATGATATACTCATCGCCAGCAAAGATGAAATAATAGAAGAAATCGTAAATTCTCTAAAACAAGAATACGAATTAAAGGATCTAGGCAATATTAGTAACTATTTAGGTACTCAAATTCAGAAATTACCTAACGGTTATTCTCTTGATCAAAAAATTAAGATTGAAAATTTAGCGAAAAAGTTCAATCTTGAAAACTCCAAACCGTGCAAAACTCCAATGGAACCAGGATATAACAAATTAAATGATGATGATAATTTAATGCCAAATAATATTAAATATCGCCAGGCACTTGGTTCATTGCTTTATATAACAACAATAACTAGACCTGACATTTCAGCAGCAGTAAACATTTTAAGCAGACGAAATGAGAATCCTCGCGAAAAAGACTGGCAAGCCGTAAAAAGAATAATAAGATATCTATATCATACTAAAGAACTAAAATTAATAATTAACACTAATGAAGAACCAATATTAAAGGTATTCGCTGATGCCGATTGGGCAGGTGATACCAAAACCCGCAGATCAACATCGGGAATATTATATATGTTGGGCAACAACCCAATTCAGTGGACGACGAAAAGGCAAAGTTGCATTGCCTTATCTTCAGCAGAGGCTGAATATGTGTCCGCAGCACATGCTAGCCAAGAAATAATTTGGTTATTGAAGTTACTTGACGATCTAGGCTTTCCACAGCAAAAACCAATCACTTTATATGAAGACAATCAAAGTACCATAAAAATGGTTGAATCAGAAAAATTCACGAAAAGATCAAAGCACATCGACGTCAAATTTAATGCCATTAAACAATATAGCGAAGAAGGCATAATTGAGTTAAGATATCTTCCAACAGAAAAAATGCTAGCTGATGCACTTACCAAACCTTTACCCAAGCCTCGATTCATCGAACACAGAAATTCAATGAAAATATTAGTTAATCCCCATGAACGGATTAAGGGGGAAATTGTAGAAAAATAATCCATTCATTTCAATCACTTAATATTTTCCACTCAAAGTAAAATAAATAAATAAAGTAAATGATGAAGCACGCAGATAAAAACCCAACGATAATTTTTCTCTCATCTCTTAAAACAAGTGACCTAATTTATGACTCTTAAGTTTCAAGTTTATCATGCAATAGAGATTTATTACCTCGTTATAATCGTTCTCTTCTAATAATGTGAAATATGTTTATAATTTGTTATTTGTGATTATGCCATTATAAACTTATTACAGAACTAAAACATTTAAAAGGACAATTATTCAACGTCAATTTGTTTCAAAGAAATGATGCAACTTTACTCGTAACTTTCCAAACTTTGTGAAAATGAGTCAGTGTATTACTATCCTTCATTCTGTAAAGTCACAGGAAAAAATGTTTCCTGATGTTAAAATTAATCTAAATGTAAACCTTTTAAAATTTTAAGTAATGTAAAATATAATTTTTAAAATCAATCCAAACGTGAACTTATTTATTCAATGTGAATTGTGCATTAATATAATTTTTTTTTACAAGTTTTATTTCAGCGGTGGTGCATCTAAATAGAATTATTCAAGAAGTGATTATAATAAGTTATCAATTATTGGAAGTATATAAATCAGTGGATACTACTAAAATTGGATAAACCTTAGAAAAGGTAAGCAATTCCTTTTCTTTCTGCATGTTGAAGACCAGAGTTAATTTTAATTTGAAGAATTTAATATTCTGATGTTACGCGCTTACCTCGTTGGCCTCGCCCCTTCAACATTTCTAAGGGAACATGGTATAAAACATGAATACACAGTTCCATTTTGTCCCAGCCAGAATGGCATTGCTGAGAGAAAAAACAGAAGTTTAATTGAAATGACACGAAGCCTATTATCCGAAGCAAATTTACCTCATAGGTTCTGGGGTGAAGCGATAAATACTGCTAATCACCTCCAAAATAGGCTCCCCACTAAATTGACAAATAAAACGCCATATGAAATTTGGTTCAAAAGAAAACCAAATCTCTATTATTTACGTGTATTTGGCTGTAAAGTATACACTTACATAAACAAACACAAAAGATCTAAACTAGATGACACAGCAGAAGAGGGTATCTTCATGGGCTATGATAATAATACAAAGGGATACCGCGTTTTCACTAAAAATGGTGAAATAATAATTTCCAGATCTGTAAAATTTCTGGAAGAAAAACTGAACAATTTAAACGAGAAAATTAATGATCACGAACAATTAATTGAAGATAAAAAATACATTGAAATAGAAATAGGTGACACACCCTGTACACCTGACGCGCCCAAACAATCAGAAACACATCAACCTCGTAGATCTGAAAGACAAAACAGAGGAGTACCACCTCAAAGATATACTTCCGACAATTTTATTGCTTTAGCAAATGATTGCGATACAACAGAACCTGAAAACTGGAAACAGCTTATCAAAATAAACAATCCACTAGAAAAGAAAAACTGGCTTAAAGCCACTGAAAACGAAATACAATCGTTAATGAAAAATAATACATGGGATCTAGTCGATCCTCCTATTAATAAAAGAATCATAGGAAGTAGATGGATTTTCAAACGAAAAATTGATAGTTCAGGAAATACACAAAAATATAAAGCACGTTTTGTTGCCAAAGGTTTCAGTCAAAAATATGGGGAAGATTATCAAGAAACATTTTCACCAGTAGCACAACATTGTACCATCAAAACACTTCTTTTAGCAGCAGCTTATAATAATTTGAATGTGCGACATGTAGATATTGACACCGCTTTTCTTCATGGGAACTTAAATGAAGAAATATATATAAATCAACCTGAAGGCTATGTAAACGAACAATTTCCTGAAAAAGTTTGCAAGCTCAAAAAGGCAATCTATGGCCTCAAACAGGCCGCCAGAGCTTGGCATATTAAAATCGCTGAAACACTAGACAACTTGAACTTTATCCAAAGTACAGCAGACACATGTCTTTTCACTAGAAAAGAAAAAGATCATACATCGTACATAATAATATATGTTGATGATATACTCATCGCCAGCAAAGATGAAATAATAGAAGAAATCGTAAATTCTCTAAAACAAGAATACGAATTAAAGGATCTAGGCAATATTAGTAACTATTTAGGTACTCAAATTCAGAAATTACCTAACGGTTATTCTCTTGATCAAAAAATTAAGATTGAAAATTTAGCGAAAAAGTTCAATCTTGAAAACTCCAAACCGTGCAAAACTCCAATGGAACCAGGATATAACAAATTAAATGATGATGATAATTTAATGCCAAATAATATTAAATATCGCCAGGCACTTGGTTCATTGCTTTATATAACAACCATAACGAGACCTGACATTTCAGCAGCAGTAAACATTTTAAGCAGAAGAAATGAGAATCCTCGCGAAAAAGACTGGCAAGCCGTAAAAAGAATAATAAGATATCTATATCATACTAAAGAACTAAAATTAATAATTAACACTAATGAAGAACCAATATTAAAGGTATTCGCTGATGCCGATTGGGCAGGTGATACCAAAACCCGTAGATCAACATCGGGAATATTATATATGTTGGGCAACAACCCAATTCAGTGGACGACGAAAAGGCAAAGTTGCATTGCCTTATCTTCAGCAGAGGCTGAATATGTGTCCGCAGCACATGCTAGCCAAGAAATAATTTGGTTATTGAAGTTACTTGACGATCTAGGCTTTCCACAGCAAAAACCAATCACTTTATATGAAGACAATCAAAGTACCATAAAAATGGTTGAATCAGAAAAATTCACGAAAAGATCAAAGCACACCGACGTCAAATTTAATGCCATTAAACAATATAGCGAAGAAGGCATAATTGAGTTAAGATATCTTCCAACAGAAAAAATGATAGCTGATGCACTTACCAAACCTTTACCCAAGCCTCGATTCATCGAACACAGAAATTCAATGAAAATATTAGTTAATCCCCATGAACGGATTAAGGGGGAAATTGTAAAAAACTAATCCATTCATTTCAATCACTTAATATTTTCCACTCAAAGTAAAATAAATAAATAAAGAAAATGATGAAGCACGCAGATAAAAACCCAACGATAATTTTTCTCTCATCTCTTAAAACAAGTGACCTAATTTATGACTCTTAAGTTTCAAGTTTATCAAGCAATAGAGATTTATTACCTCGTTATAATCGTTCTCTTCTAATAATGTGAAATATGTTTATAATTTGTTATTTGTGATTATGCCATTATAAACTTATTACAGAACTAAAACATTTAAAAGGACAATTATTCAACGTCAATTTGTTTCAAAGAAATGATGCAACTTTACTCATAACTTTCCAAACTTTGTGAAAATGAGTCAGTGTATTACTATCCTTCATTCTGTAAAGTCACAGGAAAAAATGTTTCCTGATGTTAAAATTAATCTAAATGTAAACCTTTTAAAATTTTAAGTAATGTAAAATATAATTTTTAAAATCAATCCAAACGTGAACTTATTTATTCAATGTGAATTGTGCATTAATATAATTTTTTTTTACAAGTCTTATTTCAGCAGTGGTACATCTACACGATTATTCAAGAAGTGTTTATAATAAATTCTCAAATAGTTGAAATATATAAACCAGTGGATATTTCATAAATTGGATAGACCTTAGAAAAGGTAAGCAATTCCTTTTCTTTCTGCATGTTGAAGACCAGAGTTAATTTTAATTTGAAGAATTTAATATTCTGATGTTACGCGCTTACCTCGTTGGCCTCGCCCCTTCAACAAATTGCATGTAATCAACACAGAAAAATTGGGAAATTGAATTTTAGAAAAAAAAAAGAAATTGAAAAACATGCAAATCTATCACAGAAAAAAATAAAACCCAATTTGGGTCGTAAGATTCTTAGGTTATGTGCCCAAATTGGGCCATGCCTGTTTTGGTTACCACTGTGTATCCATTTTGGGCACTGTTAAATACCCATTTTTTCGTGTATCCATTTTAGGCCCTGTTAAATACCCATTTTCAAAAAAAAAAAAAAAAAAAAAAAAATGTAAATTTTGAAAATGGGTATTTAACAGTGCCCAAAATGGATATACAGTGGTAACCAAAACAGGCATGGCCCAATTTGGGCACATACCTAAGAATCTTACGACCCAAATTGGGTTTTATTTTTTTCTGTATGTATATTATATTTGGAAATTGCAAATCTCATATCACTAATGCTTAGTGATTTATTAGTAACATGGAAGGTTGCATAATCAGTTCTTCAGATAATGTCACCTGTTATCTTAACATTTATCACCACATCAGCGGAAATATGCATGAATTCTACGCTGAAATATGACACATGTTCCACCAATTGCACATTCAATCAAAATTTAGCATTATGTCATAATGACCAGACATTTACAAATTTCAGTCCTGGGGCGTATTATCGAATGCATTCGATACAGATATTTTCGTTGTGAGTATCGACTCCCAAATATTTCTGAAAAGGATGTTTTCAAATCCTAACTTGTTACAGATTTACGGTGTCATTTTTATTCATAAATGCATAAAATTTGCAAATATTCTAATTCAGATACTAAGAAATCGAAGAGCGCTTTTCTTTATTTTCTATAAAGGTAGAAGATTTTTCTGAAAATGTCAAAGTGGGTTTTCGGTACATGGTTGTCAAGGATAGGCCGTAACCAGGCAGTAATCGATTATAATTAGTGTTGCTTTGTCCCGACTTACGCGGGACGTCCCGATTTTTCATGATACAGAAATTCTTTTAAATTTCATTTAATAGCACTTCAGTATTCGTTAACTTGCATCAATTGGAACTTAATACAGTAAAGCTCTGTAAACAGAAACTGTCTATGACGGAAAATTTGTATAGTTCCTTCTAAAGGAATACCTTAAAAATGTACCTGCCTAGACAGAAAACTGTATAAAACAAAATGGTTTGCGGTTCCTAAGCTTTTTTTTTTTTTTTTTTTTTTTTACTGTATACTTTGTTAATTCTGTTTTAAAAGTAAAACTTTTATTGTCCCACGGTAGGAATACTAATAAAATTATACTTGCATAAATTGGAATTTTGTTTCAGCCCCTGTAGCGATTCTGATTTCACAGGTTTTACTGCATAATACTGTTGTGTTTATTTAGTATTAGTAAAACCTATTATGATAGGATCGCAAGAAACCGGAGAAATTTTCCGTTTTAAACAGGTTTTTCTTTTAGCAGGTATAATTGTATGGTATTTCTACCGTACGGAAAATGAAATTTTTACGTTTAAGACAGGATTCCGTTCAAATAGATTCCGTTTTAATAAGGTTTATTGCACCTATCTAACAAGAACGTTTATAACGAAATTTTTTTATCGTTCTGCCGAAAGAAACAATCGTACAAATCTACTTGCTAGATTTTCTGTATAATAAGATGGATCCTGTCTAAAAACAAAACATTTTTCCGGTGATTCAGTAAAACCTGGTATAACGTAAGCTGTTTATATCGGAAACCTGTCTTAAATGTAAAAGTGTCATAATTTCTACTGAAGGAATATGATAAATTATAACTGCCCAATCGATAATTTCTCCAAAACTGATTTTGTTTCGGTCACTAAGTGATTCCGCTTTCAAAGACTTACTGTGTAAGATTATTAAGTGTATGTAGTACAATAAAACCTACTAAGACGGAATTTCAAATTAACAGAAAAGGGTTCCGTTTTAACAATTTCCGTTTAAGCTAGGATTCCGTTATAGACAATGTTAAAAAATTACTCCGCAGCGCAGAATAGGTAAGTAAGTAAATATTCGGCGGATCGAATAGTTTGATATTCGGCTAAACCGAATATTTGGCAGACCGAATGATTTGATATTCGGCCTAACCGAATGTTCTGTAATATGGCCGAATAACGAATAGATACCGAATATTCGGTGCATCATTAATCTCTATGAATATTGTAATTAAAATCGTCTTAAGTGTCACTTTTCCTACAAAATAAATTACAATAAACTTTTATTTTAGTATTATTTTATTCCTTAATTATCTGAATAAACATTTTTATTTATTGTCACTTGGGTTAATCATTAAATTTAGGAATGTTGAAAAGAGATAATAGTTTAAATTTTATATGATACTTGTCCTGTGTGTAAAGAATATATTTTTATGTTTTCTATATTTTTCTTTTCACAGAAAAATTACTGCTGATATTTACCAATTAAAAATGGCGCATCTCATACAAAACCTATTGAAAAACAGAACTGAGAATCAAACATCGCGCGTAGTGACATAAAACAGCATTTCGCGCCTATTAGCTTTAGGGGTGAAATGATTCAACCTTGTAGTTGTAATGTAACCTCTAACTCTAATCTTCTATTCTAACTTTCCGGTTTAGAGTCTCTGTGTTTACTCCGATGCGATTTCAAACGGGAAGTGACGTTTCACAGAAAATGGGGCTGCCAGAAAAAGAAGTTAATCTCCCATGCGAAAGTCAGCGCCATCTATTGAGAAAAGGAGATTTTCGTAATATCTGACGCTCTCTTTTAACTTCATTTTTCATAACTTTTTTTTTTTTTTTTTTTTTTTGGGGGGGGGGGGGGGGGAGGGTTGCACTGTGGGCAGGATTAATCCATATTAATATCCTTCGGGATATCTGAAAATATTTATTTCCTAATCTGGATATAAATAATTATGATTACTGATATGTTTATAACGAATGTTGTTTCATATTTATAAAATAGAAGCACGATTTTGACTTTAATATTTTTTTACATATCTACTCTACACTTATTTAAATAAATTGGACATTATTTTATGGAACGCACATATTTGCTCCTTATTGTTTGAGAACATATTCTAGATTTTTTAAAAAAAAAATTACATTAAAAATAGTTTTATGAGTTCATGTAAGTCACTACGTAATAGGAAAGTCTTTGATTACCCACAGTCATTGCATATTTAGAGGAAAATATTGATATCTATGACGCTCAATTTCCACTTATTTGAACTAATTATGAGTTCAAGGTATCTCTGTTCTTTCATATTCATTGCCGGAATAATCTATTTGACGGAGATTAGACGGTTTTTCTTAGACAGGTTCCGTTTTCGTAGAATTTATTGTATTTTTACGTTTCGATGTAAAAGCCACTGTCCCGCTTTTTTTTTGTCCCCCTGTCCCACTTTTTGTGAAAGTGGAACTGGCATCACTAATTATAACGCAAGATGTAATAAATTTACGGAAAAACGGAAAACGCTATTCGATTTTAAAGCACTTCAATCTGTGAATACCTTTCTTAAAAGTGTGTCCGTGAATGTGTAAGAAATATCCATGTCGTTTAACTTTTTTTCTTTATTTTTTTTCCTTTAAAAAAACTAAAAAGTAGCCATAAGTCTGTTAGAAAAGATCATTCATTCATACGTGCATTGTATTTTATATATTGTTAAAGTACTGAAAATTCGAACAGCGCGCGCTAATTTTTTTCTAAATATGATAACTTGATTATTAATTGATTTTTTACTTATTGACCAACTTTCCGCGATTTTCATGCTCCAAAAATAGATCCAAAACATCAGATTTGATAGCAATCTTTGAAAGATGCTTTACTTTTTTTTTTTTTTACTTTTATAGGAAAGAGGAAAATAAGTCCATTATAAACCATAGTCGTAGGACACAACTATGGTTTTGTAAAGCCCTGGAAGAGATTTTCATTTAGATAATATTTTATCTTACTTGGTTCACCAAATTACTTAGGAAAAAAGTACATGATGTAAATGTGAGAAACAAATTAATAATAATAATAATAATAATAATAATAATATTCTCAAAAAAGTAATTTTTTCATTAAAATGTAATTTAGATTAATAAAGAAATGGTAAGCATAATGTCGTTTAATTACTTTTAAAGGAATTTACCCTATTTATAAATTAAAAATAAACTAGTATGTTGTGCCCATCACAAAACTTTCTTCTATACATATAAATGAAATCGTCTGCTACCAAAATTAAATGACAAGCTATTCGTTCTTGAGATATAACTATCGCGGAAATCGTGAAAAACAGAGCATATCACGGACAGATGTTGGACAGTATACTTCCAAACCTAATCCTAATAATGATCTACTTATGGTAAGGCCTAACAGAATATGAAGTTTGGTGAAAATTCGGGCTTCTTTTACGTAGTTCTATCGCGCATAACTATGGCGGACATCGTGAAAAATGCAGCATAGCAGCGCCACCTGCTGGCGATTTACTCCAAAATCAAATAGGCGTCTATTTATGTCAAGGTCTAACAAAATATGAAGTTTGATTAAATTCCGGCCATATATCTTGAGATATAGCTGACGTAGTTCTATCCGGTATAAATATCGCGGACATCGTGAAAAATGCAGCATAGCAGCGCCGTCTGCTGGCGATTTACTCCGAAATTAAATAGGCGTCTATTTATGTCAAGGTCTAACAAAATATGAAGTTAGATTAAATTCCGTGCATTATGTCTTGAGATATAACTATTAATATCATACGAGTATACGAGTGAAAAATGCAGCACAGCAGCGCCACCTGTTGGGCGATTTACACCTAAATGTGATCAACACCAATTTAGGTCAACGTCTGAATGAATCTGAAGTGTGATTAAATTTCTTGCATTGGTGCATTAGTTCTTAGGATAGAACGTCAACAACATTTGTGTCACATGCAGACACACAGACAGACAGACTTACGGACAGACATTTTCTAAAAACAGTCAAATCGTGTTCAGGACCTTCAAAACTTATAAATCCGTCGCGAACCGGAAATTTTCAGGAATCCAATACTTTTTTCTTGTAAAGATAAAAAGAAGTAAAAAAAAAAAAAAGACAATCTACTAAGTCAAACCTCGTTAACACGAACACGCTTAACGCGAATTACTTTTAGCACGAACTGTTTCTGATTGCCCCGTCCAGTTGTATGTATAATGTATTTAAGTTCGGATAATACGAACTACTTTTAACACGAACAAAAAAAGTTTTCCCTTTAGTGTTCGCGTTAACGAGGTCCGACTAATTTACTTTTTTTCGATAATATAGAAATGTAATACGAATCCCCCTGTAAATATGCTTCAGCAATTATTGATTATTCCATCCAACTTTACTATTATTAGGAGATCTTAAACTTTGTTTTTACAAAATCTCTATAGCGAGAAAATGATGTCACCCTTCTTCCTCGTTATAACAGAGTTCGACTTTAAAACTATCTTTAAAAAAATAATGATAACATCAACTGATTTCATGTATTGCTAGCTTTATTTTAAGAATGTTGCTTTAAACATATAATTTGCATAAAATAAATTAATGTTATTCCTTCCTCTACTATTTCAAACAAACATATGGAATTTTGAAAAAAAAAAAAGTTTCGGCAGAACCTTTTTTTTTTTTTTTCAAAATTTCTGGTAGTAATTGAATAAAAAAAAAAAATTGAAGTTTGACAGATATGCTTCTGCACATGCCCGAATGATTCATTCGAATAATCAAAATAGTCGTTTTGCCCATCACTATAACAAACCTATCTTAACGAAAACAACTTCGTTTGTTGATCATCTGTTGGCATCAACAATCGTTCCAGAAACCAATACGAAACTTAATCAGTCCAGCGTACTTGATTCAACTTCTACGCCAAAAGAGCGATAAATGTCAGCTCCTGGATAGGAAATAAAAGTGTGTTTTCATGACGCAACGGCTAACCCCCTCTCTCATTGGCGTTCGCAAGCGTGATGTCATATCTCTTCCCCCATAATCCTGATCAATGGGAATGGGCGAAAGTTATGAAGAGTTATGAATATGTCTACATTTCTCCAATCATAACTGGGGTGGGTGGACACCGGGATGCTTATAGGCCGGAGGAGGTTTCGGATTCCTTTACACTGCGATCATTGGCGGGCCGGTGAGTAATGGAATGTAATTCATAACTTCATATTTCATAATTTGTGAAAAATATGAGGCAATATTTAGTCGGTAGTGGACAAAAGAAGATACTGCCCATGCATGCTATTTGGAGATATTCAGTTGTATAGACAACTGGATGGGTATTTCAGAGATTATAGCATTGCCTTTTTTAAAAGCAAAAAATAGCATAAATTTCTTTTGGACCCGTGAATAATTCAGGGGCGCCATTTCAGAACTTTCTTAAGGAGGGGGGGGGGGGTGCAAATTTTTTTGGATGTTAATGACATAGCCATGGATGGGGTTCGGGGACTGTATCCCCTTCAAACAAGACACGTTTTCTGAATCATGGATACAAAACAATAATAACTTCGAATACGGAACGCAAGAAACCGATGAAAAATTCCGTTTTATACAGGTTTTTGTCTAGCAGTTATAATTTTAAGATATTGACTATAAAAGTTTTACGGTATATAGAGGTAGTCTCTAAGGCTGTTAAAACTTTCTTTCTATAGTATACACCTCTGAAGAGCATACGTGTATTACAATAAAAATTGTCTAAGCGAAACCTGTCTATATAGCAGAATGGTGGGAAAAAAAATCAAGTTTCGAAGAAAAAACACCATACACTTGTTAAGACGGAGACCTATCTAATATGAATCTTTTTTTCAGTCCCTTTCGACTCCTCCTTTGCCGGTTTTACTACAGGGGTGCCATTTCAAGAGTTTCTTAAAAGGGGAGGGGGGGGGGAGTTTTCCTTGAGGCTTGAGTGACAGGGTTTGAAATAAAGTGCAAGAGTGCACAAATCGCGCACAAAATAGGAAAATCCCGCACTCTGCTGTGCGGGATTTTGCACTTTTAACTTCTTTCATCGACAAGTGATTCTTCCGCGAATATTTTTTTAATTTTCGTGGAAGTCCGCGATTTTTTAAATCTTTTTTTGCGAAATAACGCAAAATCAATTCGTCAATCAATCGCGAATTTTGCAAATTGAGCTTAGAAAAATATCTAATTTGCTAAATTGGTAGCGGAAAAAAAAAATCGTTAATTTCCTCAAACGGCCGTGGAAAAAAGAAATGCGAATTTCGCCAAAGATCATGGAAACAAATAGCGATTTTCGTCAGTCGGTCGCGGAAAAATATCGCGAATTTCGTTCAAAGGGTGTGCGATAAAAAACGAATTTAGTCAAAAAAAAAAAAAAAAAAAAAAACGAGAATTTTGTCAGTCGGTTGCGGGAAAAACTTTTGAATTAACGAACGATCCTAGAAAAGAATTGTGAATTTCGTCAAAAGATCGCAGAAACAAATAGCGAATTTCGTCAATCAATCGCAAAAAAATATAACAAATTTCGACAAATGGTCGCGGGAAAAAATCAATTTCGTCACTATTTTGCAGAAAAAAATCGCGAATTTAGGAAAATGACCACGGGAAAAAAACTGAGAATTTCGTGAAATCGTCGCAGAAAAAAAAAATCGTGAAATTCAGTCGGTCACGGTATAATCAGCATACGAACGTTATCAATAAGTCACGAAATTTGAAAATTTTGTGATCCATATAAGAAAATTTTCATTAATGATTTTCTGCCAGTAAAATTTTTCCTTAATCTCTGCTGTCCTCTTCAGACTATGATCTAAATTCCAAACAACTTTACAAATCTTTAAAATCCTTGGACTCAGGTATAGTCCTGCATTGGGTCGGGCAATCCGATTGATCTGCAGTGCGGATCAAACCTGGTTGACGTTGCTTTTTTTTTTTTTTTTTTTTTTTTTTTTTTTTGCGGGTCAGGTTGACTTGGAACATTTGACTAAGGTCAGGACATATGTGTCCCAGTGGACTATTTTTGATTATATTAACACGACTTTTTGAAATCTAATCTCTGCCATACACTTTATATTAGGATATTTTCAAGAAATCCACCACAAAGAAAGTTTTGGGAAATTGTGGAACGATTGAATATAAAAATAGTCGCCAATCCTGGCCCATAATCAAAAGGTTAATTGTTCATGTCATTGTTTTCAAAGAAATCCTGAATATTTTCAGATGAAAAAACTATTTATTTGAAAATTAATGAGTTATATAGACTACTCTGAATAATACTGTAAACTTGTGGTGAATAATTCAGACATTTTTTTCGAGGAGAGATTTATGCAGCTCTGATGAGGAATAGGGGGGAGGGGCTGTCATTGCACTTCTAAACCTTTATTTAATATAAAATCACAAATCTTCTGGAGGGGGGGATATTTCGGTGCTCTTGGGGGAATGTCCCCTTCAGGACACCCTCTTTATAATTGATCAATGTCATAAACATAGACAATTTACTTCTCTCCCTCCCCCACACAGAAAAATGGAAAAATAAACAAAAAAAAATATATTCAAACGTAATCATTAATAGGAGAGTAGGAAAGCAAACACTCCAAAAAATAAAATAAAATTAATGCAACATGCATACCGAAATTGATAGAGACGAAAGGGTTAAAATCCTTGCATAACTGAGAGTGATGCATAGATAAGAGGCAAGTTCGTTTTAATTCTTTGCTCACAGGCCTATATAAGAGACAAACTGAACATTTTTTACAATAAAATATTAGTACATCTAATTCTCCGAGTTTTTTTTTTTTTTTTTTTTTTTTTTTTCGCCCTTCCCACCTCAAAAAATACATTTTTTCTTTCATGTTGTAAAATGAAATGGATTTCAAAATTTTTAAATGTAACCATGTAATGTACCCTTCCCCCCCCCCCCCCACCACCACCACCACCACCACCACCACACACACATACACACAACAATGAATATTCCTTACACCTTTTTTTTAATACAATTCTTTTAAACTTTTAACTAATACCGATTCCTGTAAATCAAATATTCGAACGCTACGACAAAATTTTTTGCATAAACCTGTGAGTGGTCTCTGACCGCGTGATCGAAAAATAAATAAAAAGCTCGATTAACTCATAGGACACTGTTTTTGTACTAAACTTTATTAACAGGACTATTATAATTAAAATTCACCTATTCAGAATTCTCTAGAGATAGTTATACTAAAACAAACAAAATTTCCCTTAGTACCATTAGTTAAACTGAAAATTACTATTTAAACTGTGAAAATTGAACAGAAAACAGCGGTCTGTGAAACAGCGAAAAGCAGTTAAGAGTGGAATATTTGGATTATTTTCAGGGTACTTGTATAAGTTTCACTTTCAATGATTGGTTGGTTGGAAATTTTTTCCTATTCCGAGGGATGGTGATATGTGTTAAAGGACCCTGGACATGTGAAAATTCCTTAAATTTTATTGGAATCCTCCTATAAAGGCGGGGGCTAGGTATATGGAGAGCCAGGTGCATACTTTTTTGAGACCATACTATAGTTGAAATATTTCATTTCGATAGAAAACATACCGTTCCTCCACCCCCTCTCAATTCCTTTCTTATAGCCAGACTTGCCTCCAGTAATTTTTAGAACCACGATCGACAGAAATCGTAAGTCTCGGAACAGATGTTTCTTCTCATACCATCAAAAGACATAAATTCTTTAAATAAAAATGAGGATCTCTTCAACTATTCCTTTTGACATCTCCCCCTCTGTCCACGGCTTCGAATTTTAGTGTTACATTAAAACCGAATCCAAAAGCATGATTTTCAGAAGGGAGACGAGTTTAGTTATTTTTGCCGCAATACATTTTCAGTCTGTATACTTCCCCGTGAACACCACAGCACAACTTTCTCTCTTTAGTAGTCACCCTCTTCACAGTGTCCCCTATTTGAGAGAAGAAATTGTTTCAGTCAATGGTGTAAAAAAAAAAACATTCCCCCCTCTCTCAACTAAAAAAAACCCTGAATAGAGGGACAAGACTGGTAGGAGTTTGAAAGAAGTTTGGTCACGGCTGATTTAGATTCTGATTATTTTCCACCAATTTCAAATGATGAAAATAAAATATGTAACCATCAGGGCTGTACTAAGTTGATAAAATCTGGTATAGCCAGCAAAAAATTCTAATCGCCAGTAAAAAAATACTTACCCCATCCCTCCCCCGTCATTGATTTTCAAAAAGCACAAAAGTTTTTTTATGAATAATTGAGAAAAATTTAATAACAAATATAGTTGATTGCTATCCATTAAATTTGCATTAAATTTATTAAGTTAATTTGCATTTGATGAACTTACTTTGCCAAATTAAACACAAAATTAAAAAATATTTTCTGCACCCTCTCCTCCGTCATTGATTTTCGAAAAGCACAAACATTTTTTATGAATTAATTGAGACAAATTAATAACAAATATAGTTTAGAATTATCATTTTAGAAAAATTAGAATTAGTTTAGATTATTTTTTTTTTTTTGAGACCGGCGACCAGGCCCCTACCTGCCAGGTTTCCCTAGCTTAAACGGGTTTAGTGCCTGTTACCGGGGCGCGTAGCGCCACTGAAGAGATGCCGCGTAGCGGCTGGCCGTTGCTGACAGGACGGCTATGTGGAGGACTTAGTTTTGTTTCCATTTTGTTTTGCTGCTAATTGATGTTATTCTTTTTATATAATTAGTTTAGATTATTAGTTTTTGACGGAGAAACCTTTTTATCTGTTAATAATCTCCACGTGTTGTGAACGATGGAAAAAACGCATCGAACATTACTCAGTGCATACTTATAAAAATCGCAGTGAAAAACACTAAATGTTAAAAACCAGACCCGAATTAACTCTAGTACCTCAAGTGATGACCGCAGCTGCGAACCAAACTGAATATAACCAGATGGACCTTATGTCGAAACTAATCAACCCAGAAATACTCCAGACTGCCTCTTCAACCTTCAACTGATACCGCGCGTGTGAACTCAATATAAACTTTCTCAGTATGCAAAATGTAACCGTACCGTAAAGACGTCCGTGTAAATACGATGTATATATCTTAAATTTAATGTAAAAATGGAGCATTTATAAGCAGACTCCAAACGTGAAATAAATGTATATATGTAGCCAAGAAAGTGAATAATAATATTATATTCAAACAAAAATGGATATCTACTTACTACATGCCAATCTGTGATTTACTACTATTACTTCTTATCCCCAAAATAGTGATACGACGATGATTCAAAAGGATAAGTATTAGGATAATACTGTGGATAAATCTTAGCGCGAAGGCAAATTTCAGGAAAGCTGAATTAATCTTTTTACTATTATCAAAAGATGAAAATGAAAATGAAAATATAAAGACTGATAAAACAATTTATAAGAATAGAAAATTATTATGCTACCGAAGGTGCTAACAGTTTTGAAAAAAGAAAAAGTGTAAAGGCTGAATTAGGCGTGTTCGCGGATAAAGACCTGTTCGGGAAATTCTGATTACCGAATGCTTCAAATGTTCGGATAGTTGAATGCTACAAAATGTACAAGTGATGAGGGGGCACCGATGATATAGTGAAGCAGGAAAATAATTTTTGCCTATTTTCCTGCCGAAGTCAGTCAAATAATTTTGATTTTATTATTTTAATTTTTGCGTTTTATGAACTTATTTTTGTCAAATTAAACACAAAATATTTTCTGTTTGAATATAATTTTTAAGTTTATTTCGTAATTTTCCAACACATTTATAATGAGATAGATGTATTTTGGAAACTGAGAGAAAAAATTTTTTTGTGTCTTTTGTACAATTTGGTACCATAGCTTTTTGTACAATATCTGTACAAAAAAAGAAGAAGAAAACTCCCAGATTAAATAACTTGGTCGCCAGATAAAAAAAAAAAAAAAAAAAAAAAAAAAAAAAAAAAAAAAAAAAAAAATTGGTTACTACAACCAAAGTATATTTGGTTAATACAACTAAAGTATATTTAAATATTCGGCCTAATTTACATTTGTTCAGTATGTTACAATTATAATCAGTTTAAAATAAACAAAATTATTGAAAGTGGAAATATAAGTTAACAATTTTAATATCATTCACATAATTAATTCTGGTTTAAATAGTTTATAATAAATGGTCTAAAGATACAAATAAATAAAAAGTAATGAACTATTTTATCTTTATTTTTAGAAAATTCGATTACATTCTTAAATATTCATGCAGAGCTCAGTAGAATCAACAAAAGTCCTCCCACCCCCCACTGCCCCACCAGTGGCTGAGAGGTTCTGCTCTCAAAGCTGGTAGACGGAAGGTGCTGGGTTCAAACCCCAGTCGCGCTCGTCGACCTTACCGTTCGGAGTTTTCCGTGGTTTTCTTCGAAGCTTGTCGTAAATACGGGTTAGGATCCCTTAGAAAGACACACCCCCCAGGGCCTATATCCCTCGAGTTCGAGTAGATAATCGACCGTCATAAATCAACCAACCAACCAAACCCACCCCCCACTATTTTAAAAATATTTTAAAATATAGTCCTGGTGACCGCATTTGCTAAGCACTGTATATAATTGACAACTTATTAAAGATAAACATATATGCGAGACCGTAAAAAAAATGTATTTGTCATAATTTATATTATTAGAATTGAACATTAGATTCACAGAGCACAAAGAGAAAAATTAACAGACCCCCCCCCCCCCTCCTCTTCCCCCGTATAAAGCAGGGTATTTTTCGCTGAATTTAGAATACTTAAAAGCATTCGGAATTTACACTGATGATTTCCAAAATCAAGTTTTCTAAATTAGTTATTGTAAGTTAAAAGTGCAAGTTTAACTTTTGCGCTTTCATTTACTAGTTGTATTTTTCTGTCGTATATATCAGGATTGCTACTGGCGACTATCTTTTTATTATATGGCCTACCGCCATTTATAAACTAAAATAATGTACACTGCAAAAAATAACTGTTGATTTTACAGTATAAAACTGGCACCCCAGCTGCCAGTATTATACCGTAAAATTAACAGTATTAAATAGTAAAATAAGCAGTAATACGCTACCGCGCATGCGCGGTAGCGTATTACTGCTTGCGCGGCAGCGTATTACTGCTTATTATACTATTTAATACTGTTAATTTTACGGTATAATACTGACAGCTGGGGCGCCAGTTTTATACTGTAAAATCAACAGTTATTTTTTGCAGTGTACTTCGAAGATTATTAGAAATCTACCGTGAAGATTATTGTTTTTAAATAGTGGTAGGCAGTAACAAAAATAATTGCCACCATGATAAATATGTGATGTGATATTGTGTACTACCCAGAGTAGAGTATTTTCAAAAGTTTGTCAATAGAAAGTGGAATTTAGTTTCCTCTTTGTGATTCCATAGGTACATTATCAGTCAGATCCCAAATTCCCCTCTCCAACATTGTGTTTGGAATTAATTCGATTTTTTTTTTTTTAATTTCTCACCAGAAAATTAAAATTTATAACTTACTTTTCTACATACTCTTTTTAAAAAAAAGTTTTTTTTTCTTTTTTTTTTCGCTTGGCAACATTTTAAAAATATGTATACGAGTACTTACTCCATTTTACATTTCAAGGGTTTAAAATATTAGTGAAGCTGTTGAACTGTAACAACACTTTAATGCGAAATAAAATTAAATGCATATTTTAGAAATATTTTATAAAGCGAAAACCAAAGAAACATTATTTAAGGTGGTTTTCAAATAACCTGCTCAACAACACGAGAAAATTTCCGACACATTTTCTGACTCCTTCTTAAACGCAAAGGCATAACATTAGCAGGCCTAACTATGGAAGCGATTTGGAAACGAAATGAGTTTTCCATTTTTTGATAAACAAATTATTTATCGAGTTATTATAAGCGATTCGGGTCTTGTGACGACACATTTTTTTCCCCTTGTTCGTGCTGCGGCGTCGGAAATCTGGTTCAAAACTCCGATTTTGACAGTATTTTCTGAACGATCTTCTGGCTTTACCATAGACCTTAATAATACTATCTTTGCTCTGAGGGCTTTACCAAGAAATAGAAAACGTGTTTCGATTACAAAGTTTCTGAATATGGACACCTGCCAATTTCCTGAGTTTCCGAACAGAAATGAATTAAAAAATGTGCCTTTAAGTAGGCAGTTGGGATTTGAGAATAGCTTTAAGAAATCTATGCTGAAAGACGTTACTTTTTATCTAAAAGGTGGATTAAAACTTTGTGCCGTTATATTAAAAATAAATGTGCAACGTTAAATTAGCACAAATTAAAATCATTTCTAATGGCAAACAGCTGTTTCAGAGCCCAGTTTTTTACTTTTTATAATTATCTGATGAGAAAATTTAAAAAATACGAATGCATCGGACGAGGATCAAACTCTGGTGGTCACTAATACATATATATATAAAATGTATATTTCTTTTTCTTTTCTTTTCTTTTTTTTTTTTTTTTGTGTAAAATCTTAGGGAAAATCTTAATGGTTTTCCCACGATTACCAGTTCGTTCAAATCCACGCGAAAAAATTAAAGTTTCCTCACAGTGTTGTTAATCCTACAATAATTACCCCACTGGTTTTTAAAGGATTGCAAAACAATTTAAGAAACTTACAGAACTATCCAAAATTTTTAACGAAAGGAAAAACCGCAATAAGTACAACTTTCACTGAAAGTCCCAATGTCGCCTTCAGATTTCTAGAGATCTCGGAAACAAATTTCAAACAGGTGCTTTAACAAAACAAGGCTCCAGAAAAGGGCTGTCCATCTAGGTGCCTCTGATGACCCAAAAACTTTTCTATATATAAACACTACTCACTCAGGGACAATATTTCATATTCTATTATATGTATATAATATATATATTCTAAGAATAAAAAAAGGGAAACGATTACACCAGAATCGCTACTTTCTGCTTTTCTGACGCCGATGTTATGGGGTGCTCGGGACCACCGTCTAGCAACCGGGACCCCTGGACAGCGAAATGAATACAGAGGCAGTACTATTTGCGCGAAATGCCATAAATATGACAGGAAAGAAGATGAGCTATTGCACCAACGTACCCGGGGAAGCCGGCCTATAACACGCTAACGAGGGGTCGAGGAAACGGCTGAAAAAGATTACGGGTCAAATTACGAGATCGTAATTTTTTCTTTGGTAGTTATCTATTTTCCTGTTGTAAATCTTCCCTTGGAAGGAATCGGTAAAAAGGAAATGCTGATAATTAGATTAGAGGATTACATGTACATAAAAAAAAAAAAAAACCTACTAAAATATGCAAGAAACCTTCCAAAATGTACAATCGATATCAAGAAATATATAGCCTACTTTTTTATAAACTGACAGAAACAAAAGACAAGAACGAAAAATCATGCGTCAAGCATAGATTATGTAGCACTTTCCAACTCTTCCAAAATAATTTTACAAATCATACCGTTTAATAAGCTAAAAGATAACATCTAAGTAAACATTTTGGAAAACGCATAACATATTTAAAATTATAATTTCAGGAATTTCCAACATATACAATATTCGGAAAAATATCCGAATACTTTTATTCAGCCCTGTATAGGATCTATAGGTTTGTATATATACTACATAGAATGCTAAATTTTAGTTCAGTTAGGAAACGCGTAGCCCAGTTTAAAATTCTCCATCTGGAGTTTGTCAATAAACGGAAATGTGTTCGCGAACTTTTGTGCTTCCCTGTATATGATCTACATAATTTATACACACCACGTAATAAACAAAAAGTGAGTTAAATTTAAAATCGCGTTCAGTAACTTAAAATGCACTTCCTGGAATTATTGTTAACAGGCAGTAGAGAATTCTTTTGTGTGTCCCTGTAAATGAACGATGACTGCTATGTACACAATATTCTGTAGTAAGCCTCTTGTAATGCACATTAGTAATATATATAAATTTCAGTGCGTTTAAAATAGTGAAACATTACTTAAATAAACCGCAGACGATTTTTCTCCATAGACGTAATGTAACGGAATTCTTTGACTGTCCCTGTAAAGTAACTAAAAGTGCTATGCACACCCTATTCCATATTAAGCTTCTTCTAATGCACCTTAGTGATATATATAAATTACAAGGCGTTTAAATTAGTGAAACATTATTTAAATAAACCGCAAATGATTTTTCCCCATAGAACGCAATATAACGGAATTCTTTTGAGTGTCCCTGTAAAATAACTATAAGTGCTACACACTTCCGTTGAAATAGGGAACATGCTATAGATGGCGACAATAGCATATAAAAATTGCAGAGCAATCCGAGCATATTTACGGGAGTTAGAGCACGGACAGACGGCAGACGGCAGACGGCCATACGGCCAGACGGCAGACGGCCATACGGCCAGACGGCAGACGGCCATACGGCCAGACAAACCGAAGTCATAAGCACTTTTCAACTAGGTTGGAAAGTGCTAAAAAGGGGATTTTAAGAGATGTTAGTGATTGCACATCATCGTTTAAATTCTATCTTTTAATATAGCCAAATTACAACGTTTTATCACTTTTTGTACACTGCAAAAAAAAATTAAAAAATGTTCATTTTACAGTATAATACTGGCATCCCAGCTGCCAGCATTATACCGTAAAATTAACAGTAAAATAAGCAGTAATACGCTGCCGCGCATGCGCGGTAGCTGTCAATACATGTTCATAGAACCGTCAACATCGTCAATCACCGTCAATATATGTTCATAGAACCAGTGCTTTTTGGGGTTCGGTTTAAGTTTACCGTTTTCAGTGACGACACTAAACTTAATGCTTAATAATCAGTGATAATGGCAAGCCTAATGCTTAATCGTCACTGAGTAATGACGCAAGCTTCTTGCTTAGTTGCAGGGCCGTAGCTAGAGGGGTGCCAGAGGGGGGGAGGGGGGCTCAGCATCCCCTAATTTTTTTTTAGCCCTCCCTGGCAAAGATTCCAAGGTCACCAAATGAAACTGTGTTTAAAAATTGAACTTAGTTTTGGGGACTTTTTGCAGTTTTGCCCAAATACTAAATGTAGTAACTTGTATAAAAACTACAAATAAGTGTTTTAAATTAGTTTAAATAAGTGTTTTAAATTAGTTTAAATAAGTGTTTAAAAAACAATATTTTTAAAATGCAAAATACATCCTTGATTTTGTTATTATTATTATTTTTTATCATACAAAAATACAACTTTAGAATACTTAAAGGCAGGGAAAATTCAGAAAAAAATATTAAAAGTTGCAACTCTTTATGAAACAAATGAACTGTAATCTTTTTATATACTTGTTGACATCATCACTTATTCTTTCACCTGTATAATTATACACTGGAAATTTTCATTCTGCAGCCTTTTCTTTTCTTAGCATAAAATGAAGTCATAAACAGTTTAAAAAGAAACATAGTGGTTACAGTATGAATATGAACTAATTTATCTTTCTATATATATTTTGATCATATATATATGTGTGTGTGTGTGTGTTTGTTTGTGAGTGCATGTGTCAGAGAGAGAGAAAAAAAATTGAACCTCCTCTAAATTTTCTTGAGTCCCCCCCCCCCCCCATATTATTCACTTCTAGCTACAGCCCTGCTTAATTGTTAGTGATGGCGGTAAGCTTAAAATTATACCGAAATCACTCTGTAATTTTAGTAAATTTTCTGGTGATATAAACGTTGTTTTATATATTATATATACTCAGTGCAAAGTCTCATCTCATTTTCAACCCTGCAGCTTATTTTATGTGAAAAAAAAAATCGTAATTTATTCCTTGTTACTCCTTGTTCTTTTCAATAACCTTTCTGACTATAGTTAGCTAAAAAAAAAAAGAAAAAAAAAAAGAAGAAGCTGCTTTTTTGCAGCCTCTGAATTGCCGACTTCTTCAAATCGGTTTTTCCACTCTATATTTGCATTAGCCCTAACCTAGCCTTCGCATGTATTCATACCTCCCACGAAGAATCATCTAGCATACAATCCCATCTTCCACTTCTCATATTGATATACGCATACAAATAGAAGTACTCAA